>OY728157.1:1749479035-1750729035 GCA_963277665.1 Viscum album | reverse complement strand
GTGCATTAATTTGGTAATCTAGAGTTGTAGGATGTCTATATTGGATACTAAATTCATAACAGTGGTATTTTTAATGATTTACAATTTTATAAACAAATATTTTACATTCATCATAATTTGTTTTCATGATAATAGATTTAATTTAAAATGGAATTATATTGGTGTTTTTAAAAATATGGTTCTTTTTTTGAATAAAAATGTGTTTTTTCATAATACAGTTTTTAATTATTTTCAGTTGAATATAAGTTTTAATTATATTATTTCGTTTACTAATACTTGTTCATCGTCTCATGTTTTAATATTTTTTTCATATCATTTAATATGAACTATATTAAAGGATTAGATCAACAAGAAAAATTTGAAGATTTTTCATGAAGAGAAATCATGTTTTATTTTAAAAACATTTGTTTTGTGAAAAAATTGATACTGGGTATTTGATTACTCTTACAATATGAGGTTTACTATTTTATAAGTAGTCCTAATTCACTGAAACAATAAAATGTAAAAACTTTTGTTATGTAATAATGTGAATTCAAGAATAAAATTAATAGAATATGTAATTTCTTGGTCGAGGTCTGGAAACATTGTATTTATAGATGCTCACATAAGAATGGATGAAATAATTCTAGAGTTGGGGTTAGTTAAAAACAAAATTCCAGTAATTATTATATTTTTTTGTATAGTTTCAATTAAATTAAAATATTAAAATTTTCATGTATCATTATCAAAACTATAAATATCCAAAGGGAATTTTTGCAGAATATATTGGGAAGCTGAATCAAAAGCTATCAACAGGAAAATAACTTTCCAAAAAAGAATCCCTAAATGGTTGAATATAAACTAAGAAATTTTTTATAGTGATGTATTAGTTTACACATTCTATAAAAAGTGTGGTAATATATGTTATAGAGAATCCTGATTAACTATATTGGGACTTGTCCATAATTGAGAATTTCAAGAAATTAAACCCTATATATTCAGTTGATCTTATTATATAGGGTAAAAAATAATATATCAAAACATTGGAAATGATATTTGTTGTCATGTGTCGTTCTGAATGATAGATGGTGTCTGTTACAACTTATCAGTTTGTTGGTGAAACTAATCAATATTCATTTTGGTTTAAAATACAAGATAGAATGATGAGGATGATTCCAGGGAATGGTCACATATAAAATTCATTTCTGTAATAAATAATATCTTAATGTTTTTCCATTCATGATGGATAAGTAATTTGTGTAATTTTGGAAACATAATGATGATATAATACCATCATATTATGATATTTTATAGGACTGATTAGGTATGTACAATATTTTATTCCAGACATTTATAGTAAACATAATATATTATTTAGGATCGAAACCCGCATTATAAGGTAAAATATCCACCTAATAATTCAAAATTTAATAAATTTATTTTCATTTCATTGATAAACTATAGACGGAGTTTACCAAAAATTATATATCTTGGGATGAAAAAATTAGGAAATAAACCTAATAATAGGAAATAAGGAATCATCCATCAAGGAAATTAAAAGTCAATAAAGTCATGTTTTTAGTTATTGATAGTTCAAGCCAAATTCACCATTGGGAATGTCTTATCAAATATGGGAAGTCCATTAGGTGTTCTATTATTTATATTATTTCTCATGATTATGATTAAAATATATTAGTTGTGGTAAGAACATTTTTTATAAGCAGGTAAACAAATGTTTTAACTATAACGAGTTAGATAACTATTCTAATTTTAATAAAAATACTATTACCCA
This sequence comes from Viscum album, assembly GCA_963277665.1. NCBI lineage: Eukaryota > Viridiplantae > Streptophyta > Magnoliopsida > Santalales > Viscaceae > Viscum > Viscum album. The sequence goes on along the minus strand of OY728157.1, from coordinate 1,750,727,264 downwards.
GGGTGGAAATCATCACAAAGAAAATAATATATGTGATTGAATATTAGTTTCTACCAATATGGTAGAAGATATGCCTCCTAATGAAGTGTTAATAAGTACATCTATTATTTGTTTGAAATATTCCAAATACTCGGTTTAACAATATATTATCATATTGCACCACATTTGATAAATTTTAATGGAAAAGGTAAAAATAAAATCATAGAATCAATATTATTTTTTAAATTCTTATTCTATGTTATAAATAATCTATTATTTATTGAAAAAAAAAATATTTTTTTAGTGGGGTGGTCTTTCTTGAAAATATTTTTGAAACATATATATTAAAATATTTAATTAAATTTGTAATTCATTGGATTTTAGTTTATAATGACATTCAAGATTTAAATTCCATGAATTTTTAAAAATATAATTTTACCCAATTAATGAACTACATAGAACATGATAAATTGATTATGGAATAAATTGAACGTTATATTCCTCGTGATGATGTAAATAATGAATCTATTCAAATTAGTGATGTATTTTTATTGACAAAATTAATCAATGTATAACCTGATGATTTTCATGTAGTTATTATTTATAATTAATTAGGGTTTAATATTAAATAAAACAAAACAATAATCCTATTTCAAAACCACATTATCGAATGGATCATGTTGAATGTTTGGAATTTAAAAAGCAGTTGGCAGAGTTTCTTAATAAGAGTTAAATTTATAATTAAATGTTATAATTGAGAAACAAAATTATATATTTTAATAGGAATGACTGATTAATGACTCTTGAATTTTATTATATGGAATTAATAACATGAATATTAATAAACTATATCATTTTCTCTATATTTATGAATTATTTGATCAGAAAAAGGGGGCATAATTGGTTTTAATAGTTTTCTCAATTCTGGGTACTATCAGTTAAGGGCGATAGAAGAATGTATTTTGATGATAATATTTAAGACCGTTCAAGGGAATTATGAGTTTATTAATAACCATTGGGTTACATAATTTACCTTTTTCATTTAGGGATTTTATCCATACTGTTTTCCATGAATATTTAGTCATGTATGGGGTAATTTTTATAGTTGATATATTAATATATTTTCAAATATTAGAGTACAATAAAAGACACCTATGGAATGTTTTCAATGACCTTTTATGAAAAGAAATTTTATGGAATATTTCTTATGAATAGATTTTGGTTGAAAAAAACTTCTTCAAACATAAATATTATTTTAAATGATGGATAACTATTAACCATTCTGAAATGAACTTTTTTATGAGAATCCAATACTTAAAATATTCATTATCTTAAAATTTAATAATTAATCAACAATTAATTAATAATTATTTATAAATAAAATTTCATAGCTATGTAAAACACCTAATATCTTATCATGAAATGGATTTTAATTTATTATTTTATGAAATTTTATGTTTATTTTAAATGATTATGATTTATATTTTTAAATTCACTATTTTCGATAACCTCTAGAAATTGTGATTTTTTTAATCTACAGTAATGATTCATTGAAGGGACATAGTTGTGTTCTTATATGGAATGATTACCCAATTTGATATACATCATATTAGTTGACACAAAATTTTTTTAAATTATCATAGACATTATTTCATATTAGTTTATTTGGGGTTTCAATAAAATATAGTCACCAATTATCTATATTAAGTATTAAAAATATACAAAACAGAAAAAATCATTGAATATTTCACTCAGAAATAGTTCATCCTGAGATAGAGAAAATGATTTGAATTATTAAGGGCTATGATTGATTTTTTCATTAACATCAAAGAAAAGTAACCAATATATTTGAATCTTCATGATGGAAAAATAATAACATATACACAATTATAGATTTGGAACATGATTCGTTAAGGATTCAATTAATTTGGCCTAGAAATTGTGTGTATGATAATTTTAACTTTTGATTCCCCTCTCAACCCAAAATTATGTATAAAAATAAATTAACAATTATTATAAAAAGGATAATGATTTATTTAAAATTAATTATCTTTTAATATGATTCTGTTTCTAGAGGTAAATTTTTATTAAAAAGATTACATTTTATTTTGAAACAGGTATTTGTGCCTTGTTATTCCAAGATGAGGAAAAATTGTTGAATTTAATTTAAAGAACCTTATTTTCTATTAATCCATGTAAATCAAGGACATATATATAATATTATGTGCATTACTATATTGATATATTGAGAAAAGGGATATATATTATTTTACCATGAAATTGTTGATTTTTAAAAAGGATAAAGAATAACAAAAATTACTAAATTGTAATATTATAACATTTATAGTTCTATATTGGTAATGGAAAAATATAACCATTAATTTATTAGTAGTATTAAAAAATATATCATGAGGTAATAGGTAAATATGTTTTATTTTTTATTGAATAATTAAATTTCCACCTTTCAATCCCATTTTGGTTATTATGTTTTATGATCAAAATTCTCAATTATACCTCATGTTAGTGGCCATCATAAATATATTTACAATGAAAATTGTATATCAATGTTATTCCATGACTCATAATTATTATGGATAAAAAATAATAATTCCATTGGAATTGAATTAATTATAAGTATAGATTTTTGTACCAAATCTGTTATACAGACAAAGAAAATTATCCAAGAATTGGAATAAACTATCATTAATGTTAAATTAAATTCTAGGGATTTTGGTAAAAGTAAAAGTAATTAGTTTGATTTTACTATAATAACAATTTTCATTATAGTATATGGATTCCAACTGTTGATGTATTGTATGGAAATTTTTATTGGAATCCAACATTTTTTGGATATTGAATGATAAATATATTTAATTGGACTACAATTGTTAGTGGAATTATTTTAGATGCTAATGTTGACTCAGAATCATATGTGGACTACATATATTTGGATAAAATTATATGTGGATAATCATATGAATGAATATTCTTTCAAGGTAGCAGATCGGGTTTTTATTACTACATCTCCATGGAAAAGTGTTATTTTTTTGGTTAAAATAAAAGGCTAACTACCTTTTTCAATGAAACATATGAAATCATGACTAATGTTAGATCAATTTATTAACCAGTAGAAACTCCTCTTACTTTTTCTCTAGTACATAATGTATTTAATGATTTTTGGGTAATAAAAAATTATTTCAATTATTCTCAATTTTTGATCCGTAAAGTGGCTTATTTAAAAGATAATATTTCTTATGAGGAACAACCCATTGTAAATATCAAACATATAAATAGTTTTTTTTGAATAAGGTAAATCATAAATATATGTATTTTCATAAAAACCATATGATTGAAAATGAAACATAGGAATTTAAAATCTCATCGAGGGGAAGATATTCCCCTTTATTTAATATGTAAACAAGATTATGAGGACCTAGATTTGAAAAGGGGGATGAAAGAAACAACTGAGGTAATATAATGATATATAATTTTAATTGTTATTATAATGGTTTATTTATATTTATTTAAATATTAATTTTTCAGTAATTATTTATTGTTTTAAAAAAATGGAATAGAACATTATTCTTATCCAACTTTGGATTTCTTATAATAATTTAATTTATTTAAAATCCTAAATTTAAAAATATAGATATTCAATTTGATAAAATATGTTTCATTTTTCAATTAATCAAGTCAATATTATCATATGTTTTATTTCAAGGATATTAAAAATTAATGATTTTTAAATGAAGACAGAAAATAAATATATTTATTGAAAACTGTATTTTCTTTTAATTTATTTAAATTAGTATATTATTTAAAAACAAATAAAAATTTATTTAGTTAGATTATAATATAAATAAAATAATTAATGTCATGGGATTAATTTTTATAATCCAATTTAGAACAACAATATTTGTATACATAGAATACATTAGTATTAAAAACAATATTCTATTTTATTTTGTGTGGAAAATGATAAATTAAAGTCCACAACTTTTGTGAATTGAATCATGAAAATTTGATTCAATACTATGAATTAGGTAGGGTAACAAATAATAACAACACTTTCGTTTAGCATCTTATATTTGTTTACTTCATCCATTTCAACGAATGTTATAAAAACATTGAATCATAGTGCCATATTTCATTCATTTTTACAATTATAATATTTTTTAAAAATATTATGTAAAAATGTAACTTTTTTTAGATATATATAAATAAATATAGTAATTATAATTTATTTTATATTTAGTTATAAATGGTTATTTTAATTTAATATATTATTTATAATCATAATTTATTGATATTTTTAGAAACTAAATATTTACATTAAATTCTTATAAAACAAAAACATAATATATTTTTCCAATTAATCTAAAAATATAATAAATGGATTGAAAAATATTATATGATATATAATTTTGATCAAAAAATGTGTTCCACAGATGTTTTTGATATAGATAACATATTAATGAAGTATTAAAGGATTATACTTGAATTATATTTCAATCCTGTTGTTTTTAAAGTAAATATAAATTAATAGTTTAAAAAATTACAATAATCATATCTTGTATGTAACAAATTTTTAAAAAATAATATACAAATACTAGATATTATATCATTATAGAGTATATAAAGAGGTGGTTGAAACTTTCTAGAATGGTTCATTATTAGGAAAATTATTCTATGAATTTAACTATAAGTACCTGTAAAAGGAAAATAAAAATATTTATCATTGTAGCCATATTAAGGGCTCTAACTGTATTAAAAAATATGTATGGTTGTAAACATATTCAAAAAAAAATCAAAAAATATTTGGATGTTAGTACATTGACTAATATTCATCCTATGATCGTAATATACCAATTTTGGAAAAAAAAAATCCATGGCATTTATTTTATATTATTTGTTTATTTTATTATCTTCCAATTGTTCCCCTTGTCGCACGTATAAAAGGGATCCTCATCTTCAATTTTCATCAAACCACAAAATAATTTTTTTTCCTAATACCTAAAAAAATTACTTCAATAAGTAAATAAACTTGTCATAGTGGAATTGGAATGTTCATAAAACCAACTATGGAATGATTTTGGTGTAATCAATAAGAGGTTGTCTGGAAGAGGCCAAATAGTTCACAACCAAGAATTTTTTTATTATTTTTTATTCTATTTCATTGAATTCTACTTCCAACATTAAAAAAAAATAAAAATAGTATCTTGGGAATATTTTTTGGTATTTTAATATTAAATGTATGACTTATATCCATATTATATTCAATTAAATTGGAATCAAAACCACCATCCACGTACATTATAGACTACTTCCTCACATACTGATTTAATTTTTTTCCATCACCGCCATTGATGGATGTTTTAGTTTATGGATTTTTTAGGCATAAATTTTTTATTAAATTTTTTATGACTATAAAATTTAATATATCCTATATTTTATTTTATTTTTATTAATAAATAATTATTTTTTCATTCATGCGGACATTTGGATTACATCAGGCATGAAGTGATGTGATTCATTATTTATTACTAAATTACATAGATGATTTATATAAGAATATTTAAATAAATAATATGATATTTTTGAAATAATATTATTTATATAATAATTAAAAAATAATTAAATATTCCATATTCATCATTGTAATATAGAAATGTTACTCATTTAAACATATGTCCAACCAGCTCTATGATTGAAAGATAGTTAATTTTTTTAAAAATTTGTTCACGCATGGTTTCAATATTATAAATAATGTATTATATAGATTATTATGGTGTGATTTTTATATGGGACATGATCAAATAATTAATCTTATGAGAATATTCATCCTACCAATGTTGTTGTGGACATATACACTTAATATTATAAAAATAGTAGCCATAATGTTAATAGATTTGGTAATTAATTGTAACATTAAAATGAAAGTAATTAAAAACATGAATATAATAATAAAAATTCCATTTTTATCATTATTTGTTTTAGTATGTTAAACAATGTACATGACAGCTCATGCTTAAGGTAAGAGACACATTGCATTAAAAAATTGAAATGTTTTAAATTTTTATTTTATAAATAATATTCTAATATGTCCATATTCATTAAATTATTTGATTGGTGTATTTCTGTGAATTAAAATAAAATTGTAGCATTTTAATTTTATTGATTGGGTTTCTAATGGAATATTTTGACACATTCTATATAATGAATTTTTAAAAAAAGACAACAAAAATGTTATATTTCTCCATATATATCATCAATAATTTTTCCCTCCACTATATCTACAATTTTATGTTAGATTCCATCATATGTATCAATGTGTTCATCGACGGAAGACTCTCATTTTTAATTATATGGAAATTTTCATATTTTTTTAAATAGAATTTATATTTGGATGTCTAAAAATATTTTCCTTTAAATGCATGGAATATATGTATATATACTCATGAATTAATATGACATGATTATGATCTAATAAGATCTTATTTTTTGATCAGGTATAGATACTTATCATATATGTATTTTCCATATTTTATACCTAATAATTTTTCTTTTTTAGTTAGTGGAGGTCCCAAGGGTCTTTGGGGCTTTTTCAGATCACAAAACCCAACCATATTGGAAAAAATTGATATGTCGCACAATTAGAGAAAACATGGGGGTAGGGAGCATAGTTAGTTATAACTGTACAAATGGTATATATTTTTATGTAGATCCATCTTTCAGGGTTGTCGCGTAGTTTTTCTAATCATGTGAGTGCCCCTCTTTCTCCATGCACTCATGCAGGGTTTGTGCACATATTTTAAAATCATGTGGACAAAACGTGTGTATGAAAAATTTTGGGTATGTTTACATTTTTACCCATAATAATTTAATTAAAATTCTCATTTTTCGTTATTTTTATCACCATTGGGATTAAGCTCAAATTCACTAAAATTTATTCCTTTTTGAAGGCCCAAACTAGGGGTCATGAGATATCTATCATCTGAGATTCATTCAAGATTATGTTGGTCGTGTTGGATGCACAATGGTATGTACTGGAGTACTTTTCACCTGTTATTCATACCTATTTTTGTAAACATAGTAATTGAGGTGTGATAACTTTTTTTCAGATCTACTTCATTCCATGATAAATTAATGTGTAATATTGGATGAGTTGAGTCCCAAAAGACTAATGTTGGTGGTATATAACTCTTCCCTCATGTTTTTTGAATTTGGAAATTATGCATCTGGCCATCAAATTTTATTGGATGACATTTATTGAATTTATATTCCATGCTTATAATAATATGAAAAATATAGTTATTCTATTTTAAAATATGTGATTAGCTGTTAGTTGGAATTCACACAACTCTTTCCATCCCATAAAGGATGTTTTTTCAAAATATTCATATTAGTATTTTGACACATTTGATCCATCGTATGGGTGTTCCTTGTCTTTAATTTCATAATCTTCTGATTTTATGTATTATATTTCATGATTTGAATTGTTAATTTCAAAATTTAATGTACCATGTATGTTCATCACTTGACCTGAGTAAGGTAATTACTTCATTTTGATACTTAAATGTAAAATGAAAATTTTAAATTATACTAAATATTTGAATTGGCCTTTTAAAATATAATTGAATAAAAGGATTCATGTCAGTAGCACCCCATACCATGTTAATGGAAGGAAGTTGAGTATAAATTTATTTATGAAAATTTCTTAATTGTATTAAATGAATGGTATCATGCTACTTTCCCATGTCACTCTAATGAATGTTAAGGATTAAAAATAGACCGACTAATTTAATTATGACTTGATTAAATGGTTTCACACCCAATAATACTTCTCACACTAATGAAATTTAATGGATTAAACCTTATTAAATATCTATTAATTCCTTATCAATAATTGGAGTGGCCTCGATCTATCTTTGGATTCCTAATGGAAGGCCTTAAGCACTCGAGGACCCATTCCGAAATAAAGGATACATCTTCCTTAGGACGAGAACCACCTAAAACATTGTCAATGACTAACCTTGGTTTCCTATTATGACACCATAGGATCCCTCATGTAGTACTACAAGAATCCTTCGATACACTCCTAGGATCCATGATTGAGAAGTTGGTTTCGTGGGTGATGACAATCAACACTAGTCATAACATAACCCCATCTTACTATTGATGAACTACATTGACTTGGTAGGCATCTTAGTTTGGAATTACATAGACTATGGTCATTGTGTTACACTCTTAAACTTATCTATGATATAGTAATTATTTAGTTATAGTCCATTGAGGTCTATGTTTCCTTGGTTGTTACATTGGAACATCAATATTTAGTATCATTACAGGTTTCCTTGTTATATCTTGGAGCCTTCCCTATTGCTAAGTTGTTACATATTTAGAAACTGTAACTAATCCAATGATGTATTGTTTACTTTTTTAGACACCAATTAAAGGAAGAATATGGTACATGGGTATTTAGTTATATTATAAAACTTTACAGTATATATGCATTCTTTCACACAGTTACATTTACATTACACATGTAGGATGTTATGGAAAACATTTTTGGTGGCCCAAGTATATTTATCTCACACCCTCTTTGGGTGTCGTTTGGTACCTGAGGAATATTATATGAATAAAGTGTTCAAAAACATGATTTACTTATATTAAGGATGAATGTTGATAGAAGATAAATAATCCAAATCTCATGAATCATGGGATAGTAAATTTATTTCGTTTATAATTTTTTGAAAATGTTATGTATTTTTTCTTGAATATATGTATTCTAATTTCATGTTATATGACACAGTCTAGGACTTCACCTATAGTCAGCAGCCTTTGGCGTTTGGGGAGATACACTTGAGTCCATGTATCCTACATGGCTTAGGGAACCTATTATGTGTAATCTGGGTATGGAATGTCACCATGTGGTATCATACGTGGGTTTCAATTATTGATTTACTATATGGAGAAGATAGAATGGATATTAGAAACACTATAATACAGGATCATTATACTTGCATGGGCATCACAAACCTAGGTTTGTGGTAAAATCCATGTCACCTAAAATATAATTGTGCTAATATTTTTTCATATTATATTGGAAATTGGTTCACTATTGGGAGACAGAGATGGTGTGTGTTTTTTTTAATTATTACACCGATTGAAGATTTCTTCCATCCTTGGCATTCTGCTATGAGGGAAATCAACATAGTTCATGCACAATTATGGGCACCATGAATTATAATGTCAACAATATTTCCATGCCATATAGGTGAATTTCACAACTTTCATTGCATGATATGACTATGATTGTTGAGTGATAATTTTATATTTATATTATTCTTATGATATTCCTTGGTTTATAATGATTGATTATCTATCAAAACTCATGAGGTGTATGGGTCCTTGTGGGTTGGAGTGAGTAATTTACAGAATTTATAATTTTAATAGAAATTAAAATGGGTATTGTCTTCACTAATATGGGGTAAGAGACTTAATTCACTATGAATAAAAGTCATTTTTAAAATAACATTGATACATGATCTATAAAAATGAAAATATAAAAATAATTTTTTTTCACGTACTTATCCTACCTTTTCAATCTTATGAATGTTAAAGGAGTGAACATAGTAATTAAATATAATTTTAGATGATACAGTTTCTAATAAATGATAAGGAAATGTACTATTGACCCATCATCTATTGGAACCCCCTAAAACATATACTTCAGAACATACCAGTCTTGTCCATCTAAGTAGGCAGTTGGGGTATTATAACTTGTGTTGTGATCCTTCCTTTGTTTTCCTTCTACAAGTGTGGCTATCAATATTTTTTATGTTTGTTCTGAGGAGTGTCTTTTGAATTTATTAACCAATACCTCCATGAAATCCTCATATAGTTCACTATAAGTGTGGAAATGAATGTTCTCTAGACGTGGTGGTCCATAAGCCACCATTCCTACCACCTAGAGTGCCACTTGAGGTACCACCTATTTTTCATGATATTGGAACTGATTTCAATGATCACGATATTTTCCTACGAATGATGAAGTTCTTTCATGGTGATCAACAATTTTCACCTATGGTGGATGATCTGACTTGTGAGTTCTAGTAGCAGCATCCTATTACTTTTTTTGGGAATAGTGTTCTATAGGTAGTTATGTCTTAGCTAGAGGCCACCATGCCTATATTTTATCATCTTTTGATGCTTCCAAAGTGGAGGTTCAATATTTTCCCCCACATGCACCCGGATTCGGGCAAGAATTTGTGTGATGTGTTCACCAAGGCTAATCGAAATCGAGCCATGATTTGGGGTGAATAATAGGCGTTTTAAAATGATCAGTTTCTTCCTTAGATGCTGAGATATGAAAATATAGAGTGGTCATGCATATTGAGTAGGTTTCTATGTTAGTTATGGAATATTCAATGTGTTTCACTTAGTTATAGTGATTTTCACTACTTATATCCATTGACGAGCATTCACAAGTTATTCATTTTGAAAATGGACTTTATGATGCCAAATGTAAGTAGGAGAATGAATTTATCTGGCCTAATTAATTTGATATAGTAAATCAAGGTCTTATCACTATGTAAAACCCGAGGAATGATAATAAAATGGGGTATATATGATCATTTTTGCGGTAGCTTAGTAGTTATCAAATGGAAAGACACTTTCCCTGGAGTCTTTTCATGAGGGAAGTGACAACTATAGTACCCATTTTCACGAATCCATGTTTTTAATTAGTATGAAATACCGGGGAAATGAAGCCTAATTTGTATAGAGACCTAGTGGTGTATCTGTCCTATGGTAATTTCAGGAATCTAAATAAATTTGATAGGAACCTTTCACCATGTTCAAGTAGAAAATGATCCGTGGTAGATCCACCTCCAGGAGAAGGTCTTTTTACATTCTGTCAAGACAGAAGTCAGAATAGAACCAGTATGAATAGAGAATGAGGTGGTTCTGAAAATTGTAGTTAGACCCTTGATCAATAGTAGTACAAAAATAGAAGTTGGGACTTTTATAGTTTAGCTATTGCAGAGAGTCGTGGATCAGGCCCGTTGCATGCACTACATTTGATACCTGAGGATCAGGGTGTGAGACCATTGAACGTATGAGGTACTATTATAGTAGAATCTAATATAGTATATGTTTTATATGATACATGTTCTTAAAATAAATTTATCTATATATATCTGGAAAAATATTAAAATAGAAATATAGTGATAATGTCATGTAATGAACCTAAATACATTGTTAGGAATGTGTCCATATGGAATAAAATAATTTTGGGACTGTCCTCTTGATGTAGGACTATAGCCTTTCTTATGGAACCCATTAGATATAGTGATGAAATCATTCGATGTCATTACAGGGATGAATTTTGTGGTTCAGTATCATGATTTCCTAGACCACTGACATCATAGGGTATTGTTTACATCACCAGAGGGAATACATTATGTACATAAAGAATATTAGTATTTCGAAGATGGTATAGTGGGACCAGAGCATCATTTTCTTAGTGGAGAGACTGCATAGATTTAAAATATCATCATGGAGGAATAGGGTTTACATCAAGCCAAATTCCCTCCAAAAGAGGATCATTTCAGTGATGTATTTCCCCATGATATTTCTGAAAGTGTGGTAGAGATTACAATTGAGAATTTTTAGGGACCAACTGCAGTGTCCATTCCACCGTATAGGATAGAACCTACATAGATCTTGGAAGTGAAGTAGTAGTTAATGTATCTAAATGACACAATTTTTATATAGCCCTATAAATCTTCATGGGTTTCTCCTATACTTTAAACTAAGAAAGAGTATAAAAACTTCATTATGTGCATGGAATATAGAAGGTTGAACCGGGTTACAGTGAATAACCAAAATACACTGCATCAAATAGATGATATCTTTGACCATCATTGAGGATGTATGGTCTTTTCTAATATCAATCTATGGTTGGGAACACACCTATTTCATGTAAATCCATAAGGCCTAACTCATATATATTTTCAGAGAAGTTATTGTTTGTATGAGAACTCTGTTATGTCGTCCAGAATATCAAATAAACCAACCAATTTCAATTCTCTAATGAACGTGGGATTACATCCCAATCATGATTCTATTATATTTATCTTTATAGGTGACATCATGGTTTATTATTATACTCATAACGACCTTGATAATAAACATTATCTCAAATTTATTACACTAACAGAGCATCAAACTCATTCTCATCTTTATAATTACCACTTCTAGATTGAAAAAGTAACGTCTTTAGAAAAATTATATCTGAATCATGAGTATATATTGACCCATAAAATGTTAGAGTTATAGTTTCCTACGAGAATCCCATGAACGTCTTTGATAGACATTGTTTCTTGGGAATAGTTGGAAATTACATGTGTAACATACAATTATTATCATGTCTAGTTTCACTTATTACTATCCTTATATTGAAGGGAGTTAAGATCCTGTGGTCAGATGCATATGAGAAAGGATTTAAGGATCTAAAAGGGAGGCCAATATGAACAACTATTTTGGTTCTTCCGGATCCTTTCAAAGTCCATATCTTCTTTTGTGATGAATTTGGCATCAACCTAGGATTATTTCATATATAAGAAGATAGAGTCATTTAGTCTGGATCTTAGAAGTTGAGGACTCATGACATAAAATATCAAACGCATAACCATGAACAAGTATATGTTTTCCATGACTCACGTTGTAGGTGACACTATCACTTGGGTGAGAAATTTTTGGTATAAGCAGACCACAATAGCCTCAAATATATCTTCACACAACATTATTTGAATACCATACAATAGATATGGGTCAAATATCTACATTACATCAAATTTTAGCTTGTTAATATTTTTGGGGAGGAAAATGAAGTCTTTGAGTTGGTCAGTAAAAAAACTCAATCAATGGTCGTACATGAAGCCAATGTGGGATGGAAATATATGGACCTTTTTACTGAGATGCATCTGAATATAAATGATATTCATGATAAGTCTTACCTTTTATTCATGGAATTTAAATCTAAATTCCATGAAAAGGTGAATAGTTGAAAATTTTTAGATCCTAAAGTCTTGGTTCTCTGTGAGACTATATTAAGAGATAACCCAACTCTAGATTGATATCTAGATAGAGATAACATCATAAGTATTCATGGATGTGTCTGTATTTATAAATATATGATATATGAGTTGATGAAAGGGTAACATTCATCTCAATGGGTAGTTCATCAAGGTATCTAAAATATGAATCATGATATTTGATGGTAGTTTTGGTATCTTGGGATGAAATTTTAGATAGAAGGAATTATCAGTTTTTCTTTCAACTATCAGCAGGTGAAGGGGGAGCACCAGAGACCTGATGTCTTGCCACATCTACTTCCATTCCTAGAATGTAAATGGGAAGATGTTTTCATAGACATTGTAGTTGGGTTACCTACTTATCCTAAATGTTCTGACTTTATATGGGTTGTCATTGAAAAAGTAACAAAAGTGTATCACATCATTTCTATTTGGGAGAATATCAAAGATAATTGTCTTGTGAGACTATATGTTTGTGTGTTCATATGACTACATGTGTCCCTTATAATATCTATTTAGATAGGGATTTTCATGTCACATCACAATTGTGGTGGGGGTTACATGAGGCTCTAGGAACATAAGTTCTATTAAGAATATATTTTCACCCTTATAACGATGAACGATTTGAATTAATAATACATGTACTATGGGTGGGCTCTGATCATGTTTCCTTGGTTTCAGTCGTTCATTGTAGAAACATATCCCTCTCATCAAGTTCTCCTCTAATAATATCTTTCAGGATACTATTCGGATGGATCATATTTAGTCCTTATATTGTAGTATGTGTCATTCGACTCTATGCTGGTGAGAGGTTCATTATGAAACCCTACATTGTACTCATCTTGTTTAGGAGTCTTTGGAGTAGGTCCATCTGATAATAATTTCTATGACTACTTCTATATATATATATATATATATTATTCCTATCACTACCAATAAACATTGGGTGTTGAAGTAAGGGATCAATTTTTTATTTTATGTATCTCTCATACTAGAGCGTAGTTGGTTACAGAGGATATAGAATCATTCCTCTCCATCCATTAGGCCATTTTAGATTTTAGAGAGAGGTAGGTCTAGTATCTTATCAGTTGTTGTTACCTCATAGATATCGTATCATGCATGAAATACTATATTTTTCAAAGAATCACCAAATCCAAGAATACCCGTATGATACCTTAGATACAAAGGATATTATGTTATATCTCAATGTTCCCATTGGGGATTATCCATTATACATTGCTAAATGGATCATAAAGTCACTCTGAGGTCTGTTAATCCCTCTAGTACAAGTTCTAAGGTAGCATGACCATGTGTAGAATGAGACTTGAGAGAGGGAGGTCAACATACTTTCTGAGTTTATAGTATTTTTCTCCGATAGTGTTTCAGCACCATTGAAATGTGAACTTGGGGATGAGTTATTTTAATATGGAAGATTGTAAGAACCCATTTTTAAATCCATCATGGGTCATTTAAATATTGTTTTAATTATTGATTATGGACCAAATATGGATGCATTTTTAGTTTTTTAAGGTCCAATGGTTATTTGGGGCTCGTTCAAATACTATAACCCATCCTTTTTTTGAAAATGTTCATTTCACTTGTTTTTAGCATACCAATGGGTAGGAAACACTGTAAGATCCTACTATGTGGATGGCCTGCAATTTTTGGGTAGAGCCATCTTGCATGGTCGGTTCATGGATTCCCTAACATTGAGGCCTAACTATTTCACTGATCCTATTTCTTTGGGTCATTATTTAGGTTTTTCACATAGTTTTACAAAACATGTTGAAAAACCCTACATAGGATAAATTTTGGTTAATATGACATTTTTTCATTAATGACCTAATAAAGTCCCTTCTTTTCTACCGAATGTGATACCTAGTGGGATTCACCTACATATATATCATTATGGTGATTTGTGATGGCACAAACTAGGGAATAAGATATAACATTCATCTGGGATCTGTTTAATCTTATGTACTTCCTATTTGATGCGTAATAGTCAGTACTCATGTCATTTTTTAGACATTTGTAATCCACCTTCCTCTAAACCTAGTTTTATGAGTGTTAGATTTTTTAAACTTTAATTATATATACTATTTTTTAAGACAAATTAGAGGTTAATAATTTATATGTAAGGTCATACAAGCCTATGGTTGGATGTCTATAACTCATCCCACAAGTTAATTGATTTTGGAAATTACATTTGGGCCTGCTGATTTCATGAGCTGCAGCATATTGAATTTATATTTCATGCATATAATCATTTGAAAAATATATTTATAATCATTCCAAATATGTAATTGGTGTTTAGTGTATATTCAAAAAAAATATGCATCCCATGTAGGATGTTTTTTCATAATTTTTATTTTATTGTTTTGACAATTTCATCCAATATTGTGGTGTACCTAGAATAGATCTTTAGAGGGGAAATATTTTCCATAATAAAGGGTAGAATTAAATTGTGAATTTCCTAATGTAATTACCATGAATGCTCACCTCTTGAAGCACACTTGTTATTTTATTCAATATAATAATAATAAGTGATATGGACATTGGGATTTATAACAATTATATGACTTGGATTTCTTAAATGAGATTGAATAATAGGATTCATATCTATATAGCCCATTAACATTTTAATGGATGTTAGTAGAGTGAACTGTGATTTATGATAATGCGTTAAATGTATTAAATGAGTAGTTTCATACTACTTGTATGTTTGACACTAATGAAAGGAAAGGCATGCACTAATCAAGCTTGTTTATTAATTTAGAAATTATTAAATAGTTTCCTTATTTAATAGCCTTGTCACAATAATTATACTTAATGGCTTGAACCTTTTGATTTATATATGACTTAATTATTAAGAATAAGAGTGTCTTGACTTCAGTTCATGTTGAATTTCTGATGTAATGGCTTGAGCCCTCGAAGAACCCTATCAAAATTCAAGGATTCAACTTTATTTTTATGAGAACCACCTAGAACCCAATATTTTACTAACTCTAGATGCATGGTATTACACCATTGGATCCCTCATGTAGTACTACATGATTATTTCACTGCACTCCTTGGATCCAGTTATAAAAAGTTGGTTCTATGGTAAAATTCTATCAGGCCTGGCCATTACATGACCAATTATCCCTTCGATGAACTCCTTGGACTCAGTAGAAATCATATTTTGGAATTCAATAGTCTATGCTTCTTAGATTACACTCTTACATTTAGTCAGACTACATTTTTTATTGATTTTGTGGCCCTTGAGTTCTATGTTTTCTTGTTTGCAACCTTATGACGTCATTATTTAATATCATTAATGGTTGCCATGTTACATCTAGGAAATTATGGTATTTAAAACATGTGACTTATTTAGAGAACATCATTAATAAAATAATGAATTGATTAAATGTTTAGTCACTTCTTGAGAGATGAATAATGTACTTGGGTATTTTTTTACATTATAATACATAAATTTATATATTCATTCCCAATCATTGTTACACATCCATTACATTGTTCAAATGTTATAGGCACTATTGGTGGTGGCCCAATATGATTTATATCATACACTTTCTTGGTACCATTTGGTACATGTGGTAGATTACATGAATGCATGTGTTGATAAAGAGATGTATGCGGATTCAAACACATGATTGATTGTTTTTCTAGATGGATCATGATAGCAGATGATCTGGATATAACTCAAGATTATTGGGATAGTGTTTTTTCTATAATACATTTGTGGAACATGTTATACATACCAGCTTGTTTCCATGACTTACAAATTCCTATCACATGACTTTTAATCATCATTCATTCTAGTTAATTAAGTAATTATATTCTTTGTCTCTGTATTGCGTTTGTCTCCTTCTGCTATTAACCTATATTACATCTTCTATTTACCAGTGTTATTATTTATTTTCAATTATACAATCTGGTAATAAGTGATTTGTCACCCCACATACAAACCCTTTCCCATGTTGCTAGTCATAAGCCTCTAGAATTTAGGGAGATGAGGTTGAAGCCATGTGGCGCACTGGGCTTAGGGACCCTAAAAGGTTGCATCGAGGTCCAGGACATTAAAATTATATTTTGTGAGAATTTTCTATGATGACATGTGGCTCCATTATAATGCATGGATGGGTGGATATATTATTAACCAAGGATATGTGGTTCTATTATAATCCAATGATGGGTGAGAATCTTATAGATATTTAGTGAATTTTATTAACTATAGAAATTCGATGTATGATGATCATATTTATTTTTCCATCATTAAGATTGATGTTGAATATGATGTCACATATTATATATATATTATTATTATAGTTTTTAATACAATCTCAGGATTTTGTGTGGTATTATAATTAGATTATGTTTAATTGAAGTAATTTTCTACTTTTATGGGTGATGATTATAATTTTTTTGAAATGTTTCTATTATTATTTCATGTAATAAAAATCACATTATTTGTCTTTTAACATTAATTATTTTTAATATATTTTTTTTGAAATACATTGGGAAAAATATTTATTTCATCAATACTAATAGGTTAATTTGAAGGAAATTTTTTATTTTGAATATAGAAAAGTTTTATAAGTATTCATTGAATAATTTATATCATTCATTATTTTAGAATTTACCTTTTCTAATATTTTTCTCCACATACCAAATTTTAAATTGGATTTGACAATGTTTTAAAGATGAGTTGTGGTGATTATGATGTTAATTTGAAATCTATGAACAAATTTAATTAAAAGAAAACATGTTTTATTATAAATGGTTTGTATTGTGGGAATATTGATACTGACTCGAAGTGCGCACTTTCTTTTTTAATAATAATTTATGAAGGGGTTACGAAGTTATTTTGAAAATATAGAATTAAAATATCATAAAATATATGATTATGTATTATTGTCACATAAATAAAGATTATGTAATGTTTAGTTTTTGGTCCTTGGAGTCTAATTTAGAATCAATAGGGTGTTTCCCCTTTGTTCGTCACTATATCAGTTTGGTGCGAATTCGAATCCTGAGTGTAGAATGAATGATCTATTATAAAAGTGGTTATTAGATAGATATAGGTGCCCTTATATATGGAATTGGGTGTGATCCTATTTCATTCATCACAATGTTTTGTAAGGTATATAGTTACATCTTATCAGTGTGTGTTATCTCGTTCATTGTGGGTTAATACATATAGGTTATTTTGTCACATATTGTCCCTAGTTGAGATAAAATACCTAGGTCTCAATATATTATTTGTTTTAGTGTGTTCGTATTCATGGATTGGTATAAAATTTGTTAGATATTTGAAAAGAAACCTTAGTGTTAGAATTAACATTGGAGTGACTTCTGATGGATGTATGTTACCTCAATTACTATAAGGGAGTCCTTGGTTAACAACATGGTTATGGAATTTAAATGAGACTTGGTGTCCATCAAGATCATATATACATTATGTTTTTAGTTTTAATACCTAATTGGATTTCCATTGTGATATTGAATTTCTATTCATTTATTCATTATGATTCGTGATTCAATTATCTCTTACTATATATCATTATACTCACACCTATATTGGCTCTGTACACATGTGACATGTATTATGATAAATATAAGACATAAAATTTTTTAATAGGTGGAATATGTGATTAGGTACAGTAGGTATTCTATATGTAATACCAAAACTACCATGAGTTTCATGATTATGGTATCCCAATATATACTAGCATGTTGGACACTTTTATAATACTGGGTTGCCTGTATTTGGCCAGGTTTCATTCACATACATGTGTTATACTATATTATGTGATTTAACTTTATGAATTAATATATTTATCTCTTGGTTTCTTTTAACTAAAATTGCATTGGTTCCTGGAAAGAGGTTCATGATTAGAAGTACCATATGAAAAGTCCTCCCATGTGCGTGACATGCCTTCTCGATTACAGTCACCAAAACCAATCCTATTAGAGGTGAGTTTTGAGAGTCACACACATATTACTAAATTACAAGTGTTATCATTTTGGTAGGGTCATGATAGAGTGGTATTATAAAAGTCCAATATGGGGCCATATCCAGGAAATAATATAAGGATTTAGTCATGTTTAGGAATTAGTGAAACAATTTAAGATTTTCTTGATTTTGGTCCATCCAAGGTACCCATTAATTTTGTGGAAAGATAATTTAACATTCACCAGTACTATGATAACCAAATTATTGACTCATTATGTCACATAAATGTCTTATTTTAAAGTTAAATTTCATTTAATTTCCATTTATTCTTTGTTTTTGGGGTATCTCAAGCTTTTATGTTGGAATGTGTGAGTTTTCGTGAATTGGGGAAAACTGTGAGCCCATTTCAATATTTGAAAATAATTTTTTTTTCTTTTATAACATTTTCATTTTTTATATTTATTTCACCCATTATAATTGCTAAATAGTATCCTCTGACATATTGACACCACCAGTGTAGTTTGGAGCCTTTATAAATCCATAACCAAGGTCTATATGTTTTTTTATTTAGGGGATTGGGCCTACCCGAAAGCCCAAATCTAATTTTAAAAATTAAATTTAATTAATTAATAACTTATTAAATTTTAAGTCTTTTTCGGTGATTCCAAACCTCAAAAACAACCATAAAACCCAGACACGTGCAAAACCTATCTCTCGAATCATTGAAGCTGTTCTTCATTGCGATTTAGTGATGAACTTCTTAGGGTTTCAAAAATCGGGCAGATTTGAGAATGTATGTTCATTCCATCATAACTTTTTCAATTATTACTCTTTTTCCTCCATTCTATTTCCGAAATGACCTAATCTTCCTTCTTCAAATCTAACATGATTTTTTATTGTTTTAAATTTCATATAGTGGTGTATTATAGATGATTATTTAAGATCCCTTAAGAAAGTGAGTCTCTTCCATTCCTAATTCAAATTGATTACGGTATCATTATATTTTCACGGGGTTTCATCATTTTTCCTTGAAGTACCAAATTACCAAGAGGTAGGGATCCAAACCGATGGTTTAACCATGGGTTTTCTTTGTCCAATTTTGTGGTTTTAGGTTTGTTCTAATAACCTCTTGTTAGGGTGGTGGTGCAACATGATTTTCGCACGTTGATTCAAGGGTTTTCATTACTTTGGTAGGTGATTCATTTTAGTATTCAATAATTGAGATATAGATGATTTTTATGTTATTTTCATGTATATTTAATATGAACATTTCTACCAAATTTGTTTTAGTGGAAATTATAAAGAAAATTAATTTTTAATGCAAATTTCTTGTGAAATTTGGGGGATTTTGATATAAATATTTTGTTGGATCCTTAAGGGATTCCTTATAATTATTTAGTAGATTTTATTTAACTATATTAGGGAAGAAAAAATGTTTTAAATATTATTATACATCTTTTGTTGCTACAAAATTGGTTTTTGGGTGACGTTCGTTAAGAAAATGGTTTTTGAGTATCCATTTGCTTTTGAAATAGGTGCTTTACATGGCTATTCTATGTGGGGCGTATTGAGTTTTTTTATAACTCATGTAATCAGTTTAATGAAATTTTTAAGGTTCTATGATTTCTATTTTGGTTAATTTTAGTATGCACATGGTGTTCTAGTGGGGTTTTCAAAGAGTTTTGGGTTCAAAATAATGAAAGATTTGGAGATGTTTTTTTATTGAAACTCCAATTGTTTTTTGTGTGTTTTAAATGGTAGAAAATGTGTACAACTACTGTATTGGGTGAATGTGACCAGTAGTGGTGTTTTACATGAAAATGTATATGTGTTTCATGCAGAAATTATTTGATCATAATGGGGGATGTCTAGGTACCTAGGTGGGGCGGATGTGTACTAGTACAGCTAGTGGACCAGATGGGTTTTGTCCATGATTCACCTAGAATTTGGATAATGAAAAATCTAAATAAACTATGTGTATGATGATTGAGTACCACTTGGTTATATGTATGTTCCATACTAGTGGCTCGTGCATGAGAACAGATTTTACTATGGTTACATTCCACCGAGGAATGAGGTACATGGGGCCCAAGACTATCTAGTGCCTTGGGGTGTTCACAATTTTATTGCTCATTGTGTTTGTGGTATTTTACCATGTATTTTGGTGTTTATGGAAGAAAATTATAGTACCTAACATGTCTATTTAAATGTGTGAACATTATAAATACTTTATCTTGAAAAATGTTTAAAATTGAAAGTTGCATTTCTTTGATTTTATCACTACTTTTCTTTGTGTATTTAAACAGCTTGAGTTTCCCCATTATATTTCATGCTCTTTGGAATAATTTGGTGGGATCCTATTGGGATTAGGATCACACCCTACTTACACCCCTTGGGTTTAAGTAGACTTGGTTATGTTTGACTCGGTTAAAGGAAAGGCTAAGGGTGATGGTGGTTTAGGGTGTTAGTCCCCATCCTTGGGGCAGAGTTGTAGAGACGACTTAGGGGTGATGACCCCTAGTAATGTGGAGTCAATGGGGATGTTTTTTTCTATTTCATTGTGTATTTGGACCTTTTTTATTGCATTTGAACTTATGTATTCAGATCTGTATATTTGTATAAACCTTGTTGGTATGAATTTTTCATATTCATTTTATCAAATATTTTTGGTGTTTTATGTATTCATATTCGGGTAAATCATTTCCGAACCAATATAAATGACACCCGGGAGCTTTTGGCAGCCCGTGTGGATAGGTAATGCCCTTCGGGCCATGTCACAGGCTGGTAGTGGTGCTATTTTTTCGGGAGACCAAATTCGGTTCGTGATAAAATTGTATCAGAGGAGGTTCTGGTTAACTCTTTGGGTCACGTTATTTGGGTAACAATCAGAATAGTCTAGAGTTTGGATTGCGGGGACTTGGTATTTCGGTTATGGATAGTGTGCCTGATCAGCACAGCTCATGAAGAGATTCGAGTCACCAGGGGAAGTCATGATTTATATCGGTCCTTTTTATTTCTTGGATTGATGATGATTAGGGGAAATGAAAAGAGAGTTGGGTTAATGGTCTCAGTGAGCTCTCATGGTCTGTCAAGCCATGTGGAGTTGATGATATTCACTATAATACTCTCTTTGATGGTGGAGGGATTAATATGGCCACGAACCATATTTCTAAGTCACCCACTGAAACTAGTTTCCTATAGCATTGTATTATGTTCTTTAGTTTGGAAATCTTGGATCTTTTATTTTAAAGTGAATTGAATTTAAGAAGCGTAATGTTTTTTTTATATTATTATCTAATAAAGAGGTAATGGTTATATTTCTTAAAATGTAGAACTAGATTTTCATAATTGTATTGGAATGGAAAGAAGTGTGTTTTCACCTCTTTTGAAAGCATGAACTGTGTCAAGGTTGGTTTTGAAAAAGTGTTTCCAATAGAGTTTTCTAAACTATTGAACGATGTTTTAATGGTATGATATGTTTTTAAATTAATGTGTATGACATGAATGTGAGTTTTCATTTAAATTATTATTCCTTTCTGAAAATCTTGTTAAGATGTAATTTGGGTTTGATTTCGTAGTTAGCGGTTTTGAGAAAAGGGAGGTATTGGTTGACTGTTTTGGTTTTGAAAAGTGGAATGAGTTTTTTTTATTAACCATTGGTATTTTCTTAAGAGACCACATGAATGGGGTTATATGGGTGGATGGATGGATGGATGGTTAATGACATGAATAGATGAGTTTCAGGATGTATATGAGGAGAGTGATCAGTGTAGCACAAAAACATGCATGTGTGAGGCCCACAGAGTACCATTGTTGGATACACTAACCACTGAACTGATTATTTTTAAAAAGGTGATTTTATGAAAAAACATAACATCTTGAATACTAGTTTGTGATGGTGTGTATTATGTGTTTTTGAAAATTTTGATACTACGGGATGGTTTGAGTCTAAGAACCCCTACTTTTTGAACTGTGTTTTGGGTTTGTGTTTGGTCGGTAAGCTGTTTTGATGGCTTGGTTAGTGGTATTTTCTATGAAATGATTTTGGATGCCTTAATAGTGGTTACCTTCATGTGTTTGGATATGTTTTGTGGTATATTTTGACTAATGTACCATCTTGGTTGGGTCCTTGGGTTCAATCGTTGGATAAGTTACTCCCCATTAGGGGTTAGTGCACAACTGAAGTGCAACCCGGATTGTTTCTCCAATAGAAGACCATCTAGTTGATCAATATAAGGAATATTTTTCTTGAGATTTTTAGTTTGAGTCTACAACCGTTCCTTTATTGCTTTTTTGTATCCACTTGTATTGGGAGAGTTATCATAGAAGGTTGAAAAAGACCTTAGCCTCTTATGTTTCTTGGTTTGCCGAAGGTGGAAGCGGTCTGGGGTTGTTAACATGGATGAGTATTTGGATGGTGTCTAAGAGGTCCTCTCGGTCCTTTGTAGTATCTTCGAAGAAAGAGTTCCCAATAAACAACCAATGTGGGAAATCTGGTCATGGGAAAATATTGTGGCCACTTTCTAAAATTGTGTGTTGTTTGGGGATGTTGTATAAGGTCTCACTCCATGCATTGTTTATATCTGTCGTAATGGTCATGTTTGGTGAAGCCTTGTGATTTCATGCACCTGATTGAATTTAAAGGTGAAAGTCGTGCATCCCTCTGAGAGTCACTTTATGTTTTAAGAATTTCTCACTTGGAAAAACTTCAAAACAATCCATTTTAGAGGAAAGTGATTATAATTGTTATTTACTTGTATAGTTTCTCACTCGACGAAATAAGGTGTGATGTGTGTTCATTTTCTAAGCCCTTGTTTCGGTGAAATATCGAGTTACGATAAAGTGAGTTTGGAATGTGTTATTTCTTGGGAATCTGATTGGGGATTTCAGTATAGTTTTTGGTGACACCGAAAGAAGAATTCTCATTCAGGTGGGTTTCCAAATCCTAACTACGAGGTCGAAGATGCTTCAATCATTTGAGCTCCATCCATAGGTCTTAGAGAGAGGCTGACTCATAGTCCGGGGAAATCCCAGGGTTGTTTAAACCCATGTACGATGTCTTATCCACAGTATGAAAGATATTAAGAGTTTAAACCTCTATTTTCATTATCATTCTTCCGTTGTTCCCATTTGGTGGAAATAGGTTGACAGCCTTGTACCCATGTCATCACATAATGGCATTCCCTCCCCCTTTGGTTTCATCGAGCCATTAGAGAATGGTTGGAAATTTGGATAAACGTGTTGAGGACATAGTTTTTGTATGATTAGTAGGGACCATGTTCTAGGAATCCATGCGAAAAGAATGATCAGCACAGTTAGTGAAGAATTTCCCAAACCGTGCAGACTGACCCTGCACCCTTCCAAAATCATTATAAAAATTGGGTCTTTTTGTGTCGGCTCATGCTGGTTGGTTAAGATGGCTATTTCTTATATTGGGGAGACCCATTGTGACTCTCATGTACATTCCTTCATAAGATTTAAATGGAATTCTACACTTTTTACTAGGGATTCCATTCATGCCTCCCTCTGTTAGTGTCTTGATTCTGTCTCAGAAAATAATATATGTTTGCTCTTATGGTGGGGTGCCTATTTGTGTCTCCCCATACCAATAGCTCAGATTAATCCATAGTCATGGCTTGGTGGTAGGTAGTCTCATTCGTAACATTTTAGATACCAACATCTTCCTTTAGTAAATGTTGGTATTGGAGAGCTCCCAATGGTTTAGTTGATGTAAGGTAAGTGTAACCTTATTCGATGTTGTTGTTCGTTTTGGTGAATTGATTGAGTCTTGTTCAGATCGTGTTTGAGGAGTTTTATTTTGGGATAAATTATGAATGGGATTGATCTTTTCAGGAATGTGGTGTAAGTTTGGGTTGTGAGATTAATCATTCCTTAATTTATCACATGAGGTGTTTTGGACCTTGGGGATGAATCTTGGCAAAGAAGTACATCTTGGTTTATCGGTTGTGTTTGGTTTTCATATATGGCCTCATTGTAGATTACTGGGGATGGAACGTTTTCATGGTGGGAAGAATTTTCACATAAATGACTTATTTTAAAGTTAAATTTCATTTAATTTCCATTTATACTTTGTTTTTTGGGTTTCTCAAGCTTTTATGGTGGAATGTGTGAGTTTTCGTGAATTGGGCCAAACCGGGAGCCCAATTCCAGATTTGAAAATAAATATTTTTTCTTTTATAAAATTTTAATATTTTAATATTTTTCACCCATTACAATTTATAAATGGTCTCCCTGACATTTTAACACTACCATTGTAGTTTGGAGCCATTATAAATCCATAACCAAGGTGTATATGTTTTTTTATTTAAGGGATTGGGCCTGCCCGAAAGCCCAATTCTAGTTTTAATAATTAAAATTGATTAATTAATATCATATTCAATTTTAATGATTTATCATTTTTTACAAGTCGCACACATGACCATTGAACCAAGACGCGCTCCCAACCTCTAACTCTCCTCTTTGAAGCACTTCTTCATCGAGATTTAGTGCTAAACTTCTTAGGGTTTTGAAAATCGGGAAAATATGAGGAGGTATGTTCTTTCCATCATAACTATCTCAATTATTTTTCTTTTTCATCCATTTGAGTTCCTAAATGACCTCCTCATCCTTCTTCAAATCTCCCGTGAAGTTTTTACTATTGTAAATTTTAGCTATAGGTGTATTAGGAGAGATTATATAAAATCCCTTAAGTAAGTTAGTCTCTTCCATTGCTCATTCAAATTGGTTAGGGTTTCATTCTATTTTCTTAAGGTTTCATCCCTTTTACTTGAATTACCAAATGACCATGAGGTAGGTTCTAAATCTATGGTTTAATGATGGGTTTTATTGGTCCAATTTTTTGGTTTTAGGATTGTTTTAAGTCTCTCTTCGTGCGCTGGTGGTGCGACTTGACTTTCGCACGTTGATTCAAGTGTTTTCATTAATTTGGTAGGTGATTCCTTTTGGTATGAAATCATTGAGATATAGTTTCTGTGTTTATGGTATTTTCAAGTATATTTAATTTGAATGTTGTTTCCAAATTTGGTTTTTAGTGGCAATTATAATGAAATTGAATTTTTAATGCAAATTTCATGTGAAATTTCAGGGTTTTTCATATAAATATTTTGTTGGTTCTTTAAGGGATTCCCTATAATTATTTAGATGATTTTATTCAAATATATTAAGGCAGGAAAAAATGTTTTAAATATTCTTATCCTTTGTTTGTTGCTGCAAAATTGGTTTTGGGTGATTTTCGTTACGAAAATGGTTTTTGGGTACCCATTTGGTGTTGAATTAGGTGCTTTACATGCCTATTCTATGTTTTGCGTATTGGGTTTTTTCATAACGCATGTAATGGGTTGAATGAAATTTTTAAGGTTCTGTGAATTCTATTTTGGTTAATGTGATTATGCACATGGTGTTCAAGTGGGGTTTTCAAAGAGTTTTGGGTGAAAATAAGGAACGATTTGGAGAAGTTATTTTATTGAAACTCCCTGTGTCTTGTTGTGTGTTTTAAATGGTATAAAATGTGTATAGATAATTTATTGGTTGAATGTGACCATTAGTTGTATTTTAAAATAAAATTGATATGTGTTTCATGCGGAAATTATTTGAGCACAAAGGGGGAAGCTCGAGTACGTAGGTGGGGCGAATGTGTACTAATACTGGCTAGTGGACCAGATGGGTTTTGTCCCTATTTCACATAGAATTTGGCTAAAGAAAACCATAAATAAACTATGTTGATGATTATTGGGGACCACTAGGTTATGTTTATGTTCCCTAATAGTGGATCCTGCAGAAGAACAGATTTTACTATGGTTACATTACACAGAGTTATGAGGTACATGGGGCCCGAGACTATCTAGTTCCTTTGGGTGTTCCCTATTTTGTAGCTCATTTTGTTTGTGGTATTTTCCCAAGTATTCTTATGTTTTTGGTAGTACATTACAGTACCTGACATGTCTATTTAAATTTATGAACATTATGAAAACTTTATCTTGAAAATTGTTTTCAATTGAAAGTTGCATTTATTGGATTTTATCACTGCTTTTCTTTGAGTATTAAAACTGCTTGCTTTTTCACATTATATTGCATGATCTTTTGAATCATTTGGGTGGTATCCTATTGGGCTTAGGCTTACACCCTACTTACACCCCCTGGGTTTATGTAGACATGATTATGTATGACTCAGGTAATGGAAAGGCTATGGGTGATGGAGGTTCAGGGTGTTAGTCCCCATCATTGGGGCTGAGTTGTGGAGATGGCTTGGGGGTGGTAACCCCTTGTCATGTGGAGTCCATGGGGATGTTTATTTTGATGTTTTTCTTTGTCTTTGGACCAAATCTATTGCATTTGAACTTATGTATTATGTTCGTTATTTTTTCATAAACCTTGTTTGTATAAAATTATCAGATTCATTTTATCAAATATTTTTGGTGATTAATGTATACATATTCAGGTAAATCATTCCAAAACCAAGATAAATGATACCCAAGAACTTGTGCCCGCCCATGGGGACAGGGAAAGCCCATTGGGCCTTGTCACAGGCTGGGATTGGTGTTGTTTTTGGTGGCGACTAGATTCGGTTCGTTACACATTACATATAAGAACATATTTCAATGAAAAAACATCAGAAAATTATTCATATTGGAAATGGCATTGGGTTAATTTTATTTCATCATATTGCTTCAAAATTATTAACTTCAATCAGGGTATATCAATATTTTCCCAGGATTCCTCCTTGATATTTGAAAAATTAGATTCCAATGTAATTTTTATTAATTATCTTCATTTTATTATGGCTTCAATATATTGTTTTCTGCAAGAGTTGGTACCTCTGAGTGGTATTCTAATATTTATAAAAACAACTGGGAATCCAATTGTCCCAGAAGTATCAGAAGATGATGTACCATTGATAAGGATTAAAAATACTTTTAGATATATATATCCCTTATATTATAGGAAAACACATACCCCTTTGATGTAGAGTCATTTCTAGATGTGGTTGGGTGTCTTTTAAAGTTGTATAGGAAACCTCACTATTATATGGTTATCACAATAGCGTTCATTCTCCATGGATCAACATAGAGATGGTGGAAATTGTTCACCACAACCCATGAAAAGTAAATTCACAATTTGGTAGATTTAAAGTACCCCTTTAGAGAAATGTTTTTTCTAATGAATTTTTGAGTAGTACACATCCATGATCTTCTATTAATTTAGTACCATAGAATGTATATTTTTGGACTATGCATCACGATTTACTAACAAATTGTGATACACATTTGACATTGATAATTACGTTATACTTCATGAAAGAACAAATTTATTTTTAATTCAACTGTATATCGTAAATTTTTTTGGTATCTCTTATAATTCCTACATATTATTGGGTAATATATCATCACTTGGTGGTGAACAGAATGTTTAATAATTAGACACAGACTATTGGTGATGTTAGTTGGCACATTGGATTTGAGATTTCAAAAATAGGTTGTTTATGGGACAATCATTGATATAATCATGGGAGACAATAATATAAATAATATAAAGATAATGTTTTTATAGTTCGTGGATTGGAGGACAATTCCATTGAGATAAGGGAGAGTTGATGCTACTCCTATGAGAGGTAGGGACAAAAAACACCTGATTTTACAAAACAACATGAAGAATCCAAGGACATGGTTGATGTAACAAATATATAACGTTATATGATTGGGTATGGATGTTTACTTTGTGGTGAAAATGTCAATAAATGTAATAGGGAATAGATAGGTTGATACCTTTATTAATTCCACCACCACTCTAAGGTGTTCGACAATTGTGTAGATAGATTTTGGTATGAGAGGAGGGAAGATATAGGATGTGAAGGAATATACTGATGATGCTCAAAAGATGATTAAATATACAAAATTTATATTATAAACATTACATAATTATTTTATAGATGTTTTTTTATTAACTATTTACATTACATAACCATTGTTTATGTTCTACAAATTCCAGTGGAGCCTTTGGATTCACCCTAGAATATGGGAAATCCTTACACTAGATATTGAAAATAACACATATTTTTTTTTATGAATTTGAAATGACCCTTTAGTGAATATATATTCTTATGTAATATTTTCATGGAAGCGATGAGGCCTTTGGAATTCATTGTTTTTATAGTTTGGGTGTCGAAATTTGAGGTACAAAATTTATGTTATTGACATAGGATGAAATGCATCAGATTTAATGGAACGATGATTTCCATTATAAGTGGGAATGAAATATTGTCAAGACAGTTAGGATTATAAAATGGAGGATAAAAAAAATTCTCATTTTCTGGATTTTATTACCATCAGATATGTATATGTTATAATTATTTAGATTCATATATTAGTGGGGGAGTATGAGTATATCTTCATAGAGGATGTGTTAGGATTACATCTCACTAAGATATTAATTTATCAAAATAATTCTAAACAATGAAATACTTAATATCTTTTACATAACATAAAATAGCCCACACTGTGTTCTAGGATCTGAATATGTAGTTCGAAGACTTACATAAGAGGTATTTGATACTCTGAGTGTTATTCCCATGACATCCATATTTTCGATTAAAAATAATATTGTTGAGAGAATGATTCAATATATGGATTAAAATTTACTAACAAATATAAATATCTATAATTAGTATCCACATTTGAGAATCAATTACCTCTTCAACATAAAGATCATGGTAATGGGGATCTCGAAAAATGTCGTAATGGATAGCTATCACTGGCTTATATTTCAAGAAGATGATATACCTATGATGGTATTCAACTACCTGTATAATCACCAAAGGTATATTTTTATTCCAAATCACATTAATAATTAATCATAAAATTTCAAACGACATATATACCGGTTTTCGTATTTCCTCTTGGACTAGTACATTGTCATGTTTAGGTGCAATATCATTGTGTTCTTGGAATTAGAGGATAAAACATGATACATGTAAGGATATTTCTAGAAACAAATAGATGGAAAAAACATTATAGAAGGACCCTAAAGTGTTATTTAGGGATTCAAGGGGTCAAATTCATCATAAATGTCATATGTGAAGTGGGATTGGTGGCGTACCCTATAATGGTAGAGGTAGAGTAAGACTAAGTTCCACCCATGAGCGTGTTATGAAGTGTGTACAAATCATATGTTGGTGGGATAGTATTAGATATTTTTCTAGTTCCATTTAGGATTTCAGAATCATTGGTATCTTAATCTAGAAATGTTATTTTGTTCAGCTAGTTGGAGCTGTTCTAATATGTTTTTCATGAGTTCAGATAGAATTTACCAAGATCCCCCCTTTTATGAAAGATATATTGAGGGTGATGAGTATTAAGTGTTTTGTGATACCTTCAGTTCTAGTTTTTGTTGCGTTATGATATCGATATTGGTGGGGAATGGGTATAGATTCTTGTTGTTGATACATAATTAGCATAACTCCATTACCAATGAACTAAACTAGTATTAGAACACATTTTACTTAAGGTATGACAACACCACCTTATTGGAGTGTGGTTTATAATATTTTATAAAAAATATTTCTAAAAATTTCCCTTTTGAATAAAGTCATATCATGATATTTAGGTGATAAAAATAGATCCTATAGAATTATGACATTGAGATAATGTGTACTAATGGAATGTGGAACATAATGAAATATTCCCAAGTAAGGGGATTTTTATAATAGTTGATTAATGAATAGATTATTCTATTTTACTCCTTTTAGTTGTCCTCAGAGGATGAGGATTATACCGCTATCCACTAGTTGATGTTAGTTGCCACTAAATTTCTTCAGTTGATTATTGATTCATTCCATGGTGATATTGACTGCAGGTCTTTGTGAAGACAAATATCTACAATATATTCTATTAATTTATTTATGAAGATGGGGTTAGGTTGTCCAATTTTGTTAGGGGTGATTATCCTAGAGTAGTTGTGAGAGTATGTTCTATTGTATTTTCATACACCCCATAATAAGTAAATCTAGGAGTTTCAATGGTATAAAATAATCATTTGTGAATGTTCTTTTGGCTGAGAAATATGTGGAGTGTAGCTGATTTGGTTTCTCAATGTCCCACTTTATAGTAGGCGAATGTTGATCAACATGTTCAACTATATTTCAATTAACCCATTGATGATATGGAGTTTAATAGGTATGGTATATCAATGTACATAAAGAAATTAATTCCATGTTTTTTTAGAGGCCATGAGGCCATCTGTGGTGATTTTATAATGACTCACCCAGTCAGCCCACTTCATAGCCATCTAAGAGAAATGTTCATTATAGCATTTTGTAATCCTTTACATGTATTTTATTTTTCATAATCATTGTGTTCATTTTATTATTTTTAAGTCATAATAATTATTTCACATCAAAATTATTGAGAGAATTATATAAGGGCTTTAGTACTCAGTTTATAATGAGAAATGAATTCCTCCCCAGTCAAATTTCTAGTATAAGATTACCATTCAGATTATGGAGTACATAAATTTGTAGTCCATGTTGGTCTTTGTCCATTTTCTATGAAATC
Source organism: Viscum album (assembly GCA_963277665.1). NCBI lineage: Eukaryota > Viridiplantae > Streptophyta > Magnoliopsida > Santalales > Viscaceae > Viscum > Viscum album. The sequence continues at coordinate 1,750,695,663 of OY728157.1, read as the reverse complement.
ACCTATCCTTGGTGGATTTCTAATTTAACGACCTGTATCACACCACCATTGAATGGGATCCCTTCAATTCCATTTTTGGGAGAATGTGTATGTCACCACTATGATGGAATAATCCATTGGTCTCACAACTTATCGGTGAATTGTTGGTGTGAGAATCACAAAAAAGGTGTATAATTTCCATATGTGGATGATGACTTTGAAGATCCATTATAAGTATTATGTGGAATAATAACTATTTCATTTAATGTTTTATGAGGTAGAACATGTGTTCATAAATGAATTTTCTTGTGCAGGGTTATAAGGATTTTGGATGGGTTGAATGTTATATCTAAAATCCATCATCTCATTCCAGATATTACATAGATTTTTTTTGAGGTGGAATACCACTCATTACAACCTCTATTATTAAACTAGTTACACATTGTATTCAACATGTCAAAGTTGAAAAGGTTTCCTCACACCACAACACATGTTATCAACATGGGAAACTATAAATTGAGGATAAATCTAAATTAAAAAATTACTCATTTGATATTGATGATGGGAATGTCATAGACCATCATGTATAAGTGATTAATTAGGAGTACATCTAATGGAATAATAAGAATATCTTGGTGATCACCTTCGAATGGGAGAAAAAAATTCATTCTTTGTTCCCAAACAATTTTTAGAATTTTTCATTTCGAGTTGAAAATAATTGAGGTGGGGAGAATTTAATGACAATATTTTTTCCACAATAAATAATTAAAATATTAAACTGAGTAGTTTAAATAGTATAAGAAATGATATACTGGGATTCCAGGACATGTGGATCCATAGTATTGATATAATAAAAATATTAAATATTTTGCATCCAACACTGAACTAGTTTTTTAAATAATGTAATATCAAAAATATGTTGTTACTGATGAGAAATATGATACACAATTAAATAAATAATGTAGGATTTAACCTATATGTGATATTACCATTATATTAATCGATCATTTTATTTAACTACAGTCATTGTAGGATTAATATTTCAATATGTAAATTGTTTTTTAATTATTATTTAATATCCCGGACCTAATATGTCATATTTAATCTATGTTAACAATAAATCAAAGGGCCATCCACATAACCCAACATATTTGGTAAGTTTATAGAGATTTAATTTTTTGAAAACCCATGGGATCGTTGATTAGTTATCAATTTTCCACGGATTTTTCTTCAACAATGAATTTCACGGATCTCATGATTGAAGAAGATGTAAAATATTCCATTATCTACAATTGATCAAATTAGAAGATATGATATTTTCTGTTGTTGTTTTAAATCTATTTTTTTAAATCCCATGTAGAATGTTGATAAATTCTACAGAAAACACAATTCATGTGTTTGTCATTGATTTATAAGTTTTTTATATCTTCTTTGTATTATTAATCGATATTGATTTTAATTATATGGTTATTTAATAAAATCAATGATTTCCCCTTTACCAATTTTTGTCTCACCTGATCAGTTCAAAATGTATGTTTCTCACTTTTTTGGGTCATTAATTTCTCTCACTATTCTTATATAATTCATCATATCAATTTTTTTACCAGGGGTACAAAAATACTTGTAAAATGATCATTGTGTAGTTGATATTTAGAACAGTGTACCAATTAAACATGATCAAATTTAGGATTCTATCCATCATCATAGTGAAGTGATTTTGAATAGTGAATTTAATAGATTGCATTCAATTAGTTCAATTTTTTTTCATTTAATGATGATGATTGATGGTGGGATGATCCATCCATAGAATGGTTTGATATAATATATCCAATAGAATGGATTTGATTTAGGCCAACTATAAATATAAATTCTATAGAATATTTTCTAAATTTAGAATAAGAGGAGGAATCATTGTAAGATAAACATTTTGTCTGTAAGAATTTGGAAAAATTACGATCATTATTGAGTGTAGTTAAAAAGAACACATGTTGAGTAGTAATATTCTATGGAAGCTGGGAATTATATGTTTAGATAAAAATCACCTTCCATGTTACACGCCACAGAATGTATGGACCGAAATTAGTGACTCATCATGTACCTATTGGTACAAGGATACTGGAAGATTCATTCTATATGGGTATTAATATAAAACACAAACATGGTCATATACATGGTTATACCTAGATATGTGATAATAGATAGGCCATGTTGGAAAAAAATTGAAATCATAAAGGACCCAATAAACAATCATTTCTATATATATTGTCATGATTAGACTATGTGGGAATGACCTGAGTACTCAGCAACAACCATTTTGTGCACACATCTTAGAACAGAAGCATGGCTAGGCACATAGACCTTACAAAACCATGTTAGAATAATTGGATTAATCATACATGAATATTTACATGGGAATATATATTGTTCTTTTTAAAACAAGATTACATGGTCACATACTTATGATCATTAGTACAAATTCATGTAGCTTTTTTATTAGAAAAAAAAACTTGTGTACCCCATGTACAAATTGTGCGCCAAAACAAAATTAGGTCGGAGCCCTATTTCTCCATAATCTAGTTGAGTATATATAGGGTGATTTCTCTTGTTTTATCCTTTTAAGGGTACAATTACGAATCCTTTCATATTTTTTGGAAGAGAGATCCCCTATATAGGTTATTCGTTGATAGATTTAGGAATTCCTCTATCCGGGTAATGGTTTGGTCCTTTATCATTAAAACATATGGTGGGCTAGGTATGTCGTTGCAGATTATCAATGTGTGTGGTCCTAAAAGGGATCCTTAACAAGATAGGGGTCTTGTATAGCCATTATTCCAAAACATTATTCCCTTAAATGTGTATCAATATTAGATATGCTCCATTATGTGCATTTTCATGGAAAGGTCCAATAGTTACAACCACCTAGATGAGCTCTATCGGTGTTAGAAATACTACATGTTCAGGTTATCTAGGACAAACATTAGCTTAAATCTTCTATTGGAATACATGATAAGAAGTATGTTTGTGACTAAAATTTCATATTCATACCCATGTTGATATTATTTGGGTTAATAGTACTTTCTTACACTATTATTGAATATCATTTCTGAATTTGATCTAACTTTTACTAATGTTTTGGGTTTTTTTTATGGTAGGGTGTTATACTAGTCATATTTATACTCATCCTTTGTTTCAATACTTTTCCATGTGATGTGTATTATGTAGATAATATCTCATTGATAGATACCATGTGGGACTAATATTAGATATAGTATTGTTGCTCTATAAATTACACTTCAGTTCTAGGAATTTATTATTGATGGAAGATATGTTTTTATTATCTTGTTAAACACTTTTATTATTTTGGGTTTAATATATTTATCCCATTGTATTTTTTAAAACATATTTCACCATCATATGTGGAATATAGTTAGAAGAATTCATATTAGAGTGATATATTTCATTCATTTAGACCATTTATTAGTGATAGATAATATGTCACAATAATATGTACAACATGATATATAATCCCATGGGTCTCACTTTCCTACATGATAGATGTCACCCACTGTAGGCCAAATGGAGGTCGGTTTGGAGTTTCAAACTCGGATTACAACTAGTTAGTAGGGCCCTAGTTGGTTAGATTTTTCAACACCAGAAGTTTATCATACTCAATGTTGCCAATAAAATTTTTATTTATACATTTTTACTTCTCTTATGTGTTGTTTATTCAATAATAAATCATTATATATAAAAATATATATTCATTTCCATAATATTATTTTTTATAAATAGGTGATCTAATGAATAATTTTTATATGACCGATGATTATCTTTTTACTTTAGAAATTAAATATAAAATTAATAATATACAATTATTTTTCTTCGCAACATGATATAATGGTAATAAACCTAAAATCCACATTCAATGATAAACAACCAAATATAAATCTTTAATATATATTTAAATAATCCCTACTTATTCATATAAATAAATATAAAATTATAAAATATTGAATGAAATGCGAATATATTCCATTCATTGAAGGTATTTAGAATTTTTATGGGATATGAGGGAGAATATTATATTTTTTATTACCTAATTAATGGGGAGGAATAATAATATTATAATATAGTATTAATGGAATTACTAAATTTATGAAATTAATATACATCCCTTCAATGGTAGATTTTTATATTGATTTAGTTTATAAGGAAGATAGCTCATTGGATTCAATCATTCCTAGAAGAACATAAATATATAGATATCTCAAGAATATTATCAGGACTGAAAATATATAAAGGGACATAAAAGAGTATAATTTTCAAGTGTTGGTAGTCTATAATGCTAAAACAGAATGATTTAATTCAAACGGGATGTTGAAAAAATTAGCAATAGTTGTGTGAAAATGGAATATCACAACCATTAATTTAAATAATTTAGTTAATAAAACTGAAAAAATAAAATTATTCCATTTTGGATATATTTAATCAACATATAATTATAATTCATTTCATTGATATTCAATATTATTTCACTCTAGATAATGTTTACTATATATAAATAATGTAAGATGTAATGCTTCATGTAGTGAAAGTAAGAATTATTTTGATCAATGTATTAGATATCCAGTAATATTGTTGAGGTTTATAAAATGTGTATTTGATATGGTGTTGGAGTAAGTATTATTAATCTTCCACATACATGTGATCAATATGAAGGGAGAATTTAATATCTAGATAATTTTATTATAACATATTGAAAATATTTCAATGGATAATTGGACAAAAGAATTACTCTAGTATATCATTTATGTGGTAATGTATTCCACAAAATAATTAAAATACTAAGAAATGAGTCCATTTATGAGAAGTGGTACAAAATGGTAACATACTAAGATGAATTTATAAAGAATATGATGTTGGTACTAAGTGATTCTCAATAAATGATTCAGAATATTTTAATCATTTATTGAAATTATAAAACCATATAAGAATTATTTTAGATCTATTATGGAAATTTTTGTGGATATTTGGAATTTGATTATAGAGATAAGATATCCATTAAAATGAAAAATGGAATATGGTTTTGAAAATCATGAATAAGTTATAGTTATTCCATAATTACATTTGCCTCATGAAAATCCACATCATTTGGGTAAAATATTTTTTTATTTTTCTCTACAACAAATCCTTTATCCTTTTCATGGTGTATTCCGTGTAACCATTTTAAATAAGTATATAAATATTCTTTTTCTAAAAATAATCTCATAAGAGGTACCAATGAAACAAAATTTATCATAAAAAAAATATGAGTAGAATCAATCGATCATCACATATGGAACTATAAGATATGACCACTCAATTGGTTAATATTATCTAGAGGAATCCTGTGATTAGTGAAAATATATGGGATCTCGATGATTTTATGATGAAACAAATACCCTCAATTGTTATCAACATAGTAAATATATTTTTATGGGTAAGTTATTTTATAGTGGTTGAATGTATTTTCCACATGATTTTATTATATATTTACAAATTAATAAATTTTGAATTCTATAGGTTCTCGCACATGAAGAATTTAAATAAAATGAATAATTTTTTATTTTATTATTGGAGAACATTATGAGATAAGAATTATGAATACAATTCTATAATTAATAAAGCAATGAAACCACATGTATATAAAAATAAAATAAGGTGAAATAATTTTAATCTAAATCTACCATGATGATCATAAAACTAATGGTAAAAACATAGAAAATATAACACATTATATTAGTGATAAAAATCACGAAGATAAATTATTTTGATAGTGTAATGATATTAGATATTTTATATGGATACATGTATGAAAGTAATTTTATACAACACACATGGAATTTGGATATATAGGTGATCAGTATATGGACATCATATACGAAGATATCATGGTGGTTCATTTATGTTGTAAAAATTTTAGAGATGTATTCATATTTATATATATGGATGTAACACAGATATTCAACATATTTTTTTGCATTTTTTTGATATATAGACAAATATTTCTATCACGTAGGGTCATTTATTTTCATTAATTTATTATCTCAAATTAAAATGTATTTAATTCATAATATATATATATATATATCTTAGAAATATAATAATTTTTTTATGTTATTAAAATTAATTATTTTATAAATTATAAAATTTGAATACAAGTTTTAATATCACTGGATATTTAAAATTTTTATTTTAATAATAAATAATTTTTTAAAAGAAATTTGTTTAAAATAATTCAATATTATGTTTTTTTCGAGGATTTCTTATTTGTTTATGATTAGTATTTTTATAGTAAATAATTTTAACAACATTTAATAAGAGATCATCAATAAATATAATTTTCCATATTATAACTTTATTAATTAGTATTAATTTAATTCATAATTTATTTGAAGTAATAATAATAAACAAGAATGTATAAAAAAATATTTCCTTTTATTAAATGTATTTTTTATATATATTTTATGTTTTTGATTTTGTGATAAATTTTTCATGATTAATAACAGGTTTTGATTAAATTCATCCATATTTATAAATAACCTTTTATTTATGTAGTTATGTTTTTCAATTTATTTTTTATGCATAAAAATAAATCATTGAAAAAAAAAATTGTTCGCATGATAATGGTTACATGATGTAAAATTCAAAAAAATGAAGTATATTCATAAATTAACCTCAATTAAAATGATTATATTTTATAGTGATGGGATTCATAATGAATATCAACTATTATTCAAAATTGGATACAATATTAATTTAATGAAACATTGATTACTTTTTTTGGTAGGAATACTTGTGAAAATACTAATGAAGCTCGTGCATAAAAGGATCTATCATCTTCCCAGAAACACACTAAAATGTCATTAAATTTTCTTTTAAATACACATAAAAATTAGCTTAATATCTATGTTATTTTATTTTATTAAAACCATTATCAAAAGGGGGATTCTAAATTTCTATATTTATATGATATTTTCTATGAAACGATTCAAGTCATCTATGCAAGTATTTTACTATCCCTACTAATTTTTCTTGTATCATTATCTTAAGAATTATCATAATATATATATATATATAAGTTTAGTAATATTTTTTTAAATAATAATGGTAATTTATAAAATATATTATTATAATAAGATAACATGTTTTTTCCCATTCCATTATTACAAAATGTTATTTTTTAGTATATTTTTACTAAATTAAAAAACATTGTTGTGAAATGTATATCCTGAATTACTATTGAAAAAAATAATTTTAATATATGGTAAAAATGATAAGATTATGTTACATTAAAATTTATTCAATGGTAATATTACAACGTCTAATTGACACAACAATATTTTATTAATCCATAAATAATCAAAAAATATATTTTTAATTATTCAATGAGAATTGTTACACTAATTTTCTATAAATTAAAATGGGAATCCATAAATATATCCAAAAAATTCACTTGATGTTTGTGAAATTGTTTTATGTAACAACCCGAACTAAATCAGGAAATGTTAGTTGGAATTTCACATGGCCTAATATGAGCCTCCCGGTATAGAACATTTTGATATCTAGATGTGAGGTTCTGAATGGGAATTAATTGGGAGACTATACCCTCTATACAAAAAAATAAAAAATAAAATAAAATAGTGGAATAAATAAAAAATTCTATAAAAATGGTTTTTTAAATATATCATGTCATTTAGAAATGTATAAAAGAAATTAAAAGGTGGAAATTCATTCCATAGTATTAGATAGACATGTAAATAAATAATGAATAATGTAATCCCTCTATGCTCCATCCTGGTACCACTTTATATCATTGGGATATATCTTCTATTACTCACTCACTGAGGACATATAGACAACTAAGACCTATATAATGATTTCTAGACATGAATCTAGATTCACATGCATTGTTTGACTATAACATAAGTAGGACACACCAATGATTCATTAACATGGTTCAACATGCATATAATTCTATATGATGATAATTAATAAATCCATAAGTAACATCCTAATATCAAGAACATAGTGACTATTTAAAACAAATCAATTGAATACCGTTGAAAATAAATTCATGAAATTCATTATAAATCCATAGTCAAATAAATATTCCATGGTATAGAGTAAACAACATGGTTTCTAAATGTATTCCAATTATATGTTATGACTAATCACTCTTATTTCATTCCCCAAATCTCTCACAGATTAGGCCGCAAGTCCATAATAAAAATGATATGACATAAGAAAAAGTTTAATTATATATATAAATTGTGTCTTAGGATAGTTTTTTCAATACTGTATTTCCCCACTATCACCTTTCATGTGATATCACATTAGAGAATACTTTTTTGTTGTCTAATTATGTCCCATATTCATGTTATATTAATAATCTCAAACACATCCCAATCCCGGGTCACTAAGAGATTACAATCCCAACTATATCATTGGAAAATTAATAGATCAACAACCACATAACATATAACAAATACTTCACAAGATAATAGTTTCATTATATCATAGGGAAAATAAGAATACAAAGTATGATTGTCAGTTTCTATAATGAAAAATACATAATTATAGTCAAATATGGGTCACATAAGATACATATTAACACAAAAGTTATCAGAACATAAAATATGGAATAAAACCCACGAATACAAATTCATATCCTTATAATAATCTTATACACAACCTCACCATGGTAAGAAAATCCTAACAAAATCTTGTTGATGAAGCATCATAATTCTTCAAGAGTGCCACCACTCAAACCATCTTCGCACCTCAAATGGACCATAAATTCATTATAATTACACATAGAATGAATTATTATAAAATATGAAATTTTTGTAGATTGAGTCACATGAAAGAATAATTCAATTCATAGACTGAAAACATACATATTTCAAACCATGATAATAGTAGAATCTGAGTCTTGTTGAGGAAGGAGAAAATGCATCTCTCTTGGATAGTGACACCGTGAGTGAAATTATGAACTCAATAATCTTGTTCAAAAATATCTTCCTACACCATATATGGATGGAATTATATAATGATTAATAATGTTGAACCAATTATACAAAATCACACAAGGTTATAGCTCATACAAGGAGGTTCATTCGAATCCTTTCCGATTATTCGTGAGAAAAAATTCGATAATTTATCATTTTTCCAACAAAGTGGATTATCAGTTTATTTACTGAAAAATTAATCACCATAAATCTCATTAAGGTCCCCAAATTACAGATTCATGGGGATCCCACTTAAAATGGATGATATCAATAATGATTTAATATAGTTTCATCCATTTCAAAATAACTTTAATTACATTAGGGCCTCCACAATGACTATTGTGATTTTTAGAACACCAACCAATGAAGACAACCATTATTAAATTTTCCAATGAAAGACAATATTTAATCACCACAACCTCGACCATGTGAAGGGTGAGGTTTCTTATCTTATAGTCGGTATGATCTTTCACTAAGTACCACGCTAAGGGAAATGATGGAGCCCATGTGTTTCTCCTATTTTAATATCATATTAGTTTTCCCCTGTGTCTTGTGATACAATATTATGTATCTAATTTTTAACCAAATATTCCCCAAATACCTATGATGGATACTCAAATCTCACATGAAATTTCAAAAACAGTGATTAACCAAAAAATGTAACGGATTGTAAAATCCAAAATGAATGACATATTAGTGGAAAATATCATTTTATATGTAATATCCTTGATTATGGAATTCTAAACCTCTAGATGTGTCTCCAACAATAAATAATCAAAAAAACGTTATATTATAAAACAACATTATACTTGCATACCCAAGATTACACCTAGACCTATCCATGTTCGTATAGAAATGATACATGTTGAACCATTTTCCCATGTAACACCTTATCTCTATGGTATATGATACACATAAGTAAATACATACAATATTTGTCTGGTTCCATTTTAATCTCTTCATATTTGATCATCTTATCAGGATTAGGCATGTACCTATGATGCTGAGAAATAGAAATCACAACATGAATTCCATTATAACTTGGAAGATGGTGATATTTGTATGAAAAAATAATTATATGTTTAGTGATCTCTAAAAATCCCACATACCAAAATTACATCATCACATTATTCTGAAAATTAAAATTCACCAACTATGGTGACAATTACATCAAAACGAGACCACCCACACAAAACTCCCATGGCCATCTACACTAACTAAAATAAAATTGTTTATATAAAAATTTAATAACTAACTACTAAAAAATAAATATACCCCAATTTATATGCTTGTATTCCATAATAATCCAAATAAAATTTCCATCACCTTCTTCATGCCAACATAGTGGTGAATAGTATAGAAACCCGTAGAGTTCCCAAAATGGTGTAATTTTAAATGATTTTTGGAAACATTTTTTTTATTTGAAATCCACTATGGCCATACCGTCTTCCCATGCACAACCAATGTATACGAGTCAAGCCCAATGAATATCCTAATTGGATATGAATTAACATCTATTATAGTTGGTCTGTATATGATATGCTTCACAGTTATTCAAATACTTCACCAAAGCCTTATCCATGACTTTCTAAACCAGTATAGAATACATTCTACCATTCCGGATACTATAATTGAATGTACATAATCAAACTACAAAATATATCATACATACATCATGGTTAACTATTCTATTAAAAAAATATATGAAATTGATTAAAAATGATAAATTATAAAAAATTGATCATCTATATACTAAATATAATCAAAACTCCACATGGTCCTGGGTATATACATCACAATGTCCAAGTTCACATCATCTTTCTCTTACAATGGTACCAGAGGTGGATTGAGTAATCCAATAGGACATTTATTCTCTACCATAATCCCATGGGGGGCACAGAGTCATGAAACAAATATGATTATGTATCTTTTAATAATGAAACACCAAAACAAATGTGGGATGTTACGGTGTATATTCTTTAACCATCGATACACTATGCACACCATGGTACTAGTGTCTCTAATTAGATCCTCTATCAAGGAATATATCAAAATCAACCTCACATTAATGAAGATAAGCCCATCATCTCTTACAGACCATCCTATAATTTTTTTCACACATCTCAATTTTTTTTGAATTACTTGATACCTGATATATAATTATTGGGAATCCATCACCCAATCAATAAAATATAATGTGATAAAAAAGGTTTCACATTTTATGAAACCATGATCATATTATGTATCTAAAAGTAACTATTTCATGAGGATCAAATTCTTATCTCCATGTTCCTACATCATTTAATTTTTTCTTCTATGATCATTTTTATGACATTACCCATTCATGAAGTATATGTTATCATAAAGTCAAATGTCTATAGATTCTACAAAAAATACCAATTGCATAATTTCATAACACACAGAGAGAATATATATTAGAATAAAATGTGGTGTAATATCCTTCCCCTCATCAATATCTTGATTTGGGGTTGAATTTCTACATGTCCATAAGATATATCCCTAAGAAGCCCAAATATGAAAATAAATACTCAGAGATTCAGTACATTTAGGGAAAATATTTTCCATTAGAGATGTAAAATAACCCAACCAAACACACCATATCAAAATAACCAATAGATAATTCATGAAAAAAATATAAGAAAACCTAATGTAACACAATTGATATCAAATCCAAATAATCCCAGAGTACCACAACGGAAGACAATTAACATAAAAAAGTGGAAGACAAAACCCAAAAAAATCCAAATACATAACAATATATATCAAAACATTATCCAAGATCCAAATCCACCAAAACAAAACATGCACCATGATGTTTCAATAAAGCAATACTATAGTTTCCCATAACATATTTATTTCTAGATAGTATCTACAAAAGTACCAACGTGTGAATGTAAGGATGTGTAAAGGAACTGAGTCCAATTACAAAAAATATCATCCATATTCATGCCACTATGATTGAAAAATTCCAAATTTTTGTAAAAAAAAATTATATAATACAATATAATACATTATATATGTGAATATTAAAAACATTTCATAGAAAACATTTTTCTCAATCAAGCCAATTCACACTTAAAGCAATTAAACATGTCCTTTAACAATTTCACAACTCTAATTTCGGAAAAACCCATTACATTCCATGTAACACCACACACACAAACACACAAAATCCCCTACGCAATAATGGATTTTACCTTTAATAATGGAGCTTCACATCCATAACCCACCCCTTTGATAGAGGTACATCACCACCGATATAAATACCATTCTATTAAATCATAACAAATTATGATAATAATATGAAAAAAAATCATTTACAAATCAATTAAATAAAAAAATATTATTATTTAAAACACATTTAAATGATTAAAAACAAAAAAAACCCTTGTTAAAATATCATATAATATTCATATTACTGATTTCAAATTTCAAAAAATACCACATTTTCACAATTCCATAAATTTTCATCATATATGGTTTCCATCATGAAATTGATAACTATTTAAAAATAATTTACAATTAAAATTGCAATTTGAAATAAATCCTTAAATTTTAATATAGATGTCGCGATGGAATCTAGAAACATTTGGAATAATAGATAAAATGAAAAATGACATTAAAAAGCCAAAAAAATATTGTTATGTCACAAAAAACATGTACTTATATATCATTAACTAGCATAAACATAGTCATATATCATAATGATTGAAATTAGAGATCATATATCTATCCATAATGGAATATATCTATGATTTTGATAGATTGAATGAGAGTATATCTAATTAAAACTATTAAAAAATATTACAAATTAATACTTACCAAGGGAATCGAGCTTCAACGTACCATGAAAAATCATTATATCACACACGGATCAACGAGGACAGACTCGACAATAATTGGGAGGCTGAAATGTTGAGTAAGGGATGAAATTGGGGAGAAATAAATTTTTATATAAAATCTTGAGCTAGATCCACTCTTTAGGATATACTTATTAAACCATGCATGATTAGCCATACAATTATGAAAATATTGTGCCAACTATGTCATATCATGTGCCTCAAAGAGAACATCACACAGTTGGTCCAAATAGTTAGAGAAACCATTAAAAAATATTGATAAATCTCTCTATTCTATATTTCATAATTTTTCAATGGTGGATGAACAGTTAGAAAAAACCATACACCTACCCAGAATCCACTATTGCACCATGTATTTCTTCTCGTATGAGTTTACTAGTTTATAGTAATCAAGATTAAATTACACATAATTAGAAAAGTTCCAAAAACATTATGATGATCTTCGAAACTCAAAAAAAACAACCCCAAACACTACACATATATATAAAAGATCAATAAATGGTTACACACATGGAAACAAGGTTCTACATTCACCCCATAATTGGTCTTTCCAATCTTAAAAATTAGAAACCATCTATAATATAAAATATTCTAGCCGTTACATTAACATTTCCTTATCCCACTCCCATATATTTTCCTATATCAAACACTATTGAAATAAAACTCACACAAGATTGATTCTTTTCCCACAATAGTGTTTCTCTTGCCTATCCATAATAGGAACTGTGATATTCACTATCATATCATCTTACTCATGGTCAATGTGATGAGATCAAATAATACGGTCAATATCAAGTTGATACTTTTTCATATAAGAAATATGAAACATATTATGCACTAAATATAATTTTGGGTGTATATCCAACATATATGAATCTCGCAGACCCATTCAACTATCTAAAAAGAGAATATGTATTGCGGATAAAACATTCTCTCATTCCCAAAATGTTGATTCTAATGCCTTGATGTGATCCTCAAGAACACATATCCTCTAACCTGAAACAACAATGATCATCGATGATGATCCGAAAAAGATTTCTCACAAATATATGTTCTCACTATTAATTTCTTGATCAATGGAATCATCAATGTTGTCTCCTGTACAAGGATCATCCAAAATTTTAAAGGCTCACATATTTCCACCTAAAAAATGTAGAATAAAATGGATGCTCATACAATGCTTGAAAATAATCCATATGTATTGAGGATTGATAACTGTTGTAATATAAAAACTCTGCTAATAGTGCATGTTCCTTCCATTAGCTACCAAAATCTATTACAAAACCCTATAAAATGTCTTGTAATTATTATGGAATCCGTTCAGATTATACATCTATATGAGGATGAAACAACATACTCATTTAAAATGATTTCCAAGAGATTATTATAAGGACATCATGAAATGAGACATATACCTTATATCCTGATCTGATACTATTGAAACTAGTAGACCATTCTTCATTACCACAACATGGATATAGGTTTTTGACAAGTCATCCACTACATGTGATCCACTAATATAGATGAAATGAGTCGAAAATGTGAGATGATCATCTATAACCAATATGGAATCATTTAAATGAACTCTTTTTGTGAGACTCATTATAAAAAAATTTCTATCTATTCCAATTTTTAAATAGGAATTTTTAAAAACAATTTCATACCTACTGGATGTGGATGATCATCCTTGTCCTACTGAAAAAACAAGAATCTATAAAAACTCACATACCTTACTTTTAATATTGAACCCCAAAAAAATTTATTTTGATCCCTTATACATATTATGGATTTTTGGATGAAAAACCCATCTTGAGAAGTGGTAATCATGAATTAGTTCATACTATAAACTCAAAGGTGTGACCATCTGATTTATGAACCACAACACTAATCTCCAATATCGTATCCACCCATTAATGGTCTCCCCACCATTGAGTTTTGAACTCATCACAACACATTCTAAAAATATATATAATATTTATCAATCCATTGGAATGAATCATTCCTCCATTTCAATAATGTCATTAGTGAATCTAGTCATATAAAATCATGAACAAAATAGTGGTAAAAACCATCTATAAAATGAAAACTATGTATCGTGAAGGCATTCTTTGGTGGATTCTACGGGACAACAACTTCTATCTTTTCTAGGTCCATAGAAGCACCTAATTCAGATATTATATGTCCAATGAAACATAATATTATTATTAAAAATAAAAAATCTATAGTATTTAATATGAATGATGATACTACAAAATTCCCAACATAGTTTCCATGTTTTTCTCATGCTCGTATCTTTTCATTGAATACATTAATATGTCATCTAAAAAAACGACCACAAAATTTCCCAAATACATCTAAAATATCCAATTCATAAATATATAAATAACACAATGGAATTCATGTGATTAAAAGGAATTAACACACAATCACAATTCAAAAATACACTTCTTAACGATGTCTTTGGAATACCTTTATTCCTAAATCAGATTTGGTGATATTCAAACCCGTTGTCAATTTTTTAGAAGCACTACGCTTGCAAAAATTGATCAAAAAATTCATAAATTCATGGAAGTGGATACATGTTCAATATCCTAACATGAGTAACCTTATGACAATAAATAAAAATCTTAATATATCATTCTTGATTTTTTACCAACACGCCGGGAGATGACCATAGATAAAAAATCATCTTAATGACCCCTTTCCATTCCATCTCTCATAAGAGCAATTCCAGATTCCCTAGTTCTATTTGTTTCATAATATAACATAGAAGTGAAAAAATACTAGTCCCAAAAGTGATATCAATCATAAACTAAACATCTTTTTGGGTGGAAAACACTAATTATTTTTCGGTAAAATATCAAACAGAATGATAAAAAATCACTAGAAAACTACTATTATATATGTCTTACATTGATACCATACTCAACACATATAAATGGAATTTAAAATTTACTATTTCTATAAGGAAATTTATGATTCAATTCATCATATTCATCCATACTTATTCCTATTTTGGTTTTAAATTACAATAAAAGAGATGCAGATTCTGCATCTAGAATTGGAAGGAATTACTATATTTGTTTTGTTCTTCCATCATGTTCCCTTGATCCAAAGCATAAAAACAGTGGGATATATTATAAAATAGTTTCTAGTTCACCTATGGATCTGTTGAAAGCACATTATGAACTGCTTCCTCTAGTTTTTTTCAATTATGCATAGTGGTTTTCAATTTCCATAAAAAAAGAAACTCCATAGTGCCACACCCCATCTACTAAAGGTTTAAAAAATTTATGTTATACCCCCTCAAAAATATAAATACATTTATTTCCAAATTAAATAGATTCCATTTTAATCCCATTTTAAAAATTCCACAATGATTTTTAAAATTAAACCATTTTAAAAATACCACAATCAAAACTTTTTAAAAATATGTCATTTGGAAAAATAATTTAATCACATTTCAAAAATTAGGATTTTTTCATAGAACCTGAAATCATCACTCAAATAGAAATTTGTACTTATAGTGGGAATTAATTTATAAAATACATGTTATCCTCTTATATTTAGAAAAATCCATTAAATTTAGATTCTATGTCCTATATGTGTTTCCAAAACCCTTTTGTACCAAACTACATGGTAACATGAAGTTTCTTATAAAAAAGATAGAGACATATTTTAATTCCCTAGATTTATTGTCTGGAAAATCCTACTTGTTTATACCATCAAAACTGAAGGAATAATCTAGAATTAATTTCAACTCCAAGAGATAAACCAATAACACCTTCCGCAAAAGATATTAGGATTGACCTGATCCCCCTTATATGTCAAGGACTGAACGTTTTGATACCACTTGTAACATCCTACCCCTCCTCAATGGAATTAGTGGGGGAAAAATTAATACATGGAATTAATGGAAATCCCTAAGACACAAAAAGATGATAATAAATTCCAAGGGATTCAATATAATTAGGGGAAAATTTTCTCTTTTAGTTGTAAAATTCCTAACTGAGTCCACCATAAAACATAACCAGTAAATGATGAATCATAACAATTTACAAAAACTCAAAGTATTTCTATTGTTGTCAATACCAAACTACAACATAATACCACATTGGATGGCTACTAACCCAAAAAAGCGAAGCTAAAGACCAAACCAACAAAATTTAATGTCTCCAAAGACATAAATACAAATATCCAAACATGATAAATTACCCATAACATAAAACCATGTGATGTATTACAACTAAAAAAATAAAATACATTCCATTTCCCTTGGTGTAGAAAAACATTATCTAAAAAACCAATGAAGATCTAAAGATGGGATGAGTAATGAAAATGAGTAGGATTTCATAAAATGTCTTCCCTAATCACTCAAAAAGTACAGAACAAGTTGTAACATTTATATAAAACAATTTTTAAAAAACAATTCAAAATAATTTATATGTAATTATTAAAAATAATTCATATAAAT
This sequence comes from Viscum album, assembly GCA_963277665.1. NCBI lineage: Eukaryota > Viridiplantae > Streptophyta > Magnoliopsida > Santalales > Viscaceae > Viscum > Viscum album. Next base: position 1,750,678,279 of record OY728157.1, on the reverse strand, counting down.
AAATTTCCTCTATCCAAATAATTTCCAAGGAATGAATCTAAATAAATAATTTCAAAATATCCCAAATGTAATTTTTCTCATTACCAATTCCATTTCACGTAACCCCTCACCTCACACATTCATCTTCACTAGATTTGTATATAAATTTGACTGTGGAACATCACATGAATAACATGTTCCATTGATGGTGGTACATCACAACCAATATCCATCCCAACCAACACAAACATAACCAGTTAAGCCAACAATATTCCCAAACCATTTTTTCCAAACCAATTCAATAAAACTATCAATTTATTTAAACCTTTTTTCAATGCATCTAAACCAAACAACCATACCGAAGACATCATTTTAAAATCAGGTTATTGTTATCACATTCCACCAAAACTCTCTATTTTCAAAATTTCATAGTCTATCACAAAATAGGGTTTCTATTATTCAATTCATAAATATTACATTAAATTCCAAGAAAAATAATTAAAAATTATTCATTTATGTTCTAATAATAAGATTCAAGAGTGAAGCCGCATACCTCAATAATTAAGGGGAAAACCAATAATGGTGTTAAAACGCAAATAAATACCAGATGAATCTTTAAAAATCATACTTATATATTTTTCCATAACATAAAAATAACCATATCTCAATATTATTAACATGAATCATCATATATATCTCAAAAATAGTCTACATATAGTATTTTGAGTGAAGGAAGGAATGTATATCTTATAGAACTATGAAATTATGTAACAATCGAAGACTTCTAAAGGTAATCAGGAATAAACTCCCCATGAAAAGAATCAGATGACTCCTGGATTGATGGAGAAAGGCTCTGAAACCTTTGGGATGGATAAATATCTAGTTGGTGATAAAATTGTTGAAAAAATAGCGGCATAAAAATAATCTTGAGGTAGATAAATTTTTTTATTATCTAATTTTTAAACTATGTATGGTTAGGTGATTGGTTAGGAAAACATTGTGGCCACCAAAAACCATCGTGCCGCATAAGGATCACCACACACTTTCACCCTTCCCAATAAGAGAAACCATGTACCAACCATGAATAAAACCTTTTATAGGATTGTATAGTTTCACCTTGTTAGACGAACGGTTTGGAAAAACCATGTCTCTTATAGTGTGCCTACCCAAAATCCCTTGATTCACAATGCATGTTTTACTATATGAGTCCCATGTATTCCAATAAACATTTCCAAACATGTACCTTTCTAAAATGTCCCAAAAAAATTTCAATAGTCTTCCAAACCTTCCCACACATAACCTATAAATTTTAAATATATAAAAACTAAAATAAATGGTTACTTACCTGATATTAGTGATGCTACATGTAACGTCTCTGACCCGTATGCCACTAAACTGGTCAACTATGCTTGGTCGTCGCATGCCCTCTAGCGTGCCTCCCCAAATGTCTCATAGATTAGGCCGCAAGTCCACAAATATCCTAAAAATGATATGACATAAGAAAAAGTGTAATTATATATATGCATTATGTCTTAGGATAGTTCTTTTAATACTATAATTCCCCCACTATCACCTTTCTTGTGATATCACATTAGGGAATTCTTCGTTGTTGTCTAATTATTTCCCATCTTTATGTTATATTAATCATCTCAAACACATCCCACTCTAGGGTCACTAAGACAATACAATCCCAACAATAACATTGGAAAATTCATAGATCAAAAACCACATAACATATAACAAATACTTCACAAGATAATAGTTTCATTATATCATAGGGAAAATAAGGATACCAAGTATGAGTGTCAGTTTCTAAAAAAAATACCTAATTATAGTTAAATATGGGTCACATGAGATACATATGAACAAAAAATTTATCAAAACATAAAATATAGAATAAAACCCAAGAATAATAATTCATATCAATATAATAATCCTATACACAACCTCACCATGGTAAGAAAATCCTAACTAAATATTTTCGATGAAGCATCATAAATCTTCAAGAGTGCCACCACACAAACCATGTTCGCAACCCAAATGGACCATAAATTCATTATAATTACACATAGAATGAATTATTATAAAATATTAAATTGTTGTACAATGAGTCTCATGAAAGAATAATTCAATTCATAGACCAAAAACATACAGAATTTCAAACCATGATAATAGTAGAATCTGAGTCTTGTTGAGGAAGGAGAAAATGCATCTCTATTGGACAGTGACACCGAGATTGAAATTATGAACTCAATATTCTTGTTCAAAAATATCTTCCTACACCATCTATGGATGTAATTATATAATGATTAATAATTTTGAACCAATGATACGAAATCACACAAGGTTATATCTCACACACGGAGGTTCCTTCGAATCATTTCCAATTATTTGTGAGATAAGTATCGATAATTTATCACTTTTGGAACAAAGGGGTTTTTCAGTTTATTTAATGAATAATTAATCATCATAAATCTCATTAAAGTCCCCTAATTTAAGATTCATGGGGATCCCATTTAAAATGAATGATATCAATGATGATGTAATATAGTTTCATCCATTTCAAAAGAATTTTAATTACACCAGGGTCTCCACAATGACTATTTTGATCTTTAGAACACCAACCAATGAAGACAACCATCATTAAATTTTCCAATGAAAGACGATATTTACTCACCACATCCTTGACCATGTGAAGGGTGTGGTTTATTATCTTATAGTCAGTATGATATTTCACTGAGTACCACACTAAGGGAATTGCTAGAGCCCATGTGTTTCTCATGTTTTAATTTTATAGTAGTGTTCCCCGGTGTCTTGTGATACAATATGATGTATCTAATTTTTAACCAAATATTCCCCAAATACCTATGATGGATACTCAAATATCACATGAAATTACAAAAACAGTGATTAACCAAAAAACGTAACGGATTGTAAAATCCAAAATGAATGACTTATTAGTGGAAAAATTCATTTTATTTGTAATATCCTTTATTATGGAATTCTAAACCTCTAGATATCTCTCCAAAAATCAATAATCACAAATCTGTTCTATTATACAACAACATTATACTTTCATACCCAAGATTACACCTATGCATATCCATGTTCATATAGGAATGATACATATTGAACCATTTTCCCATGTAACACCTTCTATCTAAGGTATATGATACACATAAGTTAATACATACAAGATTTGTCTGGTTCCATTTTAATCTCTTCATATTTGATCATATTATCAGGATTAGGAATGTGCCTATGATGTTGAGAAATCGAAATCACAACATCAATTCCATTATAACTTGGAAGATGTTGATGTTTGTCTGAAAAAATAATTATATGTTTAGTGATCTCCAAAAATCCCATATACCAAAATTTAGTCATCAAATTATTTTGAAAATGAAAATTCACCAACTATAGTGTCAATTACATCAAAATGAGACCACCCACACTGAACTCCCATGGCCATCTACACTCACTAAAATTCCATTTTTTTTATATAAATTTAGTAACTAACTACTAAAAAATAAATATAACCCAATTTAAATGATTTTATGCCATAATAATCCAAATAAAATTTCCCTCACCTTCATCATGCCAACATAGTAGTGAATAGTATTTAAAAACATATAGTGCCCAAAATGGTGTAACTGTAAATGATTTTTGGAAACATTTTTTTATTTGAACTCCACCAAGGCCATGCCGTCTTCCCATGCACAACCAATGTATATGAGTCAAGCCCAATGAAAATCCTAATGGATATGAATTACAATCTATTATAGTTGGTCTGTATATGATATACTTCAAAACTATACATCTACATCACCAAAGCCTTATCCATGACTTTATAAACTAGTATGGAACACATTCTACCATTCCGGATACTATAATTGAATGTAAATCATGAAACTATACAATATTTCATACATACATCATGGATAACTATTCTATTCAAAAATTATCTAAAATTGATTAAAAATGTAAATTATAAAAAATTGATCATCTATATGCTAAATAGAATCAAAACCCCACATGTCTCTGGGTATATACATCACAATGTCCAAGTCCACATCATCTTTTTCTTAAAATGGTACCGTAGGTGGATTTAGTAATCCAATAGGAGATTTATTCTCTACCATTATCCCATGGGGGGCACAGAGTCATGAAACAAATCTGATTATGTCACTTTTAATAATGAATCACCAAAACAAATGTGGGATGTTTGGGTGTATATTCTTTAACCATCGATACACTATGAACACCAAGGTACTAGTGTCTCTAATTAGATCATCTCTCAAGGAATACATCATAACCAACCGCACATTAGTGATGATAAGGCCATCATCTCTTACAGACCGTCCTATAATTTTTTCACACATGTCAAAAAAAATTTAACTACTTGATACCTGATATATAATTATTGGGAATCCATCACCCAGTCGGTAAAATATAACGTGATAAAAAAGATTTCACATTTTATGAAACCATGATCATAATATGTATCTAAAAGTAACTATTTAATGAAGATTAAATTATTATCTCCACGTTCCTACATCATTTCATTTTTTCACCTAAGATCATTTTTATGACATTACCCATTCATGGAGTATATGTTATCTTAAAGTCAAATGTCTATAGATTCTCCAAGACATTATAATTGCATAATTTCAGATCACACATAGAGAATATATATTAGAAGAACATGTGTTGTAATATCCTTCCCCTCATCAATAGCTTGAGTTGGGGCTGAATTTTTACATGGCCTTAAGATACATCCCTAAGATTCCCAAATATGGATATAAATCCTCATAGATTAAACACATTTGGGGAAAATATTTTCCACTGGAGAAGTAAAACAACCCAACCAAACCCACCATATCAAAATAACCAATAGATAATTCATGAAAACAATATAATAAAATATAATGTAACACAATTGATATGAAATCAAAATAATCATATAGTACCACATCGGAAGACAATTAACATAAAAATGTGGAAGAAAAACCAAAAAAAAAACATCCAAATACATAACTATATATATCAAAACATTATCCAAGATCCAACTCCACCAAAACAAAACATGCACCATGATGTTGCACTAAAGAAATACAATAGTTTCCCTTAACATATTTCTTTCTATATAGTCTCTACAAAAGTACCAATGTGTGAATGTGAGGGTGTACAATGTAACTGATTCAAATTACCAAAAATACCATCCATATTCATGCCAATATGATTGAACAATTCCAAATTTTTAGTTGAAAAAATTATATAATGCAATTTTATACATTATATATGTGAATATAAAAAATTTCCATAGAATTTGTTTTTCTCAATATAGCCAATTTTCACTTAAAGAAATTAGACATGTCCTTTAACAATTTCTCAAATATCATTTCGGCATAACCCATTACATTCCATGTAACACCGCAAACACAAACACACAAAATCCCCCACATAATAATTGTTTTTACATTTATCAATGGATCTTCATATCCATAACCCACCCCTTTGATAGAGGTACATCACCACCAATATACATCCCATTCTACTAAATCATACCAAATTATGATAATAATATGAAAAAAAACATTTACAAATCTATTAAATAAAAAAATATTATTATTTAAAACAAATTTCAATGATTAAAAAAACCCCTTGTTAAACTATCATTTAATATTCATGTTACTGATTTCACATTCCATGAAATACCAAATTTTCACAATTCCATAAATTGCCATCAAATATGGTTTACATCAAGAAATTGATAACAATTTCACAATCAATTACAATCAAAAGTTCAATTTGAAATAAATTCTTAAATTTTTAATATAGATGTCGCGATGGAATCCAGCATCCTTGGGAATAATAGATAAAATGAAAAATGACATTAAAATGCCAAAAAACATGGTTATGTCACAAATCATATCTACTTATATATCATTACCTAACATAAACATAGTCATATCTCATCATGATTGAAATTAGAGATCATATATCTATCCATAATGGAATAGATCTATGATTTTGATAGAGTGAAGGAGAGTATATCTAATAAAAACTGTGAAAAACATATTACAAATTAAGACTTACCAAGGGAATATAGCTTCAATGTACCATGAAAAATCTTTATATCATACATGGATCAATGGTGATAGACTCCACAACAATTGGGAGGATGAAATATTGTGTAAGGGTTGAAATTGGGGAGAAATAAATGTTTATATACAATCTTGAGCAAGATCCACTCTTTAAGATATACTTATTAAACCATGCATGATTAGCTGCACAATTATGAAAATATTGTGCCAACCATGTCCTGTCATGTACCTCAATTAGAACTTCAAACAGTTGGTCCAAATTGTTTTAGAAACCATTAACCAATATTGATAAATACCTCCATTCTATATTGTATAATTTATCAAGGGTGGTCGAATAGTTGGAGAAAACCCTGGGCCTACACAGAATCCACAATTGCACCTTGTATTTCTTCATGTATGAGTTTACTAGTTTATAGTAATCATGATTAAATTACACATAATTAGAAAAGTTCGAAAAAAATTATGATGATCTTCGAAACTCAAAAAAAAAAACAACCCCAAACACTACAAATATATATAAAGAATCAATAAATGGTTACATACATGGAAACAAGGTTCTACATTCACCCCATCATTGGTCTTTCCAAACATAAAAATTAAAAACCTTCTATAATATGAAATTTTTCTAGCCAATACATTATCATTTCCATATCCCATTCCAATATATTTTCCTATATCAAACGCTGTTGAAATAAAACTCACACAAGATTGATTCTTTTCTCACACAGGTGTTTCTCTTGCCTATCCACAATAGGAACTATGAAATTCACTATCATATCATATGAATCATGGTCAATGTGATGAGATCAAATCATAAGCTCAATATCAAGTTTATACTTTTTCGAATAAGAAATATGAAACATATTGTGCAATAAATATAATTGTGGGGGTATATCCAACTTATAGTGACCTCACAGACCCATTCAACTGTCTAAAAAAAGAATATGTATTGTGGATATAACATTACCTCATTCCAAAAATGTTGACTCTAATGCCTTGATGGGCTCCTCAAGAACACATATCGTCTAACCTGAAACAACAATGATCATCGAAGAGGATCCAAATAAGATTTCTCACTAATCTAAGTTGTCTCTATTAATATTCTTGATCAATGGAATCATCAATTTTGTCTCCTGTACAAGGCTCATCCAAAATTGTAAAGCCTCACATATTTCCACCTAAAAAATTTAGAATTAAATGGATGCTTGTACAATGCTTCAAAATAATCTACATGTATTGAGGATTGATTACTGTTGTAATATGAAAACTCTACTAATAGTGCATTATACTTCCATTAGCTAGAAATATCTATTAGACACGCCTATAAAATGTCTTGAAATTATTATGGAATCTGTTCAGATTATCCGTCTATATGAGGATGAAACACCATACTCATTTCAAATGATTTCCAAGAGCTTATTATAAGGACTTCATGAAATGAGACATAAACCGTATATCTTGATCTGATATTATTGAAACTAGTAACCATTATTCATTACCAAAACATGGATATAGGTTTTTTAAAAGTCATCCACTATATGTGATCCACTAATATATATGAAATGATTCGAAAATGTAAGATAGTCATATATCAACAGTATGGAATCATTTTAATGAACTGTTCTTGGGAGACTCATTATAAAATAATTTTCTATCTATTCCATTTTTTAAATAGGAATTTATAAAAAAATCATACCTAATAGACATGGATGATCATCCTTATCATACTGAAAAGACAAGCATCTAAAAAAACTCTCATACCTTACTTTTAATATTGAATCCCACAAAAAATTTATTTTGATCCCTTATACATATTATGGGTTTTTGGATGAAAACCCCATCTTGGGAACTGGTAATCATGAATGAGTTGTTACTAGAAACTCAAAGGTGTGACCATCTGATTTTTGAACCACAACACTAATCTCCAATATCGTATCCACCCCTTAATTATCTCCCCATCATTGAGTTTTGACCCCATCACAACACATTCTAAAAATACATATAATATTTATCAATGCATTGGAATGAATCATTATCCCATTTCATTGATGTCATTAGTGAATCTGGTCATGTAAAATCATGAATAGAATAGTGGTAATAACCATATATAAAATGAAAACTATGTATCATGAAAGCATTATTTGGTGGATTCTACGGGACAACAACTTCTATCTTTTCTCGGTCCATAGAAGAATCTAATTCAGATATTATATGGCCAATGAAACATAATAATTATATTAAAAATTAAAATGTTATAGTATTTAATATGAATGATGATCTTACAAAATTCCCAATATAGTTTCCATGTTTTTTCTCATGCTCATAACATTTCCTTGAATATGTAAATATGTCATCTAAAAAAAACACTACAAAATTTACCAAATACATCTAAAATATCTAATTCATAATTATATAAATAACACAATGGAATTCATATGATTTAAATGAATCAACACTTACTCATAATTCAAAAATCTACTACTTATTGATGTCTTTGGGATACACTTCTTCCTAAATCATATTTGGTGATATTCAAACCCGTTGTCAATTTTTTAAGACCACTACACTTGAAAAAATTGATCAAAAAATTCATAAATTCATGGAAGTGGATAAATTTTCATTATCCTAACTTCTGTAAGAATATGATAATAAACAAAAATCTTAATATATCATTCTTTATTTTTTACCAACACGTAGGGAGTTGACCACAGATAAATAATCAGCCGAATGACCCCTTTCCATTCCATCTCTCCCAAAAGCAATTCCAGATTCCCTAGTTCTATTTGTTCTATAAGATAATATATAAGTGATAAAATACTAGTCACAAAAGTGTTATAAATCATAAACTAAACATATTATTTGTGGATAAACTGTTTATTTTTCGGTAAATCATCAATCAAAATGAGAAAAAATCACTAGAAAACTACATTATTCCATCATTTTCCCTTGAACCAAAGCATGAAAATAATGGACTATATTGTAAAATAGTTTCTAGTTCACCTATGGATCTGTTAAAACCACATTATGAACTGCTTCCTCTAGTTTGTTTCAGTTATTCGTAGTGGTTTTCAATTTCCATAAAAAAAGGAACTCCATAGTGCCACACTCCATCTACTAAAGGCTTAAAAATTTTATGTTATACCACCTCAAAAATAACAATACATTTATTACCAAACTCAATAGATTCCATTATAGTCCCATTTTAAAAATTCCACCATGATTTTGGAAATTAACCCATTTTCAAAATACCACAATCAAAACGTTTTAAAAATATGTCATTTGGAAAAATAATTTAATCACATTTCAAAAATTAGGATTTTTTCATAGAACCAGAAATCATCACTCAAACAGAAATTTGTACTTATAGTGGGAATAAATTTATAAAGTACTTTTTATCCACTTATATTTAGAAAAACCCATTAAATAGAGATTTTATGTCCTATATATGTTTGCAAAACCATTTTGTACCGAACACCGTCATAAAATGATATTTGTTATAAAAAAGATAGCCACATATTTTAATTCTCTAGATTTATTGTCCGGAAAATCTTACTCATTTATAGCATCAAAACTGAAGGAATAATCCAGAATGAATTTCAACTCCAATGGATAAACTAATAACACCTTCCCCAAAATATATTAGGATTGACCCAATACTGATCCCCTTTATATGTCAAGGACTGAACTTTTTGATACCACTTGTATCATCCTTCCCCTCCTCAATGGAATTAGTGGGGGAACAATTAGTACTTGGAATTAAGGGACATACCTAAGACACAAAAAGATGATAATAAATTCGAAGGGATTCAATATGATTAGGGGAATATTTTATCTTTTAGTTTAAAAATCCTAACTGAGTCCACCATGACAACATAACTACTAAATTATGCATCATAACAATTTAAAAAAACTCAAAGTATTTCTATTGATATCAATACCGAACTATAACATAATACCACATTGGATGGCTACTAACCCAAAAAACTTAGCTAAAGACCAAACCAACCAAATTTAATGTCTCTAAAGACATAAATACAAATATCCAAAAATGCTCCATTCCCCATACCATAAAACCATATGATGGATCACCACTAAAAAATAAAATATTTTCCATTTCCCTTGGTGTTGATAAACATTATCTAAAAAAGAAATGAAGATCTAAAGATGGGGCGAGTGATGAAAATGAGTAGGATTTCCTAAAATGACTTCCCTAATCACTCAAAAAGTATAGAACAAGTTGTCACATTTATATAAAACTATTTTTAAGAAACAATTCAAAAACATTTATTTGTAATTATTAAATATATTTCCTCTATCCAAATAAATTCCAAGGAATTAATCTAAATAAATAATTTAAAAATATCCCAAATCTAATTTTTCTCATTACCAATTCTATTTCACATAACCACTCACCTCACACATTCATATTTACTATATTTGTGTTTAAATTTGACTGTGGAACATTACATCAATATCATGTTCCTTTGATGGTGGTACATCACAACAAATATCCATCCCAGTCAACAAAACCATAACCACTTAATCCAACAAATTTCCCAAACCATTTTTTCCAAACCAATTCAATAAAACTATCAATTTATTTAAACCTCTTTTCAATGCATCTAAACCAAAAAACTATACCAAAGTCATCATTTTAAAATCAGGTTATTGTTATCACATTCCACCGAAATACCCCATTTTCAAAATTTCATAGTCTATCACCAAATAGGGTTTCTATCATTCAATTTATAAAAATAACATTAAATTCAAAGAAAAAAATTAAAATTATTCATTTATGTTCAAATAATAAGAGTCAAGAGTGATTCCGCATACCTCAATAATTAAGGGGAAAACCAATAATGGTATTAATATGCCAATAAAACCATATGAATCTTGAAAAATCATACTTATATATTTTTCCATAACATAAAAACAACCATATCTCAATATTATTAACATCAATCAACACGTATATCTCAAAAATAGTCTAGATATAGTATTTTGAGTGAGGGAAGGAATTTATATCTTATAGAACTATGAAATATTGCAACAATCGAAGACTAATAAAGGTAATCACAAATAAACGCCACATGAAAAGAATCAGATGACTCGTGGATTTATGGGGAAAGGTTATACAACCTTTGGGATGAATAAATATAGAGTTGGGTATAAAATTGTTGAAAAAATAGTGGCATAAAAATAATCTTGAGGTAGATCAAATTTTTTATTATCTAATTTTTAAACTGTGTACGATTGGGTGATTGGTTAGGAAACAATTGTGGCCACCAAAAACCATCGTGTCTCACAAGGATCACCACACACTTTCACCCTTCCAAATGAGAGAAACCATTTACCAACCATGAAAAATACCTTTTATAGGATTGTATAGTTTTCTCTTGGTAGACGAACGGTGTGGAAAAGCCATTTCTCTAATATTGTGCCTATCCAGAATCCCTTGATTCAAAATGCAGGTTTTACTATTTGAGTCCCATGTATTCCACTAAACATGTCCAAACATGTACCTTTATAAAATGGCCCAAAAAATTTCAATAGGGTTCCAAACCTTCCCACACATAACCTATACATTTTAAATATATAAAAACTAAAATAAACGGTAACTTACCTAATATCAGGGGTGTTACATGTAATTTCTCTGACCCAGAAGCCACTAAACTGGTGCTCTAAGCTTGGTCATCACATAACCTCTATCATGCCTCCCCATACACCATAGGGTTCTTACTAGAGCTAAGTCTTTAATGAGTCATATGGGGAGTCTATGCCCTCATTACCAGTGTAAGTCACAACATAACATAATATAAAAAGTAGAAACAATATGAACCACCAATGAACATGCATAACCAAACGTTTTTAAAATGGGGTACAGCCAGAAATCAAATACAACAATGCCATGTCATACTAGTAGTTGAATTTAATGAAACACAACATAATGAAAATGTTTGAATATTCAAATGGGTCCCGAATCTATCTCTGTCTTCTTCTCCATGTACATCATGAACCCAACTCAACACCTTAGTATAGGGACTTCACCCATGTCTTGACCTATAATAAAGAAATCTTATCAGGTATCCAATGGCGGCCCGAGTAGGGTGTGAGTTCAATATTCAATAGGCCACCACCAATAGAGTCTTCAAAATATCTAGTCTAATAGATAGTGCATGAATGTAAAAAATAAAATAGAAAAGAAACAAGGGATAGTTTGTGTTCTATTAGTTAATAATGTACATTTCATTATTGCATAACATTTATCCAAATTCCCATTCATATAACAACTTCATTATTCCATAAATGTTTATCAAACTTTACATTGGTTAGACATAATTATCATCTTCACATGGGTATAAGAAATCAATCACAATGCATAGGGATAATAAATCAAGTCCTTATCTCAATATTGATACACATATCACATCAACACATTATCCTTACCTCAAAGGCTTTGTTCGGGTGGAATGCAACTTTTAAGGTAAAAGAGCCTCAATCAACTTCCCTAACCCATACATTCGGGGGGAGTTTAGAGACTTTGTCAAACTCGTCATTTGGGTGTATAGTCTCAATTAAGTACCCCAATCTACGAATCCATGGGAACATGCTTATTTATCAATTACCACAACCATACCATAACACAACATAACATAATCAATTCCATTGGAAACCATCAATCATAAATCATGTCAAAAAACATGGGAACTAATACTATTCCACAACCCAAAAACACATTAACAAATTAGAAATCATCACAATTTAGCCAAATTCCCATTTTCATGTCTTTTCCCATTAATCTTGTTCAAAAACCCCTATGATTTAGTTAATATTTTCCAATGGCCATACATTAACCCATTTAGCCCATTTATCATTTCTAGTACATTTATCATGTATTAAATCATTCCATATTTATCAATTATAGCATGAAACAATTATATGTTCTAAATCAACATGTCATTTACAATTTAACATGGTCATAATTAAATATGTACTATTCCTATTTGTATTTTCAACATAAATCTTATACCATTCGATACAATCCCATTTAACAAGATTAACCCATTTACTAAGCCTTGCCAAACCACCCCTTTAGTCATTATTAAACCAAGGAAAAATAATGTCATTCCATATTCAATCAAACTAACCAAATTGACATGATCGACATTGGATCTATGTTATTAAACATAAATTACACACTTAACCTTGTCAATTTCTATGTTCGTAATGGTCGGCACACCCCATGGGTGGCCACAAATTTGTCAAATCACACTCGATGCATCCAGAGAGATCGTGAGGGTTTTAAATAATTATTTAGATGATCATTCTACCCAAATCATACATAAGGAATAATGAACATGACAAGAGGAAGCATGAATATATTTTCATATGCACAAATCTACATAAAAACCATGGGTTATAACTTGTAGACAATCAACCTCGAATCTATTGATGAACGCACTCTCAATCATGGCCATAGATCCAGATTCACACACCCCTTGAAACCCCATCCTAGGTTCCAATGGAAAGAGAGTGGTTTAGGGATTTGGAATAAGATGGAATAAACCAAAAACAATAATCCAAAAAAGAGAAGAATGTGGATCTTTGGACTTATCTCGGTCTTCTAACTATAACCAACGGTGCTCCAAATGGGCATGATTCGAAGAAGATCTACCTATTGGAATCATGGTTCATCCCAGTAAGTTTCTAGGGTTGAAAGGGGTAAATGGTGGAGAATATAGAGTTGGGTTTTAAAATCCAATGCTGTATGTTTTGTAAATTTCTCAATCTTTATGGGAAACACAGTTTACCCACATGATTTTCTAAACCATATGCAAACCGAGCATAAGCTACTGCCTGAAAATCACCCCCTTCACATAGTTTCCATGGAATTTCCCACATTTATCATACTCGTGCATCATCTGTGCATATTCTTATGTCCATGACTGCACAATTACCCAGGATACATCACACGGTTATAAACAACCATGTGTAAATAGTGCCACATTCCTAAGAACTCCATTTTCACCCTCCTTCATGTCTGGATCCCCCAAAACTTCCTGAGCCTTCATCTAAACAAAGGGAAACATTAATCTATCCAAATAGAAGTTTCTAATCCAAAATGTAGAGAAAAACATACATTTAGAAGACCCGAGATCTTACTCTACTTGTGGTCTATATTTAAAATAATCCTACCACAAGAGAGAATATATCACCAATAAATAGTTAAGAGACAACATATTCCAAATCAAAGTCATGCGTCAGTTAGTTCCTATCATATTTTGACATCAAAACTAATGTAAAAGATACAACTTGGTCCATTTTCATTATCAAACATTCTCAAACCAAACCAACGAGATCATAGTAATATGAATATCCAATCCCATGATATATAAATGACAGAAATATGAAATTAATTACTCATATATTCTCCTATGGGAAGACCCCATTAAAATATTCAACCAAAACTATTATTACTTCTATATTTGTAGGCATAATCTTAGTAACATCCAAATAAGAGAAGCCATGTTTGAAAAATTGGTGTTTCTAATCTATACAGATGAATCCCTTAACCTCAATGAAATTCCATCAATGAGATCAAGATATTATATAGTAAAAATTTTCTAGGTCTATAAAATATCAAACCATTGATATCTTAGGCCCAGTGAACCAAACATACTAAATCTATAAGTGACACATAGAAATGATTTAATAATGACTGCGTGATAATAAATTAATAGAAAAATTTATAGGTATGAAACATGAATTATTGATTTATTATAGTGTATTTGGATATCATCAAAAAACACAATGTTGAATGAGTCATGATATTGATGGGAAATTATTTTAGGAGACAAATAAACACAACTGGAGTGTTTTGAAACACATAAATAATGAAAAGATACTAATAAATTCCATAAATACTAGAAAATTTTGTCTATTTAATATTTTCATATCAATATAATAATTTATGATAACAAGAATGTATATCAACACTAGGAAATAATTGTGATTCCTATAAATGGTATAATAAAAATCAATAGGAAAAAAAGATATTTATTCTTTATAGTCAATTTATTTAGCTCCATATTTTATACAATGAAATGAAGAATGAAATATCCCATTTATGAGGATAACAGAAGAGAACCCCTATACAATGTTCAGTATGATAAAATCATTCACCGCTTACTCATATAGAAGTACCTCGTGTTCAATAATGTCATCTAAAATAATATTATATGATGGATTAAATATTGGATTCAATAATTAAAAGAATATTATCTCACATTCCACTACCCTTTCAAGTGAAAAAACATGAATAGTTTTCTCAGAAGACATCCTTGTATAGCTCTGCTATTGTGAATGGAAGAGGATACTACATTCTCTATCACTATAACCATTCCAATTAATATTTTCTAAACTAATTAATCTATATCAGAGCTAGTATCATTCTTGATTCCATAATATTCCATTGAATGGTTAGCATAAACTTCTTCCCCTTGGGAATCGTAAATAATATATGTCCTTATGAGTTGTATATATGTTCTTCATAACAGTTCAAGTAGAACATGTTGAATATTACATAAAATCAAATTTTCCTATGGATCATGGATTCACATAGATATCTATATCCAGAAAATACAACGGGATATCATAGGAATTATTGAAGATGATATACATTATTCCATCATGATGTATTGTGAGGTAGAAACTCTAAAGGAAAATTGACATGGTTGATTATCCTAAAAAAAATTAATTATATATAAATTAATAAGAATACCAATTAATGACCAAGGTAATAGAGATAATCGATAAATTTATGATCAAACAATGGATTTTAAATGGTCCCAATACACATTTAGTGGGAAACTACTGTACTATATTCATATTCGATTCCTCATCTCCATATCCATGTCCTTGATATTCAAGAATCACCTTATTCATCATATATCTAGGGGTATTAACATATTTTTGTGCAATATAAACAATCCCATTTCACAATTATTTTGCATTATATAAACCCATAAGAGTTGTAAACCATGATTCCTTCAAGATAAAAAAATTAAGACGCCCTTTCATTCTGTAATGATGACAGATGGTTTGATGTTTTGGGAAAAAATGACCATATTGGAACCGTCCATTAATAAAAAACAATTAATATCATTCTGATATTATAGATTTTCATGAAACCATAATCTCATATGGATATCTACATCTTCTCTGATAAAAACTATGTCCATAATCTTCATGTTAAAAAAAGTACAACAAGGAATTCTAGTTAATGAAGCAAGAAGTTTCAAATCCCCTTATTCCTCAAATTATTATATATAGAAATTAAAAAAACTATATATATTTCACCATGTATCAATACCTGACAAAGATTTTCAACACTAATTGCAGGCCAATATAGACATTTATTGACTTTTGTGACTCATTCCTAGACAAGAGGTGAGTGAGACATAAAAAATCCTTGAAACATGTCGAGGAAGATAACATGATCTACAACACATATTTCAGATCCAATAACTCCATATCTTTTTATATTTTAACATGGATAGAATTAACTCTTAAATGAAAATGTATTTTATAGTTAACCATGGAAGACCTTCTTCTATTCCTATATGTTTCATGAAACTAAATTACCATATGGAGGGTCCCTATTGTATTAAATCTTACAAACATACTCAATAGTCTTAAAGATCCAATATATATAAAGGATCTATTTAATAATAACAAACTATAACTCATTATCTTCAGAGGATTAGGATCCCTTCATGGATTGAGGGTGATAAGGATAAAATTCGTAAACAAAGATGAGCATAGTCATAAAAACATGTCCGCCTTGAAATTTCACTATATGGAAGAACCCCTACAGATATACGGCCTCTTCCAAAACAACTGGTGTGGGTTTTTTATATAATCATCCTACAAGTACAGGGTCGATAAAATAATACCCACTCTTCTATGAGTGATCCATCATGCTCTTACAAGTGGTGCAGTCAAGTGCCTCAATTTCATAATTTTTAGGAATGAAAATGAAACTATAAATCATACGTAATATATTTGTACTAGATTAACCATACTATGTTAAAAAACATTATAAGATATTATTAAACCATACTAATAAAAAATTATTTAGTTTGGCCATCCCTACTATTATGTTAGTCACACAGACACACACATGTTGAAAAAAATACCTTATTATAAATTTTATCTATCATGTTAACAAAAATAAATTATAACATCATATAGAATATATACAAGACATTATAATTTGTAAAAATAAAGATATTTAATTAATGAACTAAAATTCATCAGAATGAATGTAAATATTTTTCATGTGATCCAATGTCAATATAAACAATGAATGAACACGCCAAAATCCCACAATTTAGAAAAAAATATATTCTCTTGATCGACATGAATTAATGAAATACTAAGTGTAATAGAAATTCTAAGATCATTATCTTTGAGGTTTGTTACAAATTATATTTATAAAAAAACAGGGAAATCCCCTACTTGAGACGCACATATCCTGACACCATTCATCCTTTCCACAATACATTGTAAATAATAAGTAACAATAAA
Organism: Viscum album; assembly: GCA_963277665.1. Taxonomy (NCBI): domain Eukaryota; kingdom Viridiplantae; phylum Streptophyta; class Magnoliopsida; order Santalales; family Viscaceae; genus Viscum; species Viscum album. The sequence goes on along the minus strand of OY728157.1, from coordinate 1,750,660,604 downwards.
AACCTCTATTGATAACTGTTTGTAATAAACCAACCCGAATCACCAAATAAATGATGAAGTGCTAGAGGGAATCAATAAAGCCTCCACATAGGAATGTTTTCTCAAACTAGTGGTGAGGCTATGATTGTTAGTAGTGGTGATACGACCCCTTCTATATAAATTAAAAAAATATTTAAAAAGATAAAAAAATGAAATAAAATATTTATTTAGAGAATGTCACTGGATGTAACCCATGTTTTACATATAACTAAACATAATCCCCCAATGTGGAATGTATATCAATAGTATGAGTAATGAAATTATTTAAATATAACACCATGACATCACTTTGAATCCCATCTTTATTTCTTACAAAAACAAATCTTCCTCTACAAGATAATAGTCACATGGTACTTTCACTATCCTATATCCATTATCATGATGTTTCAATTCACATTTGGATACCTGTGTACTATGATAGTATAAACCCAATTGGGAACCAACAATAATTCCTTAATAGATGTGCACATTATTTGGAGTGAATTTCATGATAATAAATAAATTCTGATGAAACATAATACTATAATGTAATTATTAGACATAAGAAAACAAATATACCAACTCCTCCAGCAATACCTATTTCAACTCTATGGATGAAATACAATTTTAATAATAGGCAGGAAAATTTTTCCAACATAATTACTAAAAATGTATTACATAATCAAAACATGTATAATGAGTCTCTTTTGAAGCATTATATCTCCATAGATTTTTCAACATGAAAATTATATCCTGATGCGACATAATGTTATGGAAAAAGGGTATAGTATCTGGGTACTATGTCATAGGTTATTTCTCATAAGACCATCATACCCCAATACATCCCTTATGGTTTGATCTCATAATACCACCATGCCCCATAATCTATCTTGGTCCTGTAATCATGTAACTTTTAGCTTCTAAACCCACCCCTTAGGGCCATCGATCGAAAATGTTTCTACTTATAAAATTAATAATATGCATATAACAAAAATTATTTCATATATACTTAATAAGTCACATATAAATAGAATCATTACATCATTTGAATAATAAGAAAAATAATTACGTGGATAACTATCCATAAAAACATTCATGTAATCATACTATTATGTGGGACTCGTGTGAAAAGCACTCATATAAATTTGATAAAAAACATTGGTCAATTTACATTACCAAACATCATATTATGGAGAAATTAATAAATAAACCATTTTATAGAAACACAATACCTAACATAATGTTATAAAATTTAGTATTACAATTTATCAATAGTGTTGTCACTTAATCTATATTCTCAATCCTATAAAAATATGTTTTTATAACACAAAATCCTAGAAATAATTTCAATCATAAAATAATTTTTTTATAACGATACTCAAAATTGAAAAATATTTGTAGAGGATCATACACATGAACATTTCAAACACCGAAACAAAGAAAAACAATGTTAACATGATGAAGAATAAATTTCATCAATATTCAATTATCATATGTGATGTGATGTGAGGATCTCATAAATCTAACTCCACAAGACATGACACTAACATTAAAGTATTGATTTTTGTCAGGGTCAATCAAGGTTACTCAAGGAGATTAAATCAGCTATGGTTTTATATCCACCATAGAAAAAATTATGATTCATTTCATTAAAAAAACAATCAAAATTTATAGCATTTTATTGAATCTTCAAGGATGATAAATATTTGAAAAATAGAGGAATGAATTAAATTAAAAACTTTTCCAATACCACCTCAATAATAAAGAAAAATATTTCATGATGAATTAGACAATATCCAAGAATGTCCTAAATTTTTTTAGTCATTTCATGATGTACATGACCATGACCATGACCTACACCATTAGCATGACCATGTTTAGGTTTTTTTTTGAAATTCAGAAGCAAAAATCCCACAAAAAAATGAATGGTTTAGAAGACCCAAGGACTATACACACATAACAGACTCCTCCATGGTTGTGGTGAGATCTTCCATGTTATTGTTCAATTAATGCCCCTATGAGAATAATGACAACAGATATTCAATTCCCCAGCACTTCCCCCCATTTGTGTTCTCAACAGGAATTCCCCATGTCCAAAACAGCTTTTACCTGAATATATTAAAGCCTGTTTTGATACATCGAGTCAAAAAACACCTATAAAGATACTCAATGTTCACAAGTCATTACCCTGGACTGGATAAAAAATATAAATGCGAGGAATAAAATAAGGCTTAATATATTATGAAACAAGATTAAATTCTTTAGTAGTGGATGATTATCCAATAATAAATGATCAAGGATTGTAACCACATACACTATAATTTCATAGAAAATATATTAGTAATGACATAATATTAATTTTATCAACAATTAATTTATTTCTTAATGATAAAAAATAATTGAATCATATTAATTAAAATAATTGATAATAATATTATTGTCTAAACTAATAACAAACCTAAATTTATTATATAAGGAGTTAGATCACGCCCGAACAAGGGGATGATTGAGGAAATATTTTATTATCTAATCTCAAAATAAATTAAAGAATATCTATACATATTACCCTTATATAGTAAAGTGTTGAGTTTTTCTACGGTTATGAAACATAACAATTTCATGATGTGTAGTGTGATTAGACATTATATAATACCCAAACTATGGTTTGTAAATAGGAAGCACATCCAATCAATCTATTTTAGGTATTCCCAAAATTTATATCCCCCATGACCAAATTCCATCCCTAGGTGACCTTGGATCTCTCCAAACCTTCTAGATCCCTACATTCAGCATTTGATCGTCGTAGGGTAGGCGGTGTTATTACTGGGTAAGCATTCCCCGTCATTCTTCATCATTATCTCTTTCTCATACTTTGTTATTTGAATATACCATCTTGGAATTGATGCATATAGACTCTTGGATGTTGGATCTCACAGGTACGATGGGTTTATTGGTCTTAAAAACCATCATTCTTGTTAATGGGTTCCATTATTATTTTTTGTTTCGAGAAAAAGATTTATGATTTCGTTCCTTTGGAAAATATTTATTAACATGTAATTTCATAATTTATTTCAATTGATGATTTAAATTATTATTTTCGAACATTAAATAAAATTATATTTTAAAACCCAATTCTAGTTAATTGGTAGATTTGAAAAAGTTTTGAACTGAATGTTGGGAAAACCAGCAATTCCATTAAATTTAAGAGAATTTGTGGAAATTGGGTGATTTAAATTATTTAATTTAATTCGAAAAGTTTATGGATAAATTTCATTTATTTTGTTCTATATGATTATATAAATGGAATTTAAAATTTATTATATTTTTTTAATGGATTTCAAAATTTTGAGAATGGTTTAATTTTGTTTGATTTAATCCCAGTGGTTTTATATGGAAGAATAGTAAGGATTATTATCAAAAATCATTTTTATATTTTAAAAGGAATATTTCTTTTTGAATTTGGAGGAATGAGATTTAATTAAAATTTTTACAATCATTTAATAAATTCCTATCATTTATTGTGTAAGAGGATATGAAATACTTATTTAGTATGTGTGTTATTTGGATACACTCTACGCTTATAAAACATTCTATAACAAAAATGAAGCATGTAAAAAACCCAATGGGATGGTTATGAGTATCCTTTGGCCAATTTCATAGTAATTTGTGTGAACACATATTAACAAGATCAATTATAGAGTGATGAGTCCTATATCTATGAATGTTCGTACCAATTTGGAGGACAACCATTTTTCTCACATGTTTTATATTTGAGATATAAATAGATTACAATGTAGTTGAACTTATTTACATTAATTTTGGATTAATATAAAATAATTGACCTAAATTTTTAATTTAATGATTTGTTTTACTAATATTTCATCACTTGTAGTGTTACTTCTTAATTTATTTTTCCATCATTTGAATTGTATTTCATTATTTGATTAAATATTCAAAAAAATCTCAAAACTATTTATTCTAAAATTGAATTAATTCCTTTAGTTGATCTATGAATTTGATATAATATGTAATCCTTAGTGGGACCTTACTAGTATTTTTTCTAACATCTTATGTATTCTTTCATGTAATATTTGATTATATCCTTTCTAGTTTGATTTGGGGGGAAAGAACTTTTTGAGGTGGATCTAGCTGTTGAACCTTGCATGTGGTGAGTTGTGTCCAATGGGATTTGATTTGTTTTTCCCAGTTATGGTACGTGTGATGTATTACTTTGGGCATTAATTCCCTCTTGACTTTGGGTACCTTACTCATAGTGTAGTTTCATTGGAATGCAAATTGACCGTCTTGTCGTACTTCTCTATGTTCTGTGGAAAATTATTTCCCACTTGAATGTTGTATGATGTCATTTAAAGGTCATCGAACAATGGGGATCAGGAACACCCATCATGATATGAAATTTATTACTTGTTTATCTGGCTATAAGGATACTCAAGCTGGTTTGTGACAAAATGTTTCTTGACATTTAATGAAATCAAGTGATTTTAAATACCCATTATGTTTTTTATTTAGTTTTAATGAATCATAATATTCATTTGACTAAAAGTAATCTATATAATTTAAAATTAATCAGCAATAATTTTAATTTTTGTAATATTTTTTATGAATAAAAACAAAATACAAAAAAAACATTTCTCCATTACATGTTACGCACATATACATATATTAATTTATTTGGTTAAATAAATTTAAGGATTAAAAATTACTCTACATAAAAATATATTAGGAGAAGGTAAAAGTTATAAATGACATATTTCTTGTTTATTTCATCTTCACCTCCTTCTAAAAAGTTTAAATCATAATGAGATAAAACAATTAGTTTGTAAAATATATATATATGTTATTGTGATCATGATAACGCTCTTTCCCGCCTCATTTTCCATTTCAATTGGAATGGAATCATCAATCAAGTGTATGTATATACCGCCTAATCCATAAAACCATTTGTATCATTCCTCATTACCAAAACAATTTTATTGTTATAGTTACTTATGAATTTAATTTATATTATATTTGTAAAAAAAATATATTCATTAAAGGTAATATTTTACTTTCATTCTTAAACATTTTTACAATTGAAATTTATAATTCCACTCATGAATATGTGTTGATTACCACATCTATGAAACATTAAGATTAGTTTTTCATTATCAACAAATAATTATAGATATATGTTGAAATAATTGATAAATATGACATCTATACCAGAATTAAAATTATTTAATATTAAAATATTATTTACATTGTTTTGTCCACTAGTTATAAAAAATTGAAACATCATTAATTAACATGTATGAAGTACTTTCTTCAATGAGGGACATTGTTAAATATTCATGATCTCCCTATTTATGTGTTTTTAAAACTATATCTAATATATAAATAATATAAATATAATATTTTTTACATACTTGGATAATAATCACTCTTACCATGGCGAATGCACATAATTTATTTTACTTTATAAATTTAATGACTAAGAAAAGTCCAATGTCAACATACACTGTGTAATATATAAATAAAATATTTATAAAATAATATGTATATAATAATAATAATTGAATGACTAGAAAAAAGGTTATTATGAAAGTAGAATGTGAATAATTTTTTATTATTATGGAGTAGTTTAACATTATATTATATAAAAAACAATATTAAGGGTTTTTCCTTTAAAATTTAATATAAAATTTAAAAATATTTTTTATAAAGGTCAAAGGTCAAAATATATTTCAATAATTTTCTTATCTATATTAAGAGAATATTTATAATAAATATTCATAATCCTTCCACATTCCATGTAGTGTATTGAAATTCAACATTTTAAATTTATTCTATATGGTTCATTATGATGTTTTTACCAATGTTAAATAATAATGTTAATTTTATTATATATATTGTGACTAATATTTAGAATAATCATATTCAATTTTAATAATAATATATTTTTTATTGGTTTATATGGTTATTTTTAAATATTTTTTATCAATATTATTTGAAATTAAATTTTTTCTATTGAAAAAAATGTGTTCTCATATTTACATGAAAATTGATTGTATTATTTCTTATTCGATTTAATTAAAATTAAAATCTGTATCATGATTGATACATTGGTTATAGGTGTCTTAATCTTGTTATGATCCATGTAAATTAAATATCAAATATATGTGAAATCGATATAGAACTAATGACTAGGGGGCCGAAATATAAATCTAATGATATATGAGAGTTGGGTGAGTTTCTGAAGAGTGGTCACACTTATGGGATATGATAATTGTCTAAATTTTTTGACTCCATTTTAATGGTTATATTAAGGGTGAATGTAATGATAATGTCCCATAGGTACCTAGTAGATGTCATGCAATATTTTATAATAAAAATAATTAAATTTGAAAATTAAAGCATATAATTTTATGTTTTTATAGAGTTTTTATGATATTTTTCATTAATTAGGGTGAATGTTATGTTTTAAAAATAATCATATTTAGGACTATAAATTTGTTCCATGAATACCTATAATTATGAGTTTTTATATATGATTTCATGTGAAGAGTTTTATTGGAGACATTAAGAATTGTATTTATTGACATAAATTTAAAAATATACTTTTTTTAACTTTTTAGTTTCGAATGTAAATTTTGTTATGGTGTTTTTCCAATTTAAAAATTGGATAACTAGTTTAATTTATTTATTTACAATACAAATATTTTTTTCTCATCCAATGTTTTCATACAATTATTTAATGTGATAAAGGATGTGAAGAAATGATAATAAATTAGTGTTCTAAATATGATATTTACTTTGAACAAATAGATTATGTATTTATAATGACTTTTTATGGTGGAGAAAATGGATACTGTGATGAAATTTATTCTAATTTATGTAAATTTTACCAAACTGTAAAAAATTATAGACATAAAACAACCATGAAATTTATTATCATGAATTAATTTATATAGATTAGTTAATTAGTTTTTGAATATTTTTGAAGTGGTTCTATTAGGTATTAGAGTAATTATTTATTTAACATTTGAGGTTAAGAGAATATTAAATGAAAATTTAATGAGAAGCCATTTTTATGTAATAATGATATGTTTTCAATGATTTCTTGATTTTTTATAGAATCCATTTTGGTTTTGAATAGTTTTATATAAATTATATAAATTATCTAATTTATGAAGGAATCCAAATTATAACAACCTTCTGAATAATAAATATGGAATGTGTAAAATATAGATATTTTTTAATCGTTTTGGAATTCAAAAATGGAAATTTATTGTTGATCCCATGAAAGAGATATACAAGATTTAATATAGAAGAACATGTCTATAGTGTATAATTTCATAATATAGAACCATTATATATTTGTTATATCTTCATTATGAGTGATGTATAAAGGATATATAACTACATATGAGAAGATATCTGAAGTGATGATGTCTTTGTAACATCATAAGGTAACCATTTCTATTTATTTCTTTGACAGAGAAGTATATCAATATTCGAAAATAATTATGAAACTATATGGAAATAATGGAGTTGATTCCATGTAATAGAATAGATATTAAATGCTTTTATGAAAATATTTCGTTAATTAAATTAAATATACAATGGAATGGAATTTCCCAAAACTAAAGAGAAATTAGTAGGACAATGATTCATCATATAAAGCTAAATTTATTATATTGGATTGATATTAACATTATTTAGTTATATACCATGAGATTAATATTGTTTAATTTTTCTCTATATTGAATACAAGTACATGATGGCCTCTTTATAATCACTACTTCAAATGCTATCATGATGTAGTTTTCTATACTTATAAATTCATGACTTATTTTTTCTAATTTTATAGTAACTACATTGTGAAATGATCCTGGTGGTAGGAAATGGGGATGCATTCATCAAATAAACCCATAAGTAAGAACTTTGTATTATCAACTTTTGATATATGTGTAATTATAAATTATGGATAATATTATTTGATATATGGTAAGTGGTACTGAAGTGAAAAACATAGAAACATGATTCCTTAATAAAAATTACCGATAAATGGACCTTGATAGATCGATAACTAATAGTAGTCAGTGAAATGTTTTAATTCCAATGAGTAATGATATTATTATGAAGCCTGTCCAAAAATTTGTAATCATTATTTGAGTGGACATGGTCAAAAAATGAATGTTGTAGAAAATATTTATTCTACTAGTATAACACATGTTATGATCTCAAAGAATGTGGTGACAGGTAGATTTCGTGTTTATTAAAAATATATTAATTTTTTTTGATTCAAGTTCAAAAATTTATTTTATATATATTGAATTTTACAGTAAAATGATAATTTCATACCAATAAATGAATTGAAATATAATGGAAAATACTTCTAAGGAATGTATAATGGGAAAAATAATTTAAAAAATTATCCCTAATATTTTTTAGGTAATAGTTATTTGGAAAATTCCTATTGAATTTCCCACTTTATAGTTTTATGTAATTCAGTTTATTGATTGGCATTCAGTTTTTCATGACAAGAGATTTTTCAATGTAAAAAAATTTCAAATTTTATTTATAGGTTATGTTTTATGTTTTATATATAAATTAGTTTATAACATTTATTGCATATCATGAATCAGACAATTTGTTAAAGGATGGATGCGAATGTTATTTTAAATAAATTTTTAGAGGAAATGAAATATTTAAATTTATAATGTTCCGTTATTTAAGAAGTATATGTATTTATTTGTTGAATATTTACACTGTTTTTTTCATGATTGAGTCATAGAGTTATAGTAGACATAAATATCCACATTTTTAAATTATTAATAATTGACATATTGAATGACTTCTGTTGAGTAGTTAGAATTAAAAAATCAATTACATGAGTTTTTTAATAGCATTTCATCCTTCAAAGGACTTATTCATAGAATAGATCTATTATATTTGATAAAATTAGTTTCATAAATAATAATTTATATTAATTATGAGGAACTTAATAATATATAACTTATCAAGTAGTACTCTTTACCTCATATCGATGAATTGTTTTATCAGTTAATGTTTCCAAAACAGTTTTTAGAATTAATCGTAGTTCAAGGAATAATCTATTGAAGGGAATAGAGGATAAATTTCCATGGATTTTATTCCACTTTAAATATATTATTGGTTTTTTATTCAATTGGGTACACAAACACACCAATTGTAGTTTTTAATTAAATGAATAGAGCATTCAATGAAAATTTTGTTAAATTTCAGGTTCATTTAATAAATAACATTTTTATATTCTCTAAAATATTTTATAATCATGAGAAACAGATAATGGTGATTTTTTATAATTTAAATGGAATGAAATATTATGGATAATTTGGTAAATGTGAATTTTTTTCCAACAGATTTTTATTCATTATTTTGTTTTTAAAAATTTCAGAATTGTTAATCTTAGTAGATACGATGTGGGGAAGAATGTCTATGACACAAAAATATCACATATATTTTATGATTTCTTATATTCTTGGGTAATTAAAAATAGATCATTTAAAAAAATGTTTTATTTATATCAATGAATATGTTATCATAAAAGGGATTAAATTCATCTAGATTATTGAATCTGGAGAATGATTTTAGGAATTGAAATTAATATATTTAGTTAATCAGTGTTATAATTTCTAGTTACAAATATTTCTTCCATTATTTATAGTGAAACCGCTTTGATGAGTCTTCGCTGTTTTAGGATTCAAAAGGATTGTGTTGTTAGGTATTCATCTCATTAGTTAAAATCCCAAAAGCATAATTACCCTTCCCATGAACATTAGTTAGATGCATATATTTATTGTTTAAAAATATATTGAAATTATCTATATGTGGTGAAATGTTAAATATATATTGGTATTTGCTTTTTAATGTATTTATTCACTCAAAAAAATTTAATATGAAGTAGACAATAATGAATTAACTAATTAGAGATTTTTATTATACAATTCACTATCAACAAGGAAATAAAAACAATGAAACTGATTCATTGAGTAGAAAAAATTATTCTTCATTAAATATGTTATGATTGTAAAATCATTATTTATTTAATTATTTAATGATTTTTGTTCAAATAAATTGAAGAATGAAAAAAATTTACTTTTCAATATTTTATCGTTTTTGAAATAATTGTTATATATAATTAATGTTCTTGATGAAATATTTTCATTTGAATAAGTTGTAGAATCATTAAAGATATTTTTGTTTCATGAGTTTAATTTTGATAAATATTATGCAAAAAATTTAGTGTTTGGTTTTCTGTTATAGGTGATTCCCTATTAAAATATCAATTATTAAATGATTTAAACAACACCCCAATTTGTATTCAACCAGGTATCACTCAGATGTAAAAATTAATTTGAGAATACTTTTAGTTTAGAGGAAAAAAGAAATATATTGTTCATTTTATCTTTGGAATTTTGATATATCAGTTGGAAATATATGTTAGATAACTAGAGAATGTTATGATTCTTTATTTTAGAGTGGTTTAATGAAAAGAAAAATGCATTTAAATTGTAGTTTTTAGAGTTTTTCAAAATACATCAAATGATAATAATGTAATTTTTTTTATCATTTGATTATATCTCATAATTTCAACCTATAATAGGTATTATGTCATTCAAACATATATAATGAAGTTTTATTAATGAGGTAGTCAGCATTCAGAATGTTCCACTCTCTATTTTAATCGATCATGATGACATGATAACATAATGATTTTTGAAAGGTCTCTAGATGTCCATCAACATGATATTAAATTGCACATTATTATTTCACCATCGCTCTATTGGAAAGTATTACAAAAATTTAAAATGTAGTTGATATTATATTAATAATTCCATTATATTATAAAGTATTTTTGGAACGATATATTAATTATAATAATTTTTTATAATAATATTATTAATTCATTTATATATATGGATACTATTAAGGAAATAAATGTAATTTGGTGTTAGAGTATATAATTATATTAATTTGGCTATGAAAAGAAGTTCACTGGAAAATATACAATAGAATAAATCATAGAAAAATAAAATATGATTTTTAGTACGTGATGATAGATCAATTATGTAATGAATTTTAGCTTAGTAAAAGGATATATATCTATCATTTCAGTTCAGATATCATGAACTTCAAAAAAATTATCCATTTAAAAGATGAATATAGTTTAGAAATTGGAAATCGGATCCCTTGATTCATTGCTACATATAATAATTGTTAGGTCCACTATCTCAATTACAATGAGAGGTGGATGAATCAGGGTATGACAAATTACGACATTATCTCATTTGGATATAGTTTTGTTGTTAGACAGATATCAATTATCACTTCCTCCAATATAAATATACAGAAATATATGAAATCATTCACAAGACACAACGAATTTGACTTGGTTCACCCTCAGAGGGCTACTTCCCAAGAGCATAGAACGTCAATGTGCAATAGTACCAAATTCACTAACAATCATGAAAAATAATGAGTTCATTTTTTGGGATAGATCTTCTATAACATGGAACACTTAAATTATAAGGTTTAGGGTCTACTCACAGCATTTCCAACGGTCACTCCATATGCCCCTTTCTCTGGTTCACTACCTATGGAAACGGTCACATACATTTGATTCCTTCGCTCAATGCTGCTGGAAAAGAATACACTCACATTTTACATACTTTTAAGTCAAACATAGTTTATAGACTTGTAGTTCTCTTCATTTTCAGAAATTCAAGCATCCTTAATAATAGTTAGATATTCATTTGATGTTCATTTTTCACCCGCAGATGAAGTCCACCTTCACAATTGCTGATAGATACCGAAAAATTATTTCGCAAACTGATTTGAAGCATTCACAAGCATCCTTTTGAAAATCTTTAACCACCTACTCCTGAACATATTGGGTGCCCAGTTTTGTCCATGGACCTACTTCACTTTGTACTGCTACAACTTCTGTGAACCTACTATGTCTTCGGACTGACTCTGTCTTCGCTTCCCCAACCGCCTCTACGTACCGACTCCACAAAATTCATTGATGAAATACCCTATATCCGTTAAATATTCTATGTTTGAGGACAACCTTCACAAACCAATGTTGGGTATGACACCTTCTTCATCCATACACCTCATCCGTTTTCAGTTATAGTTCTCTACAAAAACATTTGATGAAATATCTTCCTTGAGAACCACTTCAGCCTTCACGATCTTCTCTTTCGAACTTCCTTCATTCTATTCCAAAATTATGTATAAAAAGGATGATAAATAATAATATTTGATACCTATAGAAATCAGTTGTATAAGTGATTCTAATTTTGAAAAAGATACACTCAATATCTTATAGTCTATGATTTACCAAATCTTCAACCCAGCCTCTACCACCTACCAATCCCTGTGCCACTACGAACCACATTCCATCCATTGAACTATCGCCACAAACAGTAATCCACACATGAGCACTTTTTTATCATTGGTATGTATATTGCCATTTCTCATATGTGGTCAACCTCCTATATCAACATCATGTCATCTGTCTACCACATCTTCTTCCACTGTGATCCGTTTTCATTTTCACAAACTTGTTCTGCATACCATTCCTGCAACCTGGTATTCAGCCGCGTACCATTCTTGGTCATGGTATAGAATCCATGAACTGGGCTTCTCATTTCTCTTCCTTTTTCGTCATTGTTTTCCATTATTCACACAAATTTTCGAATTTAAGGCCCCAAAATTTTTCAAACACTTGGAAACAATTCCGCCATAAAACCATTCTTCAGAAAACACAGACCATACTCAATTGGAGTCGTCTGACTTTTTTAAGCAACAAAACCATGCACAAAACATACCAAGAGGACGTATTGAAGGATTTTCCCCAAATTATCCCCTTTTGTGTTTGTTGAAAATTATATTCGAAACAATTCTTTGCATTATGATATATCATTAAAGCTCCTTTCATCTTCAACCAACATTTGTTTAATACAATTAAGATTGTGATCAAGGATTCACTCAACACATACTCTAATCCCACATGAACCATGATCCTCATGATAATCAAGAGTATAATGAAAAGTCCATCAATGAACCACTTAATTTCTAGTCACCAACTACTGATACCATATACACAGATATCAATGATTTATTTCCTCACAAACCTCAGCTGTCCTGATATCTAATCATTGATTGATCATTTATTTAATCATCCTATTTAATTCTCTACCTATATTATATATCTTCCAAGATGCTTCTACATATCTTCATCTCCCCTATCTCACTACTGAATTTAATAGCATCTCTTTGTGTCTTTTTATCCCCATAGAATGTTCACAATTTCTCCCCATTTGTCAATGAACCAGATTGGCATGTCAATGTTGTTTGCAATTGGGTAAAGAACACATATCATCACATTAGGGGAATACTCATCATACCACGAGGAGAGAGGGGGGAACCTCCAAAAATTTTCATGGGTGGGGATTCGACTGGACTCTAAGAGCCAGTTGATTCCTTTAAAATGATCTTTTGGGTAAGGCCTTTGTCATAATGTCTGCAATATTTAGTTCTGTAAGAACATGCTTTATCTTCACTATCCCTTGTTATACTTTATCCTTGATAAAATTCTATTTTATTTAAATGTTTTTTTCCACAAATGATGGACTTGATTATTTATTTGATTTAAAACACATGAATTTTCACAATGGATTTCAATCAGAGACCTCACTTCAATTCCCATATCTTCATGTTTCTGCTTCATCCAAAATAGTTGCGTACAAACATGAGTAGTTAAAATGTATTCAACTCCTGGGGTTCTCAACAAAATGTAATATAGTTTCTTACTTAACCGAGAAATAAAAAAAACATCCAAGATAAATGGTGCCTTCTAATAATGATTTCATATCATTTATTTAACCATAGTAATTCCTATTTGTATACCCCAACAACACTAGCTACGATTTTTCATAATTCATTAGGCCAAAATAAATTATTTCCTTGATATACATATCAATTATTTTTAATGCATTCATATTGATCTCCTTGGGATTTCATTGATATCTAACTTCTTCTCATGTATAAGATACAATATTAGGCCTTGTTGCTGTTAGTTACCACATATTTTTATTGATTTTCCTATATACCATGATATTAACTATCATGCCTTCATTATCTCATGACAGAATCGGCCAGGTAGCAACTAGAGTCTTCATCTCTTTGTAATTATAAATTACAAACAATTTCAAAACCCCATTTGTATATTTATATTTTGAAATGAAATTTCTATTCTTTATATATGTCACTTGCAGGCCAAGGTAAAATGTCAGCTCACCAATCATCATCTTTTCAAAGTTGCATTTCATGAATTCTAAAAATAGTCATCATTGTGATTTATCTGATACACCAAAGATTTTGTCATCAACATAAATCATCACCATCATCCTTTGAATATATCCATTATTGACTAGAAATTGTAATCAACTCCACCATACTAAAAACTATTCTTTTTTAGAAACTGACCAAACCTTGAATGCCATGCTCTTGGTGCTTGTTTGAAACAATATAATTCTTTATTTAGCTGAGAAAATATTTTCTCATATTCATGGATGAGAAAAACATCTAGTTTATTAATGTAGACTTCTTCTTCTACAACTCAATTTAGAAATTCTAAATTGACATCCATCTAAAAAACCCGAAACATTATTTTCCATATTAAGGCTATAAATAATCTAATTTTCTCCAACCTTGAAACATGTGTGATTGTTTCAATGACATTGATACCCTCTATCTAGGAATAAAAGTTGTACACAAGGCGTGCTTTGTTTCGAATCAAAACACCATCTTTATCCGTCTTGTTGTGAGAACCCCATTTTGTACCTATGACATTCTTATTTGCTAGTCTTGAAACAATCTACCAAGTTTGATTCTTTTAAATTTTGTCAATGTCATTATTCATGGGTTGAACCCAGTTCTCATCTCTAGCTACTTCATCAAAAAATTTGGGTTATAAATGTGATAAGTATGGTGCTTATTGTAAAGTATTCATCATCATTCCCTATAATGGTGTTGTCTGGTTAACAATTATGTTTTTCCTATCAATTTCAGCTCTTGTTGTTGGTCTCTAGATAGACATTTTCTTATTATCAACATCTAAATCTTCTTCTGAATCATTCTCTAGAGCTAGAGAATATCCCGATATGCTCATATCTTCAATACTATATTCTTGATTAGGATTAAGTATTTTATGAAGATTCTGTTAATTTTATACTATATTCATATCATGATATTCAACTATCTTTCCCTGCCACTTATTAAGGAATCTATATTCTTTTCTCTTATTTGAGTATCCACGAAATATCCCTTCATCCCCACGAGATTAAAATTTCCTTGGTTTCTCCTTATTGAGAATGGGACATTTACTTCATAATTTTCAAAAGTACTTCAAGGATGGATTATTTTCAAACCTTAACATGTATTGTGTCTTCTCCTATTTTAGACAAATGAAATCTATATTTTATATTTTTACTGATGTCATTACTACTTATTCTCTAAATTTCTCCACAAGGTCTTTCTCAATGAGCATTGTTCTAGCCATTTTGATGACAATCTGATTCCTTCTAACAAAAACTCTTTTATTCTATGGAGTTTTTATAGCTAAAACATGATTCTTTTTACAAAGATTCTCATGATAATCCTCCACCTACGAATTTGTGAACTCTGTTCCATTATAATTTCAAATAGTTTAGATTTTCTATCCATGCATCATTTCACACTATCTTTGATATCTTGTAATGCAATTTAATACTTCATATTTGGGGTTGATTATTGAATCCTATTACATTCTATTATAATCATCAATTAAAAGGACATAATATCTCATCCTATAAATAGAACATGGTGAAATTGGCCCATACACATCAATATGCACCATCTCAAGCAGTATTGTGGATTTTTTCTCTTTCTGCTTATATGTATTTCGAATGATCATACCATGTTGTCATGCATCGAACTTATGAGTATGATCACATGATAATATAGGGTTATTTTTAACTACATAATGTTTCACTAGATCATCCAAGGATCCTAGGATTATGTATCCAAGACACTTATGCCATAACTTGTTTTTCTCATCCTTAGACAAAAAGCACATATCTTTTTCTCCACTCATTGGGTAGAGATTCCATTTCAAACACTTTCTTTGAAACACAAAATCACTATCATTTTCCTTGAGGATACATAATTTCTTGGAAAAACATATTGCATGTCATAAGTCACAAATTTGACTAACACTAAGCTCATAGTTACCAAGACCCCTACCAACCAATACATTTACTCATATCTTGTATTTTCCTCTAAACATGGATTTTATGGAACAAATAATTTTTAGGCCCTCATAATTACCAAAACAAACAATACCATATTTTATCATACATTATTCTAGTTAATAGATTCTGATTTCCCATTATATTGGTTATATATCCACTTCTATTATCTATATCCTTGTGTGATATAATGGCATGAATGTAATTTATGCCACCACAGCCTGATCAGTCCCTTTCTTTTTTAACTATGTATTTGAATTCATGCCCAATATGGAATGATAATCTTGATCTTCTTCAGTATAAGACATACCATCTTAAAAAAGCAGTGATTAAAACTCATTTTCAAATTTCTTCTCTTTTGAAGAAAAATTATTCCGCTTCAAAGGAAAAAAATTTAGTCTGTCTTGGCACATTACAATACATTATTGATGTGAAATATCTTTCCATATATTGAAGTCCTTAAAACCAAAAACAATTAACATCAAATGATGACATGTAATTTTGAGAACTTTATGACCACATCTGAAGGCATTTTTCCCTTTGTTACCTATTTTATATAGAACATACATTTTGAGAGAATCTCATCTTATGAAAATAATACCTTCGTATTTGAGGTACATTCTTATGCCGAAATGATGCACCACTAGTTGTGCATCAGGTTCTCTAAATATTTTGATTCTACATTATAGCCAAATCAATATTCAATCATGGTGTTAGTTCGTGTGGTCTGATTTGAACTGTAACTACTTTCTGTTTTAGATCAACCAAATAATTTTTTTATCATTCAGAGTGGATTTTTTTCTCTTACGATGGACCACTCTACTCAAATCTCACCTTCTCTGTTTTATGTATGATCTTCTTCCCTAGACGATTCTTTAGATATTCAGTTGTTCATCACAAACTGAGGACTTCCTCTTTTGGTTTTTCAGTATGATAGATTTGGTGTTTTCCTTTTTCAGTCAATCTATCTATTTAAATTTTCTATTCTTAAATTTAATGTTTGTACACAAACCAAATTTCAAATCATTTTGGAATTGATGACTTAATATTTTAAATTTCTGCATTCAGCCTAAAATTATCTTCTTCCTGTGGCTATATAAATTGTTCTTAATCACAATCAAATTTGTTATATTTCTTCATTTTGGCTCTGAAAATATATAACTCTTCAAGGAAAGATTCTAATTCAGCCAGAAGATCAACTCTTCCTTCGATTTCTCCTTCTTCATTGTCACTTCCTTCTATTGTTAAATATTCTCAGAAAACTAACAGAAAAGAGTCTATTTTAAGATCCTTACAGTCCTCCAACTCCACTACATTAGATTCTTATGAGCTTTCATCATCTTTTATAACAATATTATTTCGTTTAAAGAAATTTCTCATAGTAAATATCCTCCCATTCGTATTTTATAAATACTTATTTTGATGAATTTTATCACTTTCGTCATTTTCATCATCAATATATATTGGAAACATTACTAAAAATGCCCAATATTTCCACATCGAAAGAATCAAAATGGATGTTTACCTTTGAACATACCTTTTCCTCTTTGATGATTGGAGGTGAGAAATGACAGTACATCATCTATATTTTCCTCCTCATGATTATCTTCAACAGAGATATTCTTCATGTCCTTGAATCACACGTCTATAGAAATTCCAATTTCCACTACATCGTTTTCATCGTTTCTCATTTCATATGCTACAAGGGTACGGTGTAGGTTATCTCGTGAGGCCTCTATTGGGTCATGGTATACTAATACAGAAACATTAGGATTGAATCATGGTGAAAGATTCATCATGATACGTTTCACCATATTGATATGATAAATTCCTTTTCCATGACTAAACATGTCATCCACTACAATATTTATCTTATTTAATAATGCATTAATAGTCTCATTGGGATTTATTCTTGGATCCTCATTCAAGTTCCATAGAACCTGCAACACTACTTCTCGGACTATCGAGTCACCATCATAAATAATAAATAAATTTTTCCACATTTAATGTGTTGTTTTATAGGATATCAACTTTATATAAATTGCATTTGATATGGCTACCACTGAAGAATTGATCTCTTTAGCATAAGAATCCAATTATATTCATTCCGCTTATGATTATTGGCGACTATTAATGTCATCTGATATTACACACATATATATTGTGAAGACATCCATCTCTACTGATCAAAATTATTGATGTATCAGATTCATCCATAGTTGAAAATTATTTCTATCAAATATCATAATTTCATTATGATTCACCACTTCTATTTATTCTTGTTGAGAGAAAACCACTAACATTCAACCTTTTCTCTGATACCAATTGTTAGGTCCACTAGGTCGAATACCCTTAGAGGGGGCTGAATTAGGGTATGTCAAATTTAAGCTTTCTTCTGTTTAGATCATGAATAGTTGTTAGACAAAACTCAATTATATATTCCTCCCATAGAAATATATGAACAAATATGGAATCATGAATAGGAAACAACAATTTTTTATTGGTTCCACTTCACTAGTTAATGTCAAATGATTATACAATGACAATGTGATGGAGTACCAAATTCACTAAGGATCACTGCCAATAATGACTACAATGTTTGGTCTAGATATTATATTCAGGGGCTCACTGCCTTTACATTATTTTCGGTCCTTTCACTTCATTCACAAAGGTCACTAACAATGAATATTTATCTAGTTAACTGCTTGTAGAATGTGTCACCATCATTCTCTTCCTTCACTAACTACTCTTGCAAAAGAATCCAGCCCTAGTTTAATGACTTGTAGGTCAAACATAATTTATATACATGTAGGTCCCTTTTTTACATGAATTCATGTACCATTAACTATAGGTAGATATATGTTGATGTTCCATTTTCACCCACTGATGATGTCCACCTTCCTGATTACTGCTAGGTAATGAAAACTCATTTCGTGAGCTGATTTAAGAGTTCACGAGCATTCTTATGAAAATAACGATCCACCTGGTCCTCCACGTTTTGTGTACCGAGTATGGTACAAAAACCTCCTGCTCCATGTACTACAGCCTCATCCGCGAACCTCCTTTGTCCACAGACTTACTCTGCCTTTTCTATCGCGTATCGCCTCTGTGTGCCGACTCCATGATGATCCTCGGAAAACTATAATTTGTCTGTGAACTATTATCTATTTGATGACTACCTTCACAAACCTCTATTGTGTACTACACCTTCTTATTCTGCATACCATGCCCTTTTCCGGTTATATTTCTATGCAAAAACATTTTTAAAAATATCTTCCATGTGAAACACTTCAGCCTTCATGAAACTCCCTTCATGAACATCCTTTATTCTATGCTGAAATACACGATCAAAAGGATGATCACAAATGATATTTGATCTCTCTAATAATATTTGGTATTAGATTTTATCATATAGTAAATGATACCCATAAAATATACTAATCTAGGATTTATCAAATCATCAATATAGACCCTATTGTCTACCAATCCTCTTCCCATTGTGAAACACAAGCCTTCCAGTGAACTGCCTCTGTGAACCACACACCACTACTAAGAGGGCATATTAAAGTATTTTTACCAAAAATAATGTATAATTTTTTGGGTTCATACTAGTTATATCTACCTCTATGTTTATATTTTCTATAATATTTGTTTCATGTATCATTTTATGAATGTACAACAATAATGCATAAAAGGTTTTATTCTCTAATGATTTATTATTATCAGAGAATATACCTAGTGAAGAATACCCAATTCTAATTTTAGATCAGAAAGAGTAGGTATTATGAAATAATTTTACATATTATTTAATGGTTATATTCATTAATCAAATCATTGGGGATGAAATATATGAATTCAAAAAATCAATGAAGATATAATATTACGGCATGAAAAATTCCATCATTGGTTTAAATAATGAATAAAAATATTTGGATATAATTTATAAAGGGAAATGTAATTTTACAACCATGTTAATCATGAAAATAAATAAATTTTATTATTTATATGTATTTATTTTATAGATTTATATTCCTCCTTTTTTATAAATAATTTAATAGACATTTTTTTGTGGAAAAATGTTTTATTAACAAAATATTATTTCATTAATTACAAAAATATATTTAAAACGTAAAATTTATTATATTATTAATTATATTTCATAAATATTTATTAAGGGTTGGAGTCAAAAATCAATATAAAACCTATGATGAATTTTGGTTATTTGTTCTCATTATTTAATTTTTGAATGAATAAATATTATTTAATATTAGTGCAAATTTATCAATTCTATTCATGAAATGAAGTTCTCATAATGTGTTATTTAATTATTTATTTCACATTAATGTTTAATTTTTAATATTTTTTAATTTTTTAATGTAATAATTTATTAGATAAATTAAATTAATTATTTAAATATATATATTTTTATGCATAGAAATATGATTTTATAATATTTATTTTCATTTCCTTTTTAAACAAATTTTAAATATAATTTATTCCACATATAAAAATTTAATAATTAAAAATGGATTCAATTATTGGTAATAATTCTATAGTATTTATTATTTTTGTATATTCCATCCAAGGTCGTTTTAAATATTAACCATTGTAAAAATGTTTCATCATGAGAAAGTGTAAATGCGATTAATTAATATAACAAAATGTAACAAATAACAAAATATTAACCTAATTATTCTTAGATGATGATATTTTTATTCGTATCATGTAATATTTGAAATTTTTTATTTTTTTGAATATATTTCATGGATTTTGAATTTATTATATTTAATGTTTTATAAAAATAACAAGTATTCCACTAACTTTACTTAAAAAAATCCCACATACTCCCCTACACTCCTCTCACCTTATTAGTACTTTTTTCACATTCCCTATATAAAACCCCCTAAAAACAATCCCCATTTAAAATTGGTCCTGGTATTCTCAACATACCAATCATATAAAGATTATGGTGTATTACAATGATAGATATCTATTTAGAAGATATAAGCCCCAATTGAAATATTTCAAGATTACTTTTTAATACAGTTCCATAAAAGCATCATAAACCAAGAATAAATAATAACATATGAATATTATCTATAAAAAGATGTTGTTATTATTATTTCACCTCAATTTTACTTCTCTTTTTATATCTTATGGGAAATGGAAACATTTACCCTTCGTACATGTGGACTACACCCTCCATGAAGTGATGTATCTAATTTTTTATCACTACGTCATTTGAGTTGTTCAAATATTTCAGAAAATTAATATATATTATTTTTAATAAGTATTTATAGTTCTTTATGGAACATATATTACATATATTTTTAATGTTTTCGTCTAATGGAAATTAATCTTTCTATCCAAATAAATTTAATAAAGCCTCTCATGTGTACTTATGGAATACCACATCCGTGAAGTGAAGTGGATCATTTTTCATTTTATCATTATATATTATAATAAAAATGATGGATTTAATGAATAAATAGAACATTTATATCATTATTTTCTTTATGAATAAGTAAATATTTTAATTTTATTTACTTTCCACCTATTATAAAAATGAAGTCATCATTAATGAGAATGTATGTACTATTATATCCCTAAAATGACATGGTTAATTTCACACGAAGAACTTATGTGGTTGTTTTTAAAAGATTATCTAATATATAAACATGAAAGATATATGGAAATAATATGGTGATAAAAAATTTGACCATAGTTAGTGAAACAATGTGGTTGTTAGATTAGAAACTGAAAGACCCCAAAACACGCCACACGAACATAATATTTTTAGTAAATAAATAAAACATGATTAAATAAGAAATAAATGGAATAAAAATAATTAATGAACCCAAATAAATTAATTGTAAGTATTTAATCAAATATAATATTATTATTTAGGAGATAGAGAACATATAAAAGTATACAAATTTTACGATATGGGATTTCCATTAAAAATGTTGTTTAAAATATTTTAAAACTCTATTTCATCAATGTAAATATTCGTAAAAATTTTAAATAATGTTATCATTTATATTTTATGGATTTTTAAAAATATTATTAATGTTATTGAAATTTTGTAAACTATTCAAATGAATCTATTATATTTTTATAACAAGGTTCATTTTGATTTTTTTAAAGATAAAATATAATGGGTTTTAATGTATATGCCTCAACATCTATTTCTGTGTGTTTTCATTGAATATAATCATTATGAACAAAAAATAAAAAGTATAAATAATTTTATTGAAATATTATTAATATTTTAATATTCACTAAATATTTATTATTTCTGAGGGAAAAAAATTGATTTCTCATATTTATGATATAATTATATGTATAATTATATTTGGTATTAAATTTTAACTTAAATGGGATTTAGGATTGAATAGAAATATTTATGTCCGTTATTCGAGATTTGAAATTTCTAAACTATATTTGAATAATGGGTAATATTATTATATCATTTCAATTTTTTGGGTAAAAGAATAGAGTTTATCGTCAAATGTAACTTCTAGTATATAAAAGAATTATCTTTGTAAAACCCCCCATCCAAACTAGCACACAAAATCTGACTAATTACTTATAATTTTGGTTTAGTTGATGAGATTTTTATTATTTTTGATATAATAAGAAACTGTAAATGGTTTGAACCATTTATATGAATTAATTTTGACAAGGAATTTTATTCTTTAGATTTCTAGTAATTTTTTTTTATTTTTATAGTGTATTCAAGGATGATATTATAAAATTAATATTAGGGTACAAATGTTATCATGGTTGGAACAAATTTTTTGCAATACATGAATAGTGATGGTGTTTCTCTAATGAAATATGTGCATAAATTAGATAAACAATGTGTTTTCCCTAAAATTCCATTTGAGTATTAGTAGTTAACTTCAAACATGATGCATGGTCTATTAAACCATGAGCTACAACTGTGTGTGGTTGTTAGGTTCTGATAATGTTAAATACAGATAATGGAAAATAGTGCAGCAAAATCCCCCTTTTAAATGTTTAAGTTGACCATATTCCCATCCTAGTAGTTTAATTCACCATCCCAAATTTCTCATCACAAATTTTAAAAAAACAAAACAATATCCACTTCTCAATTTCCAACATCATCAATAATGTGGTCCTTAACATTTATAGTTATCTTTTGGATGTGAGATTTAATCTATGAGAATTTCTATCATCCTTCTTTATTCCTCCTCTATTTTTTTTCTCGTTTAGTTTTTCATAGGTAATTATTCTAGTTCATAGTATAATCATCCATCTAACAATGAATTGGGTTATAATTTGTATATGTTATCCAGAGTTTGTGTCTATATGTAATCTCACATTGTTTTTTTAGTTTTGTTCAAAATTAAATATTATTATCCATTTTCTATCATTTTAAATTCAATTGATGTTTTTAATGGGTGTTTTAAGTATGAATCTACTATATCTACTAATGCTGGGTGTTTCCCAGCTGATTTTTCACCTCCAGAATCACCCACGTCACCAAATACAAAACTTATATCCCAAAAATACCCCCACACCATCGCGCACTACCTCCTCTATTGATTCTCCCCAGTCGAATATTTCCAATTAGCTCGCATTCTATACCAGGTTATCTAGCCATGAGTAGGGTTTCCTGAAAGCTCAATTCATTACACCACTGCTCGAATCTACTAATCTCCTCCGGAATACCGTCCCCATAATCATCGCACTTACCATCCCCATCCTGGAAACCCGCCTTAGGCTTACTATCACCGACATCTGAATCCTCGTCACCCATTTCATCACCGATCTCACGAGAAGGGTTTCTATGTATTATGTACAAGAAATCATCAGGTTAGGCGCTGAATTTAGAATGTGTGGATAAACAATATTTTGATCTTGCATATGGGTTCACTGCAATAACCCAGTACAGATCTGTTGTCTACTCTCTATGTAACGTAATTTTTGTTACTCTGCACTGCATCTTTTACATGTTTATTTTGAATGTACTAAGGATATATATATAACAACCCTGCATCAGATGTCATGTTTTTCTGCCGGCATGTAGGTGCTTTCATTGGGTCTCAGTTTTTGGTCATCATTTTTTAGATTTTTTAACCTAAATAGTAGAAGGCCTCTCATTTATACAATATATAACATCACAAAGAATCATCTAACATTGTGATACTTGTATGGAAGCTACTATAACATAGTTCCTTATTTTATTATCTAGTCACCATTCTATGCGTAATTTATTTCATTTCAATAATATTGAAATTACAATTCAATGTGACTTTGAAAGTTACATTTATTAGATAGTTATTTTCTTTCACATTACCATTTACTAGCAGCTTTTAACCATAGGCTGTCTTTGGATATGTGACATATTTCATAGCTCCATTCCATAGTTGATACTATACACATATAGTTTATTTCTTGTCGGGGATAATATACAACTCCTTGACGACATCCTTTTGCATAATTCATCTGAAGGGCATCAAATCATGTCACATAGGAATCACTTTATAAGTGTGCTTTAAAACCCTTTTTTGTACATTATGTTTACCATTACATATTCATTATATTGAATCCTTTTATTTTAATGTATATATGCTCCTGGAATCATTTTCATGTCTACTGTGTTAATATTAAACTTCTAAACATTAACTTCAATAAATTTCTTTTCTGCCTATTGATAATAATTTTATATTCAATTATAAAATGTACATAAAATATTTTCCATTCCACCTTGAAAATTATATACAAAGATTTCTACTCATGCAGAAACATCAAGAAAATTATGAGTACTATCTTTTTTATAATAACTAAATTATTAACTATACTTTTATAATTATATGATTTTCATGTCAATTTTTATAGTAACAATGTTGTCGTGTACTCTAGGTTCTCTAATGCCTTCTAACATGTGCACCAGTACTCCAATTATTCACCCACTATCAGCAAATGGCATTAGATATATATTATGCTGATTAGAATTGTCAACTCTATCTATTAGTGGAATGTTTATTTGAAAAATACTAGAGAAGCTTACTATTTCCATCTAACTTAAACTATTCATAATTTGTTACTTCCTTTTTTCATAGTACCAACTTCAATTCATACTATGTCAACAATGTCTATTGCAAAAAAACAAATGAAATCAAAGACATCAAACCCTCTCCCCTGTACCTTA
Organism: Viscum album; assembly: GCA_963277665.1. Classification (NCBI taxonomy): domain Eukaryota; kingdom Viridiplantae; phylum Streptophyta; class Magnoliopsida; order Santalales; family Viscaceae; genus Viscum; species Viscum album. The sequence continues at coordinate 1,750,635,065 of OY728157.1, read as the reverse complement.
TTATAAGTACGGTATCTGTGAAATTTTATGACCATAATATGATGACAAGCCATATGACACTTATGTCACCTTTTCGTGTAGCTCTATTGAATGAGGACAACAGTCTCACTAAATCCGCAGTAGTCAACTCGATAGAGTTTGCATTATTAATACACATAAATATATCTAAACATGTCAATTAAATTTCATTTCTTACTCTATCATCTATGTACAGATTCTGTCTTCCTAATATTATTGCACCACAATACACACATTCATCATTGACAGGTATGTTATAAGTTAATTTTTCATTAATATAGATTTCTTCATTTTTTTATTATAACTAAATAATTTTTCCAGACTCTGATATTATATTCAACAATATTTCCCTCAACATATTTGAGCAACGTGTTCCAACAATACTGATTTCATCAGCAGAACTACAAACTCCATAGGTTTTTTGACGAACCAATTGATCATAATATATTATTTCATTCTATATAGGTAAGGACACACCATATTAACATTTCATCATCTTCTGAAAAAAAAATTAGAACTAGACATTGTGGAGAACAGATGTTATTGTTCTTAGTAATCTTGCATTATTAATATCATAAATGAAATTCTATTCGTTGATAGTCACTGCAAATTCAATAAATTTTTTATACAATTTGCCCAGCGTTCATGATACTCAGATACTGGAGACCCCACATATATATGCCAATAATGTCACTCTACTTTGTGGTATGCCGAGAGAAATAAGAAATACAGAAACCAACAAACCTCATGTTTTGCTCTATGCTGCTCGATGGGAATGATTTCTTTGGATTTACTCATGCCACCTACTCCATACCTACATATGTATGTTTTCAATAGAACTTCATCGCAAGCATGATATTTCCAAGAACATATTCATCTTTATAATTCTTTGTTTTCATCCACTTCTATGCATAGGAAGGTTTATAGGTGTTTGAACAATGGTAGAGCACCATCTATATTCAGACTAAATGGACAGAACTACCATCACATAGGTAGTTTGTGTCTGGTAGAAGTACAACCACCTAGTTTTTCCCAACTATATGTGTTGGAAACAGAACATGAGTGCCAGAATAGAGTTAGTAGTATGAGGTATTTTTCAAATTCAATGCTATGAATATAAATCTCATGCTTTTCATTATATTTTTCTGACACTAATATGTCTTCTAGCATTGATGGAAAAAAATCTTCACTCAATTATTAACTTCAGTATTATTGATAAGTTGAAACATATGAAACATGAGATCAATGATTTAGCTCGACAATTCATATTTGAAAAAGAATTCCTTAATCATGAATATGTTGCAAACATAAAGTAATGTATACATAAAAAAAGACAAACAAATTAGGCGACACAAAACATACTAACAATATTTGAAATTTCCATGCTTATTGTCAGTGATATTGAAGATCTTAACCAAGAACGTGAAATCATCATTCAAACCATATGTGGTGATTTGCGATGAATTGATGAGATTCGCCATTTCTATCTTCCATTATAATATCCATTGATTTTCCCTGGTGGATAGGATGGATATGTGGACAATGTAATTCATAGCCCAACTCTGTTCACAACTAGTGCTAAGCTATGAAAGGTTACAATAAGAGAATACTTTTCCTTTCACTTGAAATTTTGTGACATTGAAGCATCCAATTTTCTACATTCTAAAAGATTACTACAACAATTTTTCATCTAATCGTACACAATTATTGAGTCGTAGAGATTATCGTATATTCGTTTCAACTATAAGCGATTGAGGGTCAACCTATTAAATGGGTTGAAAGGCGCATTCCTTCGAGGTGAACAAGAAGGGTCCTCTTGCAAGAAGTTTGTCATTTGGTCCTCTTCTTTTACTGGTGGTCCATGATTTATAATTACAAATTTTCAGGACGAAATGTCAATTTGTAATTTGGAAAGGTATCCAGATTTGTTCCTAATGCTTACATGTAACCGAATGTGTCCTGAAATCAGTCAATTTTTTACACAAAATTAACTTCATCGAGCTCCCTATACACAATTTCAATCACGATTATTCAATATAAAGGTTGAACATCTTCTAAATGATTTAAGAGAAAATTGAATATTTGGAAAATCAATGGCAGGTAAGACCATTTTTACAGTTCAGTATGTTTTTCTTATAAGATCAATTTTTATAGTTCAGTATGTTTACCATACAATCTAGTTTTTCTACTCAAGTATCGAGCCCATCTCAATATTGAAGATTGCAACCATTCATCCTCTATCAAGAATCTCTTTAAATATATAACCAATTGAAATGTTTGTGTAACGACATCACTATATTAAAGCATCTTCAAAGACTTCTTAGAAAACATTGTTGATGAGATAAAGATGTATTATGACTGTCGCTACATATCACCTTGTGAGGCTTCCTGGAGGATATTCTCTTATTATATACATTACAGATATCCACCTATCTATAGGCTTTATTATAATTTACCTGTCCAAAATTCTGTGACATACAGAGATGATGACAAAGTTAATGATGCCATAACTGACGTAAATGTTCCTAAAACAATGTTCAAATATAGGTTTAAATCAAATGTGATATTCCTAGAATATAGATTTTTTCCCTTCACTGAATACCCAACTAGATTTGTCTTCCATAGTCAAAAAAAATGGACTCCCTGAAAATAGGTTTTCAGTATTGGTCGATTATACTATTTGACTACTACCACTGGAGAGCTATAATACCTGCAGATTTTTATAACAAAAATCAGAGGTGCAACATCATATGTGGATTTGAAAACTATCAACATCATTAATTATGGAACTTTTAGGGATGCTTGTTCTACTATGGTACTGTTATATGATGACTGAGAATTCATTGATGCTATTAAAGAGGTCTCAACATGGGGAATGGGCCACTGTCTATGCAGACTATTTTCAAGCATTCTATTCTCAAATAACATTTCATGCCCGGATATAGTTTGGAATGAAACCTTCAATATTATCTCTAAAGATATCTTATATTTTGAAAGACAAAGGCTTCAAATGCAAGGTACACATTGCAAATTATCAACTACTTTTTCCTACTACATCATTAATTTAATGATCTGTTAATGTATTTTATAAACATCTATTTACTCTTCTGTCAACCTATTAACATCACTAACTCTATTATTGCACCTTCGAGCTGTTACTTTTAAGATTCCATGTAGCTATTGTTGTAACTCATTTTATATTGTTAACTTGGTTATTCTATGAAAATTATGTCCTAGGTGAACATCTATCAAATGGTTGAAAATATGTATATTTGAAGTGACATGGTTATTGTTCCATTATATCATTACACTCAACTATTCCGTGTAGTAGTTGTCATTTTTAATTACTTTATTGTATCTAGAATCTGTAAGAATTTGATTGATTAATACATAACTGTTTAAATATGTTTATATAAATATTTCAATAAATTTTATGTCATACCTTCTTATACAATAAATAACTTCATGTATTTTCCGAACTCTAAATGACATGGTTCTCCATGCATGTTTTATCACAATTCAATAAATTTACCATTAGTCCATGTTATGTTTTGTACATGTCTCTGCATATTTCTATGAAAAAACTGCATGTCTGTTCTTCCTTTTTAATTATGATGTCTACAATGTAATTCCATAGTCATATTCTTCTGTAGAATGTATTATATTTTGTGTCATCAAATGATTTAGTAGTCTCTGTCATGTATAATCAATGTTTCTGTGCATTTTTATGTTATAAGTGAAGGGTTCTGGTGCTTTCGTAGTTATATTGTTCTCTATATGTATGCACAGTTCTATGATTGATTGAAAAGTTTTTTTGTGTGTATGTAATGTAGTTAGGACTGATGTATATAATATTACTCTAAATTTTAATAATATTGTCGGTCATAATATATATGATTTCTCTCTTTAATACTATTGAAGATCCATCCTACATTCTAATGATGAGAATTTTATTGACATATTTCAAATGTACTATACATAATTTCTCCAAAGAGAATTTACCTTATCATTTCATGCTATTCCTTACTAATATTTACTTACTCTACATTTTTTAATTCAGTACGTACCATTTCAGTCATAGATCCATTTAAATATGTTTCAAATTTTCATAGATTTCACACTCACTGATGAAAAGAGGCACTTGTTTGCTCTGCAAGAAATAGACGACATTTTACGAAGCAATGATAGATCTCTTCAATGTTTTCCCCCTATGCCTATTCTAGAATTTGTAATTGACACTCACACAAATTGTTCAGTTGTGGAGGAACATAACCACATTAGAGATTGTCTTCAAAATGATTACATATCATTACAGGGTATGCTTACCATTGAACAAAAAAGTGTTACCAATGTCATTTTCTCTTAAATATCAACTACGTGTGGGGGTTTCTTCTTCTTGAATGGATACAGAGGGAATGTTAAAACATTTATCTAGAGTGTACTCACATATTTGCTACGGTCAGAGGGCATTATTGTTATGGTATTAGCTTCAAGTGGAATAGCATCACAACTTCTTACTGGTGGAAGGACAACACATTCTAAATTTATTATTCCAATATCTGTTAATGAGAAATTTGTTTTCAATATTCAACAAGGGAGTGAGTTAGAAAAACTATTTCATGTTACAAAACAGATTATTTTGAATGAAGCATCCATGGTTCACAAGTACTATTTTGAGGCTCTAGACCGTACATTAAGAGATATAATGAAAAAAAATTCAATGCTACATCTTTACCATATAAATGTATCACATTTGTATTGGGTGGAGATTTCTGTCATATATTACCAGTTATACGAGGTGGTAACAGAAATGACATAGTTTTTGAAAGTATTAAGTCATCATATCTGTGGCAACAATGCAGATTCTTAACACTAACAAAAAAACATATTATTGCATTATGGGACGTCCAATAATGATTTAAATGACATAAAAATATTTTCAAGGTGGGTTTTCTATATTGGTGAGGGTGACACTGGAGAGGATGATGATGGTGAATCGATAACTCATATTCCAGCAAATTATCTTCTAAAATCAACTGATAATACATTTGCAGTAATGGTTGAATTCACATATCCTGCTTTCACAGACCATTAAGATGATGTCTTCTTTTTAAAGGAAAAAGTGATTATATCTCCATCACGTGATTCTGTTCAAGAAATAAATGAATATATTTTATCTCTCACAAATGTGGAATGATGAGACTACTTCAACATTGAAAGTGTTTTCAATGGTAGTTTTTATTCTGATAGGCCATATAATATATACACCTCGGAGTTTTTAAATGGTATTAATATCTCTGGATTTGCAGTGCACAAAATTTGTGGGATGATTGGTGTTCCTGTCATGTTATTATGAAATTTGGATCAATCAGTTGGTCTCTGTAATGGCACTGTCATGATTGTTAGACACTTTGGAGACCATGTCATCAGAGCAAAACATTTAGCTGGTTTTCATTCGGGATACACTGCATTCATTCCAATATCAACTATGACACAATATGATGTTTGAGGGACTTTCAAATTACAAAGAATGAAATATCCTTTGATAGTATATTATGCTATTATTATTAATAAGAATCAAGTACAATACTTCTCTTTAATTAGGTTATTACTATATAGGCATATGTTCTCGTATGGTCAATTATATGTGGATGCTTCTATGGTCACCTCACCGAATGGGTTGAAATAATAGTTGCAAATAGCCATAACACAGATACTGAATGCACACACAATATTTTCTATAAAGAAATAGTTGATAACCTGTCTTAGGTATCATATAAATTTAACAATTCATCTTGTAATTTTTTTTATATAATCTGATCTATGTAACTCTTTACATGTTTATCTTATGATTTAGATATCTTTCTAAACTAATTGTAAATATTTAGAAGAAGAAAAATTATATTCAGATTAATAACCCCATTGTGTGAGATTTCTCCAGAGTCAAGTGAAACTCTAAAGATACATGTTCATGTGTAGAACATTTGGTGCAATTCTTCATTAATAAACTCCAATAATATCGTTGCTATTGATTTAGTACTTAGAGATATAAAGGTTGGTGTTTCTAAGAAAACACCTTATTTTTATTATCATACTATAGTGCAATATATTAATTTATATCTATGTCTTATGTCAAATATTATATCTCTATTACAACCACCAATATATTTATTGTTTTTAGGGAACAATGTTACAATGTTCAATTATGAACCATCATCTTATCTCTAAGTTCGAAGATCTCATGTGTGAAGGATTATGCTATTACATTCAAAACATTAAAATTGCTCCAAATCAAGGATGTTGCTTGGAAACTCGACATACATGTCGATTTTTGTTCACTTCAACAATGTTTCGTCATCTTTCTGATGCACAACTCCCACTGTTTAGTTTTAATTTTACTTTATTTAATGACATTGCTCAAAATAATGTACCAAAATATAATCTAATAGGTATACATCAATTTGAGTGCATTGATACACTTCTATATTCAATATTTACATATTCAACAATATAGTTTTTTCCAAATCAATCTAATACTGCTTCATTGTTTTTATTTCTATGATTTATGGTTTAGAAATCATTGGGCTTCTGTGATACTGCCAGCTAGTGCAATTAATGTCCAATTCAAACATTATGATGCAAAGTCTTCTTGAGGATGAGATGTGCTATAAATTTTTTATTAATGTGACATGAAAAATTTATATGAAAGTTAAAAATACTTCTATTTTATTCCTTAAAGAGGATTCCAAGTTCACTACAGCTTATAGAGAAATTATGCTTCTGAAATGTCATCTTATATGGATCAATAAAAGGACTCATCTATCATTTTGTTCTTACAACTCATCCAGGTTAAAAATTAAGTAGTATAGTATCCTTCCACAATTTACCAATATTTTGATTGTAAATCAATTTTTTTTACATGTATATTCCACCTTAGAATGACTAAAATTGTTTTCAGAAATTTTACATGAACTTTTAATGTGACAACTACTATTCAAGAAGCAAATAATTGGTACAACCTGGAAATTGCAGAAGTTGACAGTTTTAGAAACAAAATTAATCTGTACTATTAATATTTCAGTATATTAAATTCCTTGTTATTGTTTGTTCATTTCTATAATAAATTATATGATGTTGGTTTATTTTTTCCTGTTACGAATGCCGGTAGGTTTGGGTTAATATTTCCATCCTATTTACACAATCCACCATCAACGAATCTAGTCCCCTCTACAGAAGCACTATATTCGTGTAACAAAAAATACATTTATGAGGTGAAAAACATTCAACATGTATGTACTATGTTGTTACTTTTCATATGTAAATTTTCAGTTACTATTACTTTGAACATATTCTTTGATTTATTAAAAATTATTTAATCTACACTTTCTACTGTAGCCTAAAAGATTCCTAATTTCACCAACAGTACAAAAAATTCAAATCTCCCACAGTTGGTTTTATGAGACATGTGACTCTTGCATGAAAAAAGTTCACAGTTTAGATGGAACATTATGGTGCCAAAAATTCAAGTTATCTCTTAGTACTACCACTACCAGGCCATCAACTCTTTGATTTTAAAATATTCTGAGATTGCAACTTGGTGCTACTTATGGGATACACTTTCTTCCACTGATTATGAATTATTAAAAATACACTAAATATATTTAGGGTAAAAATCATGGTTTCTGATAAAACACACTCATTTTCAGTTGTCATGTTCCACAAACAAGTAATACAGTTCATTAATTAAATAGCTGCAAAGTTAAGAGTTGCTGTAATTCAGGTAGAAGCATCTTTTTGTAACATCTATCCTTATTTTTTGTAAAATGAAAACTAATAGTAGTTATCATTTTTAAATTAGGATGATGATAAGTATGGTTTCCCTCATCAGTTGGAAGTATTCAAGTCAAAGAATATTTTATTATCAATTGATATAACTACATTTAATATTCAAAATCGTTATCGTTCGTTTGAACATAATAGCTAAAAATTCTATTCTATCAGTGATAATGAAATGTACATTTGTAGGTTCATTGAAACTTTTGACCAAAAAGAGGTAATAATTTTTATCACTCTTGATATATTGTACCCCTGATTATATACAACATATTTGTTCTGTTTGTGACAACACTGACACATCAGAGCAGTGGGTCTTTAGAGTTGGGTAGTGGGGTTGAAAATATAATGGTTCATGTTATTTACATCATTTTAATTTCTATAAACCAAAACATGAAACACTATAGTATAATACTCTTTTCTTCTTTCCCATATAGCAACATCATGATGTTGGGTGTTCTACTTCTTACGGTAGACCAGGAATAGATTTATTGGCCTCAGATATGTCATCTACTCAAGTAAATTAATCTTACCTAGAATAAGTATTATTATATTTATAGATTTATTGAATGATAGTCATTCTTATTAGACACTATTTTTATTTATTTCAATGATTACACATCTTAGTGAAGGTTAACTACATATTAATGTTCCAATATTCTACATGTAGAAAAACCTCCTGTCTGATTTTGAAAATGAAAAACGGATTCAACATAATATATTGAAATGTAATGAAACCCTGGGATCATCAAGTCATAGTACTGACCTCGACGTGCCAATGATGGAAAAATTCAACAGGGGGACTGACAGAAGCAACTAACTGTTGATACTAGGGTCTATCATGGCTATTGTTGGGCATTTTCCTAACACCATATTTAGTTTGTAGTAATTATCCACAATACTTGTATATGTGTACATAGATCATGTTTGATGATGCAACGTCAGGGGGCTTTTTTGGAAATGATTCTTGGACTGTAACTTCACTCATTGATGTGATAAGGATCAGATACTAGGTTTGACTTTACTTCCATGAATTTCTATGTCCGCACAACTGCATTCCAATTGTTGTCTTATCCGCTATGATAAAAATAATATTAATGTTATCTTATTATTTTAATTTTTATGGGAAAATAATACAGAGAAAATTTAAATTTTATGCCTATCATCCCATATCTTTTCTTATTAAATTGATCACATTTTCTCAATTCAGTAAATGAAAAGAATACAAGGACAACAACACAGAGTGGGAAGCAGGTTCATGTGTCAAAGAATCACTGAGGGAAGAAGTTTCCTCCATCATGATGTTTTTAGTAGGCAATCACTGATTTCTCTTTTGGTGTTTTACATTCATGGATTAGTTGTTTTGAGAGGAGATTATCAATATGATATCATAATATCAAACTGCACCATTATGTTGTGGTTAGATTGTTTGATATTAATTTATTATTACCAGGTTTAACTACCATAAATGATTAAGATATGATTTATTATGATGGTGGGGAGATTATCAAATATGATATTCTACTACAATAGATGCAGCTAAGAAGGACATTAAGGTTCAAGATGTTCTAAAAGATGAAACTGCAATTTTGGTACTCCAAATGCAACATTAGTGTATAACATCGGTGAGCAAGAGGTTGCAGAATAATGTTTAAATATATGACTTAATTTTGGCACACCAAATTATACATCATGGTATATCATCAACCTATTTTTATAGTGAAGGGATTCATTTTATATTTTCTATTTTCACTATTTATTGCTCTTAATTCCTTGGGTTTATTGTTATTTAATGTTGGCATTAAGTTGAAACATCTATGTTTCAAATATTATATTATATTTCTGCTTTTCTTATTATATGTAGTAAATTTTTTATCTAATTTTTCTGGCCTGGATCATATCCCAGTTAATCAATAATTACCTTTAATATCATTTCCACCAAAAATATATATTATAGATTGTATTTTATTTCATGCCTTGATGTTTAAAATTTCGTTTTATTAATGATGATCAAATTTCTTCAAAGGGTTGTAGAGGATAAACTCATATTATGCAGGTTTTTCTGTTTTGAGTTGGTTCCTACTCCTTATCAGGTATACAAATTCTTTCTGTTTCCCTCTTTATGAGCTTCCTTTGGAATTGATGCCCTTTTATTTTCAATAAGGATGAACTTGGGGTTATGGACACTACTGCATTATCAAAGGTTTAATCTAGTTTTGTTTTCCATTTTTTGATCAGTTTATATAATCCTGAATAGTGTTTTCATTCATAGTATATCTTTTAGTTTATTTTGGGTTTTTCAATGAAATGGACATATGTTTGTCTACTTTTATGCAGCTATATGAAAATCCTATGTTCCACCTCAAGTTATGTTCTCTTTTTGAGCATCTTTAATATTTTATATTGGACACATTGATGATAAGAAGTATAATACTCATATGTTTTTCATTGATTTAAATGTTTTTCTTCACTTTTTGTAATTGGATGATCGGTTTGGTCTACCCTTATCTGTCAGACTGTATTTTTCTTTGTATTTGAGCATGTATCTAAAAAGTTAGGTGTTTTCTAAAGTTACCATTTTGTGCCTTTTCCTACTACTTATAAACAATTTTTATGTCTACTAATTAGGTATTTTGAATCTACTATTTTGTATTTATCTCATGGATTTGTTTTCTAATTAGGCTGAATCTCAACGGCTGAATTTCAGCCATTATTTTGTGTGTCGGTATCCAATGGATTACTTTAGGGACTGAAATCAATTGGTTGAAAATGAATTCATATGTTCTTCCTGTTATGTGTATATTACAGGACAATTCATCTATAACCATCCTTAGAAGTCCCCATCAATTTCAAGAAAACCAAAACATTTGTGAAGAAAAACTATGTATCAATCTTAAACATTTGTTAATGAGTATTTGTGATAATCATTCTGAAGCTCATGAATTTTTCATCTCAAATCTGAAAAATCAAAATTAGAAGATGCAAGAAAAGATACTATTTTGTTAGATTCTCAATTTTAATTTTTTACAACACATATACCACATTATTGTAATTTTCATTTTACACATGTGTTATAGGAACATTAAATGACTCGATCTTTGAGATTCACCAACAAATACTAGAGGTTTGTGTTAAAGAGTATTAACATGATGTTTCATCGAAAAAATAGATGTTTGAATTTATTTTTATCTAATATAAAGTTATCACTCTCATTAATGTAGATTCATGTTCATAATAAAACATTCCTACAAACATAAATCATAAATATAACTTTTTTTCTATGATTTTATCATGATTAGATCAATTCCTGCACTCACATGACCATCTATTTGATATCTATGTTGATCATGTGCAATTCTATTGTATATCATTTTACATAGATGATGAAAAAATATACATAATTTAATATTCCACTTTTAGATGTGAATTTATCTTGTAGATGATTATCATGTCCAGTTCTGTTGATCATGTACAGTTCTTGTTGTAGATGATCATGTGCAGTTCCATTATTTTGATCATGTGCAGTTCTATTGATAGTGTGCAATTATATTGTAGATCATTTGATCATGTACAATTCTTTTGTAGATCATGTTAGATCATTTCATATATGTGATGACACAATTTAGGTAATTTATTAGTTTCTTGGAACACTAAAACCGGGTATGTTACAACAACTACAAATATTTCTTTAACTCAGGAATGTTTTTTCTATTTTCATTCTCCACAATTTTTCTAAAATCATTGGAACCTGCAATACTGAATTTTATTATGTCATTTGCATTTCCTCTAACAATCACATATATTTCATTTCTTCTCATCTATTGGAGAATTATATAATTCTTCTTCATGGAATTCATTTTTCAATATTATCTGCTACATATTCATTAAATTAATTTCATCATGTTGGAAATTTTTTTAATACATTTGATGCTGATGATGCGGTACAAAGATATGTATTAATGTTTCTAGACTCCACTTCTACAATAATCTATTTCATAGAACTGGAAGTCCAAATGATGGATATCATAAACTAAAAGACTTCTCAAATAGACAGATATTTCATGATGTAACTGCACGGTAATTGAAAATCAAGCATTATTCAGTTATTTTAAACATTGTTTTTTAATTTTTATTTCCTCTATAATCTAAACTGTTAATTGATTATATAGATATTCATAACACATTTTTTTCACATTTTCTATGAAACAGTTGTTTTTACCATGAATTATTTCCACTTAATTTATGTTTCTAATAACTACCCATTGTATAGCTAACAACATTCCAAGTTTCTTTTTATTTTTAAAAAAATTTATCTACTATCATAAATGTTTCCATTTTTTCCAATTGTATTCCAATATTAAGAATCACTATACTGAGATTTCAAAATATTGAATAATCATTTTCCTTACTAACATTGAAATATTTTATTGCCTCTATAAAATCAGGGAACCATATCATCGTGAGATTTCATGAACTAAGAATTTTGTTTTACCGCCTTGCAAAAGCACAAGGGTGTACTAGTTAGGAATAAAAAGTGTGAAGTGTTATTTCATTGGGAATTTGTGTGTGTTTTGGTTTATTTCAAGTGTTTCACTATCCTATATCCATTATCATGATGTTTCAATTCACATTTGGATACCTGTGTACTATGATAGTATAAACCAAATTGGGAACCAACAATAAATCCTTAATAGATATGAACTTTATTTGGAGTGAATTTCATGATAATAAATAAATTCTGATGAAACATAATACAATAATGTAATTATTATACTTTTGAAAAAAAATATACCAACTCCCCCAGCAATACCTATTTCAACTCTATGGATGAAATACAATTTTAATAATAGGCATGAAAATTTTTCCAACATAATTACTAAACATGTAATACATAATCAAAACATGTATAATGAGTCTCTTTTGAAGAATTGTATCTCCATAGATTTTTCAACATGACAATTATATCCTGATGCAACATAATGTTATGAAAAAAGGGTATAGTATCTAGGTACAATGTCATAGGTTATTTCTCATAAGACCACCATACCCCAATACATCCCTTATGGTTTGATCTCATAATACCACCATGCCCCATAATCTATCTTGGTCCTGTAATCATGTAACATTTAGCTTCTAAACCCGCCACTTAGGGCCATCGATTGAAAATGTTTCTACTTATAAAATTAATAATATCCATATAACAAAAATTATTTCATATATACTTAATAAGTCACATATAAATATAATCATTACATCATTTGAATAATATGAAAAATAATTACGTGGATAACTATCCATAAAAACATTCATGTAATCATACTATTATGTGGGACTCGCGTGAAAAGCACTCATATAAATTTGATAAAAAACATTGTTCAATTTACATTACCAAATATCATATTATGGAGAAATTAATAAATAAACCATTTTATAAAAACACAATACCTAAAATAATGTTATAAAATTTAGTATTACAATTTATCAATAGTGTTTTCACTTAATCTATATTCTCAATCCTACAAAAATATGTTTTTATATCACAAAATCCTAGAAATAATTTCAATCATAAAATAATTTTTTTATAACGAGACACAAAAATGAAAAATATTTGTGGAGGATCATACACATGAACATTTTCAAACACTGAAACAAAGAGAAATAATGTTAACATGATGAAGAATAAATTTCATCAATATTCAATTATCATATGTGATGTGATGTGAGGATCTCATAAATCTAGCTCCACAAGACATGACACTAACATTAAAGTATTGATTTTTGTCAGGGTGAATCATGGTTACTCAAGGATATTAAATCAGCTATGGTTTTATCTCCACCATAGAAAAAAATTTGATTCATTTCATTAAAAAAACAATGAAAATTTATAGCATTTTATTGAATCTTCAAGGATGATAAATATTTGAAAAATAGAGGAATGAATTAAATTAAAAACTTTTCCAATACCACCTCAATAATAAAGAAAAATATTTCATGATGAATTAGACAATATCCAAGAAGTTCCTAATTTTTTTTAGTTATTTCATGGTATACATGACCATGACCATGACCTACACCATTAGCATGACCATGTTTAGGATTTTTATGAAATTCAGAAGCAAAAAATCCCACAAAAAATGAATGGATTAGAAGACCCAAGGACTATACACACATAACAGACTCCTCCATGGTTGTGGTGAGATCATCCATGTTATTACCCAATTAATGCCCCTATGAGAATAATGACAACAGATATTCAATGCCCCAGCACTTCCCCCCATTTGTGTTCTCAACAAGAATTCCCCATGTCCAAAACAACTTTTACCTGAATATATTAAAGCCTGTTTTGATACATCGAGTCGAAAAACACCTATAAAGATACTCAATGTTCAGAAGTCATTACCCTGGACTGGATAAAAAATATAAATGCGAGGAATAAAATAAGGCTTAATATATTATGAAACAAAATTAAATTCTTTAGTAGTGGATGATTATCCAATAATAAATGATCAAGGATTGTAACCACATACACTATAATTTCATAGCAAATATATTAGTAACGACATAATATTAATTTTATCAATAATTAATTTATTTCTTAATGATAAAAAATAATTGAATCATATTAATTAAAATAATTGGTAATAATATTAGTATCTAAACTAATAATAAACATGAATTTATTATATAAGGAGTTAGTGCATGCCCGAACACGGGGATGATTGAGGAAATATTTTATTATCTAATCTCAAAATAAATTTAATAATATCTCTACAAATTACCCTTATATGGTAAGGTTTTGAGTTTTTCGACGGTTATGAAACATAACAATTTCATGATGTGTAGTGTGATTACACATTATGTAATACCCAAACTATAGTTTGTAAATAGGAAGCATATCCAATCAATATATTTTAGTTATTTCCAAAATTTATATCCCCCATGACCAAATTCCATACCTAGGTGACCTTGGATCTCTCCAAACCTTCTAGATCCCTACATTCTGCATTTGATCGTCGTAGGGTAGGCGGTGTTATTACTGGGTAAGCATTCCCCGTCATTCTTCATCATTATCTCTTTCTCATACTTTGTTATTTGAATATTCCATCTTGAAAGTGATGCTTATAGACTCTTGGATGTTGGATCTCATAGGTACAATGGGTTTATTGGTCTTAAAAACCATCATTCTTGTTAATGGGTTCCATTATTATTTTTTGTTTCGAGAAAAATATTTATGATTTTGTTCCTTTGGAAAATATTTATTAACATGTAATTTCATAATTTATTTCAATTGATGATTTAAATTATTATTTTCAAACATTAAATAAAATTATTTTATAAAACCCAATTCTAGTTAATTGGGAGATTTGAAATGGTTTTGAACTGAATGTTGGGAAAACCACCAATTCCATTGAATTTAAGAGCATTTGTGGAAATTGGGTGATTTAAATTATTTAATTTAATTCATAAATTTTATGGAATAATTTTCATTTAATTTGTTCTATATGATTATATATATGGAATTTAAAATTTATTATATTTTTTTAATGGATTTCAGACTTTTGAGAATGGTTTAATTTTTTTTGATTTAATCCTAGTGGTTTTATATGGCAGCATAGTAAGGATTATTATCAAAAATCATTTTTATATTTTAAAAGGAATATTTCCTTTTGAATTAGGAGGAATGAGATTTAATTAAAATTTCTACAATCATTGAATAAATTCTTATCATTGATTGTGTTAGAGGATATGAAATACTTATTTAGTATGTCTGTTATTTGGATACACTCTACGCTTATAAAACATTTTATAACAAAAATGAAGCATGTAAAAACCCCAATGGGATAGTTATGAGTAACCTTTGGCAAATGTCATAGTAATTTGTGTGAACACATATTAACAAGATCAATTATAGAGTGATGAGTCCTATATCTATGAACGTTCGTACCAATTTGGAGGACAGTCATTTTTCTCACATGTTTTATATTTGAGATATAAATAGATTACAATGTAGTTGAACTTATTTACATTAATTTTGGATTAATATAAAATAATTGACCGAAATTTTTAATTTAATCATTTGTTTTACTAATATTTCATCACCTGTAGTGTTATTTATTAATTTATTTTTCCATCATTTGAATTGTATTTCTTTATTTGATTAAATATTCAATAAAATCTCAAAACTATTTATTCTAAAATAGAATTAATTACTTTAGTTAATCTATGAATTTTATTTAATATGTAATCCATAGTGGGACCTTACTAGTATTTTTTCTAACATCTTATGTATTATTTCATGTAATTGTTGATTATATCCTTTCTAGTTTGATTTGGGGGGAAAGAACTTTTGGAGGTGGATCGAGCTGTTGAACCTTGCATGTAGTGAGTTGTGTCCAATGGGATTTGAGTTGTTTTTCCCAGTTATGGTACGTGTGAAGTATTACTTTGGGAATTAATTCCCTCTTGAATTTGGGTACCTTACTCACAGTGTAGTTTCATTGGATTGCAAATTGACCGTCTTGTCGTACTTCTCTATGTTCTGGGGAAAATTATTTCCCACTTGAATGTTGTATGATGTCAGCTAAAGGTTGTCGAACAATGCGGATCAGGAACACCCATCATGATATGAATTTTATTGCTTCATTATCTGGCTATAAGGATACTCAAGCTAGTTTGTGACAAAATGATTCTTGACATTTCATTAAATCATGTGATTTTAAATACCCATTATGTTTTTTATTTAGTTTTAATGAATCATAATATTCATTTGACTAAAAGTTATCTATATAATTTAAAATTAATCAACACTAATTTTAATTTTTTTATTTTTTTTGTATGAATAAAAACAAAATATAAAAAAACATTTCTCCATTATATGTTACGCACATATACATATATTAATTTATTTGGTTAAATAAATTTATGGATTAAAAATTACTCTACATAAAAATATATTAGGAGAAGTTAAAAGTTATAAATGACATATTTCATGTTTATTTCATCTTCACCTCCTTCTAAAAAGTTTAAATCATAATGAGATAAAACAATTAGTTTGTAAAATATATATATATATATATGTTATTGTGATCATGATAACGCTCTTTCCCGCCTCATTTTCCATTTCAATTGGAATGGAATCATCAATCAAGTGTACGTATAGACCGCCTAATCCATGAAACCATTTCTATCATTCCTCATCACCAAACCAAGTTGATGGTTATAATTACTTATGAATTTAATTTATATTATATTTGTAAACAAATTTTTATTCATTAAAGGTAATATTTTACTTTCATTCTAATCATTTTTACAATTGAAATTTATAATGCCACTCAGGAATATGTGTTGATTACCACATCTATGAAACATTACGATTAGTTTTTCATTATCAACAAATTAGTATAGATATCTATTGAAATAATTGATAAATATGACATCTATACCAGAATTAAAATTATTTAATATTAAAATATTATTTACATTGTTTGTCCACAAGTTAGAAAAAATTGAAACATCATTAATTAACATGTATGAATTACTTTCTTCAATGAGGGACATTGTTAAATATTCATGGTCTCCCTATTTATGTGTTTTTAAAACTATATCTAATATATAAATAATAAAAATATAATATTTTTTATATAATTGGATAATAATCACTCTAACCATGGTGAATGCACATAATTTATTTTACTTTATAAATTGAATGACTAAGAAAAGTCCAATGTCAACATACACTGTGTAATATATAAATAAAATATTTATAAATTAATATGTAATTAATAATAATAATTGAATGACTAGAAAAAAGGTTATTATGAAAGTAGAATGTGAATAATTTTTTATTATTATGGAGTATTTAAAAATTATATTCTATAAAAAAACTATATTAAGGGTTTTTTCCTTTAAAATTTAATATAAAATTTAAAAATATTTTTTATAAAAGGTCAAAGGTCAAAATATATTTCAAATATTTTATTATCTATATTAAGAGCATATTTATAATAAATATTCATATTCCTTCCACATTCCATGTAGTGTATTGAAATTCAATATTTTAAATTTATTCTATATGGTTCATTATGATGTTTTTTACCAATGTTAAATAATAATGTTAATTTTATTATATATATAGTGACCAATATTTAGAATAATCATATTCAATTTTAATAATAATATATTTTTATTGGTTTATATGGTTATTTTTAAATATTTTTTATCAATATTATTTGAAATTAAATTTTTTCTATTGAAAAAAATGTGTTCTCATATTTACATGAAAAGTGATTGTATTATTTCTTACTCAATTTAATTAAAATTAAAATGTGTCTCATGATTGATGCATTGGTTATATGTGTCTTAATCTTATTATGATCCATGTAAATTAAATATCAAATATATGTGAAATCGATATAGAACCAATGACTAGGGGGCCGACATGTAAATCTAATGATATATGGGATGTGGGTGAGTTTCTGAAGAGTGGTAACTCTTATGGTATATGATAATTGTCTAAATTTTTTGACTCCATTTTAATGGTTATATTAAGGGTGAATGTAATGATAATGTCCCAAAGGTACTTATTAGAATTTCATGCAATATTTTATAATGAAAATAATTAAATTTGAAAATTAAAGCATATAATTTTATGTTTTTATAGAGTTTTTATGATATTTTTCATTAATTAGGGTGAATGTTATGTTTTTAAAATCATATTTAAGACTATAAATTTAATCCATGAATACCTATCATTTTGAGTTTTTATATATGATTTCATGTGAAGTGTTTCATTGGAGATATTAAGAATTGTATTTATTGACATAAATTTAAAAAAAATGCCTTTTTTAACTTTTTAGTTTCGAATGTAAATTTTGTTATGGTTTTTTTCCAATTTAAAAATTGGATAACTAGTTTAATTTATTTATTTACAATACAAATATTTTATTCTCATCCCATGTTTTCATACAATTATTCAAGGTGATAAAGGATGTGTATAAATGATAATAAATCAGTGTTCTATATATGATATTTATATTGAACAAATAGAATATGTATTTATAATGACTTTTTATGGTGGAGGAAATGGATACTGTGATGAAATTTATTCTAATTTATGTAAATTTTACCAAACTGTAAAAAATTATAGACATAAAACAACCATGAAATTTATTATCATGAATTAATTTATATAGATTAGTTAATTAGTTTTTGAATATGTTTGAAGAGGTTATATTAGGTATTAGAATAATTATTTATTTAACATTTGAGGTTAAGAGAATATTAAATGAAAATTTAATGAGAGGCCATTTTTATGTAAAAATGATATGTTTTTAATGATTTCTTGATTTTTTATAGAATCCATTTTGGTATTTAGTAGTATTATATAAATATTATAAATTATCTAATTTATGAAGGCATCCAAATTATAAAAACCTTCTGAATAATAAATATGGAATGGGTAAAATATAGATATTTTTTAATCGTTTTGGAATTCAACAATGGAAATTTATTGTTGATCCCATGAAAGAGATATACTAGATTTAATATAGAAGAACATTTCTATATTGTATAATTTCATAATATAGAACCATTTTATATTTGTTATATCTTCATTATGAGTGATGTATAAAGGATATATAACTACATATGAGAAGATATCTGAAGTGATGATGTCTTTGTAACATCATAAGTTAACCATTTCTATTTATTTCTTTGACAGAGAAGTATATCAATATTCGACAATAATTATGAAACTATATGGAAATAATGGAGTTGATTCCATGGAATAGAATAGATATTAAATGATTTTATGAAAATATTTCGTTAATTAAATTAAATATATAATTGAATGGAATTTCCCAAAGCTAAAGAGAAATTAGTACGACAATGATTCATCATATAAAGCTAAATTTATTATATTGGATTGATATTAACATTATTTAGTTATATACCATGAGATTAATATTGTTTAATTTTTCTCTATATTGAATTCAAGTACATGATGGCATCTTTATAATCACTAATTCAAATGTTATCATGATGTAGTTTACTATACTTATAAATTCATGACTTATTTTTTCAAATTTTATAGTAACAACATTGTGAAATGATCCTGGTGGTAGGAAATGGCGATGCATTCATCAAATAAACCCATAAGTAAGAACTTTGTATTATCAACTTTTGATATATGTGTAATTATAAATTATGGATAATATTATTTGATATATGGTAAGTGGTACTGAAGTGAAAAACATAGAAACACGATTCCGTAATAAAAATAACTGATAAATGGACATTGATAGATCGATAACTAATAGTAGTCAGTGAAATGTTTTAATTCCAATGAGTAATGAGATTATTATGGAGCCTATCCAAAAATACGTAATCATTATTTGAGTGGAAATGGTCAAAAAATGAATATTGTAGAAAATATTTATTCTACTAGTGTAACACATGCTATGATCTCATAGAATGTGGTGATAAGTAGATTTTGTGTTTATTAAAAATATATTATAATTTTTTATTCAAGTTCAAAAATTTATTATATATATATTGAATTTTATAGTAAAATGATAATTTCATACCAATAAATGAATTGAAATATAATGGAAAATACATTTGAGGAATGTATAATGCGAAAAATAATTTAAAAGTTTATCTCTAATATTTTTTATGTAATAGTTATTCAGAAAATTCCTATTGAAATTCCCACTTTATAGTTTTATGTAATTCAGTTTATGGATTGGAATTTAGTTTTTCATGATAAGAGATTTTTCAATGTAAAAAAATTTCAAATTTTATTTATAGGTTATGTTTTATGTTTTATATACAAATTAGTTTATATCATTTATTTCATATCATGAATCAGACAATTTGTTAAAGGATGGATGCGAATGTTATTTTAAATATATTTTTAGAGGAAATGAAATATTTCAATTTATAATGTTCCATTATTTAAGAAGTATATGTATTTATTTGTTGAATATTTACATTTTTTTTTTCATGAACGAGTCATAGAGTTATAGTAGACATAAATATCCACATTTTTAAATTTTTAAAAATTGACATATTAAATGAATTCTGCTGAGTAGTTAGAATTAAAAAATCAATTACATGAGTTTTTTAATAGCATTTCATCCTTCAAAGGAATTATTCTTAGAATAGATCTATTATATTTGGTAAAATTAGTTTCTTAAATAATAATTTATATTTATTATGAGGAACATAATAATTTATAACTTATCAAGTAGTACTCTTTACCTCATATCAATGAATTGTTTTATCAGTTAATGTTTCCAAAACATTTTTTAGAATTAATCGCAGGTCAAGGAATAATCTATTGAAGGGAATAGAAGATAAATTTCAATGTATTTTATTCCACTTTAAATATATTATTGGTTTTTTATTCAATTTTGTACACAAACACACCAATTGTAGTTTTAAATTAAATGAATAGAGCATTCAATGAAAATTTTGATAAATTTCAGGTTCATTTAATCAATGACATTTTTATATTCTCTAAAATATTTTATAATCATGAGAAACAGATAATGGTGATTTTTTATAATTTAAATGGAATGAAATATTATGGATAATTTGGTAAATGTGAATTTTTTCCAACAGATTTTTATTCATTATTTTGTTTTTAAAAATTTCAGAATTGTTAATCTTAGTAGATACGATGTGGGGAAGAATGTCTATGACACAAAAATATCACATATATTTTATGATTTCTTATATTCTTGGGTAATTAAAAATAGATCATTTTAAAAAATGTTTTATTTATATCAATGAATATGTTATCATAAAAGGGATTAAATTCATCTTGTTTATTGAATCTGGAGAATGATTTTAGGAATTGAAATTAATATATTTAGTTAATCAGTGTTATAATTTCTAGTTACAAATATTTCTTCCATTATTTATAGTGAAACCTATTTGAAGAGTCTTCGCTGTTTTATGATTCAAAAGGATTGTGTTGTTAAGTATTCATCTCATTAGTTAAAATCTGAAAAGTATAATTACCCTTCCCATGAACATTAGTTAGATGCATATATTTATTGTTTAAAAATATATAGAAATTATCTATATGTGGTGAAATGTTAAATATATATTGGTATTTACTTTTTTATGTATTTATTCACTCAAAAAATTTAAAAATGAAGTAGACAATAATGAATTAACTAATTAAATATTTTTATTATACAATTCACTATCAACAAGGAAATTAAAACAATGAAACTGATTCATTGAGTAGAAAAAATTATACTTCATTAAATATGTTATGATTGTAAAATGATTATTTATTTATTTATTTAATGATTTTTGTTCAAATAAATTGAAGAATGAAAAAAATTCATTTTTCAATATTTTATCATTGTTGAAATCATTTTTATATATAATTAATGTTCTTGATGAAAGATTTTCATTTGAATAAGTTGTAGAATCAATAACAATATTTTTGTTTCATGAGTTTAATTTTGATAAATATTTTGAAAAAAATTTCGAGTTTGGTTTTCTGTTATAGGTGATTCCCTATTAGAAATCAAGTATTAAATGATTCAAACAACACTCCAATTTCTGTTCAACCAGGTATCACTCATATGTAAAAATTCATTTGAGAATACTTTTAGTTTAGAGGATAAAATAAATATATTGTTCATTTTATCTTTGGAATTTTGATATATCAGTTGGAAATATATGTTAAATAACTAGAGAATGTTATGATTCGTTATTTTAGAGTGGTTTAATGATAAACAAAATGCATTTAAATTGTAGTTTTTAGTGTTTTTCAAAATACATCAAATGATAATAATTTAATTTTTTTGTTTTTATCATTTGAATATATCTTATAATTTCAACCTATAACAGGTATTATGTCATTCAAACATATATAATGAAATTTTATTAATGAGGTAGTCAGCATTCAGGATGTTCCACTCTCTATTTTAATCGATCATGATGACATGATAACACAATGATTTTTGAAAGGTCTCTAAGATGTCCATCAACATGATATTAAATTGCACATTATTATTTCACCATCGCCCTATTGGAATGTATTACAAAAATTTAAAATGTAGTTGATATTATATAAATAATTCCATTATATTATAAAGTATTTTTGGAACGATATATTAATTATAATAATTTTTTATAATAATATTATTAAATCATTTATATATATGGATAATATTGAGGAAATAAATGTAATGTGGTGTTAGAGTATATAATTATATTAAATTGGCAATGAAAAGAAGTTCACGAGACAATATACAATAGAATAAATCATAGAAAAATAAAATATGATTTTTAGTACGTGATTATAGATCAATTATGTAATGAATTTTAGCTTAGTAAAAGGATATGTATCTATCATTTAAGTTCAGATATCATGAACTTAAAAAAAATTATCCATTTAAAAGATGAATATAGTTTAGAAATTGGAAATTGGATCCCTTGATTCATTGCTACATATAATAATTGTTAGGTCCACTAGCTCAATTACATTGAGAGGTGGATGAATCAGATTATGAAAAATTATGACATTATCTCATTTGGATATAGTTTTGTTGTTAGACAGATATCAATTATCTCTTCCTCCCATATAAATATACGAAAAGATATGAAATCATTCACAAGACACAACGAATTTGACCTGGTTCACCCTCACAGGGCTACTTCCCAGGAGCATACAACGAAAATGTTAAATAGTACCAAATTCACTAACAATCATGACAAATAATGAGTTCATTGTTTGGGATAGATCTTCTATAACATGGAACACATAAATTATAAGGTTTAGGGTCTACTCACAGCATTTCCAAGGGTCACTCCATATGCCCCTTACTCTGGTTTAAAACCTATGGAAACGGTCACATACATTTGATTCCTTCGCTCAATGCTGCTGGAAAAGAATACACTCACATTTTACATAATTTTAAGTCAAACATAGTTTATAGACTTGTAGTTATCTTCATTTTCAGAAATTCAAGAATCCTTAATAATAGGTAGATACTCATTTGATGTTCATTTTTCACCCATAGATGAAGTCCACCTTCACAATTGCTGATAGATACCGAAAAATCATTTCACAAACTGATTTGAAGCATTCACAAGCATCCTTTTGAAAATCGTGAACCACCTACTCTTGAACAAATTGGGTACCCAGTTTTGTCCATGGACCTACATCACTTCGTACTGCTACATCTTCTATGAACCTACTATGTCTTCAGAATGACTCTGTCTTCGCTTCCCCAACCGCCTCTACGTACCGACTCCACAAAATTCATTGATGAAATACCCTATGTCTGTTAAATATTCTCTATTTGAGGACTGCCTTCACAAACCAATGTTGTGTAAGACACCTTCTTCATCCATACACCTCATCCGTTTTAAGTTACAGTTCTCTGCTAAAACATTTGATGAAATATCTTCCTTGAGAACCACTTCAGCCTTCGCGATCTTCTCTTTCGAACTTCCTTCATTCTATGCCAAAATTATGTATAAAAAAGGATGATAAATAATAATATTTGATACCTCTAGAAATCAGTTGGATAAGTGATTCTAATTTTGGAAAAGATACACGCAATATCTTCTAGAATATGATTTACCAAATCTTCAACCCAGCCTCTACCACGTACCAATCCTCGTGCCACTACGAACCACATGCCATCTATTGAACTATCGCCACAAAAAGAAAGCCACACATGAGCAATTTTTTATCATTGGTCTGTATACTGCCATTTCTTATATGTGGTCAACCTCCTATATCAACATCATGTCATCTGTCTACCACATCTTCTTCCACTGTGATCCGTTTTCATTTTCACTAACTTCTTCTGCATACCATTCTTGCAACCCGGTATTCAACTGTGTACCACTCTTGGTCATGGTACAGAATCCATGAACTGGGCTCCTCATTTCTCTTCCTTTTTCGACATTGTTTTCCATTAATCACAAAAAATTTCGAATTTAAGGCCCCAAAATTTTTCAAACACTTGGAAACAATGCCACCTTAAAACCATTCTTCAGAAAACACAGACCATACTCAATTAGAGTCGTCTGACTTTTTTAAGCAACAAAACCATGCCCAAAACATACCAAGAGGACGTATTGAAGGATTTTCCCCACAATATCCCCTTTTTTGTTTGTTGAAAATTCTATTCAAAATAATTCATTGCATTATGATATATCGTTAAAGCTCCTTTCATCCTCAACCAACATTTTCTTAATACAATTAAGATTGTGATCAAGGATTCACTCAACACATACTCTAAGCCCACATGAGCCATGATCCGCATGATAAACAAGAGTATAATGAAAAGTCCATCAATAAACCACTTAATTTCTAGTCACCAATTGCTGATACCATATACACAGATATCAATGATTTATTTCCTCACAATCCTCAGCTGTCATGATATCTAATCATTTATTGATCATTTATTTAATCATCTTATTTAATTCTCTACCTATATTATATATCTTTCAAGATTCTTCTACATATCTCCATCTCCCATATCTCACTGCTGAATTTAATAGCATCTCTTCGTGTCTTTTTATCCCCATATAATAGTTACAATTTCTCCCCATTTGTCAATGAACCAGATGGGCATGTCAATAGTGTTTGCAATTGGGTAAAGAATACATATCATCACATTAGGGGAATACTCATCATAACTCGAGGAGAAAGGGGGGAACCTCCAAATATTTTCATGGGTGGGGATTCGACTGGACTCTAAGAGCCAGTTGATTCCTTTAAAATGATCTTTTGGGTAAGGCCTTTGTCATAATGTCTGCAATATTTAGTTCTGTAAGAACATATATTATATTCACTAGCCCTTGATATACTTTATCCTTGATAAAATTCTATTTTATTTAAATGGTTTTTTCCACGAGTGATGGACTTGATTATTTATTAGATTTAAAACACCTGAATTTTCACAATGGATTTCAATCAGAGACCTCACTTCAATTCACATATCTTCATGTTTCTGCTTCATCCAAAATAGTTGCGTACAAACTTGAGTAGTTACAATGTATTCAACTCCTGGGGTTCTCAATAAAATGTAATATTGTTTCTTACTTAAACGAGAAATAAAAAACATCCATGATAAATGGATCCTTCGAATAATGATTTCATATCATTTATTTAACCATAGTAATTCCTATTTGTATACCCCAACAACACTAGCTATGATTTTTCATAATTCATTAGGCCAAAATAATTTATTTCCTTGATATAAATATCAATTATTTTTAATGAATTCATATTGATCTCCTTGGGATTTCATTGATATCTAACTTATTCTCATGTATAAAATACAATATTAGCCCTTTTTTCTGTTAGGTACCACATATTTTTATTGATTTTCCTATATACCATGATATTAACTATCATGCCTTCATTATCTCGCGATAGAATCAGCCAGGTTACAAATAGAGTCTTCATATATTTGTAATTATAAATTACAAACCATTTCAAACCCTCATTGGAATATTTATATTTTGAAATGAAATTTCCATTCTTTATATATGTCACTTGCACGCCAAGGTAAAATGTCGGCTCACCAATCATCATCATTTCAAACATGCATTTCATGAATTCTAAAAATATTCATCATTGTGATTTATCTAATACACCAAATATTTTGTCATCAACATAAATCATCACCATCATCCTTTGAATTTATCCATTATTGAGTAGAAATTGTAATCAACTCCACCATACTGAAAACTATTCTTTTTTAGAAACCAATCAAACCTTGAATGTCATGCTCTTGGTGCTTGTTTGAAAGAATATAATTCTTTATTTAGCTGGGAAAAGATTTTCTCATATTAATGGATGAGAAAAACATCTAGTTTATTAATGTGGACTTCTTATTCTACAACTCAATTCAGAAATTCTAAATTGACATCCATATAAAAAACCTGAAACATTATTTTCCATATTAAGGCTATAAATAATCTAATTGTCTCCAACCTTGAAACATGTGTGATTGTTTCAATGACATTGATACCCTCTATCTAGTAATAAAAGTTGTACACAAGGCGTGCTTTGTTTCGAATCAAAACACCATCTTTATTCGTCTTGTTGTGAGAACCCCATTTTGTACCTATGACATTCTTATTTGCCAGTCTTGAAACAATCTACCAAGTTTGATTCATTTAAATTTTGTCAATGTCATTATTCATTGGTTGAACCCAGTTCTCATCTCTAGCTACTTCATCAAAAAATTTAGGTTATAAATGTGATAAGTATGGTTTTTGTTGTAAAGTATTCATCATAATTCCCTATAATGGTGTTGTATGGTTAACAATTATGTTTTTCCTATCAATTTCAGCTCTTGTTGTTGGTCTCTAGATAGTCATTTTCTTATTATCAACATCTAAATCTTCTTCTGAATCATTCTCTAGAGCTAGAGCATATCCTGGAATACTCATATCTTCAATACTATATTCTTGACTAGGATTAAGTATTTTCTGAAGATTCTGTTAATTTTATACTATATTCATATCATGATATTCAACTATCTTTCCCTGCCACTTATTAAGGAATCTATATTCTTTTCTCTTATTTGAGTATCCATGAAATATCCATTCATCCCCACGAGATTAAAATTTCCTTGGTTTCTCCTTATTGAGAATGAGACATTTACTTCATAATTTTCAAAATTACTTCAAGGAAGGATTATTTTCAAACCTTAACATGTATTGTGTCTTCTCCTCTTTTGGACAAATTAAATCTATATTTTATATTTTTACTGATGTCATTACAACTTCTTCTCAAAATTTCTCCACAAGGTCTTTCTCAATGAGGATTGTTCTAGCCATTTTGTTGACAATCTGATTCCTTCTAACAGAAACTCTTTTATTCTATAGAGTTTTTATTGCTAAAACATGATTCTTTTTACCAATATTCTCAATATAATCCTCCACCTACGAATTTGTGAACTCTGTTCCATTATAATTTCAAATAGTTTAGATTTTCTATCCATGCATCATTTCACACTATATTCAATATCCTGTAATGCAATTTAATACATCATATTTGGGGTTGATTATTGAATCCCATTACTTTATATTATAATCATCAATTAAAAGGACATAATACCTTATCCCATAAATAGAACTTGTTGAAATTGGCCCATACACATCAATATGCACCATCTCAAGCAGTATTTTGGATTTTTTCTCTTTGTGATTATATGTATTTCAAATGATCATACCATGTTGTCATGCATCGCACTTATGAGTATGATCACATGATAATATAGGGTTATTTTTAACTACATAATGTTTCACTAGATCATCCAAGGATCCTAAGATTATGCATCCAAGACACTTTGCCATAACTTGTTTTCTCATCCTTAGACAGAAAGCACATATCCTTTTCTCCACTCATTGGGTAGAGATTCAATTTCAAACACATTCATTGAAACACAAAATCCATATCATTTTCCTTGAAGATACACAATTTCTGGGAAAAACATATTGCATGTCATAAGTCACAAAATTGACTAACACTAAGCTCATAGTTACCAAGACCCCTACCAACCAATACATTTACTCATATCTTGTATTTTCCTCTAAACATGGATTTTCTTAAACAAATAATTTTTAGGCCCTCATAATTACCAAAACAAACAATACCATATTTTATCATACATTATTCTAGTTAATAGATTCTGATTTCCCATTATATTGGTTATATATCCAATGTCTATTATCTATATCCTTGTGTGATATAATGGAATGAATGTAATTTATGCCACCATAGCCTGATCAGTCCCTTTCTTTTTTAACAAAGTCTTTGAATTCATGCCCAATATGGAATGATAATCTTGATCTTCCTCCGTATAATACATATCGTCTTCAAAAAGAAGTGATTAAAACTGATTTTCAATTTTCTTCACTTTTGAAGAAACATTATTCTGCATCAAAGGAACAAATTTAGTCTGTCTTGGCACATTACAATACATTATTTATGTGAAATATCTTTCCATATATTGAAGTCCTTAACACCTGAAACAATTAACATCAAATGATGACATGTAATTTTGAGAAGTTTATGACCACATCTAAAGGCATTTTTCCCTTTGTTACCTATTTTATATAGAACATACATTTTGAGATAATCTCATCTTATGAAAATAATACCTTCGTATTTGAGGTAAATTCTTATGTCGAAATGATGCACCACTAGTTGTGCATCAGGTTCTCTAAATCTATTGATTCTACATTATTGCCAAATAAATATTCAATCACGGTGTTAGTTATTGTGGTCTGATTTGAACCGTAACTACTTTCTATTTTAGATCAACCACATAATTTTTTTATCATTCAGAGTGGATTTTTTCTCTTATGATGGACCCCTCTACTCAAATCTCACTTTCTCTATTGTCTATATGATCTTCTTCCCTAGATGATTCTCTAGATATTCAGTTGAGCATCACAAACTGAGGACTTCCTATTTTGGTTTTTCAGTATGATAGATTTGGTCTTTTCCTTTTTCAGTAAATTAATCTATTTAAATTTTCTATTCTTAAACTTTATGTTTTTACACAACCCAAATTACAAATCATTCTGGAATTGATGACTTAATATTTTTAATTTCATCATTCAAACTAAAATTATCTTCTTCCTGTGGCTATATAAATTGTTCTTATTCACAATCAAATTTGTTATATTTCTTCATTTTGGATCAGAAAATATATAACTCTTCAAGGAAAGATTCTAATTCAGCCAGAAGATCAAATCTTCCTTCAATTTCTCCTTCTTCATTGTCACTTCCTTCTATTGTTAAATATTCTCAGAAAACTAACAGAAAATAATCTATTTTAAGATCCTTACAGTCCTCCAACTCCACTACATTAGATTCTTATGATCTTTCATCATATTTTATAACAATATTATTTCGTTTAAAGAACATTCTCATAGTAAATATCCTCCCATTCGTATTTTATAAATACTTATTTTGATGAGTTTTATCACTTTAGTCATTTTCATCATCAAAATATATTGGAAACATTACTAAAAATGCCCAATATTTCCACATCGAAAGAATGAAAATGGATGTTTACCTTTGAACATACCATTTCCTCTTTGATGATTGGAGGGGAGAAATGACAGTACATCATCTATATTTTCCTCCTCATGATTATCTTCAAAAGAGATATTCTTCATGTCCTTGAATCCCACATCCATAGACATTCCCATTTCCACTACATCGTTTTCATCGTTTCTCATTTCATGTGCTATAAGGGTACGGTGTAGGTTATCTCGTGAGGCCTCTATTGGGTCATGGTATACTAATACAGAAACATTAGGATTGAATCATGGTGAAAGATTCCTCATGATACGTTTCACCATATTGATATGATAGATTCATTTTCCATGACTAAACATGACATCCACTACAATATTTATCTTATTTAATAATGCATTAATAGTCTCATTGGGATTTATTCTTGGATCCTCATTCAAGTTCCATAGAACCTGCAACACTACTTCTCGGACTATCGAGTCACCCTCATAAATAATCAATAAATTTTTCCACATTTAATGTGATGTTTTAGAGGATATCAACTTCATATAAATTGCATTTGATATGGATACCACTAAACAATTGATCTATTTAGCATAAGAATCCAATTATATTCGTTCCGCTTATGATGAATGGTGACTATTAATGTCATCTGATATTCCACGCATAACTATTGTGAAGACATCCATCTCTACTGATCAAAATTAGTGATGTATCAGATTCATCCATAGTTGAAAATTATTTCTGTCAAATATCATAATTTCATTAAGATTCACCACTTCTATTTATTCTTGTTGAGAGAAAACCACTAACATTCACCCTTTTCTCTGATACCAATTGTTAGGTCCACTAGGTCGAATACCCTGAGAGGGGGATGAATTAGGGTATGTCAAATTTATGCTTTCTTTTGTTCAGATCATGAATAGTTGTTAGAAAAAACTGAATTATCTATTCCTCCCATAAAAATATACAAACAGATATTGAATCATGCATAGGACACAACGATTTTTTATTGGTTCCACTTTACTAGTTAATGTCAAATGATTATACAATGACAATGTGATTGTAACGACCCGAAATTTTTGAATAAATCTTGTTTCCTAATTTCATGTGTTATTTTTTTATACTCAACAAAAATGTTTTATTTGATAAACATGATTATAAATAAAATGAGACCATTGGTTTTTGAGTGTTATATGACCATCGGTCAATATGACCACCGTGAACAAAATGTTTTGATTATTGTCTCTATATTTAAGTAATCTTGGTTAATTATTATAGAAAGAAGATTTGATGGCCTCATCTAGTAGCCTTGGGCCGATCGAAGCCCATCTAACAGAGATTGGGAAGGAGGTAGCACCATTGGGCTTTGCTCTGGACCAAATCCAAGCCGAACTTCATCATGTGAAGCTAGAACGGAATCGCCTTCGCGAGAAGTTCAAACTGATAGAAATTACTACTCGGGCAATGTTGACTGAGCCGCCCCAAAATTCTATCACCCTAGCACACCTTACTCTTAGGTCCTATGCTGGTATTATAATTGGTTATGTAACGAGACCGTAATTGCCTTGTGTAATCTTTTTTTTAAATAAAAATTTGGATTTCTTCTTATAATGATGTTTATGAATTTTCAAATGACCGGATAAATATTGTATGCATATTTTTGATGAATTTTAGAAAAAGGATATTTTAAAAATGGTTGTGTAAACCTTAAATAATTAAAAATGTGTAATGATTTTCGAAAAATGGTCTTCTACAATTATGTTCAGTACGAAATTTAGAGTCTAATAAGATCAACTTGATTTTTGATGAATAGTAAATTATGAATAGTGATTTTATGATTAGGATTAGTAATATGACCAAATGGATTAATCTCACTTAAAGAAAGTTTTAAAATAATCTAGGCACCTTGATTAAGTAATGTTATTCAATAAAATAGTTAAATAACGGTTTCATTAATTATTATTCAAGTATTAGTTTTTTCGGGTGAATAGTGTTTTTTAATTAAAAATTTAATTAAAAATAATTAGAAAATTATTTTTATAAAAATGACTTTATTTTTGAACTCAGAGCATCGATATTATGTTATGGTAGTTTTTGGGGTTTTTTCTGAAAAAAATGAATTTTCGATGAATCGTGTTTTTATTTAAAAATTAAATTAAAAATATTTATAAAATTATTTTTATAAAATGGAGTACATATTTGTAATCAGAGCGTTGATATTTGGTTAAGGTGAAATTTTGGGATTATTCTGAGAAAGTTGAATTTTTGATGAATAGTGAAAATACAGTTTTTAAGTTACGGGTGTTTAATGACATCATTAAATGATGTATTAAGTTTGTAATCAATATGTTCGAATTATGAATAGTGAGATAAGGTATGAGGTGTCCCAAGTGGCCAATACCCTGGGCAAATACCATGGGCAAGCCCATGGTTTTGCCAAAACCACTAATGAGGTGTCCCTTTGCCATTAATGCCTTGTCCCCTCACTTTCCCTATAAATACCAAGCCATCCTCTCATCCATTCGACTCCCCACTCTTCCCCAACGAAGTTCTGGTCTCATTACCTCCCATGGAGTCCTCCCAAGGTGCCCCCAAGCCCTCAAGGTCCCAACCTTTGAGGTTTAAGAGTTACATTTTAAGGTAAGGGATCCGACCCCTCTATTTCTTTTCAAGTGATCTCTTTTATGTCATTCCTTTTATGCTCCATGTTCTTATTTTGGAGGATGTTCTTTTATACTCCTCTTAATGCCCTTTTTATGTTCATATGATGAAATACCCCCTCTTACTCTCATCATTTCGTTTTAAGAAAGTTTAAGTGGCGCCGTTAGGCTGCCGAATTTTCAAGGGATTCATTCACCTCTCTCTTTTTCAAAGTTCTACTTTCATGTCAAGTCTTTCAAGTTCATTTTTATTATGTTGGGGTATGATCTCTATATTTATCATACTGGTATTTTATGATCACATGATGAGAGACCCCATTTGATCTCTTCAATTCAGTATTTTGATGTCTTAAGTGGCGCCGTTAGGCTGCCGAATTTTTAAGTGGTTCTTCACCCTTCTCGTTTTGAAGTTCTACTTTCATGTCAATTCTTTCAAGTTCCTTTATATTATGTTGGGGTATGATCTCTATATCTATCATACTGGACTCTTATGTTCATATGATGAGAGACCCTATTTGACCTTGTCAATTCAATTTTGTTGAAGTTTAAGTGATGCCGTTAGGCTGCCGAATTTTTAAGTGGTTCTTCACCCTTCTCGTTTTGAAGTTCTACTTTCATGTCAATTCTTTCAAGTTCCTTTATATTATGTTGGGGTATGATCTCTATATCTATCATACTGGACTCTTATGTTCATATGATGAGAGACCCTATTTGACCTTTTCAATTCAATTTTGTTGAAGTTTAAGTGATGCCGTTAGGCTGCCGAATTTTCACAAGAGAAATCTTGTTTTGTTTTCTTCCTTTCATGTTCTTCATTTCATATGGTATATTTTCAAATTTCATTACCATGTTCATAAATCCCTTATATTTTGTCCCTCTACTGTATGATGGGTCATTTATGAATGTTTGACCCATGTCCCATCTTTTCTCAATGTTTTCTAAAACCTTGTAACATAGCCGTTATGCTGCAGAATTTTTCCCCTCAAAATGCCTCTCTTTTTTCTCAAAAATTATTTTATGTTATAAAGTGAATACTCAAAGCTCTTATTTCTACAAGGGTATTCACATATATATCAAAATGTTCCATTTTAAATTCTGGGATTTACATACATGAGACCCGCTTCCCTTTCCGTGGGTTTAAAGTGCCGTAAAGATCATGTCATTAAAGCAGTTTTAAAATGTTATGATTATGAAATGAAACCCATTTATTTTATGCTATATGGGTTATTTATGAAATGTTTGATTATGATATATGTGGCTCACATGATAATAAAGGAAAATTTAAGGGTGCGCCCTGATAGCGCTCCAATGCATTGGGTAAAGACTTAATCTCTAGAGATGACCATTTTAACGACGCCTTGGTGAATAACCTTGGTAATTTTTTTAACGACACCTTGGGGATGGACCTTGGTGAAACGAAACGATTGCCAATATTAAATGTTGCAGCCACATCTTCAAGTTATGAAAAAGTTTTATTTTTATTATGATATGCCTCATGATTTCATTTTCATGCCTTAAAGTTCTTTTCATGACTTTATTGATGTATCCCAAGTTCATATGTAAAATGTTTCACTTGTTTCCCTTGCTGGGCCTTCTGCTCACCCTTTCTTTTTTATGTATGTCCCCAGGTTATGAGATTCAGTAATGAGCCTAGGGTGAACATGAGGAGAAGCCTTTCAAGTGTTTAAGAAGAATTCTTTATGTTGTTTTCATGTTTTATGTTCCTGGTTTCCAAGACATTAAACCTTAAAGATCCTCGGTTTTGTAAAATGTAATTAAAGTTTATGTGATAAAAAGGTGGGATGCTATAGTTGGTATCAAAGGATGGTTTAGTTATTTGTGGAAATTAGGATATGAAAACTCTAGGAGGAACCCTATAGAAAAGTTTAATATAGGAAATCTTCCTGGTATTTTGGTGAGTATTGAGTAAGGGGTTGCCAAGCAAATACATCCCTGTCTGGATACGAGCAGGTAGAGGTGGCTCTGGCACAGATGTACATAGGGGTAAAACCCGAAAACACCGCTTTGAGCTAGACTCGAACGGGAACTGGTACACGACAACGGGCCTTGCTGCACTCTTGGTTACGACACTCCCGGGGGATATGCTTTGGTAAATTCATAAGCTTGGTATGAACCATTATTAAAGGAACAAAGATAAAATAAAATAAAGATTCACATAAGAATATATGATCATGGATAACCTAGATGGGAACCTAGGGGATCACAAGTTAGGGGATACTTTTCTTCTACAAGTTATCCTTATATGCTTTAAGTTCCTTTTCATGATTATTGGTTAAGTATTTAACCCTCTAATTATACTTTATCTTCTTAGTTAATGGTGGGAAATGGAATAACATGTCCCAACAACCAATGTGATAGGAAATGCGACAATTTCCGTATTAATATGTCATAGTTGATTAGGGGATTAAAAGATTATTATTATTTTGGAAGGCGTTCACTATTTTGGGGACCCTATATGATCGAGGTAAATAGATTACTATAGTATTTTCATTGAGGAGTAAGGTTGACTTATATTTTGAAGAATTGATGAATTTAAGGTGGACTTAGAGTAATTTAGGTTACTTTTGGGAATGATTAACCTATCTTGGGTAAAATATGTTTAGGTTAGCTACTTTTGTTATAAGATGTTAGGAGTGGTTGATGTTGTCTGGAGATGAACAATGAAGTTGTTTTGGAAGACTATGTTATCAAATCCTTCTTGTATTTGGGTTTCAATCTTAGTTTGGTTTATTTTGAGGAATTTTAAGGACCGTTATTTATGGAGTGGTCTATGATGAACGTTGGGTAGTACCATGGAACTTTGAAGATTTAAAAGTAGGTTCTATTCCTATGGGATTATTTCTTTTTGAAGAGTTGTTTTACCTTAACCTTTCTGTTTTTGGGATAATGTTTAAAGATAGAAGAAATAGATAGTTAATCTTTTGTAGATTATGTGATTCTATAGAAGATGATTCTTGTGCTTTTATGAGACCAAGTGTTTTTGAATTCTCATCATTTGGCGAAAAGATTAGTGTTGGTAGGGACTTGTTAAAGGATGAAACTCTACTTGAAGGTAGGTATATTTTCTTATGTTTTTGTTCTATGTAGTAAATGAAATCCTCAAAATTATGAAAAGAAACGTAAAACAAAAATGTTGTTGGTTTACGTTTCCTACTAGGTAATCAAAGACCGTTTACACACATCATAAGTTTGGGATTTTCTCATGGTTAACTTTCTCCTAATCATGTTCTCTATCACTCTCTCTCAGAACTGACCCTTTGTTTTTTCCTCCATGTCCATGTTTTCCTACATGGAACCCGAGTGTGGGTTAACTCGGGTGGACTTTGTACTTCCTTTTCTTTCTTTTAAAGTAATGGTGTTACTGACTCTTTTTCCGATGTGGGACTTTCAATGAAATTTCAAAACCCAATTTAAAAAAATTGCGAGGACGCAATTTCTTAAGGGGGGAAGATTGTAACGACCCGAAATTTTTGAATAAATCTTGTTTCCTAATTTCATGTGTTATTTTTTTATACTCAACAAAAATGTTTTATTTGATAAACATGATTATAAATAAAATGAGACCATTGGTTTTTGAGTGTTATATGACCATCGGTCAATATGACCACCGTGAACAAAATGTTTTGATTATTGTCTCTATATTTAAGTAATCTTGGTTAATTATTATAGAAAGAAGATTTGATGGCCTCACCTAGTAGCCTTGGGCCGATCGAAGCCCATCTAACAGAGATTGGGAAGGAGGTAGCACCATTGGGCTTTGCTCTGGACCAAATCCAAGCCGAACTTCATCATGTGAAGCTAGAACGGAATCGCCTTCGCGAGAAGTTCAAACTGATAGAAATTACTACTCGGGCAATGTTGACTGAGCCGCCCCAAAATTCTATCACCCTAGAACACCTTACTCTTAGGTCCTATGCTGGTATTATAAGGGGTTATGTAACGAGACCGTAATTGCCTTGTGTAATATTTTTTTTAAATAAAAATTTGGATTTCTTCTTATAATGATGTTTATGAATTTTCAAATGACCGGATAAATATTGTATGCATATTTTTGATGAATTTTAGAAAAAGGATATTTTAAAAATGGTTGTGTAAACCTTAAATAATTAAAAATGTGTAATGATTTTCGAAAAATGGTCTTCTACAATTATGTTCAGTACGAAATTTAGAGTCTAATAAGATCAACTTGATTTTTGATGAATAGTAAATTATGAATAGTGATTTTATGATTAGGATTAGTAATATGACCAAATGGATTAATCTCACTTAAAGAAAGTTTTAAAATAATCTAGGCACCTTGATTAAGTAATGTTATTCAATAAAATAGTTAAATAACGGTTTCATTAATTATTATTCAAGTATTAGTTTTTTCGGGTGAATAGTGTTTTTTAATTAAAAATTTAATTAAAAATAATTAGAAAATTATTTTTATAAAAATGACTTTATTTTTGAACTCAGAGCATCGATATTATGTTATGGTAATTTTTGGGGTTTTTTCTGAAAAAAATGAATTTTCGATGAATAGTGTTTTTATTTAAAAATTAAATTAAAAATATTTAGAAAATTATTTTTATAAAATGGAGTTCATATTTGTAATCAGAGCGTTGATATTTGGTTAAGGTGAAATTTTGGGATTATTCTGAGAAAGTTGAATTTTTGATGAATAGTGAAAATACAGTTTTTAAGTTACGGGTGTTTAATGACATCATTAAATGATGTATTAAGTTTGTAATCAATATGTTCGAATTATGAATAGTGAGATAAGGTATGAGGTGTCCCAAGTGGCCAATACCATGGGCAAATACCATGGGCAAGCCCATGGTTTTGCCAAAACCACTAATGAGGTGTCCCTTTGCCATTAATGCCTTGTCCCCTCACTTTCCCTATAAATACCAAGCCATCCTCTCATACATTCGACTCCCCACTCTTCCCCAACGAAGTTCTGGTCTCATTACCTCCCAAGGAGTCCTCCCAAGGTGCCCCCAAGCCCTCAAGGTCCCAACCTTTGAGGTTTAAGAGTTACATTTTAAGGTAAGGGATCCGACCCCTCTCTTTCTTTTCAAGTGATCTCTTTTATGTCATTCCTTTTATGCTCCATGTTCTTATTTTGGAGGATGTTCTTTTATACTCCTCTTACTGCCCTTTTTATGTTCATATGATGAAATACCCCCTCTTACTCTCATCGTTTCGTTTTAAGAAAGTTTAAGTGGCGCCGTTAGGCTGCCGAATTTTCAAGGGATTCATTCACCTCTCTCTTTTTCAAAGTTCTACTTTCATGTCAAGTCTTTCAAGTTCATTTTTATTATGTTGGGGTATGATCTCTATATTTATCATACTGGTCTTTTATGATCACATGATGAGAGACCCCATTTGATCTCTTCAATTCAGTATTTTGATGTCTTAAGTGGCGCCGTTAGGCTGTCGAATTTTTAAGTGGTTCTTCACCCTTCTCGTTTTGAAGTTCTACTTTCATGTCAATTCTTTCAAGTTCCTTTATATTATGTTGGGGTATGATCTCTATATCTATCATACTGGACTCTTATGTTCATATGATGAGAGACCCTATTTGACCTTGTCAATTCAATTTTGTTGAAGTTTAAGTGATGCCGTTAGGCTGCCGAATTTTTAAGTGGTTCTTCACCCTTCTCGTTTTGAAGTTCTACTTTCATGTCAATTCTTTCAAGTTCCTTTATATTATGTTGGGGTATGATCTCTATATCTATCATACTGGACTCTTATGTTCATATGATGAGAGACCCTATTTGACCTTGTCAATTCAATTTTGTTGAAGTTTAAGTGATGCCGTTAGGCTGCCGAATTTTCACAAGAGATATCTTGTTTTGTTTTCTTCCTTTCATGTTCTTCATTTCATATGGTATATTTTCAAATTTCATTACCATGTTCATAAATCCCTTATATTTTGTCCCTCTACTGTATGATGGGTCATTTATGAATGTTTGACCCATGTCCCATCTTTTCTCAATGTTTTCTAAAACCTTGTAACATAGCCGTTATGCTGCAGAATTTTTCCCCTCAAAATGCCTCTCTTTTTTCTCAAAAATTATTTTATGTTATAAAGTGAATACTCAAAGCTCTTATTTCTACAAGGGTATTCACATATATATCAAAATTTTCCATTTTAAATTCTGGGATTTACATACATGAGACCCGCTTCCCTTTCTGTGGGTTTAAAGTGCCGTAAAGATCATGTCATTAAAGCAGTTTTAAAATGTTATGATTATGAAATGAAACCCATTTATTTTATGCTATATGGGTTATTTATGAAATGTTTGATGATGATATATGTGTCTCACATGATAATAAAGGCAAATTTAAGGGTGCGCCCTTATAGCGCTCCAATGCATTGGGTAAAGACTTAATCTCTAGAGATGACCATTTTAACGATGCCTTGGTGAATAACCTTGGTAATTTTTTTAACGACACCTTGGGGATGGACCTTGGTGAAACGAAACGATTGCCAATATTAAATGTTGCAGCCACATCTTCAAGTTATGAAAAAGTTTTATTTTTATTATGATATGCCTCATGATTTCATTTTCATGCCTTAAAGTTCTTTTCATGACTTTATTGATGTATCCCAAGTTCATATGTAAAATGTTTCACTTGTTTCCCTTGCTGGGCCTTCTGCTCACCCTTTCTTTTGATGTATGTCCCCAGGTTATGAGATTCAGTAATGATCCTAGGGTGAACATGAGGAGAAGCCTTTCAAGTGTTTAAGAAGAATCCTTTATGTTGTTTTCATGTTTTAAGTTCCTGGTTTCCAAGACACTAAACCTTAAAGATCCTCGGTTTTGTAAAATGTAATTAAAGTTTATGTGATAAAAAGGTGGGATTCTATAGTGATGGAGTACCAAATTAACTAAGGATCACTGCCAATAATGACTACAATGTTTGGGCTAGATATTCTATTCATGGTCTCACTGCCTTTACATTATTTTTGGTCCTTTCACTTCATTCCCAAAGGTCACTAACAATGAATATTTATCTAGTTAACTGCTAGTAGAATGTGTCACCATCTTTCTCTCCCTTCACTAACTACTCTTGCAAAAGAATCCATCCATAGTTTAATGACTTGTAGGTCAAACATAGTTTATATACATGTAAGTCCCTTTTTTTACATGAATTCATGTACCATTAACTATAGGTAGATATCTATTGATGTTCCATTTTCACCCACTGATGATGTCCACCTTCCTGATTACTGCTAGCTAATGAAAACTCATTTCGTGAGCTGATTTAAGCATTCACACGAATTCTTATGAAAATCACGATCCACCTTCTCCTCCACGTTCTGTGTACCGAGTATGGTACAAAATCCTCCTGCTCCATGTACTACAGCCTCATCCACGAACCTCCTTTGTCCACAGACTTACTCTGCCTTTTCTATCGCGTACTGCCTCTGTGTGCCGACTCCATGATGATCATCAAAACACTATACTTTGTCTGTGAACTATTCTCTATTTGATGACTACCTTCACAAACCTCTATTGTGTACTACACCTTCTTCTTCTGCATACCATGCCCTTTTCCGGTTATATATCTCTGCAAAAACATTTTTAAAAATATCTTCCACGTGAAGCACTTCAGCCTTTGTGAAACTCCCTTCACCAACATCCTTTAGTCTATGCCGAAGTACCCGATCAAAAGGATGATCACTAATGATATTCGATCGCTCTAATAATATTTGGTATTAGATTTTATCATATAGTAAATGATACCCATAAAATATACTAATCTAGGATTTATCAAATCATCAATATAGCCCCTACTGTCTACCAATACTCTTCCCATTGTGAAACACAAGCCTTCCAGTGAACTGCCTCTGTGAACCACACACCACTACCAAGAGGGCATATTAAAGTATTTTTACCAACAATAATGTATAAATTTTTTGGGTTCATACTAGTTATATCTACCTCTATGTTTATAATTTCTATAATATTTGTTTCATGTATCATTTTATGAATGTACAACAATAATGCATATCAGGTTTTATTCTCTAATGTTTTATTATTAACAGAGAATATACCTAGTGAAGAATACCCAGTTCTAATTTTAGAACATAGAGAGTAGTTACTATGAAATAATTTGACTTATTATTTAATGGTTATATTCATTAATCAAGTCATTGGGGATGAAATATAGGAATTCAAAAAATCAATGAAGAAATAATATTACGTCATGAAAAATCCCATCATTGGTTTAAATAATGAATAAAAATATTTGGATATAATTTATAAAGGGAAATGTAATTTTACAACCATGTTAATCATGAAAATAAATAAATTTTATTATTTATATGTATTTATTTTATAGATTTATATTCCTCCTTTTTTATAAATAATTTAATAGTCATTTTTTGTTGAAAAATGTTTTATTAACAAAATATAATTTCATAAATTACAAAAATATATTTAAAATGTAAAATTTATTATATTATTAATTATATTTCATAAATATTTATTAATGGTTGGAGTCAAAAATTAATATAAAACCTATGATGGATTTTGGTTATTTGTTCTCATTATTTAATTTTTCAATGAATAAATATTATTTAATATTAGTGCAAATGTATAAATTCTATTCATGAAATGAAGTTCTCATAATGTGTTATTTAATTATTTATTTCACATTAATGTTTAATTTTTAATATTTTTAAATTTTTTAATTTAATCCATTGTTAGATAAATTAAATTAATTATTTTTAAATATATATTTTTATGCATGGAAAGATGATTTTATAATATTTATTTTCATTTCCTTTTTAAACAAATTTTAAATTTAATTTATTCCACATATAAAATTTAAATAATTAAAAATGGATTCAATTATTGGTAATAATTCGATAGAATTTAGTATTTTTTTATATTTCATTCAAGGTCGTTTTAAATATTAACCATTGTAAAAATGTTTCATCATGAGAAAGTGTAAATGCAATTAATTAATGTAACAAAATGTAACAAAGTAACAAAATATTAACCTAATTATTCTTAGAAGATGATATTTTTATTCGTATCATGTAATATTTGAAATTTTTTATTTTTTTGAATATATTTCAAGGATTTTGAATTTAATATATTTAATGTTTTATAAAAATAACAAGTATTCCACTAACTTTACTTAAAAAAATACCACATACTCCACTACACTCCTCTCACCTTATTAGTACTTGTTCACATTCCCTATATAAAACCCCCTAAAAACAATCCCCATTTACAATTGGTCCTGGTATTCTCATCATACCAATCATATAAGGATTATGGTGTATTACAATTATATATATATATGTTTAGAAGATATAAGCCCCAACTGAAATATTTCAAGATTACTTATTAATACAGTTCCATAAAAGCATCAGAAACCAAGAATAAATAATAACATATGAATATTATCTATAATAAGATGTTGTTATTATTATTTCACCTCAATTTTACTTCTCTTTTTATATCTTATGGGAAATGGAAACATTTCTCCTCCGTACATGTGGACTACACCCTCCATGAAGCGA
The DNA here is from genome assembly GCA_963277665.1 of Viscum album. Classification (NCBI taxonomy): domain Eukaryota; kingdom Viridiplantae; phylum Streptophyta; class Magnoliopsida; order Santalales; family Viscaceae; genus Viscum; species Viscum album. The sequence goes on along the minus strand of OY728157.1, from coordinate 1,750,592,953 downwards.
TGTGTCCAATTTTTTATCACTAAGTCATATGAGTTTTTCAAATATTTTAAAAAATTAATATATATTATTTTTAATAAGTATTTATAGTTCTTCATGGAAAATATATTACATATCTTTTTAATGTTTTCGTCTAATGGAAATTAATCTTTCTATCCAAATAAATTTAATAAATCCTCTCTTGTGTACTTATGGAATACCACATCCGTGAAGTGACGTGGATCATTTTGCATTTTAACATTATATATTATTATAAAAATGATGGATTTAATGAATAAATAGAACATTTATATCATTATTTTCTTTATGAATAAGTAAATATTTCAATTTTATTTACCTTCCACCTATTATAAAAATGAAGTCATTATTAATGAGAATGTATGTACTTCTATATCCCTAAAATGACATGGTTAATTTCACACGAAGAACTTATGTGGTTGTTTTTAAAAGATTATCTAATATATAAACATGAATGATATATGAAAATAATATGCTGATAAAAAATTTGACCATAGTTAGTGAACCAACGTGGTTGTTAGATTAGAAACTGAAAGACCCCAAAACACGCCACACGAACATAATATTTTTAGTAAATAAATAAAACATGATTAAATAAGAAATGAAATGAATAAAAATAATTAATGAACCCAAAGAAAATAATTGTATGTATTTAATCAAATATAATATTATTATTTAGGAGATAGAGAACATATAATATTATACAAAATTTATGATATGGGATTTCCATTAAAAATGTTGTTTAAACTATTTTAAAACTCTATTTCATCAATGTAAATATTATTAAAAAATTTAAATAATGTTATCATTTATATTTTATGGATTTTTAAAATTATTGTTAATGTTATTGAAATTTTGTAAATTATTCAAATGAATCTATTATATTTTTATAACAAGGTTCATTTTGATTTTTTTTCAAAGAAAAAATATAATGGGTTTTAATGTATTTGCCTCAACATCTATTTTTGTGTGTTTTCATTGAATATAATCATTATGAAAAAAAATAAAAAGTATAAATAATTTTATTGAAATATTATTTATATTTTAATATTCACTAAATTTTTATTATTTCTGAGGGAAAAAAATTCATTTCTCATCTTTATGATATAATTAAATGTATAATTACTTTTGGTATTGAATTTTATCTTAAATGGGATTTAGGATTGAATAGAAATATTTATGTTCATTATTCGTGATTTGAAATTTCTAAACTATATTTGAATAATTGGTAATCTTATTATATCATTTCAATTTTTTGGGTAAAAGAATAGAGATTATCGACAAATGTAAAATCTAGTATATAAAAGAATTATCTTTGTAAAACCCACCATCCAAACTAGCACACAAAATCTGAATAATTCTTTAAAATTTTGGTTTAGTTGATGAGATTTTTATTATCATGGATATAATAAGAAACTGTAAATGGTTTGAACCATTTATATGAATTAATTTTGACAAGGAATTTTATTCTTTATATTTCTAGTAATTATTTTTATTTTTATAGTGTATTAAGAGATGAGATTTTAAATTTCATATTAGGGTACAAATGTTATCATGGTTGGAACAAAAATTTTGCAATACATGAACAATGATGGTGTTTCTATATTGAAATATGTGCACAAATTAGATAAACAATGTGTTTTTTTCCTGAAATTCCATTTGAGTATTAGTAGTTAACTTCAAACATGATGCATGGTCTATTATACTATGAGTTACAACTGTGTGTGGTTGTTAGGTTCTGATAATGTTTAATACAGAGTATGGAAAATAGTGCTGCCAAATCCCACTTTTAAATGTTTAAGTTGACCATATTCCCATCCTAGTAGTTTAATTCACCATCCCACATTTCTCATCACCAATTTAAAAAAAACAAAACAATATCCACTTCTCAATTTCCAACATTATCAATAATGTGGTCCTTAACATTTATAGTTGTCTTTTGGATGTGAGATTTAATCTATGAGAATTTATATCATCCTTCTTTATTTCTCCTCTAATTTTTTTCTCGTTTAGTTTTTTCATAGGTAATTCTTCTAGTTCATAGTATAATCATCTATCTAACAATGGATTGGGTTATAATTTGTATATGTTATCCAGAGATTGTGTCTATATGTAATCTCACAATGTTTTTTAGTTTTGTTAAAAATTAAATATTATTACTCATTTTCTATCATTTTAAATTCAATTGATGTTTTTACTGGATGTTTTAAGTATGAATCTACTATATCTACTAAATCTGGGTGTTTCCCAGCTGATTTGTCACCTCCAAAATCACCCACATCACCAAATACAAAAGTTATATCCCAAAAATACCCCCACACCATCGCGCACTACCTCCTCTATTGATTCTCCCCAGTCGAAGATTTCCAATTAGCTCGCATTCTATACGAGGTTATCCAGCCACGATTAGGGTTTCTTGAAAGCTCAATTCATTACACCACTGCTCGAATCTGCTCATCTCCTCCGGAATACCGTCCCCAAAATCATCGCACTTACCATACCCATCCTGGAAAACCGCCTTAGGATTACCATCACCGACATCTGAATCCTCGTTGCCCATTTCATCACTGATCTCACGAGAAGGGTTTCTATGTATTCTTTACAAGAAATCATCAGGTTAGGCACTGAATTTAGAATGGGTGGATAAACAATATTTTGATTTTGGATATGGGTTCACTGCAATAACCCAGTACAGATCCATTGTCTACTATCTATGTAACGTATTTTCTGTTACTCTGCACTGCATCTTTTACATGTTCATTTTGAATGTATTAAGGATATATATGTAACAAACCTGCATCATACATCATGTTTTTCTTCTGGCATGTAGGTGCTTTCATTGGGTCTCAGTTTTTGGTCCCCATTTTTTAGATTTTTTTAACCTAAATTGTAAAATGCCTCTCATTTATACAATATATAACATCACATACAAACATCTGACATTGTGATACTTGTATGGAAGCTACTATAACATAGTTCCTTATTTTATTATCTAGTCACCATTCTTTGCATAATTTATTTCATTTCAATAATATTGAAATTACAATTCAATGTGACTTTGAAAGTTTCATTTATTAGATAGATATTTTCTTTCACTTTACCATTTACTAGCAGTTTTTAACCATATGATGTCTTTTGATATGTGACATATTTCATAGCTCCATTCCATAGTAGATACTAAACACGTATAGTTTATTTCTTGTAGGGGATAATATACAACTCCTTGATGACATCCTTTTGCGTAATTCATCTGATGGGAATCAAATCATGTCACATAGGTATCACTTTATAAGTGTGCTTTAAAACCCTTTTTTGTAAATTATGTTTACCATTACATATTCATTATATTGAATACTTTTATTTTAATGTATATATGCTCCTGGAATCATTTTCATGTCTACTGTGTTAATATTAAACTTCTAAACATTAACTTCAGTAAATTTGTTTTCTACCTATTGATAATAATTTTATATTCAATTATAAAATGTACATAAAATATTTTCCATGCCACCTTGAAAATTATATACAAAGAATTCTACTCATGCAGAAACATCAAGAAAATTATGAGTACTGTCTTTTTTATAATAACTAAATTATTAACTATACTTTTATAATTATATGATTTTCATGTCAATTTTTATAGTAACAATGTTTTCGTGTACTCTAGGTTCTCCAATGCCTTCTAACATGTGAACCAGTACTCCAATTATTCACCCACTATCAGCAAATGGCATCAGATATATATTATGCCAATTACTATTGTCAACTCTATCTGTTAGTGGAATGTTTATTTGAAAAATACTAGAGAGGCTTACTATTTCCATCTAACTTAAACTACTCATAATTTGTTACTTCTTTTTTCATAGTACCAACTTCGATTCGTACCATGTCAACAATGTCTATTGCAAAAAAACAAATGAAATCAAAGACATCAAACCCTCTCCCCTGTACCTTATTATAAGTACGGTGTCTGTGAAATTTTATGACCATAATATGATTACAAGCCATATGACACTTATGTCACCTTTTCGTGTAGCTCTATTGAATGAGGACAACAATCTCACTGAATCCGCAGTAGTCAACTAGACAGAGTATGCATTATTAATACACATAAATATATCTAAATATGTCAATTAAATTTCATTTCTTACTCTATCATCTATGTACAGATTCTGTCTTCCTAATATTATTGCACCACACTACACACTTGCATCGTTGACAGGTATGTTATAAGTTAATTCTGCATTAATATAGATTTCATTATTTTTTTGTTATAACTAAATAATTTTTCCAGAATCTGATATTATATTCAACCTGATTTCCCTCAACATATTTGAGCAACGTGTTCAAACAATACTGATTTCATCAACAGAACTGCAAACTCCATAGGTTTTTTGACCAAGAAATTGATCATAATATATTATTTCATTCTATATAGGTAAGGACACACCATAATCACATTTCATCGTCTTCTGAAAGACAATCATTAGAACTAGACATTGTGGAGAACACTTGTTATCGTTCTTAGTAATCCTGCATTATTAATATCATAAATGAAATTCTATTCGTTGATAGTCTCTGAAAATTCAATATATTTTTTATACAATTTGCCCAATGTTCATGATACTCAGATACTGGAGACCACACATATATATTCCAATAATGTCACTCTACTTTTTGGAATGCCGAGAGAAATAGGAAATACAGCAACCAACAAACCTCATGTTTTGCTCTATGCTGCTCGATGGGAATGATTTCTTTGGATTTACTCATTCAACCTCCTCCATTCCTACATATGTATGTTTTCAATAGAACTTCATCGCAAGCACGAGATTTCCAAGAACATATGCATCTTTATAATTATTTGTTTTCATCCACGTCTATGCATAGGAAGGTTGATAAGTGTTTGAACAATGGTAGCGCCCCAACTATATTCAGACTAAATGGACAGAACTACCATCGCATAGGTAGTTTGTGTCTGGTAGAAGTACAACCACCTAGTTTTTCCCAACTATATGTGTTGGACACAAAACATGAGTTCCAGAATAGAGTTAGTAGTATGAGGTATTTTTCAAATTCAATGTTATGAATATAAATCTCATGATTTTCATTATATTTTTCTGACAATAATATGTCTTCCATCATTGATGGAAAAAAATATTCACTCAATTATTAACTTTAGTATTATTGATAAGTTGAAACATATGAAACATGAGATCAATGCTTTAGCTCGAGAATTCATATTTGAAAAATAAGTACTTAATCATGAATATGTTGCAAACATAAAGTAATGTATACATAAAAAAAGACAAACAAATGAGGCGACACAAAACATACTAAAAATATATGAAATTTCCATGCTTATTGTCGGTGATATTAAAGATCTTAACCAAGAACGTGACATCATCATTCAAACCATATGTGGTGCTTTGCAATGAATTGATGAGATTCACCATTTCTATCTTCCATTACAATAGCCATTTATTTTCCCTAGTAGATAGGATGGATATGTGGACAACGTAATTCATAGCGCAACTCTGTTCACAACTAGTGCTAAGCTATGAAAGGTTACAATAAGAGAATACTTTTCCTTTCACTTGAAATTTTGTGACATTGAAGTATCCAATTTTCTACATTCTAGAAGATTACTACAACAATTTTTCATCAAATCTTAGACAATGATTGAGTCTTATAGATTATCGTATATTCGTTTAAACTATAAGCGATTGAGGGTTAACCTATTAAATGGTTTGAAAGGTGCATTCCTTCGAGGTGAACAAGAAGGGTCCTCTTGCGGGAAGTGTATCATTTTTCCCAATTCTTTTACTGGTGGTCCATGATTTATAATTCAAAATTATCAGGACGAAATGTCAATTTGTAATTTGGAAAGGTATCCAGATTTGTTCCTAATGCTTACATGTAACCCAATGTGTCCTGAAATCAGTCGATTTTTTACACAAAATTATCTTCATCTAGCTCACTATCCACAATTTCTATCTCGATTATTCAATATAAAGGTTTAACATCTTCTAAATAATTTAAGAGAAAATTGTATATTTGGAAAATCAAGGGCAGGTAAGACCCATTTTTACAGTTCAATATGTTTACATTATAAGATAAATTTTTATAGTTCAGTATGTTTACCATACAATCTAGTTTTTCTACTCAAGTATCGAGCCCATCTCAATATTGAAGTTTGCAACCATTCTTACTCTATCAAGAATCTATTTAAATATATAAGCAATTGAAATGTTCGTGTAAAAACATCACTATATGAAAGCAACTTCAAAGACTTCTTAGAAAACATTGTTGATGAGATAAATATGTATTATGACTGTCGCTACATATCACCTTGTGAGGCTTCCTGGAGGATATTCTCTTATTATATACATTATTGATATCCACCTGTCTATAGGCTGCATTATAATTTACCTGGACAAAATTCTATGACATACAGAGATGATGACAAAGTTAATGATGCCATAACTTACGTAAATGTTCCTAAAACAATGTTCAAATATAGGTTTAAATCAAATGTGACATTCCTAGAATATACATTTTTTTCCTTCACTGAATACCCAACTAGATTTGTCATCCATAGTCAAGAAAAAATGGACTCCCTTAAAACAGGGTTTCAGTATTGGTCGACTATACTATTTGACTACTACCACTGGAGAGCTATACAACCTATAGATTTTTCTAACAAAAATCAGAGGTGCAACATCATATGAGGATTTGAAAACTGTCAACATCATTACTTATGGAACTTTTATGGATGCTTGTTCTACTATGGTACTGCTATATGATGACCGATAATTCATTGACGCTATTAAAGAGGTCTCAACATGGGGAATGGGCCACTGTCTGTGCAGACTATTTTCAAGCATGCTATTCTCAAATAACATTTCATGCCAGGATATAGGTTGGAATGAATCCTTTAATATTATCTCTAATGATATCTTATATTTTTCAAGACAAAGGCTTCAAATTCAATGTACACATTGCAAATTATCAACTACTTTTTCCTACTACATCATTAATTTAATGTTCTGTTAATGTATTTTATAAACATCTATTTACTCTTCTGTCAACCTATAAACATCACTAACTCTATTATTACATCTTTGAGCTGTTACTTTTAAGATTCCATGTAGCTATTGTTGTAACACATTTTATATTGTTAACTTGGTTATTCTATGAAAAATCTGTCCTAGGTGAACATCTATCAAATGGTTGAAAATATGTATATTTGAAGTGACATGGTTATTGTTCTATTATATCATTACACTCAACTATTCCGTGCATTAGTTGTCATTTTTAATTACTTCATTGTATCTAGAATCTGTAAGAATTTGATTGATTAATACATAACTGTTTAAATATGTTTATATAATAATTTCAATACATTTTATGTCATAACTTCTTATACAATAAATAACTTCATGTATTTTCCAAACTCTAAATGATATTGTTCTCCATGCATGTTTTATCACAATTCAAAAAAAATTACCATTAGTCCATGTTATGTTTTGTACATGTATCTGCATATTTCTATGAAAAAAGAGCATGTCTGTTCTTCCTTTTTAATTATGATGTCTACAATCTAATTTCATAGTCATATGATTCTGTAGAATGTATTATATTTTGTGTCATCAAGTGACTTAGTAGTCCCTTTCATGTATAATCAATGTTTCTGTTCATTTCTATGTTACAAGTGAAGGGTTCTGGTGCTTTCGTAGTTATATTGTTCTCTATATGTATGCACAGTTCTATGATTGATTGAAAAGTGTTTTTTTGTGTATTTAATGTAGTTAGGACTGATGTATATAATATTACTCTAAATTTTAATTATATTGTCGGTCATAATATATATGATTTCTCTCTTTAATACTATTGAGGATCCATCCTACTTTCTAATGATGAGAATTTTATTGACATATTTCGAATGTACTATACATAATTTCTCCAAAGAGAATTTACCATACCATTTCATGCTATTCCTTACTACTATTTACTTACTATAAATTTTTAATTTAGTACGTACCATTTCATTCATAGATCCCTATAAATATGTTTCAAATTATCATATATTTCACACTCACTGATGAACAGAGGCACTTGTTTGCTCTGCAAGAAATAGACGACATTTTACGAAGCAATGATAGATCTCCTCAATGTTTCCCCCTATGACTATTCTATAATTTGTAATTGACACTCACACAAATTTTTCAGTTGTGGAGGAACATAACCACATTAGAGACAATCTTCAAAATGATTACATATCATTACAGGGTATGCTTACCATTGAACAAAAAAGTGTTATCAACGTCATTTTCTCTAAAATATCAACTGCGTGTGGGGGTTTCTTCTTCTTGAATGGATATAGAGGCAATGGTAAAAAATTTATCTAGAGTGTACTCACATCTTTGCTACAGTCAGAGGGCATTATTGTTATGGTAGTAGATTCAAGTGGAATAGCATCACAACTTCTTCTTGGTGAAAGGACAACACATTCTAAATTTATTATTCCAATCTCTGTTAATGAGAAATTTGTTTTCAATATTCAACAAGAGAGTGAGTTAGAAAAAATATTTCATGTTACAAAACCGATTATTTTGAATGAAGCATCCAGGGTTCACAAGTACTATTTTGAGGATCTGGACCGTACATTAAGAGATATAATGAAAAAAAAAATTTCAATGCTACATCCTTACCATATAAAGGTATCACATTTTTATTGGGTGGAGATTTCTGTCATATATTACCAGTTATATGAGGTGGTAACAAAAATGACATTTTTTTTGAAAGTATTATGTCATCATATCTATGGTAACAATGTAGAGACTTAACACTAACAAAAAAACAAATTATTGCATTATGGGACTTCCAATAATGATTTAAATGACTTAAAAATCTTTTCAAAGTGGGTTTTCTATATTGGTGATGGTAACACTAGAGAGGTTGATGATGGTGAATCGATAACTCATATTCCAGCAGATTATATTCTAAAATCAACTGATAATACATTTGCAGCAATGGTTGAATTCACATATCTTGCTTTCACAGACCATTAAGATGATGTCTTCTTTTTAAAGGACAAAGTGATTCTATATCCATCACGTGATTCTGTTCAAGAAATCAATGAATATATTTTATCTCTCACAAATGTTGAATGAAGAGACTACTTCAACATTGAAAGTGTTTTCAATGCTAGTTTTTATTCTGATAGGCCATAGAATATATACACCTCTGAGTTTTTAAATGGTATTAATATCTCTAGATTTACAATGCACAAAATTAGTGGGATGACTGGTGTTCCTGTCATGTTATAATGAAATTTGGATCAATTAGTTGGTCTCTGTAATGGCACTGTCATGATTGTTAGACACTTTGGAGACCATGTCATTGGAGCAAAACATTTAACTGGTTTTCATTCAGGATACACTGCATTCATTCTAATATCAACTACGACACAATCTGATGTTTGAGGGACTTTCAAATTAAAAAGAATGAAATATCCTTTGATAGTATATTATGCTATTATTATTAATAAGAGTCAAGTACAATATTTCCCTTTAATTAGGTTATTACTACACATGCCTATGTTCTCGTATGGTCAATTATATGTGGATGATTATAGGGTCACATCACTGAATGGTTTGAAATAATAGTTGCAAATAGCCATAACACAGATGCTGAATGCACAAACAATATTTTCTATAAAGAAATATTTGATAACCTGTCTTAGGTATCATATAAATTAACAATTCATCTTGTAATTTTTTTATATAATCTGATATATGTAACTCTTTATATGTTTATCTTATGATTTAGAAATATTTCTAAACTAATTGTAAATATTTAGAAGAAAAAAAATTATATTCAGATCAATAACCCCATTGTGTGAGATTTCTCGAGAGTCAAATGAAACCTTAATGATACATGTTCATGTGTAGAACATTTGGTGCAATTTTTTATTAATAAACTCCAATAATATCGTTGCTATTGATTTAGTACTAGGATATATAATGGTTGGTGTTTCTAAAAAACACCTTATTTTTATTATCATACTATAGTGCAATATATTAATTTATATCTATGTCTTCTGTCAAATATTATATCTCTATTGAAACCACCAATATATTTATTGTTTCCAGAGAACAATGGTACAATGTTCAATTATGAACAATCATCTTATCTCTAAGTTCAAAGATCGCATGTGTGAAGGATTATGCTATTACATTAAAAACATTAAAATTTCTCCAAATCAAGGATGTTGCTTGGAAACTCGACATACATGTCGATTTTTGTTCACTTGAACAATGTTTCGTCTTCCTTCTGATGCACAACTCCCACTGTTCAGTTTTAATTTTACTTCATTTAATGACATTCCTCAAAAGAATGTACCAAAAATAATCTAATAGGTATATATCAATTTGAGTGCATTGATACACTTCTATATTCAATATTTACATATTCAACAACATAGTTTTATCCAAATCAATCTAATTCCACTTCATTGTTTTTATTTCTATGATTTATGGTTTAGAAATCATTGGCTTCTGCGATACTACAAGCTAGTGCAATTAATGTTCAATTCTAACCTTATTATGAAAATTCTTCTTGAGGATGACATGTGCTATAAATGTTTTATTAATGTGACATGAAAAATTTATATGAAAGTTAAAAATACTACTATTTTATTCCTTAAAGAGGATTCCAAGTTCACGACAGCTTATGGAGAAATTATGCTTCTGAAATGTCAGCTTATTTGGATCAATAAAAGTAATCATCTATCGTTTTGATCTTACAACTCGTCCAGGTTAAAAATTAAGTAGTATAGTATCCTTCCACAATTTACCAATATTTTGATTGTAAAACAATTTTTTTTACATGTATATTCAACCTTAGGTTGACTAAAATTGTTTTCATAAATTTTACATGAACTTTTAATGTGACAACTACTATTCAAGAAGCAAATATTTGGTATAACCTAGAAATTGCAGAAGGTGACAATTTTTGAAACAAAATTAGTCTGTACTGTTAATATTTCAGAATATTAAATTCCTTGTTATTGGTTGTTCTTTTCTATAATAAATTATATGATGTTGGTTTATTTTTTCCTATTACGAATGTCTGTAGGTTTGGGTTCATATTTCCATCCTATTTACACAATCCTCCATCAACGAATCTAGTCCCCTCTACAGAAGCACTATATTCGTGTAACAAAAAATACATTTCTGATGTAAAAAACATTCAACATGTATGTACTATGTTGTTACTTTTCATATGTAAATTTTCAGTTACTATTACTTTAAACATATATTTTGATTTATTAAAAATTATTTAATGTATGCTTTCAATTGTAGCCTAAAAGATTCCTAATTTCACCAACAGTACAAAAAATTCAAATCCCCCATAGTTGGTTTTATGAGTCATGTGACTCTTGCATGAAAAAAGTTCACAGTTTAGATGGAAGATTATGGTGCCAAATATTCAAGTTATCTCTTAATACTTCCACTACCAGGCCAGCAACTCTTTGATTTTAAAATATTCTGAGATTGCAACTTGGTGCTACTTATGGGATACACTTTCTTCCACTGATTATGCATTCTTAAAAAATACACTAAATATATTTAGGGTACAAATCATGGTTGCAGATAAAACGCGCTCATTTTCAGTTGTCATGTTCCACAAACAAGTAATACAGTTCATACATGAAATAGCTGCAAAGTTAAGAGTTGCTCTAATACAGCTAGAAGCATCTTTTTGTAACATCTATCCTTATTTTTTTTCTAAATGAAAACTAATAGTAGTTATCTTTTTTAAATTAGGATGATGATAAGTATGGTTTCCCTCATCAGTGGGAAGTATTCAAGTTAAAGAATATTTTATTATCAATTGGTATAACTACGTTTAATATTCAAAACTGTTATCGTTCGTTTGAACAGAATAGCTAAAAAGTCTATTCTATGAGTGATAATGAAATGTACATTTGTAGATTCAATGAAAAACTTTGACCAAAAAGAGGTAATAATTTATAGCACTCTTGATATATTGTACCACTGATTATATACAACGTATTTGTTCTGTTTGTGATAACACCGACACATCAGAGCAGCGGGTCTTTAGAGTTGGTTAGTGGGGTTGAAAATATAATGGTGCATGTCATTTACATCATTTTAATTTCTATAAACCAAAACATGAAACACTATAGTCTAATACTCTTTTCTGCTTTCCCATATTGCAACATCATGATGTTGGGTGTTTTACTTCTTATGGTAGACCAGGAATAGATGTATTGGTCTCAGATATGTCATCTACTCAAGTAAATTAATCTTACCTATAATAAGTATTATAATATTTCTAGATTTATCGAATGATAGCCATTCTTATTAGACACTATTTTTATTTATTTCAATGATTACACATCTCAGTGAAGGTTATCTACATATTAATGTTCCAATATTCTACATGTAGAAAAACCTCCTGTCTGATTTTGAAAATGAAAAACGGATTCAACATAATATATTGAAATGTAATGAAACCCTGGGATCATCAAGTCATAGTACTGACCTCGACGTTCCAATGATGGAAAAATTCAATAGGGGGACTTACAGAAGAAACTAACTGTTGATACTAGGGTCTATCGTGGCTATTGTTGGGCATTTTCCTAACACCATCTTTAGTTTGCAATACTTATCCCCAATACTTTTATATGTGTACATAGATCATGTTTGATGATGCAACGTCAGGGGGATTTTTTGGAAATGATTCTTGGACTGTAACTTCACTCATTGATGTGATCAGGATCAGATACTAGGTGTGACTTTACTTCCATGAATTTCTATTTTCGCACAACTGCATTCCAATTTTTGTCTTATCCGCTATGATAAAAATAATATCAATGCTATCTTATTATTTTAATTTTTATCGGAAAATAATACAGAGAAAATTTAAATTTTATGCCCATCATCCCATATCTTTTCTTATTAAATTGATCACATTTTCTCAATTCCTTAAATGAAAAGAATACAAGGACCAGAACACAGAGTTGGAAGCAGGTTCATGTGTCAAAGAATCACTAAGGGAAGAAGTTTCCTCCATCATGATGTTTTTTAGTAGGCAATCACTGATTTCTCTGTTGGTGTTTTACATTCATGGAGTAGCTGTTTTGAGAGGAGATTCATAGTATGATATCATAATATAAAACTGCACCATTATGTTATGGTTAGATTGTTTGATATTAATTTATTATTACCAGGTTTAACTACCTTTAATGATTAAGATATGATTTATTATAATGGTGGGAAGATTATAAAATATGATATTATACTACAACAGATGCAACTGAGAAGGACATTAAGGTTCAAGATGTTCTAAAAGATGAAACTGCAATTTTGGTACTCCAAATGCAACATCAGGTTATAACGTCGGTGAGCAAGAGGTTGCAAAATAATGTTTAAATACTTGACTCAATTTTTGCACACCAAATTATACATCATGGTATATCATCAAACTATTTTTATAGTGAAAGGATTCATTTTTTATTTTATGTTTTCACTATTAATTGCTCTTAATTCCTTGGGTTTATTGTTATTTAATGTTGGAATTAAGTTGAAACTTCTTTGTTTCAAATATTATATTATATTTATTATTTTCTTATTATATGTAGTTATTTTTTTATCTAATTTCTCTAGCCTGCATCATATCCCAGATAATCCATAATTACCTTTAATAGCATTGCCACCAAAAAAATATATTATAGATTGTATTTTATTTCATGCCTTGACGTTTAAAATTTCGTTTTATTAATGATGATCTAATTTCTTCAAGGGGTTGTAGAGGATAAACTAATATTATACAGGTTTTTTTGTTTTGATTTGTTTCCTACTCCTTATCAGGTATACAACTTCTTTCAGTTTCCCTCTTTATGAGCTTCCGTTGGAATTGATGCCCTTTTATTTTCAATAAGGATGAACTTCGAGTTATGGACACTACTGAATTATCAAAGGTTTATTCTAGTTTTGTTTTCCATTTTTTGATCAGTTTATATAATCCTGAATATTGTTTTCATTCATAGGATATCTTTTAGTTTATTTTGGGGTTTTCAATGAAATGGACTTATGTTTGTCTACTTTGATGCAGCTATATGAAAATCCTATATTCCACCTCAAGTTATGTTCTCTTTTTGAGCATCTTTAATCTTTAATATTGGACACATTGATGATAATAAGTATAATACTCATATGTTCTTCATTTCTTTAAATGTTTTTATTCACTCCTTGTAACTGGATATTCGGTTTGGTCTACCCTTATCTGTCAGACTGTGTTTTTCTTTGTATTTGAGCCTGTATCTAAAAAGGTAGGTGTTTTCTAAAGCTACTATTTTGTGCCTTTTCCTACTACTTATAAACAATGTTTATGTCTACTAATTAGGTATTTTGAATCTACTATTTTGTATTTATCTCATGGATTTGTTTTCTAATTAGGATGAATCTCAAGGGCTGAATTTGAGCCATTATTTTGTGTGTCGGTATCCAATGGATTACTTTAGGGACTGAAATCAATTGGTTGAAAATGAATTCATATTTTCTTCCTGTTATGTGTATATTATAGGAAAATTCATCTATAACCATCCTTAGAAGTCCCCGTCAATTTCATGAAAACAAAAAGATTTGTTAAGAAAAACTATGTATCAATCTTAAACATTTGTTAATGAGTATTTGTGATAATAATTCTAAAGCTCATGAATTTTTCATCTGAAATCTGAAAAATCAAAATTGGAAGATGCAAGAAAAGATACTATTTTTTTAAGTTCTCAATTTTAATTTTTTACAACACATATACAACATTATTGTAATTTTCATTTTACACATGTGTTATAGGAACATTAAATGACTCAATCATTGAGATTCACCAACAAATACTAGAGGATTGTGTTAAAGAGTATTGACATGATGTTTCATCGAAAAAATAGAGGTTAGAATTTATTTCTATCTAATAGAAAGTTATCACTCTCTCTAATGTAGATTCACGTTCATAATAAAACATTCCTACAAACATAAATCATAAATATAACTGGTTTTCTATGATTTTTATCATGATTAGATCAATTCCTGCACTCACATGACCATCTATTTGATGTCTATGTTGATCATGTGCAGTTCTATTGTATATCATTTTACATAGATGATGAAAAATTATAGATAATTTAATATTCCACTTTTAGATGTGAATTTCTCTTGTAGATGATTATCATGTCCAGTTCTGTTGCTCATGTACAGTTCTGTTGTAGATGATCATGTGCAGTTCCAGTATTTTGATCATGTGCAGGTCTATTGATGTTGTGAAATTATATTGTAGATCATTTGATCATGTACAATTATTTTGTAGATCAAGTTAGATAATTTGATATATGTGATGACACAATTGAGGTAATTTATTAGTTTCTTGGAACACTAAAACTGGGTATGTTACAACAACTAAAAATATTTCATTAAGTCAGGAATGTTTTTTCTATTTTCATTCTCCACAATTTTTTTAAAATCATTGGAACCTGTAATACTGCATTTTTTATGTCATATTCATTTCCTCTAACAATCACATATATTTCATTTCTTCTCATCTGTTGGAAAATTATATAATTATTCTTCAATGAATTCATTTGTCAATATTATCTGCTACATATTCATTAAATTAATTTCTTCATGTCGGAAATTTTTTTTACTACATTTGATGCTGATGATGTGGTCCAAAGATATGTATGAATGTTTCCAGACTCCACTTCTACAATAATCTATTTCATAGAACTGGAACTCCAAATGATGGATAGCGTAAACTAATAGACTGCTTAAATAGACAGATATTTCATGATGTAACTGCATGGTAATTGAAAATCAAGCATTATTCAGTTATTTTAAATATTTTTTTTTAATTTTCATTTCCTCTATAATCTAAACTGTGAATTGATTATGTAGATATTCATTTCACATTTTTTTCACATTTTCTATGAAATAGTTGTTTTTTCCATGAATTATTTCCACATAATTTAGGGTTCTAATAACTACCCATTGTATAGCTAACAACATTCCCAGTTTCTTTTATTTTTACTAAATTTTATCTACTATCATAAATGTTTCCATTTTCTCCAATTGTATTCCAATAATAATAATCACTATACTAAGATTTCAAAATATTGAATATTCATTTTCCTTATTAACATTGAAATATTTTATTGCCTCTATAAAATCAGAGAACCATATCATCGTGAGATTTCATGAACTAAGAATTTTTTTTTACCGCATTGCAAAGGCATAAGGGTGTACTCATTAGGAATAAAAAGTGTTAAGTGTTATTTCTTTGGGAATTTGTGTGTGGTTTGGTTTATTTCAAGTGTTCCACGATGATCTATTGTGTGGTATAACAAATTAGTTTATGTTTTTTATTAATTCATTAGTTATATTTAACATTTGTAAATAACTAATTTTTATTTCATGGAATGTGGTATGATCTGGGGTGCTTGAGTATAGCCACTTAGTACACTAAGGTGTTTTTATCTAGATTTTATGGACTCTAAAAATGATGCAAGATTCTAAAAAATTATTGAATTCATTATTATAAGGAGTGTTGTGTAATATACTGAAATTTATTTATAATTTTTTTAAAATTATATGGAATTATTTTAATACCACACACTTTGGAGGCACGTGATTCTGAGGCCTAGTGTGCTCGAAAGAGAAAGTTTTCCTTCTATTAATTTTACATAGGTTAATGTGGGAGCAGGGTTTTCTATCTTTTGAAATGGTGCACGGGTCAAAAATATGCGGGAACTATTCAACTTGGAACTCCAAGATTCACCTATAATAGAATTCACATCGACCATCAATGGTTAGGTGGAGAAGTTAATATTCAGACTTTTTGAAAAATAATAAACTATAATAAAAAAGATATTTTTTATCTTTTCACACCACTGAGCAGCGGATGATAGCTGTACACTATGGTGAAATGGTGCATTAAAGGAATCTCCTTAATGGCTCATTTTTGGGATAACATAATAGCTACGTTGTTTCATTAATGAAAGAGTGTACCGACGTGATCTTTAAATGTAACAAAAAAATTGTGATGCATTTTATTTTTAATAGTATTATGCATTGGTGGAATGAGTATTAAAATATAATGATTATCTAACGAATCTCTGATGGTTTTCTTCCCCAATGAAGATTGAAGAATTACGGAAGGGCATGATCGACTTCGATGTACCTGAAAGAACGATGACCACAGTCAACCTCTTAGACCATGAAGAATGAATATATATGGCAACGAACATCAACGAGGTAAGGGTTTTATTTTTAATTCATTCCTATCATTTATTTCTAAATGACAAACACAGATCAACCCAGGAATCAGTTGATCCGCGGGTCACTCATTCTTGAAGGAAGGTACTCGTTTTGGGGTTCAACATCAAACTGAATTATCATGGATTTAACGTATTCCATGAACCTCCCTTTGACACCACTTCATCAAGACCTATCCTCCAGGGCCCGTGATGTGACTATCCCAAAGATGCCACACAAAAGCCAGGGGATGTAGACCACTACCTAAGGTGTTAACCTGCTAGAGGGTGGTATTTTTATGAGTACCTATCCAAAAAGATACTCCCAACCACATCCCAAAAACCAAAAGGGGAAAACAAGTATTCCAAAAAGTGTTGAGTACATGTACCACAGAAATCAACTGGTCAAGAATACAAACCCACCTAAAAGAACTGAAAACAACAAAGTAAAAAGGCACTCGATCAACCATCTGCTGAAAATCCCACCTGATGTTAAGATTAGTGTAGCTCTTGTAAGACAAAGTGGAAAGCCATTCCCACCTAATATCACTGGGCCCCACCTGTTCATAGGCCACCAATTCCTCCATCGATGTTTTCATCTTATGAATCAGACATAACACATGCGGGAGAAACCTTTTTAGGCGTGAGTATCAAAATACTCTGTAGGGGACCCCGAAACACAAAGGATATACCCCACAACAATCTTAAAAGCAAATAAAAAATAATAAGAATTAATATATAGCACGAAGTACAAGACATATCATATCAGGTATACATCTATGTTATTGATAGAAGAATCATTAGTCACATAATTAAACACCTTGGCTACTGGTGAACTCGACCACTACGACTAATGCAGTACTTCTATGTAGAACAGAAGACCCTTCCCACTAACATTGTACTGATGTGGTACTCATCCATAATAAGCATTGTTGGTATGTCAAGTCACACAATCTCACTCCCACTATCGGCCGACAATATCATATAGAGGTGCTTCCCACCTTGGGAAACTGAGTTACTCATCCCTATCACGTAACATGGGTCTGCTAAGTCCCAAAGTCTAGATCCCACCATGGGTATGTAATGTCACAAATAAGATCTTCCCATTAGTTTGTAGTCGAGTAACATAGAGTCTCTTGTCAGCAGACATCTAGTCTCAGCCAACCGTAGGGTTCTGTATGGAGCATGCATGGGAGAACCAATCCACAAGAAATTATTTGCATCTCAATTCCCTAAAATTCTCAGTATTGAATACTAGAATATTCACCTATTCTAGGGGGTCCCAATGACCCAAATTCCTCATCAATTAGATTTTTGGTTTTCAGGTTATTAGTGTTTTAGTAAACTGGGGCTGGTTGCATCAGCGGCTAGCCCATCCTGACCTAGCTGTACCATGGCCCACATACCCCGTTTTAATTTTACTAACTCGACCTGACCTGGTCTGGGTTTTTGTATGTCATTCTTGGCCAATCCATTGGGCCCAGGAAAATGGGCCTCACTAGATTCGACCTAGTTTGGATAAGGTTCTAGCCAGTTGGATCACCTGGAGACCCAGTCTCTTCTAGCAAGGCTCGAAAGGTGTGGGTCCGACCTTCCTGTATAGGTTCGGACCTCTAGGTTCATGTATAACCATAAGGGAATGAGACAGGCCATATGCACTATGGGTCTGGCCCACCAGCACATGTCCAGTCTAATGGTGCGAGTCCGGCCAAATGGGCGTGGAATCGGCCCGACTGTCTGGACGGGGGAACAGATCTCTAGCTGGATGCCCACCACATGTGCATCTGATGGTGTGAGGCTAATAGTGTGTGCCCAGGATGTGGAATCCACCATTGTATCCCCTCCTCATTCCACACATGGCTCGTAAATAGAGGTATGCTCCTCATATGTGGTGCCCGATTAGCATCGCATCCAGCACCAATACTGGATAACAAGTCGTGGCCTTTGCTCAGTAGTGGTCGAGCCACTGCAACTCTCTATATTGTTCGGGTGGAATGGAAGTGGTATTCCACCTCCATATGGATATAGTCAGTGTCGCTCCTCTATGTCGTCGCGTCCATCTGGCCGCCGTGGAGGGCCAGCATGACACGGAAGGCAAAACCCTTCATGTGGGCAGAGAAGTGTCAGTATAGTTTCCAGTAGCCGAGATGGAGGCAGATGAGTTCTACAATCATGAGACTATCAAAAAATGGTGTTGGATATGTAGTTTTTTGTGATGCATCCGGGATCGGACTGAGTTGTGTCATGATGCATGAGAGAGTGGTGATTGCCTACAGATCACGACAGTTGTTTCATAATGTGTCTAACTATGCTGCCCAAGACCAGGAGTTTACAGCATTGGTCTTTTCCATCAATATGTAGTGGCACTACATGATGAGTGAAAGGTTTACAGTTTACATCAACCACAAATATCATAGGTATATCGATTCCCAGATGAATAAAATCACGAGACATCGGTTATGGATTGATTTCATCCAGGATAATGAATTTGAGATAGTCTATACTCTTGGGAAGGGGAACATGGTAGAAGAAGTTCTTAGTAGGAAGACTAGTTTCTAGCTACTGAGTGAGGCGACAGAGTATCTAACTGCGATGAAGATAACCTTTGTGGATTATGATAGAGAAGATTACCATCAATCAATGAATGTTACTCCCCCAATAATATATCGATTATCCTGGGGATGTATCAGACTCCCTCAAAACCTCCTCCAACAGTGCCACCAGTACTATAGTGTGCCCTCAGAAAAATATGGTGTGCTCCCAACTTATGGAAAATCCATCAAGAGCATGTCATACGGATAACTGAGAATATAGGGCCTTTATGTAATCATCCATTAGGTGTGCCTTCCGTACTTTCTATAAGATTGGTGGAGTAACAGTCATCGACTAAAGTTAAGATGCTCTTCCATCATCCCCGAATGATATCTACATCGCAGCTAGTAGCTCTGTCACGTCACTCAGTAGCTACAAATCAGTCCTCCTTCGATGCTAATTTTATACCACATTCCCCTTCCTAGTGTTATAGACTTTCTCAATTCCATTTTCCTAGAGAAATTCCATCCATCTCCAGTGTCTCATGTTCTGGCCCTTCTGGGAGAAAATCTACTTGAACACTTGTGGTCAGATTAAAATGTAAACCATTCTCCAATCAAGTAGAGCTGTCATATCTTTAAGGCCAAGACCAATTATACTAACACAGGGTCATGGGTTTCATATTTCTACTCAAACTACCTCAACATAGATGAATTTTTTGTGATCACCACTCTCTCTTCCATCAGGACACAACCCAGTCTGGTCCCGGATTATTCATTGAAAACTAAATACTCAACTCTCTATTCTGGTAGCCTCAAGATAGGGGTACTCTCTAGTATCCACCTCAACTCCTGGAAACACTTTTGGCACTTCTCAATCCACATAAAGGGTTATACCTTCTGTGGCAAGGTGGTGTTCCACATCCATATGGTTGTGGTAGCATGGAGGAGTCGTGTCGACCGACGTCGTGTCGAGGCGACGACCCACGTCTAGGCTGCCCTGAAGAATATGTGAACTAAGGTCTCTTGATGGTGATGGATTGGAGGATGTGACCCATTGGTTGTGGCAGGTTCTGGACACGGCACCAAGCAGGTTCCGCATAGGAGGAGTGGCCCGCTCCTTCTGGCCTACGTTCATATGGAGTAGGGGACACGGAGTCAGCTGCCACTTCCCAAAAAAACTCCACCGGCTACACATGTGGCCATGCTCCAACTGAAGGGTCGCACCCTATCCAAAAATCCGGTCCCACACCCGGTGGGCTGGACCCCTTCCATTCCAGTCAGTCGGATGAGACTGTGCCTCCCAACGACCACGCAGGCTAGACCCTCGGCCAAATCGGTATGTGTCCAATGAGGCTCATTCGTCCTGATTCACTGGAATGGCTGGACTGGGCTAACCCAGAATCCAACCGAGTTAGGTCAGGTAAGTCGAATTAATCTAGGGTATGTGGGACCCCCATGATTAGTTGGTCGGGTCAGTCCAACTGAGCTCAGACACAACCATCCCATGTTTACTAAAATGCTAATAACTCACAAACCAGGTGTCCTATTGACATGTTGTTTAGGATGTTTTTGACTCTCTTGAAAAGGAGGATCTTATGGAATTCTCTAAGGAGACATTCATGGAAGTTGAGATATTATTAATTTCTTTAGGAGTGGTTCACCCAAGTGCGCTACATTTAGAACCTTGCGGTTGGCTGAGACCTTAAGAATCCTGAAAAGCGACTCTATGATTCTCGATTATGAGCCAATGTGAAACATTAATGTGTGACTTTTCATCCCCACATTGGGAGCGAGACTGTGTGACCCAGAAGACCCATATTACACGATGGGGAGGAGTACCTCATTTTTTCAATGTAGGAATCCCCTCTATTTGACATTGTAGGCCCACTATGGGAATGAGATTTTGGGACTCGACATACCCATGGTACTCATCACTAATGAGTACCACATCAATCAATGGATGGTGGGAAGCATCTTTTGTGTGACCTAGTAGCCCCACTGTACTCATAATGGATGAGTTCCCCAGCAGCCGAGTTGTTGGATGATGTGACTGAGGATGCATCAATCGCTACCATAGATGTATACCTGGTGTGAGATGTATGGTTCTACATGTCTGTGCTTTATTCTCTTGATTCATGATTATGAAATTTGATTTTATTTGGTGATTTATTTGTGGTCTTACCTTTGTGTTTTAGGGTCCCCTATTGATCATTTTGTCACTCATCCCTGTATGGGCTTCCCCCTCATGTGTTGTTTATGGTGAAGATGAAAGATTATTCGATAGAGGACATGGTGGTGTAGGACCAGGCGAGGCATAGTGAGAATAGGCATGCAGGATAATGTACTTCAACTTCCAGTAGCTACAATTCTCTAACCATCATGTGGGGTTTTCAATGGATGGATACCTAATTCCCTTTTACGCCGTTATTTTATGTTCTTTTTGTTGGATTTGTATTCTGGCCAACTTGATTTCAGTTATACTAGTTCTCAGCAATTATTTTAGTATACTTGTCTTCCCTTTTCAGTTTGGGGGACATTGTTGGGCGTGTGTGTGTGTTTATAAGTAATCATGAAAATACTACAAAATTGTATGTTGATTCATTTGACGCTAGTCCTCTGCCCCTGGCCTTTAGAAGGCCTGCTTGGGGTAGTCACATCATGGGTCTCTGGGGACAGGTCGTGACATGTGGTATCAAGTATTTTTTCCACAGTAATGATAAATATTTTTCTTGTGTACATGCTATATTCATTAACACCCATTGTTGGTGTTCATGGATCATTTATTTAATACAATTTATTTGGGATACATGTTGATAACTTTGACCTTCCAAAAATCACATCAGAACATCCATTGTCTGCTACACATAGGGAGTTCAATTTCAAGAAATTCACAATGTGATGTATTAATAGATTCCTTTGGTTCGCCACATGATTCAACCAACAAAGATCTTTAGTTGTATTTATAGATTCGTTATTGGGATTAATAGTTTAGATATAAATATATGTTTTAATACATGTTAAGAATCTAAAGAGGGGTTTTTATATTTTATTTTTTTCCAAAATTTATATGAGTCTATTGAAATGGTCTTGCTCATGTGTGTTAGGTTTTTAATTGGTTATATGTCTTAATGACTGAAAACTATATATGGATGTGGATTTTTTAATGGGAGGTCTTAAGATTCATGAGACTTGAAAATAGTGCTTTAAATGATTTTTAGTTGGAGATATGAAATGGTTGTGTTGGTTCCCATTTAGTGGAAATGACATGATGGAACTATTTACAGTTTTAATTGAAATTAAAATATATTTTCCGTTGTTTTAAATGCTAATGTGGAAGAAATATGTTTTAAGGGATTATTAAATTTTTTTTAAATGCATGGATGATATAAATCACAATGTTAAAATTTATTAGAAGTGTTTGATATGTGAAAAGGGATAATAATTGTATGCCATGTTTTAGGGTCAAAGGACCATTGGGTCCTAAATATATGAATAAAATTTAAAATGTGTCTATATGATATTTTTAATGGTTATGAAGTTACTCCTAGTTATTCGATAAATTATGGATACAGAAAAATATTATTTCTACATAATATAAAATTATGTTTAACAAAACCTAATATTAATTAGAAAATAAGTAATGAATAGACTATTATATTTAAAAGATTATTTACAAAAATACATCAACATTATTATAACACATAATTATTTGAGTCCTTATAATGAGTTCATATTTCCTTATGATCTTATACCACTGCATATAATATCTAAATATATAAATTTTAAAAATGGGGGAGGTAAAAATACATGTTTTGGAATAAGCATGACTATGATGAATTACTTGTTAGTCTAGGTTATAAATTGAAATAATAAATGATAAATAAAATGAGTAATCTCATAAAATAAATGAATACTAGAAAAAATATTTTCAAATAATTGTATGATAAGAAATAATTGATAAAATAAAACATTAAAAATAATAATTAAAATATAACTTCAATAAAAAAATCACATGGTGGAAAACTTACCATTGTGTTTTAGATTTACTCATTAATCCCATACATTACATCTCATGATTCAAAAACATTTAAAATGAATTAGAATACTATTTGGGACAACCCATCAACCCATACTAATTATTGTGAATTCCTCAAATATAAATCCATTACATGGTATAATAAAAAGAATTAAAAAATTATGGAACTAGTTTTCATAATCTTGCATCATATCACAATCAAAATAGATTTCATAATGATGTAATTTCAAAAATGAACATATGAAATGTATTAACCCTTAAAAGGATGTGATAATGAATAATATAGTTATTTAAAATAAATATATATAGAATTTAGAAGGAATCGATAATTTCACAGATAGATTGAATGTTATTTAGATATACAATAGACATAAAACAAATAAAAAGGATGGTTCCCAATGATCTTTTGTATTAATATTGTTCTTATTAAAAATATATTAAAGACTATTATATTAAAAATATAGATTTGTTGTAGATTTATTAAAAATAAATGATATATAAAAATATATATTAATAAATTATTTTCCTTAAAATATTATAACCCTTTTATGAAAAATCATTATTAAATTCATTTCTTTTTTAGATGCTCTTTTTTTCTTTCATGTTTTATTTTGAATGTCTCGTTATTTTTAAATTGGTCATTATTCCATAATAACTATTGTTTTAAAAATGTTACTAATATGATATATATGAATTATATATTTATTTAGTTTCACCCATATAAAGTTTTGTTAAAATTTTAATTACATATTTCATGGATTGGGTATGTCATACAAACACATGAACGATGCATTCATTTTAAAAGGATGCATGAAAATAATATTAAATAATTTTGCACCATTAAAAATCCCAATAATAACATATATATATATATATATATATATATTAATTTAATGAATAACACAATTATATATCTTTTGGAGAGGCGGTGATGAAAAAAATGTAAATTGGTTTATGAGGTAGTAGTCCACAATGCACATGAGTGAAAATTTTGTTTCCATCTGAATAAAAGAGATGATATATGCAGGCTATAAAATTAACATCATAAAATATATTTATATGTAATATATTTTTTAAATTTTTTCATCCTATTAGAATATGATTATAAGGAGGTGAAAATAAAATACAATTTAAACATGGGAATGATGATTATACCTCATCTCCAGAAAACATATTTTATTTACATAATAGACACTCTATGTTTTTTATTACACAAAAAATGTAAATCTGGAATGTCGGGATGGATGTTAGGAAACCATTTAGAGATTAATTTTTTTTTTAAAATCCATTTTATTTATTAATAAAATAAGATATAATATTCCCTTTTATATGCTATGAGAGGAGCACTCATAGAATTACCAAAAATTTTGCAATAATATTAATTAATATAAATTAATTTTTAATATAATTTTTTTCTAAAATTTAATAATATTATTATAGTACGAGGATAAATCCATTTAAAATTATAAAATCAAATCTGGAGAAGTTTAGATTAATTTTTACCTTTACATCTTTATTTTAACCTACATAATCCATTTTAAATGAATACAACTACAACAAAAAATTTGCACACTTGGTGTCAATATAGTTAATATAAAATCAATCAATTAAATTAATATAAAATTTATGGGTTTTTTATCATATAAAAATAAAATTTCCATTTATATCATTTTTTATAAATTTTAAGTCATGTAGTAAAATATTATATATTATAATATAACTTTTTTTTCATTTTTGTAAATTCTAATATAATTTTAGTTTAAACAAACAACAATAGAAATAAAATATAATCCATTTCATCCTCTATAATATGTATTTACAAAAAAAACTACTATCTTGTTAAACAAATAAATATTTAACATTTACCATTTTTTGAAATCATTTATTATCTTTTTTTATTGAATAAATAAGTTTTTTTGGCATTATGTAAGAATCAATAGTAATTATTTTAGTACTTTCAATTTGAAATAATTTTACAATAAAAAATAATAATTTATATTTCGTGATGAAATTTAGATCTAAACATACCCTATTTGTACCCTATGTATAAAATTTAGCAATAAAAAATGAGAATTAAATTTTTTACAATAATTATATAAAATAATGGAAAGGTAAAAATCAATGAAATATGTCATAGAGTTACCTTATTTATGAAACAGGGAGAAAAATATATGAACTATACTAATCCAATAAGTTAGATACAAGTGTAATGATCATATTTAGTTCTTATAATTAATTTTTATACTTAATTACATTATTAAACCATACCATGAAGACAATTATTTACTTTGGGAACTATTCATAACGACAAAAAATAAATGGGAAATATTTAAAAAATAAGGACACCCTGATTCCAAACATGTACTCCAATTTTTAAGAATCAAATTCTATAATTCTTTTAAATTATCATGACAAAAAAATAGAAGACAGAGTTATTTTTTGTTATAAAAAATACGTCATTTTATTAAAATGCATTTTTAAAAATTTAATGAATTATAAAAATTCTAAAGATAATAATTGGATTATTTTCAATAAAATGGAATTTTTTAAATTTTAAAAAGTTCTTAATAATTATTTTTATTAAATAAATCCTTCAAAATAATGGAATTTTTCCATAAAATCAGTATTTCTCACTATTCATTGAAAATTTTATCTTTAATGAAATCCAAATATTCACCATAAATGAATTTTTAATAGAATTATTTTAAAATTTATATACATATTACTTATTATTTCTAATTTTATTATAATATAATTATAATACTTAATCACTTGAAGAAATTTTAACTATTTTTTGAAGGAAATATATATTTGATGAATAAAATGACTCAAAAATTAAATAATGAATATTTGATAGGTATTTAACCAATATTAATATTGGGTAGAAACATAAGAAATATTTATTAAGTTATTAAATATTATTCATACCAAACAATTTTTCCAGCTATGTTATAATATTATTATTGGAGAAAAATTATTTTATTGTGAATTTTGTATCCTTTTTAGGAATCTTATGCACTATCAAAAATATTATTAATATTATCTATTTTTTATAGTTTTTCTATAAAATAATTATAATATATTATCACCTGAATGGATTTCAACCATTTATTGATGGAAATATATATTTTTTGAATAAAATGACATAAATAATAATTAATAGAATATTTTATAAATATTTAACAATTATTAATATTGATTTGGATCATAAAAAATATTTATTAAATTATTAAATATTATTCATACCTAAGAATTTTAACAGTTATGTTATAATTTTATTAATTTAGAAAATTATTTCATGGATCCATTTAATTCATTATTAGGCATCAAATGTACATTACAAAATAGTATTAATATTAAATTCATATCTTGTTACATTAATAACCCATATGAAATTTTGCCTTTGAAATTCAAGATTACATAATATAGTTAAAAACATGAGGGTAGTTTAACTTCATTTCCTCACCCAATTCTAATATTTCCATTCCAAATTTACGTGTTCTCTGCATTACATTAACTATATGAGTTGCCATATATTAATAGACTATGTAATATGTATTTAAAAAATATTTATATTGAGTGGAAACATAAAAAATATTTGTTAAATTATTAAATATTATTCATACCTATCGATTTTAATAGCCATTTTATAATTGTATTATTTTGATAAAAATATTTTATGGTTTATTTTGAATCATTGATAGGCATAATATGTTCTATAAAAAAATAATATTAATATAGGGGTCATATTTTTTTACATTAATAACCATATGAAATTTTTCCTATGAAATTCTAGATTACATATTAAGGTTAAAAACATGAATGTAGTTTTTCATCATGTCCTTACCCAATTCCAATATTTCCATTCCAAATTTATGTTTTCTTTGTAGTACATTAACAATATGAGTTTACTTATTTTAGTGATCATTAGCTCTATGGTAAAATATCTTAATCTACTGATCATGATAAGATAGAAAATTTTTCACTACTATAACCACTAAATGTGGTAAATGTGACATATATGGTGTGTACATAATAAATAATGATATGTTGAATATTCCATGCACTTTAGATTGGATTATTGGCAGTGCTAGTCAATTGGCCCCATCATCAATGTGATCGAGTATATTAATGTTTTCAATGTACCCTGTACATTCCATACATCATTCAAAAATCCCTTTACTCTCATCCATGAAGATATTAGGAGAAAAAAATTAAATAAATCCTTAATATCTTTTTCTCATTAATGATTGATAGAATAACTCTTGTTTTGACTCCCAGTAGTCATTAGCTGTTACGAAATTGTATTAAATTTTATAATTTTTCCTCTACCATTTTAGTTCCCAAATAATTTCCCTAACCATAAATATCCCAACATTTAGTTTTTCAACATCTATTAGTATATAAAGATTATAATATAATAATTAGATTTATTGAATTAATGTTATTAGTGTACACGGACTCAACCATAGGCAGATTTTGTTTAGAGAGTCCTTTAAACTACATCATGAATACTACCATTATGTACCCTAGTGTCTTCATAGTATGATATGTTTTGGAATGTTCTACGGGTGATGAGGCATAATAATGTTCATCTAATTATTTTTATGATGGTGGATAATCTTATAGTATATAAAGGTAAATATCATATATCAATTATATATAATCATTTGTGGTGTTATAGGTTTCTTCCGAACCTCATTGATGTTTTTCCTCCATGTTTATTAAGTGATATGCCTTATAAAATTATAGTGGAATTAGTAGTCAAATTAATATTTTCCACTATAAACCAAATTACATTATTTTAACATGGTTTATTTTAATGATAAGTTATAAATGTGTTGTGATGTGTTCCCCTTTTTTGGAAACGTAAAATTGCAGCATCATCCCAATGGAATTTTTCCTTTAATAATCCCCTTGCTAAAAAACTAGAAACATTAATTTATATTCCCCTATATCCATTCATGAATTATAAAAATAGTAATTCTCATGGAGATATTGATAAATATTCAAACTGCATGTTTGGATAGAAAATGTCGATCCATATGAATCATTTAATAGATCCCTATATTCAATGGGCTTGATGATAAACCCAATTATTACCCAAATCATACATCAACATCATCATAAAAAAATTTACTCTAAGGATTTACATTTTTTTATACCTTCCACCATTATCCTAATTTTTGTATTATCTATTTGAGAATTTTCATCTTCCATAGTAGGGATTGTAGATAAATATTTTGAGAAAATAATGATTATGGTCATTACATTATTATTCCCATTTCCATCATCTTCATGTACAATAACAATAGATCTATCTCAATTCTCATCATTGATAATTATTTTAGATCAATTCTACACTAATCATCTTCTATAATGCATTATTTCTGAGATCGATATTGGATTTAGTACTAAAATTCCATGATTTGGTATAACCTTCATCACTAGTGAATATTTTCATTGTTAGTGAGATTATATATTTCATGATCTTATTATTTGTATATATTTATCACTTCTACCTATATTGATAATTTATCTAAATTTTTTCAAAAAATATAATTGATGTGAATTATAGATCAATTTTTGGATATTTCTTTTCATTAAAATTAAACTATATTGTTGCATCATTTACATATTTTTCCCTTTTCATTAATACATTTTCCAAACAATTCATTGAAGCATCAAAATATACCATAAAAATTATCCATGTGTGAGGGAATCATGAGAACTGGTATAGTGATAATCGTCTTTTTTTAGTTCCATAATGTTCTCTTTGAATTCAATACTATAAAAAATCATTACTAACATTTGTGTTAGCTCATTTTGGTGGGTATACAGACAAGATATGTTTCTCATAAATCACCTATAAAACACATATAGTATGTATAATCTATAGATCATTTTTACAGATACTGGTAGAGGGTATCCGTAAATTTAAATTTTCATAGAATGGTCAATAAGTATCCCTTTGGTAGTTGTAACATGCCCCAACAATGATACAAAATTTACCAATAATTAACATTTATATAAATTTTCGCATTGTTTCTCCTAAAATAGAGTATTTACCATATTATTCAAATACTTCCCATGTTACTCTATTAATTTATTGTATATAATAACATCAAACATAAATACTATAAAAACATTTGTGAGGTAATCTCTAAAAGCACTATTAATTAATTCCCTAATGAATATAAGAGTATTAAGGTTTCCAAAGGTAATAAATATGATTTAATGGACTCCATTCCTTTTTGAAAATATTTTTCTGGTAATACAATCCTTCATCATATATAATTAGTGATATGGAGATAGAATATTATCCTTAGTGAAATCCTAGACCGTAGATAGTCGATCGAGCATTTATGATTTCCATAGAAGGAATGATTTTTATTTGATGTGATTTTTTCATTCATAATAATAAAAATATTAGTGAATTCACCCATAATTATTCATGGTGATGGGGATGAGAACACCCTATGCAATGAAACTCAATATTATAAAATCCTTTCCCAAAATCTCTTATAATTTCTATATATATTATAAAAACTCAATAATTTATTTCTCTATGTAGTCTTAAATATGTTCATAGACCACGGTTTAAGATGAATATAGTATTCAACATATCAATATAGTGGAATCCTTGAAAAATAAATAGGGTATAAACCATCATAATCCTTCAAAAAAGGGTATTACCTTAAAAATTGATAAATCCATTATCAAAATCATATTATATTTTTATTATTTCTCATGATAAAAAAATATAAATTCATGACTAGATGATTAAATGGTTTTTTAATCAACCTCAATTCACTTTTATAGAATCATGACATGACTTGGGATGTGAGGACGAAACAATCTCTCATTATAGTTGATGTTGGATTATAATAATGCTTTAAATCCGGGCATGAAATATTATAAATCACACGAAAGGATATAAGTGATATTTTATTTATTATTAATTATAATAAAATGTAGAAATAATTATTTATATATGTATGATTCATTCAAATAAAATTTAGTAGTAATTATTTATATAGTTATGATTTAAAAATTACTTCATTATATATTCTAAAAGTTAACTGAAACCCAATGTTTATAAGGTGGTGTTTTACTAGATCTTTTAAACAAGAATGATATGAAAGAATGTGTTTAAATATAATTAAAATGTATAATCACTATTATTGAAATAATAACTATAATACATGTCCCAAAATATTTTTCTATGTCCAACTCAGCATTGGGGATAAGTTATTCTCTTGTATGCCTCCTTCCCATTGATGTTTTTGTGGTTGATTTTCTTTTTGATATGGAATGTTATTTTAAAATTAATGTCTTCTTTACATATTAAATAATTTAACATAGGGTGAGGGTTGGTCTATGATTTTATTTCCTCTATTTTTTTAGATGGTTTTATCATCTGTCTTCATCATTTATTAGTTGAAATTCCATCTACTCAAAAATTGAATCATTTTATAATTCTCATTAGACTGGTTCTAGGATTCTTCTTCATACATATTCGTATCCTTCGATGTTGATATTTATTTCCTCTATAAAATTTATCTATTTATTTCATCTATTAAAATTTAATTATATACTCTTTATCTCCATTACCATGATACAACTTAGAGTTTCTAATCACCATCCCTAAAATGATGGAATATTTACCAATACATTCATTGATAAGAAACTCCCAAATCAACAATTAATTTCATATATATGGATTTAATCCACTAAATATGCATTCCACAATACGTAAGGAGTTTATTCTAAAGAGGAATATATACTGTGTTATCCTTATAATTTTTTATTTCTACACTCTTAAAAATGCATCTTCTGTTTTCTTTAGCTTGTGGAGCATTATCTCTATTTTTAAAATATCATTATTGCATTTTTGTTGGAACTTTTTTATAGTAATACTTCCATTCCATTAAATCAAAGTCTTCATAATACATCCTGTTTTTTACCAAATTCCAACACTGGTCATATTCCTCCTACAAGCAATGAATAAATAAAACAACACTATATTGTTCTATGATTTTGATTGCATTGAATATTTTTTCAATGTAATCAATCAATTTATCTATAATTAGGGGATCAGAAGATATTCTAAACTAAATAATTCTATTTAATTTATAATACATTAGAACAAAATTATTAATCATAATATTGTGTGTTAGTTTGACAAGATTAATGTTACTATTTGTAACCCAATTCACCAGAGCTAGTATTTCCATGAAATTACTTGCTACAGTTCTCATAAAGACAAGAATATCATTAGTTATATTAGCGCATTTCCTATCACATTTGTTTTTGAATGATTTGTCATATTTCTCACCAATAAGAAACATTGAATCTAAAAATATGATAATAATTTTAATAATAATAAAAATAATAATGTAATTATTTTTAAAATAAAAATAATAACTTATAAATGTTATGTATATAAAAAATATATGTTCGTAGGTTAAAATATAGAGTTTTTATTTTAAATTACTTATAATTTCTTCTATCATTTATAATTTATTTAGGCCCGTCAAAATGGATTGTAAATAATTTCTAATGTTTTTCTAAAATATCCCCCTCTATTTTCATAATAGGTGTAAAGTATGACAACATTATCATGCACTATATATTTATTGACTAAATAATAAAATCATCATTTTACAAAGTTATTACCAATTGTTAAAATTTTTCTACAGACACAACCACTAATAGTTTTGAGACATAAATTTAATGTCATAGAAACCACTAAGTCTCTACTTCACCAAAAATAATAGATGTCCTTTTTTAAATAGACTTTTTTGAGGGATTTTAAAAGTTTATAAAATAAATAATCAGAAAAATTATTAGGCCCCAGCCTTAAACATTAATTAATCTGGAGTTATTACAAGATTACACCTTGAGGATCTTTTCAGGTTTAGAGTTTTAGAGAATTAGATCATAAAACTTGCATTACATTCCACATATAAAAAAAGTGGTTACATAAAGATAGTATTCTTCTTTCCCATTAATGGAAACATATTTAAAATAAAACATGTATTATTTCTTGACACTTCCTTGACACTGTCATCATATCTTGTACCTTTCCCTTCACCTGTGAAAAACATTTCAAAAATTTTGGGATGAGCATAAAAAGCTCAATAAGGGATATAAAAATATGGAAGGGAAACATGGGTACATATATACATAAGAATGAAATCATACTTTACCCATAAAATATAAGCACTTTGACATACCTCATCAAATCATGAATAAATCCGAGAAATGATAAGACATAAAGGTAACTTGAGTTATTTATAACATTCTTAGGTAGGGAGTAACCCTCTTGGTTACGTTTGGAATACCCATCATAGTATATTCCATAAATCTCTTCGGAGAAACCTTAACATTTCACTCCTTTGCGTTACCCAATGCATTGGAGAGATATATCGGGCTCACTCGCCCTTAGTTTATCACAGAAGAACCTCAACATAATCGTATCTCATAAAACATGCATAAATGAAACATAACATTTCTACCTTTCAATCACAAGATATCAATACAACACACTGATATAAAAACATTATGAAAACCATTTTCAATACCAAAATAAAAGAAAAGTAAAACATGGTATTTATTTTTCTTTTAAAAAGAAGGTATGGCATGTAGAGGAATCTGAAACTCAAATAATGGTCACGGCGGCGGAGAAGTCATTGTCGCCGCATACGTATGACAAAAACATTCCCTTTTGTCGTTTAGTAAACTCTTCATATAAAAAATATTCCTTTTGAATAAACTTAAAAGTAAAATGGGTTTATACACCATATAAAAGAAGGATGTGTATAAAACAGAATATGCCTCAATGAAAGGAGATTGAGACGATGTCCCATACCTTGGTTCCAACTTGACTCGATCGTTATTTAATGTCATGAATAATAAACTTGAGTTAATTTCTAATTGCCTAAGAACCTTTTTCAAGTTCATTATTCCTTTTATATCACTTATTTCCATTTCATGAACACTATGTAGTTATTTAAGTTAATAACGGTCGTTTTAACGATCATTGGTACTTGAGTAAAAAATAAACCCTTTATAATTACAAGTTGTTCGTGTATCCATTATATCCAGAATTATAATCATGATGTATACATCTTATATATCCAG
Source organism: Viscum album (assembly GCA_963277665.1). Lineage (NCBI taxonomy): Eukaryota > Viridiplantae > Streptophyta > Magnoliopsida > Santalales > Viscaceae > Viscum > Viscum album. Next base: position 1,750,558,887 of record OY728157.1, on the reverse strand, counting down.
TATATACATGCATTTATAATATTACATAATCATTTAGAGGTAAGAAATGAAATGCACCGTTTAATGGAGACGGTAAGCCGTACGTACGCATGAACGCTACTTTCATGTCTATTTCGTATTTTATAGAATGGAATCATAATGATATAAATGTATATTATAATTCCAGTATAATATCATATATAATATCATAGTTCCATTTTTTATACGTCCCACATATGGTATTTAACGAATCAAATCACTTTGAGGGGGTGGTAGTCCGCACTTCCTTAAATGAAGATATCGCGTTTACCCATAATGGAATCCATAAAGGTATGTCCAAAATAAAAAATATAGAATCTTAAGGAAAACCTAAACATATCATATATCATATATAAATATAGTGACATCTTAATGGCCACCTTTTAAGGTGTTAAAAGAATGTTGAACAATCATCATTTCGGGAGGCATAAATTCACCATCCACAGAAAATGTATGTCCTTTAACAATTAGATGTAGGTGTGTGTAAGTGTAGATCGAATACATCTTATAACAAAATCCTAGTATACTGAATATACTGGAGTTTTTACAAAATAAATTAATAAAAAGAGTTTAGGGGGTTGGAGAAGAAAAATAAACCAAAAGGACTCAAGTGAAGACATTACCTTAAAATCGGGTAATTCCCTTTGGTTTGAGCTCAAAGGCTTCCTTGGGAAGACTTCTGCCCAAAGTTAGGCTTCACGGAGTAACAGAGGGAAGTGGAGAGACAAAATGGGCAGGTGTTGGCTGAGCCAAAGGCTTTGGAAGTGTGGGTAGGGGGGTAGAGGTGGTGGCCTTTTATAAGAGGAGAGGAGGGGCACTCTTGGAATGTAAAGAAATGTTACTTTATTTTAAAATGAGTTTCAGATTCAAAAGGTCCCACATTGATATAATTCGATGCTAAGGTGATAAGGGTTCTAAATATACCCATAAAATAGGTTTTGGACATGTGTAGGTCATAGATTTTACATTATCTTTTCATTTTATTTAAATTCTTTATTAATGAGGTAATCGCTGCATCATCATGATGTCAGAAATAATTTAATATATTTAATGTTTAAAAATTATAAAAAAACTATCCTGCTGTAGGAAATTGTTTTATCTTTCTAGTGAATATTTATAGTAAAAAATCTGACTTGTATAACCCCATGTAAAAATTGTTTTAGTAAAACATCTCATGTTTGTGTCATTTTTACATTTACATTAAATAAAAAGTTATTTATGTAATTTCCCAACCAAATTGGCTCTATGGGGTCCCCTAGTTGACCCATGGATGGTCTTGGTCGCCCATTACACATACAATGAGTGTAGGACATGTTTCAAGCTCATCTCATATTATTAAAACATTATTTTTACCTTAAACTACACTAATTACCTCTAATCGCGATTAAAAACATAAAAGTTATTATTCACCAAAATATTATTTTAATCTCATTGAACCACATTTTACTTCTTAATGACAACCATGTATATCGGATTTTTGAAAATCAAATCACAGAAGTGTCAAAGTTTCATTTAAACGAGAAATCAGTTTCTTTAACTACCACTTAGTGGTTTCACTATTCATCAAAAATTGAAGTTTTTTAGAAAAATACCAAAACTTCGCCCCCAATATATTTTTGATATTCTGAATTCAAAAATGTTTTCTATTTTACAAAATTTAAAACATATAAGTTGCATAAACTAATTTAATAATTAATTCCCGCTGTTAGAGCAAATAACGTGTTTTTATGAAACAATAAGTATCAAAAGATTGACACTAGTTCAAGCCCAATTTCAAAGTGAAATTAATTAAAATGAACACTATTGGATTAAATGGTAAAAATATATTCTAATTTCACTTTAAAAACAATTCACAAGATAATCTAATCATATAAATAAATTATATTAAAAAGCAGTTTTGATGTAAAATGCAGTATTTTTCATTATTCATTAAAAAAATGAACATTGTTAGAAAAATACAAAAAAATCACACAAAGTAAATTTTGATGTCCCAATCATAATGAATATGTTTATTTTGAAAAACATAGCTTATAAAATTGTCAAATGATAGATTTAAAAATGGTTTTCCATCAAAAGGCCGTAAAACAATTTTTAAAAAATATGAGTGTATTCCATGCTTAAGATTGGATTTAATTTCATTTTAAGCCTCTAAACCAATATCTAATTCATTAATAGACATAGATAAAAATATCTATTATTCATTACTTACTTGGGATGTTACATCCTTCCCCCCTTTAGAAAATTGTGTCCTCGCAATTTATTTACTTATCGAATAAATGGGGGTACTTATCCCTCATTGCATTTTCAGATTCCCATGTTGCATCTTCCATCATGTGGGTTTTACACAAAACCTTTACCTGATTAATCACCTTATTCCGTAACACCTGCTCCCTGTGGTCAAGAATCTGGACCGGTTGTTCCTCATATGATAGGTCCTCTTCCAATTTAACTACCTCTGGACTCAAAACATGAGATGGATCTGGAATATACATTCTCAACATCGAAACGTGAAAAACATTGTGTACCTGAGATAAACTCAGAGGTAAAGCCACCCGGTATGCAACTGATCCAACACTCTCCAGAATTTAATATGGTCCAATGAACCTTGAACGTCGCTTTCCTTTCTTACCAAATCACATCACACTTTTCCATGGTGAGATTTTGAAAAAAAACATGATCACCTACCTCAAAAGATAGATCCTTCCACCTGTTGTCCGCATAACTCTTCTGCCTACTCTGAGCTGTTCTCATGTGCTTCTGTATCAGCTGAGATTTTTCTGCCAACTCTTCTACCAATTATGGTCCCATCAACTTCCTTTCACCCACTTCATCCCAGAAAGCTGGAGTTCGACACCGCTTCCCATATAATGCATGAAATGGTGCCATCTGTATACTGGAATGAAAACTGTTATTATATGAAAATTCATCCAAAGAAAGATGTTGGTCCCAACTTCCCTAATAATACATCGAACAAGCTCGTAGCATAGCCTATAAGGTCTAAATTGTTCGTTCTGACTACCCATCTGATTGAGGATGAAAAGATGTACTAAAATTTAATTCAGTACCCAACGACTTCTGAAGGCCTTTCCAAAAGTTAGAAGTAATCCTAGGATCACGATCGGACAAAATGGAGAGAGGAACTCCATGTAACCTGACTATATCTTTAATATACAAACGGGAAAGTTGATCTAGTGAAAAAGTATCTCGTATAGCAAGGAAATGAGCAGATTTAGTCAAGCGATCAACAATAACCCAGATTGCATTATTACCTTGAGATGTCCTCTGTAATCCCACAACAAAGTCCATGGATATGTTTTCTCATTTCCACTCTGGCACTAGTAACGGCTGAAGCATTCCTTTCGGTAACTGCCACTCTGCTTTAACCTGCTGACATGTCAAACACTTCACAGTAAAATCAGCAATATCCCTTTTCATTCCATCCCACCAGTAATACTCCCGCAGATCTCTGTACATCTTAGTACTGCCAGGATGAACTGAAAACGGAGAACTACGAGCTTCACATAACAACTCATTCCTCAACTGTGAATGACAAGGCACACATAATCTCTTCCCAAACTTCAAAACACAATCATTATCAATGTTGAATTCAGGCAACATACCCTTCTGAACCATCTCTACCTTTTTCTGCAACTCACTGTCTTGCTTCTATGCTTGCTTGATTCTGTCTGATAGAGATGATCTCATTGATACCTGAAACAAAAAAGAAGAACTTCCTGCACCAACAACTTCTATGCCAAAGTTATTCAAATCAAAACCAAAGGATCACGTTCCAAATGCAACATTGCTAAGGAAGCATTACTTTTTTGACTCAAAGCATCAGCCACTTTATTTTCTTTTCGCAGATGGTAATGAATTGTACAATCATAATCCTTGATTAATTCCAACCATCTCCTGTGTCTCATGTTTAACTCTTTCTGAGTGAATATATACTTTAAACTTTTGTGATCGGTATATATTTCACACTTTACTCCATACAAATGATTCCTCCAAATTTTTAAAGCAAAAACAATAGTAGCTAATTCCAAATCAAGTGTAGGGTAATTTACCTCATGAGTTTTCAACTGTCATGAAGCATAAGCAATTACCTAATCATTCTGCATTAGGACACAACCAATTCCTTTCTATGAATCATCAATATAGATAACAAACTCCCCATTCCTGGAAGGTAGTGCCAAAACTGGAGCATTCACCAATCTTCTTTTAAATTCCTGAAAACAATCATCACATACTTTTTTCCAGATAAACTTAACACCCTTCGGAGTTAGCTTAGTCATTGGACTAGATAACTGTGAAAAATTTCTAACAAACCTTCGGTAATAGCCTGCCAAACCAAGGAAACTACGAATCTCTGTTACATTTGTGGGTCTTGGCCATTTTTCAACAACCTTTGTTTTTGCAGGATCAACGATTATCCTATCTTTAGAAACAATGTGACCAAGGAAATAAACTTGTTGCAACCAAAACTCACACTTGATGAATTTCCCATACAATTTCTTTTCTTTTAATGTTGGAAAAATAACCCTTAAACGACTTTCATGCTCCTCTTTACTTTTAGAAAACACCAAAATATTATCAATAAAAACAACCAACATATTTTACCTGAGTCAAGTGACCCATCACTGCAAAAACTGTTTTGTTCTGATTCTGACCATCTTAGGATACTGATTTGAAAGGTTATTTCCCTCTATATGCCTCCCAAAAAATCTGTTCTGTTTCCCCTATGAAAAACGATTCCTAACACAGAAATATCATAGGGGAAGCAACATGGTAATCTTCAAATGCTATATCATTTCAAAAAAAAATATTATTGGATAATCATTTAATAGAATTATAACTCCTAATGTTATCTAAACCGACCTCTGATACCAACTATAAGGCCCCAGCCTTAAACATTACTTAATCTTGAGTTATTACAAGATTACACCTTGAGGATCTTTTCAGGTTTATAGTTTTAGAGAATTAGATCATAAAACATGCATTACATTCCACATATAAACAAAGTGGTTACATAATGATAGAATTATTCTTTCCCATCAATGGAAACATATTTAAAATAAAACATTGACTCTTTCTTGACACTTCCTTGACACTATCATCATATCATGTACCTTTCCCTTGACTTGTGAAAAACATTTCAAAAAACATGGGATGAGCATAAAAAGGTCAGTAAGGGATATAAAAATATGGAAAGGAAACATGGGTTCATATATACATAAGAATGAAATCATACTTTACCCATAAAACATAAGCACCTTAACATACCTCATCAAATCATGAATAAATCATAGAAATCATAAGACATAAAGGTAACTTGAGGCATTCATAACATTCTTACGTAAGGAGTAACCCTCTTGGTTATGTTTGGAATACCAATCATAGTATATTCCCTAAATCACTTCGGAGAAACCTTAACATTTCACTCCTTCGCGTTCCCCAATGCATAGGAGAGCTATATCGGGCTCACCCGCCCTTAGTTTATCGCGTAACCACCCGTCTTCATAATAATGCCCAAGAACCTCAACATAATCGTATCACATAAAACTTGCCTGAAGAAAACATAACATTTCCACCTTTCAATCACAAGATATCAATACAACACATTGATATAAAAACATTATGAAAACCATTATCAATACCAAAATAAAATAAAAGTAAAACATGGTATTTATTTTTCTTTTAAAAAGAAGGTATGGCTTGTAGAGGAAGGCGGAACTCAAATAATGGTCACGGCGGTAGAGAAGTCGTTGTCGCCGCATACGTACGACAAAAACATTCCCTTTTGTCGTTTAGTAAACGCTTCGTATAAAAAATATTCCTTTTGAATAAACATAAAAGTCAAAGGGGTTTATACACAGTATAATAGAAGGTTGTGTATAAAATAGAATATGCCTCAATAAAAAGAGATTGAGACAAAGTCCCATACCTCGGGTTCGACTTGAATCGATCGTTCTTTAATGTCCTGAATAATAAACTTGAGTTAATTTATACTTGCTTAAGTTCCTTTTTCATTTTCATTATTCCTTTTATATAACTTATTTCCATGTCATGAACACTATGTAATTATTTAAGTTAATAACGATCGTTTTAACGATCATTGGTACTTGAGTGAAAAATAAACCCTTTATAATTACAATTTGAACATGTATCCATTATATCCAGAATTAAAATCATGATGTATATATCATATATATCCAGTATATACATGAAATTATAATATTACATAATCATTTATATGTAAGAAATGAAATGCACCATTCATGGGGACGGTAAGCCGTACGTACGCATGAACGCTACTTTCATTTCTATTTCATATTTTATAGAATGGAATCATAATGATATAAAGGTATATTATAATTCAAGTATAATATCATATATAATATCATAGTTCCATCCTTTATACGTCCCACATATGGTATTTAACGAATCAAATCACTTTGAGGGGGCGGTAGTCCGCACTTCTTTAAATGAAGATATCGCGTTTACCCATAATGGAAACCATAAAGGTATGCCCAAAATGAAAAATACATAAGCATAATGAAAACATAAACATATTATATATCTTATATAAATATAGTGACATCTTAATGGCCACCTTTGAAGGTGTTAAAAGAATGTTGAACAATCATCGTTTCGAGAGGCATAAATTCATCATCCATAGAAATAGTATGTCCTTTAACCATTAGATGTAGGTGTGTGTAAGTGTAGCTCGAATCCTTCTTATAAAAACATCCTAGTATATTGAAGATACTGGAGTTTTTACAAAGGAAATGAATAAAAAGAGTTTAGGGGGTTGGAGAAGCAAAATAAAACAAAAGGACTCTAGTGAAGACATTACCTTAAAATCGGGTAACTCCCTTTGGTTTGAGCTCAAAGGATTCCTTGGGAAGGCTTCTGCCCAATGTTAGGCTTCAAGGATTAAGAGAGGGAAGTGGAGAGACAAAATGGGCAGGGGTTGGCCGAGCCAAAGGCTTTGGAAGTTTGGGTAAGGAGGTAGAGGTGGGGGCCTTTTATAAGAGGAGAGGAGGGGCACTCTTGGAAAGTAAAGAAATGTTACTTTATTTTAAAATGAGTTTCGGATTCAAAAGGTCCCACATTGATATAATTCGAGGATAAGGTGATAAGGGTTCGAAATATACCCATCCAATAGGTTGTGGACATGTGTAGGTCATAGATTTTACATTATCTTTTCATTTTATTTAAATCGTTTATTAATGAGGTAATCGCTGCATCATCATGATGTCATAAATAATTTAATATATTTAATGTCTAAAAATTATAAAAAACTATCCTGATATAGGAAATCATTTTAGATTTCTCGTGAATATTTATATTCAAAATCTTACTTGTATAACCATATGTAAATTTTTTTTAGTAAAACATCTCATGTTTGTGTCATTTTTACTTTTACATTAAATAAAAAGTTATTTATGTCATTTCACAACCAGAGTGGCTCCATGGGGTCCCCAAGTTGACCCATGGAATGTCTTGGTCGGCCATGACACATCCAATGAGTTTAGGACATGTTTCAAGCTCATCTCATATTATTAAAACATTATTTTTACCTTAAACTACACTAATTATCTCTAATCGCGATTAAAAACATAAAAGTTACTATTCACCGAAAAATTATTTTAATCTCATTGAACCACATTTTACATCTTAATGACAACCATGTATATCAGATTTTTGAAAATCAAATCAGAGAAGTGGAAAAGTTTCATTTAAATGAAAAATGAGTTTCTTTAAATACCACATAGTGGTTTCACTATTCATCAAAAATTAAAGTTTTTCAGAAAAATACCAAAACTTCACCCCAAGCTATATTTGATATTCTGAATTCAAAAATGTTGTATATTTTACAAAATTTAAAACATATACGTTGCATTAATTAATTTGATAATTAATTCCCGTTGTCAGAGCAAATGGCGTGTTTTTATGAAAAAATAAGTATCAAAAGATTAACACTAGTTTAAGTTCAATTTCAAAGTGAAATTAATTCCAATGACCACTATTGGATTAAATGGTAAAAATATATTCTAATTTTACTTTAAAACCAATTAAAAATATAATCTAATCATATAAATATATTATATTAAAAACCAGTTTTGATGTAAAATGCAGTATTTTTCACTATTCATTAAAAAATGAACAGTGTCAGAAAAATACAAAAAAATCAGACAATGTAAATTTTGATGTTCCAATCATAATGAATAAGTTTATCTTGACAAAAATAGCTTATAAAATTTTCAAAAGATAGATTTAAAAATGGTTTTCCATCAAAAGGCAGTAAAACAATATTCTAAAAATATTAGTGTATTCCTTGCTTAAGATTGGATTTATTTTCATTTTAAGCCTCTAAAACACTATCTAATTTATTAATAGACATAGATAAAAATATCTATTATTCATTACTTACTTGGGATGTTCCAAAAATGTCATGAAATTCTTATAATACCAATAATAATGAACCAATAAGTTTTTATCAAAAGTATCCTATATTTTTAAATTAAATAATTATTAAATAAAAAAGGAGGATTGAATGTACCCACATATTTAGAAGTATTTGTGCATAAATGATATACATGAATATAAAATTTAATTATTTAAATATATTTAATAACCTCTTAAAACCCTTTTATATCATAAAATAACATGGGATTAAATATTAAATACATAGAAAAAATGGGTGACACAAAAATCCATGTTGTGGAATTAACTTGATAAAAAAGAATAACTCATTATTAAAAGCATAAAATGATATATTAAAATATAGAACTTATGAGTAATCCCTTGAAATAATATAATAAAATACAATATATCATATTATAATGGAATCATAGGGAATTTTGATGTAACATAAAACATGATATAACCACATGTGTTGTAGAACAACGAATACAAAAATTATATAGTGGATATAGTCCCATCATAGATTTGGATTGTTATAGAATCCCTTACATAAGGCCTAATGATATAAAACATTACACACTACATTAGAGTGATATATGGGTCCCTTATCATAACAAGATGATGATTATGTGTTCTATAAATGGTAATAAAAAATATGTCATTCGAATAATAAATACCAATTGAATGAATATAGATTCATAATCTAACCACATTTCACAATCATAGGGTCTTTTATAACAAAGTCACTCTAGAGATGAACAGAAGAAATATATTACCTAATAAATGTAATGGATAATGATATAGGTATATATATATTTGAAATAGATATGTAATATATAATAAATACATAACATCAATGGGATATAGAATTTTAGATAGAGAGAGTATTCATAAACCAAAGATAAATGTGGGGGTTAGAGAAACCCCTTACCCAAGGAATTTAATTACATTTTACATGTCACAAAAAAAGAATAAAAAATATAGATTTCATTTAAATATACTGTAGAATACTAAAAGTATATATCATATAATTGTTTATTTTATTTTTTCATCATCCCACCCCAAGAGTTAACAATTCGTTTTGGAAATCTTTCTACTATGTGATAATTACATTGTCTTTTATGCACGTGTTACTTCAGATGTCTCGATATTTATACATTTATCATGAAGCAATTATATAAATAATGATAAACATGATATTACTCTAAATAATATAATGTATATATTTTTTCAACAGTGTATGTTATATGTAAAAAACTAATTACACTTCTCATAGTGGTTATATGTAATACATATGAGTAAACATTGTTCCCTTTTTGGTATGAATGGAATTTATGTGAGGTATATTTTACATAAAATTTCATGAATCATAATAATATCATAATTAACATATATATTCATTAAATTAAATATTTTAAATAGCAGTTTGAGGCAGTTCTGGAAGGTGTATTACTTCATTTCACAATACGGTAGTATGTCGTACACACAATTGAAAATTATTATCCATTTTAATTCTAATGAAGACTATTATTGTTTATTAAATTAATATATTAAAAAACTATTACTTGATGATAACAGTTTTATTATTTCATAATTATTAAGATAATTTGAAATATTTATAATATGTATTAAATTAAATCATTCTGTCAATTAAAATACTAGTTATAAGGATTACATGATTACTTTTAAAACTCAACCACACTATGGTTAGTTTTGTACACAATCCAAGACTTATAAAAAATTGGGTTTTATGTTTGGAAGTTATATTGTTTTGGGTTTTCAAATATATATTTTATTTTTATGTATGATTAAAATGGAAGATGATGCTTACTTTTATAAATGATGGTTGGGGGATCTTGAAATAATTAAAAATATTATTTTAATATAAATTAATTGTTATGGAATATATGATCCAAGATAATATATTTAAAATATACGATGTCCATGGGAAGAAATATTATCCTGGAATAATATTTTTAATTATTTTTATTTTGTTTTTTACTACATGAATTTTTATCCCTTGTATCCCCTTTTTCATAATTATCAAGATAAGAATGTTTTTAGCCATTTGGAGTAAATATAGTAACTATATTTTGAAACATTGTTCATAAATTGACTATATTTACAAATTTAAAAAAAATATTTATTATTTTTATTTAGATTTTTTTTAAATCATTTAACCAATTATTATATCTTTTAAAATATAATTAATGCCAAATATAAAACTATTCATTGCAGTAGACACTAAAAAAACATGTGAATAAGGGATTTAAAAATAAATCCTTTAATGATTATCTAATATGATATTATTATCTAAAAAATTCATGTGAAACATAATTAAAACAAATTTAAATTACATTTATCATTTTATATTTTTTTATGTTTTTATTATATGATTAAATGTTCTGTCGGTGTTGTGTAAGAAATGAAGGTAATTATTTCATCACAAAATATTAGAATCAAATTACCATTATAAAAACAAGTAAATATTTTAAATATCCATTTTTTTAAAATCCCATATTTATCAATATATAAAAATTAAAATACATTAAAATAAAGGGAATTATATTTTTTACATTTAATTACAAAAATTAATAAATAGTACAAAAATAAATTAATTATGACAAAATCATTACATATTTTTGAAAAATATATTGAAATGGTGAAAATACCATCATCAAATAAGATAAATGAATCATTTAGTTTCATTTTCTAGACCTTATTTGAACATTTTCAACATTAATTACATACTTTGCCTTTATAGTGATGACAATTATTTACAATGTTAACTATACAAATAATTAAAAATAAAAGGGATTTATTTAAAAATATGGTCCTCCTGATTCAAAATATGGAAAAAATAATGATTCAAATTCTAGAAATTTTATAAATTATTTCATCATTATAATAAAAAAAGAATGAAAATAGGTGTTCATAAAATTGATTTTTAAGTACAATAATGTTTTTAAACAAATTTCAAGTATAAATTTCTTTAAAAATACTATAATTGAATTATATTTAATGAAAAATAACTATTAAAATTATATTAATAATCATAAATAGAGCCTTAATTTGAAAATAAATTAAAATAAAATACATTTTCTAGAAAAATAAGAAAAATTCAATATTCCATTGAAATCAACACTATTTTTAAAAAAATACACAAATTATTCTTATGATAAATCTATTATAATAGTTTCTAAAAAAAATTTATATTAAAAAATTATTATTTATAGTTCTAGAAATTAAATATAATATATTATAACTAGTTGGAATAATTGTTTTTTGAACATAACATATTATTTATATATACAATGACGCAAGTAAAACTTATGTAACTATATGATAAGAATTTATCAATATATTTATATTGAGAAAGACCATTATATATAAATATATATCATAATATAGTTAATCTCATTCATATCCACAAAATTTAATTTTTGGGATTTAATAATCACATTTAAATATTATGATTCGATGAAATGGTTTGGATCATTTTTGTGTGTGGCATACACTGTCAGATATAGGATATTTTTAATATAAGGCTGTTATAATGGATTGATTAAAAAATTTGGATGACACTCTATGATTAATTCATATACTACAGGGATTAACCATTATATTGTGTCTCTAGAAAATGATTGTATACATTATCTTACGGGGGAAGACATACATTATGAAGGTTGATGATCTTGATAAAACATTTATCATTTCGACTTTGGCTTATGTAGTGATATAAATTGACACATGTCACACCCGTCTTTTTTTTAATTACATATTTTATTAATTTTCTGGGCATCGGGTAGTCTAGATTAAGGCCCTACTTAATTATTGAGTTATTATTTAAAGAAATGCATGTTTTGGTCTTGACATCGTTCAGCGCACCGCGGTCGAAGCCACATGACCTGCCCGATATTCAAGGCAAATGAATAAGATGCAATGAATAATCAAATGAGAATAAGATAAAATAAGAAGTGTAATTAAATTCAAGGGACTATTTTAATAAGATGATAATAACGTTGTTTGATAATATTTTTTTTATAATTGATAATGACAAGAGTGTAAATTTTATTAAGTTATTAATATTATAAGAATTGATATTATCATTAACACAAAATTAAGTTATTTGGTTTTAAAAAGTTTTGTCAAGTCGCGGGCTAAGTCTTGATTGAATTTAATGTTTCTGTCGATAAATGAGTTTTTCTTTCGGGGCGCGACAACGTGCGACACATGGGTGAAGCAGAGTTATAATATCGTACGGCCTCTCCAGCGCCGCTGGGTGGGCCGCCCATTGTTCAATTAATTAAATAAATTTAGTTAATAACAGTGAAATAAAATTAAATGTTTTGAAGAATAAAAATGAAAATAAGATGAGAAAATTGTGTTAATAGTTTAATAAGTTGTTTTTTTATAAGTTATGTTTTAGTGATAATAATAATATCATTATTATTATTGTTTTAGTTTAAGAATATTTTAATTTTATTAATAGTATTATTATTATTATTAATTGTTTTCTTTTAGTTTTTTTTAGGATTTCTTTTATTCTTTGTTTTTCTTTTTTTTCCATTTCTCTACCTCCCCTCACTCTCTCCCGTCGGGCCCCCTCCTCCCTTCTCTTTTGTGTTTTTTTTCTCCCCCTGTAACCCTAAGTGCGTCGCGCCCTCCTTGTCCAGCCAACCCGCCTCCATCACGTCGGCTCCTCCCCCTTCCGCCTGCCCGACTCCACCCGGCCAGCACCACCCTCCGGCGGACCTGATCCGCCACCCCCCCTACTCCGTCCGGTGTTGCACCGCCTGCCCGCCTCCCCTTCCAGCATACCTCCCGGCCGCACCTCCTGTTCGGCGACCACACCCCATGACCGACATCTCTTCTTCTCCCCCGGCCATCACCACCCTCCGGCGAACAGACGCTGTAACGACCCGAAATTTTTGAATAAATCTTGTTTCCTAATTTTATGTGTTATTTTATTTATTTTTATACTCATCAAAAATGTTTCATTTGATAAATGATTATAATTAAAATGATACCATTGGGTTTAGAAAGTTATATGACCGTTGGTCAATATGACCGCTGGAAACTAAACGTTTTGATTATTGTCTCTAAATACAACTTATCTTTGTTAATTATTATATAAAGAAGATTCTATGGCCTCACCTAGTAGTCTTGGACCGATTGAAGCCCATCTAATAGAACTTGGGAAGGAGGTAGCACCACTGGGCATTGCTCTGGACCAAACCCAAGCCGAACTTCATCGTGTGAAGCTAGAACAGAATCGCCTCTGTGAGAAGTTTAAACTGATAGAAATTACTACTCGTGTGATGTTAGCCGAGCCTCCCTCAGATTCTCTCACCTTAGCACACCTTACACTTAGGTCATATGCTGGTGTGATAAGGGGCTATGTAAGGAGACCGTAACTTCCTTGTGTAATCCTTTGTTTTAAATAAAAATTGGGATTTCTTCTTATGATGAAGTTTATGAATTTTTAAATGAACGGATAAATATAGTATGCATATTTTTTATAAATTTTAGAAAAAGGATATTTTAAAATTTTTTATGTAAACCTTAAATAATTATAAATGTGTAATGATTTTCAAAAAATGGTCTTCTAAAATTATATTCAGTACGAAATTTAGAGTCTAATAAGATCAACTTGATTTTTGATGAATAGTAAAATATGAATAGTGGTTTTATGATTAGGATTAGTAATGTTTCCAAATGGATTAGTAATCTCACTTAAAGAAAGTATTAATATAATCTAGGCACCTTGATTAAGTAATGTGATTCAATAAAATGGTTAAATAATGGTTTCATAAATTATTATTCAAGTATTAATTTTTTCAGGTGAATAGTGTTTTTTAATTAATGATTTAATTAAAAATATTTATAAAATTATTTTTATAAAATGGATTTCATTTTTGAACTCAGAGCGTCGATATTATGTTATGGTAATTTTTGGGGATTTTTCTCAAAAAATGAATTTTCGGTGAATACTGTATCTATTTTAAAATTAAATTAAAAATATTTAAAAAATTATTTTTATAAAATGGAGTTCATTTTTGAAATCAGAGCATTGATATTTGGTAAAGGTGAAATTTTGGGATTTTTCTGAGAAAATTGAATTTTCAGTGAATAGTACAAATACAGTTTTAGGGTTTCGGTATGTTTCATGATCTCATAACTGTGTCATGTTGATGTCATGAGATATTTTAAGGGATGGCCGGCAAAAGGTGGTGAATTATTGTATTGGGGGCCCTATGTGGCCTAACTCCATGGGAAGTACCATGGGAGGGACCATGCTTTTGAGAAAACCACTTTTGAGGTGTCCCTTGGCCATTAATACTTGTCCCCTCACTTTCCCTATAAATACCAAGAAATCCTCTCATCCATTCGACTCCCCACTCTCCCCCAATGAATTTCTGGTCTCATTTCCTTCCAATAAGTCCTCCAAATATGCCCCCAAGCCCTCAAGGTCCCAACCTTTGAGTTTTAAGAGTTGCGTTTTAAGGTAAGGGATCCGACCTCTCTCTTTAATTTCAAGTAATCTCTTTTATGTCATTCCTTTTATGCTCTATGTTATTATGTTGTAGGATGTTTTTTTATACTCCTCTTACTGACCTTTTCATGTTCATATAATGAGAGATCCCCTCTTACTATCATTATTTCGTTTTATGAAGTTTTAAGTGGCGCCGTTAGGCTGCCGAAATTTTTTTAACGGATTCTTTCTCCCTTCTCATTTTTTCAAGATCTATTTTCATGTAAAGTATTTCAAGTTCCTTTTTGTTATGTTAGGGTATGATCTCTAAATTTATCATAATGATCTTTTATCATCATATTATGAGAGACCCCATTTGATCTCTTCAATTCAGTATTTTGAAGTTTTAAGTGGCGCCGTTAGGCTGCCGAATTTTTAAGTGGTTCTTCACCCTTCTCGTTTTGAAGTTCTACTTTCATGTCAATTATTTCATGTTCCTTTTTGTTATGTTGGGGTATTATCTCTATATCTATCATACTGGACTCTTATGTTCATATGATGAGATACCCCATTTTATCTCTTCAATTCAGTATTTTAATGTTTTAAGTGGCGCCGTTAGGCTGCCGAATTTTTTAGGGGATTCTTTCACCCTTCTCATTATTTTCAAAGTTCTACTTTGATGTCAAGTATTTAAAGTTCATTTTTAATTATGTTGGGGAATTATATCTATATATATCATACTGAACTCTTATGTTCACATTATGATATACCCTATTTGATCTTTTCAAATTATTTTTTGTTGAAGTTTAAGTAACGTCGTTAGGCTGCTGATCTTTCATAAGAGAAATCTAATTTTTGTCTTTCTTCCATGTTTTTCATCTCAAATGGTATGTCCTTGAAATTTCATTACCATGATCATGTATCCTTCTTATTCTGTCCATATACTGTTTTATGGGTCATTAATGAATGTTTGACAAATTTTCCCTCTCTTTTTAATGTCTTCTAAAACCTCATAACATAGCCGTTATGCTTGAGAATTTCCGTCTAAAAAATGTCTCTCTATTTTTCTAAAGTTCGTTTATATTATTAAGTGAATACTCAAAGCTCTTTCTTCTAAAGGGGTATTCACATATATAGCAAAATGTTCTATTTTAAATTCTGGGATTTACATACATGAGACCCACCTTCCTTTTCTGTGGGTTTTAAAGTGACGTAAAGATCATGTCTTTAAAGTAGTTTTTAAAACGTTGTGATTATGAAATGAAACCCATTTATTTTATTCTATATGGGTTATTTATGAAATGTTTGATGATGATATATGTGGCTCACATGATAATAAAGGCAAATTTAAGGGTGCGCCCTGATAGCGCTCCAATGCATTGGGTAATGATGTAACCACTAGAGATTACAATTTTCACGATACCTTGGTGAATAACCTTGGTAATTTTCAAATGACACCTTGGGGATGGACCTTGGTGATATGTTCATGATTGTCTATGTTAAATGATGTAGCCACATCTTAAAGTTATGAAAAATGTTATTTTTATTATGATATGCCACATGATTTTTTTTATCATGCCTTAAAGTTCTTGTTCATGACATAGTTGATGTATCTCAAGTTCACATGTTAAATGTTTCCCTTGTTCCCCTTACTATGCCTTCTGCTCACCCTTTCATTTGATGTATGTCCCCAGGTTATGATATGTAGTAATGAACCTATGATGAACATGAGGAGAAGCCTTTCAAGTGTTTAAGAAGAATTTTTTATGCTTTCATGTTTTAAGTTCCTGGTTTCCAAGACACTAAACCTTAAAGATCCTCAGTTTTGTATAATGTAATGAAATTTTATCTGATAAAAAGGCGGGATTCTATAGTTGGTATCAAAGGATGGTTTAGTTATTTGTGGAAATTAGGATATGAAAACTTTAGGAAGAAGCCTATAGAAAAGTTTATATATAGGAAATCTTCCTTGTATTTTGGTGAGTATTGAGTATTGGGTTGCCAAGAAAATACATCCCTGTCTGGATATGAGCCGGTAGAGGTGGCTCTGGCACAGATGTACAAAGGGGTAAAACCCGAAAACACCGCTTTGAGCTAGACTCAAACAGGAACTGGTACACGACAACGGGCCTTGCTACACTCTTGGTTACGACACTCCCGGGGGATATGCTTTGGTAAATTCATAAGCTTAGAATAGACCATTGTTAATGGAACAAAGATAAAATAAAATAAGGATTCAGATAAGAATATATGATCATGGATATCCTAGATGAGAACCTAGGGGATCACAAGTTAGGGTATACTTTTCTTCTACAAGTTATCCTTATATGCTTTAAGTTCCTTTTCATGATTATTAGCTAAGTATTTAAGCCCCTAATTATACTTTCTATTCTTAGTTAATGGTGGGAAATGGAAGAACATGTCCCAACAACCAATGTGATAGGAAATGCGATGATTTCCATATTGATATTAAAGAGATGATTAGGGGATTAAAAGATGATTATTATTTTGGAAGACGTTCACTATTTTGGGACCCAATATGATCGAGGTAAATATATTACTACGGTATTTTCATTGAGGAGTAAGGTTGACTTATATTTTGAAGAATCGATGAATTTAAGGTGGACTTATAGTAATTTAGGTTACTTATGGGAATGATTAACCTATCTTGGGTAAAATATGATTAGGTTAGCTACTTTTTTTATAAGATGTTAGGAGTGGTTGATGTTTTTTGGAGATGAACAATGATGTTTATTTTCAAAGACTATGTTATCAAATCCTTCTTGTATTTGGGTTTCAATCTTAGTTTGGTTTATTTTGAGGAATCTTAAGCACAATTATTTATGGAATGGTCTATGATGAACTTTGGGTAGTACCATGGAACTTTGAAGATTTAAAAGTAGTTTGCATTTTTATGGGATTCTTTTTTTTAAGAGTTGTTTTACCTTACCCTTTCTGTTTTTGGGATAATGTTTAAAGATAGAAGAAATAGATAGTTAATCTTTTGAGGATTATGAAGATGATTCTTGTGTTTTGATGAGACCAAGTAGTTTTGAATGCTCATAGCTTGGAGAAAATATTAGTTTTGGGTAGAAACTTATTAAAGGATGAAACTCTACATGAATATAGGTATATTTTCTTATGTTTTTGTTTTATGTTGTAAATTAATTCCTTAAAATTATGAAAAGGAACGTAAAACAAAAACGTTGTTGGTTTATGTTTCCTACTAGGTAATCAAAGACCGTTTACACACATCATAAGTTTGGGATTTTCTTATGGTTAACATTCTCCTAACCATGTTCTCTATCACTCTCCCCCAGAACTTGACCCTTTTTTTTCTTCCATGTCCATGTTTTCCTACATGGAATCCTAGTGTTGGTTAACTCGGGTGACCTTTGTACTTCCCTTTCGTTCTTTTAAAGTAATAATTTTACTGACTCCTTTTCCGATGTGGGACTTTCAATGAAATTTCAAAACACAATTTCAAAAATTGCGAGGACGCAATTTTTTAAGGGGGGAAGAATGTAACGACCTGAAGTTTTTGAATAAATCTTGTTTCCTAATTTTATGTGTTATTTTATTTATTTTTATTCTCAACAAAAATGTTTCATTTGATAACATGATTATAATTAAAATGATACTATTGGGTTTAACAGTTATATGACCATTGGTCAATATGACCACTCAAAACTAAATGTTTTGATTATTGTCTCTAAAAACAAGTAATCTTGGTTAATTATTATAGAAAGAAGATTCGATGGCCTCACCCAGTAGTCTTGGACCGATCGAAGCCCATCTAACAAAACATGGGAAGGATGTAGCACCACTGGGCTTTGCTCTGGACCAAACCCAAGCCGAACTTCATCGTGTGAAGCTAGAACGGAATCACCTCTGTGAGAAGTTTAAACTGATAGAAATTACTACTCGTGCGATGTTAGCCGAGCCTCCCTCAGATTCTCTCACCTTAGCACAACTTACACTTAGGTCCTATGCTGGTGTTATAAGGGGCTATTTAAGGAGACCGTAACTTCCTTGTGTAATCCTTTGTTTTAAAAAAAAATGGGATTTCTTCTTATGATGAATTTTATGAATTTTTAAATGAACGGATAAATATAGTATGCATATTTTTTATAAATTTTATAAAAAGGATATTTTAAAAATGTTTATGTAAACCTTAAATAATTAAAAATGTGTAATGATTTTCAAAAAATGGTCTTCTACAATTATGTTCAGTACGAAATTTAGAGTCTAATAAGATCATCTTGATTTTTTATGAATAATAAATTCTGAATAGTGATTTTATGATTAGGATTAGTAATGTGTCCAAATGGATTAGTAATCTCACTTAAAGAAAGTATTAGTATAATCTAGGCACCTTGATTAAGTAATGTGATTCAATAAAATGGTTAAATAACAGTTTCATAAATTATTATTCAAAGATTAATTTTTTCAGGTGAATAGTGTTTTTTAATTAAAAATTTAATTAAAAATATTTAGAAAATTATTTTTATAAAATGGATTTCATTTTTGATCTCCGAGCGTCGATATTATGTTATGGTAATTTTTGGGGATTTTTCTGAAAAAATGAATTTTCGGTGAATAGTGTATCTATTTAAAAATTAAATTAAAACTATTTAAAAAATTATTTTTATAAAATGGAGTTCATTTTTGAAATCAGAGCATTGATATTTGGTGAAGGTGAAATTTTGGGATTTTTCTGAGAAAGTTGAATTCTCAGTGAATAGTACAAAATACAGTTTTAGGGTTTCGGTATGTTTAATGATCTCATAACTGTGTCATGATGATGTCATGAGATATTTTAAGGTATGGCCGGCCAAAGGTGATGAATTATTGTATTGGGGGCCCCATGTGGCCTAACTCCATGGGAAGTACCATGGGAGGGCCCATGCTTTTGAGAAAACCACTTTTGAGGTGTCCCTTGGCCATTAATGCTTTGTCCCCTCACATTCCCTATAAATACCAAGCCATCCTCTCATTCTTTCGACTCCCCACTCTACCCCAACGAAGTTCTGGTCTCATTACCTTCCAAGGAGTCCTCCCAAGGTGCCTCCAAGCCCTCAAGGTCCCAACCTTTGAGTTTTAAGAGTTGCGTTTTAAGGTAAGGGATCCGACCTCTCTCTTTCATTTCAAGTAATCTCTTTTATGTCATTCCTTTTATGCTCTATGTTATTATGTTGGAGGATGTTATTTTATACTCCTCTTACTACCCTATTCATGTTCATATAATGAGAGATCCCCTCTTACTCTCATTATTTCGTTTTATGATGTTTTAAGTGGTGCCGTTAGGCTGCCGAAATTTTTGTAACGGATTCTTTCTCCCTTCTCATTTTTCAAGATCTATTTTCATGTAAAGTATTTCAAGTTCCTTTTTGTTATGTTGGGGTATGATCTCTAAATTTATCATACTGATGTTTTAGGATAATATTATGAGAGACCCCATTTGATATCTTCAACTTAGTATTTTGAAGTTTTAAGTGGCTCCGTTAGGCTGCCGAATTTTTAAGTGGTTCTTCACCCTTCTCGTTTTGAAGTTCTACTTTCATGTCAATTCTTTCAAGTTCCTTTTTGTTATGTTGGGGTATTATATCTATATCTATCATTCTGGACTCTTATGTTCATATTATGAGAGACCCCATTTGATCTCTTCAATTCAGTATTTTGAAGTTTTAAGTGGCGCCGTTAGGCTGCCGAATTTTTTAGGGGATTCTTTCACCCTTCTCATTCTTTTCAAAGTTCTACTTTCATGTCAAGTATTTCAAGTACCTTTTTAATTATTTTGGGGAATTATCTCTATATATATCATACTGAACTCTCATTTTCACATGATGAGATACCCTATTTGATCTTTTCAAATCATTTTTTGTTGAAGTTTAAGTAACGTCGTTAGGCTGCTGAACTTTCCTAAGAGAAATCTAATTTTTGTCTTCCTTCCATGTTTTTCATCTCAAATGGTATGTCCTTGAAATTTCATTACCATGATCATGTATCCTTCTTATTCTTTTTATATACTGTTTTATGGGTCATTTATGAATGTTTGAAAAATTTTCCCTCTCTTTTTAATGTCTTCTAAAACCTCGTAACATAGCCGTTATGCTACAGAATTTCCGTCTAAAAAATGTCACTCTATTTTTCTAAAGTTCTTTTATATTATTAAGTGAATACTCAAAGCTCTTTCTTCTAAAGGGGTATTCACATATATACCAAAATTTTCTATTTTAAATTCTGGGATTTATATACATGAGACCCACCTTCCTTTTCTGTGGGTTTTAAAGTGACGTAAAGATCATGTCTTTAAAGCAGTTTTTAAAACGTTGTGATTATGAACTGAAACCCATTTATTTTATGCTATCTGGGTTATTTATGAAATGTTTGATGATGATATATGTGGCTCACATGATAATAAAGTCAAATTTAAAGGTGCGCCCTGATAGCGCTCCAATGCATTGGGTAATGATGTAACCGCTAGAGATTACAGTTTTCAAGATACCTTGGGGAATAACCTTGGTAATTTTCAAATGACACCTTGGGGATGGACCTTGGTGATATGTTCATGATTGTCTATGTTAAATGATGTAGCCGCATCTTAAAGTTATGAGAAATTTTATTTTTATTATGATATGCCACATGATTTTTTTATCATGCATTAAAGTTCTTGTTCATGACATAGTTGATGTATCTCAAGTTCACATGTTAAATGGTTCCCTTGTTCCCCTTACTGGGTCTTCTGCTCACCCTTTCATTTGATGTATGTCCCCAGGTTATGAGATGTAGTAATGAACCTATGATGAACATGAGGAGAAGCCTTTCAAGTGATTAAGAAGAATGTTTTATGTTTTCATGTTTTAAGTTCCTGGTTTCCAAGACACTAAACCTTAAAGATCCTCAGTTTTGTATAATGTAATGAAATTTTAGGTGATAAAAAGGCGGGATGCTATAGACGCCCCTTTCTCCTGCCCCATTCGGCTTGCTCGCGCCGCACCTCCCCATAGAAACCGGCCCCCTTCTTTGTCCAGAAAAATTCTGGCGCGCCTCCTTTTCCCGTCGCGCACCCGCCCATCGGACCAGCTGCACCCCCCTTCCTGGGCTTGCGCCGTTGCACAAAACCACCCTACTCCCCTTGTCCAGATCGAGGCACAAACCCCCCTGGAACCCCATGTCGGTCGGCTCATCACCTCCCTAAGCCGTCGTCCCCCTCGCCTAGTCCGGCGAACCCGATACCCCCTGCCAGTCTGCCCTCCATGGCCAAAATCTCCAGCGGTTAACTCCCTTCCTCGTTCTTTTTCCTTTTATTTTATTTTATTTTATTTTATTTTTATTTTTATTTTTTTTGAGGTTATTCTTTTTTTTCCAGCATGTTTGCGGTCCAATTTTGGGTTTTTTGATTTATTTTTGTTCGAATTCTGGTTTTAGGGTTCAATTGATCTTTGTGCGGTTCGTTCGTGGTGCGATTGCAGTTTCACACTAAATTGTAGGAAATTTAGCGTCAAATGTAGGTGGTTCCATGTCTTTACATATTTTAGATAATTTAGTTTGGTTGTTTAATTAATTTAATATTTTCTGTTATTTAATTGCATAATGTGATCCATGTTTATAATGTTCTGGCATGCTCGTCTGAGGAGATTGGATTTCCGAAATAGTAGGCTCTTGTTGTTTATATGTGTGTTGTCATATAAACGATTGGTTGTTCTTTAAAAGCTGTGCGAAATGCATTTTAAAAAATTGTTTGACATGCATGCATCCTGAAATTTTCACTTTCTTTAGAAATGATCATCTTTTCATCATTTTGAACTTGTTGGGGTAAGTCTAAAAATTGTTTAATCAATTGTTTATATGGTTAAAATGTGGTTTTAGAATATTTGAGTGCGAAATTGATTTTTAAAATGGTCTTTGCACATAAAAATATGTGTTGTTTTGGTGCAATGTTTTCAAGTTGGGTTCTAGATGATGTTTGGTTGGGGCGAACTTAGTTTTTATGGGTAATTGAGTTGTGTATGTCTAAATGTGGGTTTTTAATGTGTAGCGAATCATTTTAAGAGGTGCAGATGGTTCAGACAATTGTGTAGTTGGGTGAAACTAGTTTTAAGGACAATTTATTAAGAAAGTGGTTTGAATGACTCCCTTCATTGTAATTGGGTGTGTTTATTTGTGTCGGCCCTTGTTGTGTTATTAAAATAATGCTTCCTAAGTTGTGTAAATTGTTTATGTTCTTGTTTGAGCGTTTTTTTAAATGGGGTTTTTGCGAAATGATTAGGTAACGACAAATATATTTTTGGAAAGGTATTTTTGGCATGCGTGAGTTTTTGAAATGTTTTTTGGGTGTGAAAATAGTGACTTGTGTGTAATGTCTGCTTGGGTCTGTGATATGGGAAAAAAAATATACCATGTGAATGTGAAACTTGATTGTGCACAAGGGAAAACCCCGGGTATCTAGGTGGGAGGACTAGAACTAGTGCGCTAATGAGCCGGATGGGTATCATCCCTGTCTAACTTAGCTGGATTGATGATTGCAACACTAACTAAACATGATATCTAAGGGTCGTGGCCTTCTAAGCCACGTTTTCTGAGGGTCGTGGCCTTCTAAACCAGGTTTCACCGAGACACGAGGTTCTAGGGTCTCACTCGAACTAGATGAACCTTAGGGGATTTACCCATAGTGCTCTACTATCATTGGTGTGGTACCTTCCGTCGGCATATGGAGGACCACTTGGGTGTGAGTGTGTGTGTGTGTGAGAGTATGTGTGTGTGTGTGTGTGGGTGTGTGTGTGTGTGTGTTCCCATAATGAACTTTTCTCTTCCTCTTTAAAAATCGTGTTTGTGAAATGAGTTCTTTTATTGTTTTCCTTTAGCATTTGGCTTGTAAATGTTTCCTTTAAAATTATTTCGAATGTATAACTTGAATAATCACATTAAATTGTCCTTTTGATGTTGTGGAATGAAACCTTTTTATTGGGTGGCATCCTACTGGGCCTTTAGCTCACACCCTACATACACCCTTGGGTGTGTGTAGATTATTTTTTCTTGTGTATTCCATGTTGTGCGTCGTGCATAGTGATGGTGGTTGGTCTTTGGTGGTCTTCTCGTGCAGGTTAACGTTTGTGACGTGTGGATGTTGCACCTCTCCTGTCGCTTTGAGGTTTGAGTTATAGTTTTAGTCTCTTTTGTTGTCATTTATTTTTGTACATTGGTTCTAGTTGTAAACCATTAAATTTTGATTTCAGTTTTATGGTCTCTTTGGCTGTCGATTCCAAGTTTTATTTTTATTATCTTGTTAGTGTTTGTTTATACCATTTCGGCTAAACCATTCCCATAGGTTACTCTTGATACCCGGGCACTTGTGCCATCCCATGCGGATCGGGAACGCCCTTCGGGCCTTGCTGCAGACCGGGTCAGGCATCGGGTCGGGTGGCGACCCGGCCTATTTCATGACAAAATGGTACCAGAGGGAAAGGTTTGCTCTCTTGGGTCGTGTTCTTTCAGGTTAGAGTCACGGTAGACTTGAGTTAAGGTTGTCGGGACTCGGCGTCTTTACTATTAGCAATGTGCCAGGCCAGCACACCTCGTGGCGGGACTCGAGTTACCAAAGCATGTTGAGGTTTGTCTGAGTTTTTGGTCCTTGCGGTTAATCTTGTCTTGGTTAAACGAAAAGGGTGTAAGATCAGTGGTCTTAATGAGCTCGCAGGGTCTGGAAAGCCTTGTGGTTCCAGAGACACTGTCCTAAAATGATATTTGTGGCCAGTGGTGTGATCGGCGAATGGTTTCCAACCATATGTTCCAATCATCCGATGACCATAGTTTCCTCCTACATTGTTTCTCGTCTCCTTGTTTTGGATTCGTGGGAATATGGTTTTTAAGTAAAAATGTTTTGGTCTTGGAAAAAAAATATTTTCAAATGAAACACTTTAAAAAGAAAATGATGTGAAAGGTTTGGAAAGTGTGGGTTGGATGTTTTGGTTTTGAAAAAAAATGGAAAGCTTTGGTTTTTTTTATCCATGGCTCTCTTATGGGAAACCACATGCATGAGTGTATACGAAAATAGAAATGGTTAACGACACGAGCGGATGAGTGCCTGGTTGGATACGAGGTGGGTGCCGGTGTGGCACGAGAACATACATGTGCGAGGCCCATGGGACACCATCGCTGTTTGTGCAACCCACTGGTTTGCTTGTCTTGAAAATGTTTTGTTAAATGAAAATTTGGTGTATTTGTAATCGGTGTTTGCATGGTGTGTCCTTGTGTTTTTGAGATGTTGGATGTGTGGCATTTTGAGCTGAGTACTCTTTATGAATGGTCTGTGTATTGTGTTTAAATTCTTATTTAGAAGTTGGTATGCAAGCATGTAGCTAGTAAATTCTTTTGAAAAGTAAATCAGGGAGCCCTTGAAGTGGTTTCCCCTACACGTTTGGTGTTCTCCTGTAGTATGTCTTGACCATTGGACCAGTTTGATTTGGGTCCATGTTTTTCTTTCTTGATTTGTGTACGCCCCCATAAAGTGTTTACATGTGATTTAAGTGTGTCCACGGGCAATTTGCCATTGGTCGACCCTCCAGTTGATCAGAGGAATATCTTCTTGAATTCTAGAATTGAACCCACCTCTCCTTTTTACAACAAGTGGACCCTCCCATAGCGGGATGACAGATGCGAGGGGAGTTGAACAGAGATTTGGTTTCTTTATGTTGTCTAAGTCGTCAGATATGAAATTTGACGTCGTTGCATTTGAAGGTTCCCCCTGGAAATGTCAAAAGGAATTCCAGTGGGGAAGGGTAAGGGCGGTTCAGAATTTTCATTGTTGACCATTGTCTTGAAGGGCCTTGTAGTATTCACATCGGTTGCAAGGGTCAGGTTCCGTGACATCTTGCAACGTGAGGTCCCTTTGGAAGTGTTAAAGGAGACCCCAGTGTGAAAAAGGAGGAAGAAACCCTATGTTGTTGGTGCGGTCAATCGTTCTAAATGACCTCTGGTCTTTGGATTGTTTCGTTTAAGGAATGGTTTGTGTTAGGATACTAGTTTGGAAGACCAAGTCGTATGAGGCTGCTATGGTCTTTCGCAGGAATCACGTGTTGTTTAAGACACGGTTTGAGGTCTTTCTCAGCATAAAGTTCCTCTCAATAGCAACAGTCATGTTCAGGTGACGATTGGTGGTGTCGTGTTCTCATTTAGTGTGACAAAGGGTGATGCGCATGCACCATTTGAACTCTAGTGTTGGCGAAGGTTCCGCGTATGATCAGTCAGATGATGCAACATGTTGTGTTGCTGGTGTCGTCTCAATTGCAGTGAGGTTGCGTGTGACACCAAAAAGAGAATCTTCGCACGGGAGTTCACATTACCTAACTGTGAGGCAGGGGATGCTTCAAACATCAGGGCTCCAGCCATAGGCCTCAGAGTGAAGTTAGCGCGTGGTCAGGAACCCCGGGAGTGTACGAGACCCCAACCTCATTTTTGTCATCGGTGTTGATAGTGAAAGCAACATAATTTGTTTTCTGTGGTTGTTCCGCTCTGAATGAGTCATCTGGTTGCATAAGGTTTTCGAGACCAGGTGGAGGCGTGTTCGTCTCATTCTTTAATGTTTTGGGGGTTGCGTTCCACTGGATGCAATCGCTTTAGTGGTCCTTATGAGAGTCTATTAGGAAAATCAGTCTCAAATTTGAATGGTGTTCATCTAGGAAATTTTGAGATGTTGGTTTGTGGCCGGCCCTGGTTTTGATGCCTGGTGGTCAGGCCCCCCTCCCCTCCCTTTAATGGTTGAGTGTTTGGTCACCATTGAGAAATTTTCAAAGTTCTATTCCTTCTGTTAGTTCAAATGGTGGGGAGACCCACATTGGGTCTCGTACGAATGTATCTGGAATGAATCTATGCTAGACTCTTCTTTAATGGCGGGGAGTCCGCTCGAACCTACCCGTGTCAGTTTTCCAGTCTCGTTTCGAGCAGCACTGAGTTCCTAATGGTGGGGAGCCCCTTGAGCCTCCTCTTGTTGACCTTGTTCTTCTGTTTTTAAATATGGATTTGTGATAAGTGATAAGAGTGTTTTTGGACATGGTTTAGCCATTCTAACCAAATTATGGGGTTTTCGTTTAATAATGATTGAGTTGTTTCGGCTTGTGAAGTTGGTTCTCGTGGGTGCGAGAGTTCCCTTCCTCGATTAGTCAACTAGAGGTGTTCTAGCTCTTTGGGGCGGGCGACACATATCTGAATGTCTTATGACACATTTCATGAAGATGTCTTTGAATCACATTGTCTGAGCACGATGCTTTGGCCACTTTTCACTTGTTGATTTTGGGGATCCTCTTTAAACTTGAGTGGTGTAACAACTTCTTCTTTGGGTCTCGGCCTTAGTTGTGGCTTTCCGGGGACGGAAAGTTTTATGGTGGGGAGAATTGTCACACCCGTATTTTTTTTAAATTACTTATTTTATTAATTTTCTGGGCATCGGGTAGTCTGGGTTAAGGCCCGACTTAATTATTGAGTTATTATTTAAAGAAATGCATGTTTTGGTCTTGACATCGTTCAGCGCACCACGGTCGAAGTCGCATGACCTGCCCGATATTCAAGGCAAATGAATAAGATGAAATGAATAATCAAATGAGAATAAGACAAAATAAGAAGTGTAATTGGATTCAATGGACTATTTTAATGAAGATGATAATAACGTTGATTGATAATATTTTTGTTGTAATTGATAATGTCAAGAGTGTAAATTTTATTAAGTTATTAATATTATAAGAATTGATATTATCGTTAACACAAAATTAAGTTATTTGGTTTTAAGGTGTTTCGTCAAGGCACGGGCTATGTCTCGATTGAATTTGATGTTTCTGTCGATAAATGAGTTTCTCTTTCGGGGCGCGACAATGTGCGACGCATGGGTGAATAAGAGTTGCAATATCATACGGCCTCGCCAACGCCGCTGGGTGGGCCGCCCATTGTTAAATTAATTAAATAAATTGAGTTAATAATAGTGAAATAAAATTAAATGTTTTGAAGAATAAAAATGAAAATAACATGAGAAAAATGTGTTAATAGTTTAATAAGTTGTTTTTTATAAGTTGTGTTTTAGTGATAATAATAATATCATTATTATTATTGTTTTAGTTTAAGAATATTTTAATTTTAGTAATAGTATTATTATTATTATTAATTGTTTTCTTTTCGTTTTTTAGGGTTTCTTTTATTCGTTGTTTTTCTTTTTTTCCATTTCTCTACCTCCCCTCACTCTCTCCCGTCGGGCCCCCTCCCCCCTTCTCTTTTGCATTTTTTCTCCCCCTGTAACCCTAAGTGTGTCGCGCCCTCCTTGTCCAACCAACCCGCCTCCATCACGCCGACTCCTCCCCCTTCCACTTGCCCGACTCCACCCGGCCAGCACCACCCTCCAGCGGACCTGAACTGCCGCCCCCCCTACTCCGTCCGGCATTGCACCGCCTGCCCGCCTCCCCTTCCAGCATACCTCTAGGCCGCACCTCCTGTTCGGCGACCACACCCCATGGCCGACAGCTCTTCTTCTCCCCCGGCCATCACCACCCTCCGGCGAACAGACGCCCCTTGCTCCTTCCCCATTCGGCTTGCTCTCGCCATACCTCCCCATGGAAACGGCCCCTTATTTATCCAGAAAAATTCTGGCGTGCCTCCTTTTCCCATTGCACACCCGCCCATCGGACCAGCCGCACCCCCCTTCCTTGGCTCACGCCGCTGCACAGAACCTCCCTACTCCCCTTGTCCAACTCGAGGCACAAACCCCCCTGGAACCCCATGCCGGCCAGCGCATCGCCTCCCTAAGCCGACGTCCCCCTCGCCTGGTCCGGTGAACCTGATACCCCCTACCGGTCTGTCCTCCATGGCCGAAATCTCCAGCGGTTAAGTCCCTTTCTCATTCTTTTTCCTTTTATTTTATTTTTTTATTTTTATTTTTTTGAGGATATTCTTTTTTTTCATCATGTTTGCGGTCCAATTTTGGGGTTTTTTATTTATTTTTGTTCGAATTCTGGTTTTAGGGTTCAATTGATCTTTGTGTGGTTTGTTCGTGGTGTGATTGCAGTTTCGCACTCGTTTGTGGGAAATTTAGCGTCAAAGGTAGGTGGTTCCATGTCTTTACATCTTTTAGATAATTTAGTTTGGTTGGTTAATTAATTTAATATGTTCTATGATTTAATTGCGTAATGCGATCCATGTTTATAATGTTCTGGCATGCTCGTCTGAGGAGATTGGATTTTCGAAATAGTAGGCTCTTGTTGTTTATATGTGTGTTGTCATATAAATTATTGGTTGTACTTTAAAAGCTGTGCGAAATGCATTTTTAAAAATTGTTTGACATGCATGCATCATGAAAATTTCACTTCCCTTAGAAATTATCGTGTTTTCTTCATTTTGAACTTGTTGGGGTAAGTCCAAAAAAAATTTAATCAATTGTTTATATGGTGAAAATTTGGTTTTAGAATATTTGAGTGCGAAATTGATTTTTAAAATGGTCTTTGCATGTAAAAATATGTGTTGTTTTGGTGCAATGTTTTCAAGTTGGGTTCTAGGTGATGTTTGGTTGGTGAGAACATAGTTTTTATGGGTAATTGAGTTTTGTATGTCTAAATGTGGGGTTTTAATGTGTAGAGAATGATTTTAAGAGGTTCAGATGGTTCAGACAATTATGTAGTTGGGTGAAACTAGTTTTAAGGACAATTTATTAAGCAAGTGGTATGAACGTCTCCCTTATTTGTAATTGGGTGTGTTTATTTGTGTCGGCCCTTATTGTGTTATTTAAATAATGCTTCCTAAGTTGTGAAAATTGTTTATGTTCTTGTTTGAGGGTTTTTTAAATGGTGTTTTTGCGAAACGATTAGGTAACGACAAATATATTTTTGGAAAGGTATTTTTGGCGTGCGTGAGTTTTTGAAATGTTGTTTGGGTGTGAAAATAGTGACTTGTGTGTAATGTCTAGTTGGGTCTGTGATATGGGAAAAACAATATACCATGTGAATGTGAAACTTGATTGATCACAACGAAAAACCCCGGGTATCTAGGTGGGAGGACTAGAACTAGTGTGCTAATGAGCCGGATGGGCATCGTCCCTGTCTCACTTAGCTGGTTTGACGATTGCAACACTAAGTAAACATGATATCTGAGGGTCGTGGCCTTCTAAGCCACGTGTTCTGAGGGTCGTGGCCTTCTACGCCACGTTTCCTGAGGGTCATGGCCTTCTAAGCCACGTTTCACCAAGACACGAGGTTCTAGGGTCTCACTCGAACTAGATGAACCTTAGGGGATTTACCCATAGTGCTCTACCATCTTTGGTGTGGTGCCTTCCATCAGCATATAGAGGACTACTTGGGTGTGAGTGTGTGTGTGTGTGTGTGAGTATGTGTGTGTGTGTGTGGGTGTGTGTGTGTGTGTGCCCATAATGAACTTTTCTCTTCCTCTTTAAAAATCGTGTTTTTGAAATGAGTTCTTTTAGTGTTTTCCTTCAGCATTTGGCTCGTAAATGTTTCCTTTAAAAGTATTTAGAAAGTATAACTTGAATAATCACATTAAATTGTCCTTTTGATGATGTGGCATGGAACCTTTTTATTGGGTGGCATCCACTGGGCCTTTAGCTCACACCCTACATACACCCTTGGGTGTTTGTAGATTCTTATTTCTTGTGTATTCCAGTTTGTGCGTCGTGCTCAGTGATGGTGGTTAGTCGTTGGTGGTATTCTCGTGCAGGTTAACGTTTGTGACATGTGGATGTCGCACCTATCTTGTCGCTTTGAGGTTTGATTTATAGTTTTAGTCTCTTTTGTTGTCGTTTATTTTTGGACATTGGTTCTAGTTGTAAACCTTTAAATTTTTATTTCAGTTTTATGGTCTCTTTGGTTATCAATTCCAAGTTTTATTTTTATTATCTTGTTAGTGTTTGTTTATACCATTTCGAGTAAACCGTTGCCATAGGTTACTCTTGATACCCAGGCACTTGTGCCATCCCGTGGGGATCGGGAACGCCCTTCGGGCCTTGCCGCGGACCGGGTCGGGCACCGGGTCGGGTGGCGACCCAGCCTGGTTCGTGACAACACATGGTTTAGATGATGGGTTTATTTTATGGGCACTAATAGCATTAAAATATGATAGGGGTGCCTTTGATTGATTAATTATGGTTATAAAGGTTTAATAATGAATATAAAGCCCATTTCCTTTTTTAATGTACATATTATAAAAAATTTCACAATTCAGATGAAAATATTTGATTGAAGAATGATTTCATAGCATATATATCTATTTATAACTTAGGAGATAAATTTTTATTTAATAAACAATTTCATTTAAAATTAATTTTAAAATTTTTACTAATTTTATGCAACTATTTATCTTCAAAAACTATTTTAAGTGTTTTTATTTATTTATTAATCATTGGTGGGGAATAAAGTAATTATAACCACACCCTATATGGGAAAACACTACACATGGGTACCTGAGTAGATCCCACAATATTAATACTATATTATTTTTTTCATTATCATATCATGTTTCTTATTATTGAGCATCATAGATCAAATTATATTATGTGACATGATGAGGCATGGTTTGATGATTAAATTCCACCCCTTCTGAATTTTTTATATAATGTTTTGTTGTTATTGAACCATATTTGTGGGTATTTAGTTTTATTTGTGATTTCTTTTGTGGGAATTAATTCCCTTCAATAATTTTTCTTGTATGTATAGATTTTACTTTTTCATTTTCCAGTTTATGTTTGGATGTTGATAACATTTTATTTCAATAGAATCTGATAAATATCATCAATATATGATAAATGGAAAATATATTAATTATTTTTTCAACTAATTATGGGGTACAGTATCCCCATGGTATTACCCCAGAACCATTATGCTAGTTGGAATTCCCAATTATACATGGAGGTGTAACCAAGGACTTTTCACAATGTACTATGGTAACTATTATAGATTGAACCAAAGTGGGATGTTACATCCATTATACATGAATCCATTATAATATTTATGTAAAGGGTGAATTTAATTATAATGACATAGTTTAACTATTTGGTGTGTTTTAATGGTATATAATAGAAATATATTTATTACAAAATTAAGATAATGATATTAAATTTTTAGGAAATGTTTATGAACCTTAGAACAAATAACAGTGGAAGGGTTGTATTGGATTGAAATGTAGTAAATTTTTTTTTCATGTTTACCATGAAAGCTACATATTAATGAGTTTTCCATTTCAATTATAGAAGAAAAGATTCACCAATTTTACTAATAAATTAATTTTTTCATGAAAAAGTAAATAGATATTCAATTATAACAATTCATTCTGAAAAATATTAATATTAGTATGGATATTTATGTTTTAAAAAGTAAATAATGAGAAATAAATACTATGATTTTTTTTCCTAAATTTACAATTTCATATGATTTATTCATAGGTTATATACATGAGAATAAAATTTAGCATTTCCGTGTTCTTATAATAGTATTTACCACAAGTGATGAAGTTGTTTATATTTTAGAATATATTAATTGAAAAAATGGATACTATTATGATATTTTTAGAACATTATAAACTGTTTTACCTATTATCTAAAACTAAAACCAAAAGAACCATGAAAATGTTACAATGTCAAACTCATAATATAGACCAGGTTATTATGTGTCTAATAAATCATGAGTTGTTCCATATATCAAAAATATAACATATACCATAGTTAACTTCATATATTATTATCATATTTTGATTAAACTATATTGATAATATTTTATTCTAATAGGTTATTAATTATTAGCTGGAATGATGAGTTTTTTTTATGTTTCAAAAATATTTAATGTTATTCATTATATGACTGTTGGGAAAGAAATAATATATCCATCTAAACAATTGGGAATATATTTATTTCTCATGAGATGAATTGTAATGTACTAGAGAGAGAATAAAATCAACACTATGAGGATATTAACATTTGTTATATGAATATGGAGTGAACCAAATACATAATAGTGATCATTACACTATGTGTTTATGGTTTGGGAGAAATAATTGATATAAGGAATGAATTTGTATTCTTAACTGTATTTCACATTATTATTCCATATTCTAAGATAATGTTTACATATATTATGATAATTCCAACAAGTAACTAAATTTTTATTCCACATTTGAAATGGTATTTCAAGATCTATATTTAATGAATTATGTTTTATTATTAATGTTTTATAACGTTATTTCGTTTGGTTATGTTCAAATATGTTTATTATGTTTTCACACACGTAGTTTTAACTTATGATATCTTATGTTATTCTATGGGTATATCATTTTCTTCAATAAACTGAATATTTATGTTCACTATTTTCATTAATTTTCATTACCTAATATATGAGGAGTATTAGGTGAATCGTGTATATAAGTGTATATTGAATGATTATTTTTTTATAATTAGTTGAGTAATGTTGTGGTTATGTATCTAATATGTAGAGACACAAGATCTATATGTTACAGGTGATTCTTTTATTGTGAAATGATGTCAAACAATATAGATCTTATTAATACCTAGGTTGAACCAAAATATATTTATGTTAAAATTGATGCATCATATGATACAATTTATGTTATATATTTTATGAATTAAATTGTTTTACATTTATTTTAACAATAATATTTAGATTTATCTTTATTTTTTAATACTTAGTTTATCCGTTTGTATTTTTTAAGGTATAATTAACATGATTTGAATATTTTTTGGTGATAGGTAAACTACTTATTGTACACATATTATTTTATTATACAACATTGAATTTGTAAAATAATTACAATTGTAACATCCCAGGTAAATAAATAATATTACATTCTAATTTTTATCAATATTTGGAATAAATGTTAATACTACTTTAAAGGGAATGCTATGCTCGATGGCGTACCTTATACGCAACAACGTGTTTTTTTTGAAATCTTACGTTGCACACTAATAACATAATAATATTATAATAGTTAACGCCTAGCCGTTGTAATGGAGGGAATTAAAATAAATAACTACAATTTTTTTACATATGTTTGTTAAATATTTTCACTTTTAGAAAATAAATGTTAGAGGCTTAAAATGCAAATGAATCCAATTTTAAGAATAAATCTTCTAATATTCCTTAAAAGGTCGATTAACCGCCTTTTGATGGAGAACCCTTTTTAGATATACTTTTTACAATTTATATGTTTTATTTGATAAAATAAAATCCTTCTTTATAATCTGGACATCAAAATTTACTTTGTGTAATTTTTTGTTATTTTTCCGATAAAGATCATTTTTAGTCAAAATGTTGCATTTTAATTCAAAACCTCCTTTTAATCTGATTTATTTATATAGATAGATTATATTTCTAATTTAGATTAAAGTTTATTTAGAATATATTTTTACCATTCAATCCAATGGTGGTCATTGGAATTAATTTCACTTTGAAATTGGACATAAACTAGTGTCGATCTTTTAATAGATATTGTTTCTTAAAAACACACTATTTGTTTTGACAGCGGGAATGAATTATTAAATTAATTAATTCAACTTATATATTTTTATTTTTCTAAAATATACATCATTTTTGAATTTGGAATATCAAATATAGCTTACGGTTAATTTTTGATATTTTTCTGAAAAACGTCAATTTTTATTGAATAGTGAAACCACTAAATGATAGTTAAAGAAACTGCTTTTTCGTTTAAATGAAACTCTACCACTTCTGTGATTTTTTTTTTCAAAAATCCTACATACATCGTTCTAATTAAGAATTAAAATGTGGTTCAATGAGATTAAAATATTTTTTTGTTGAATAGTAACTTTTATGTTTTATTAATCGCGATTGAAGGTAATTAGTGTAATTTAAGGTAAAGATAATGTTATAATAATATTAAATGACCTGGAAACTTGTCCTACAATTATTTTATGAGTCATGGATGACTAGGAAAATCCATGGGTCAACTTGGGGACCCTATGGAGCCACTTTGGTTGGAAAATGACATTAATAACTTTTTTTTTAAAGTTAAAATTAAAATGTCACAAACATGTATTGTTTTACTAAAACAATTTTTACATGGGGTTATAAAAGTCATATTTTTTACTAAAAATATTCAATAGAAATCTTAAAAGATTTAGTACATCATGATATTTTTTTATAATTTTTAGACATTAAATAAATTATTTTATTTATGACACTGTGATGATGCAATGATTACCTCATAAATGAACGATTTAAATAAAATGAGATGATAGGGTAAAATATAAGTCTTATACTTGTCACAAACCTATTTTATGGGTTTATTTCGAAACCTTATCACCTTATCCTCGAAATATATTCTTTAGGGACCTTCAACAACCTCAAATCATTTTATAATAAAGTAATATTTTATAAATTTTCAAGAGTTCCCTCCTCTTTTCTTATAAAAGGCCCCCACCTCTACCACCATACCCTCACCTCTCAAGCCTTTTCCTCGGCCAAACCCTGCCAATTTAATCTCTCCACATCCCTCTATTCATCATTGAAGCCTCACCATTGGCATAATTCTCTTCAAGAAACCCTTTTGGTTCAAAGCAAGAGGAGTTACCCGATTTAAAGGTAATGTCTTCACTTGTGTTCTTTTGTTTTATTTTGCTTCTCCAAACCCCTAAACTCTTTTTATTCCGTTATTTTGTAACAAAACCAGTATCTTCAATATATTTGGATTTTGTTATGGTAATTATTCTATCTACACTTACCCACACCTCCGTCTAATGGTTAAAGAACATATTGTTTCTGTGGTTGGAGAATTACTACCTCACGAAACGATGATTCTTCAATCTTCTTTTAACACCATTTATGGTGGCCATTATGATGTCACTGTATTTTATATATGATATATATGGTATTTATGTTTTCCAAATGCTTCTGTATTTTATATTTAAAACATTCCTTTATGCTTTCCATGTTGTGCAAATGTGATAATTTCATACGAGGAAGTGTGGACTACCGCCCCCTCAAGTGATGTGACTCGTTCATGAAATACATGGAATGTATAATGAATTAAATTAAAGAAATTTTGTTATATATAAAGCATATATATTATAATGTAATTATAAGATATATATCTTTAAATAATTTTCAATTCCATTAATATGTCAAAGAAATGAATGTAGAGTTCATGCATACGTACGACCTACCGTCTCCATGAACGGTTCATTTCATTTCTTTTTATCTCCAAATGTTATGGAATTGGATAAAATGAATATTTACTGGATATATATGATATTTAAATCATTAATACTATTATGGAGATGATTTACATATAACTACATGGACAATTATTTTCAAACAAGTTCATTTTTCAATCATGTTCCAAACATCGACAAATACGTCTGATATTAACTCACATTATAAACCAATTATTATAACATTATAATATGTGATTTGAACTCAAAAATAATCATTAAAGGAGGACCTTAAGCAATTATAAATTGACAAAAGTTTATTATTCAGGAATATAAATAAACGAACAAGACAAGTCGGACTTGAAGTAAGGGATTCTACCTCTCTCTTTCTTTTTAAGTACTCTTTTTATGTAACGTACTTTAAGATCCTATTTCTTATGTTGGGGGATGTTATTTTATATTAATATTTCTGTAAATTTTATGTTAATATGATTAGAGACCCTCTTTTAACTCATCGATCCATTTTTGGATGTTTTATGTGGCGTCGTTAGGCTGCCAAATTTTAATAAGTGGATTTTCATCTCACTTGTAATTCTCGTGAGATTCATGCTACATTTGCCACTATTTCTTTTTTGGTGGTGTATGTACTGCCCATTATTTTTATATTTGTATAATATACTCTCATTTATGGGTATTTACATCTTCGTTGTATGACCCTTCTTTCTAGTGGTTTACGTTTTGAAAGTTTCCCAAATCGGTAAGGGAACCTTTCACACTCCTCTTTTTAAAAGACTTATTTCACTATGTATTTTAATTCACATATTTTTATGTTGGGATATGATCATATATATCCTTATTGATGTAAATTTTAAGTCCAAGTGATGATATACCATTTTCTCTTTCATCAACTAATTTTATGAATTTTAAAGTGACACTGTTAGGATGTCGAATTTTACCAAGGGAACTTCTTAACCCAATTTCGATTTCTTTGGGTTCAATAGGTAGATATTCAATATGTAATACTTTGAATATTTGTGAATGATCATTGATTATTTTTCAATTAATATCCACTTATATTGGGTGAATTTTTATTTTTCACACATAATTATGAGATTGATTTATCCTTAATTTAAGGATACTTTCTTTATAATGGATTTCATCTCATTTTACATTTCAATTGAGACTTCATTGCTGTTATGCACCAGTTGACTCTTATATGGTGTATATACTATCCTTTGGAATATTATATCATTAATCCATTTATTCTCATGATATTATAAATTTCTGATTAAATTTTATTCCTCAATTATTGTATTCAAGTGTCTCTCATTTTGATAAAAACCCATTATCTAAAATATCGTTTTCAATGTTTTAATGATTTATTATTATAAATATTTCTCATTAATATCCATGTTTTCAAAATGGTTTTATGTAATTATTTATATGGATATTAATGGTTTAAAATGTTAAAATTTTCAAAGTGGTATGTGACACTTTGATTAAAAAATATCTTTATTAAATGCTTTAAATGGTTTTGAAATTGGTTTTTAGAATGGATACATTATTTCGATATCTTAAAATGTCATATTGTTATTGCACTGTAGTAATGTTTTCTTTTCTTTTATGCTTATGATATGTGCTATGATTATGTTATTGTTCTTTGGCATTGTTTATAAAGACGGGTGGTTCCGTGATAAACTAAGGGCGAGTGAGACCGATATAGCTCTCCAATGCATTGGGTAAGATGAAGGGGTTAAACACTAAGGTTTCTCCGAAGGGATTTAGGGAATATACTGTGATGGGTATTCCAAACGAAACCATGAGGGTTACTCCCTATGTAATAATGTTAAGAATGCCTCAAGTTACCTTTATGCCTTATGATTTATATGAGTTATTCGTAAATCCTATGATTTCATGAGGTAGGTTAAATTGCTTATGTTTTAGGAGTAAAGTATGATTTCATTGATTCTTATGTATACATGGACTAATGTTTTCTTTCAATATTCTAATAACCCTTACTGAGCTTTTTATGCTCATCCCATGTTTTTTTTTGAAATTTTTTCACAGGACATAATGTTGAATAGGGTCAAGTATAGGATCAAGGAAATGTCAGGCTGTCTAAAACAAGGAACTAGACATGACTCTTTTGTTCATGATTTTTTATTTTTTTGAAAAAAATGGAAGCTGAGTAAATGTGTCTACTTTGTAACCATTGATATGTAATAGTTATATCTTAATTCTCTAAAACTCTAAACCTGAAAAGATCCTCAATGTGAATTATTCATTTAAGTAAATAATAAGTAATGTTTAAGTCCGGGTCCTTATATTTGGTATCAAAGGTCGGTTTTGATAACTTTAGAGGTTAGGGTATTATTTAAGCATAAGTTACATTAGCATAATGGCTAGGATTTTATAAAGAGTCATAATTTATAGATAAAGTGAATGCGTAAGTATATCTTAGTGTTTGTCTTCCTCATTAGTACATAATGATATTGGTCATATACTTACACTGACAGTTCTGGTTTTAGTAAATGGATGGATCTAGCAAGCACCAAAGTGAAAACGGGTTTGAAGGAAGCTGTGGTGGTTCTCTGGTTAAGAAACTGGATGAAATGGGGGATAGAATGAGAAATATCATGTTTATTCTAAACCAACTATCAGGAGTAATGATCAACCACTTGATCCTTGCTGAGTTCTCTAATGCATCATGTACGAGAGAACCAACAAGACATGAATGTTCAGGTAATATTTATAAAGGTAACCATTAGGTTTTATATGATCCTTACTTTTAAGGTAATTATGGGTTACAATACATTATGATGGAATACAAATGACATGAGATAAACTTGAGGTTAAATTATGTTATGTTTATTTTTGAAGATTTTATCTCATTTTGGGGAATGTTATAAGAATTATATAGTTTTGGAAAAAGGACAACATGCAGACCATGTGACAACCCATCGCGGCGGACAAAGCTGTGGAAATCGAACCCACAACCAAAGTGTGACTGGTATTTATCGCATACCACTGGACTACGTGAAGTCCCTGGTTAGTTTTACTAATTATTTTTTAGTTAGATGATTTTATGAATCAAGAGTAAGTTGATTTTGGTTTATCTATGGAAATTATTATCCTATCATGGAGGAT
Organism: Viscum album; assembly: GCA_963277665.1. Lineage (NCBI taxonomy): Eukaryota > Viridiplantae > Streptophyta > Magnoliopsida > Santalales > Viscaceae > Viscum > Viscum album. Next base: position 1,750,519,654 of record OY728157.1, on the reverse strand, counting down.
ATGGGATTAGGTTAATTACTTTTCAGTATGATAGTTTTTGAGCAACTGATGTTATTTGGAGATAAATGTTATTTTGTACCTTTGGAGACTATGTGATTAAATCCTTCAATTATTTGGGTTTCAATCATAGTTGGGTTTACATTGAATAATTTTATGGACAAATTGTTTATTGAATGGTCTTCATTGAAACATTGGGTTTTGTTTGACAAATTTTGGAGATTTGGAGTAGTTTTTCTTTTTGTAATAAAATATCATTTTTGGGTATTATCTGATCTCGTACTAAACTTTTTGGTTTGGTTCAGATCTAAAGACATGGGAAATATATAGTTCTCTTTTGTGGATTAGGTGATTCTCATGAAGTTGATTATAGTAATCTTAATGCGAACAAGTCTTCCTAAATAAACGTATTTTGGAGAAAATATGAGTTTATTAAGGAATCTAGTAAAAGTTGAAAGTGTATGTGACAAGTAAGTATGATTCATTATGAATTAGTTAAGCTCAAAAATATGTTCCTGAATGAAGAGTAACTTAAAACATCAAATTTTTTTGTTAAATTTTCTTACTGGGGAATCAAATACCGTTTAACCCATCAAAAGTTTGTGATTTTCTTGTTGTTAAATTTATCCTAGACATGTTTACTATCACTCTCCATCAGAACATGACCCTTTTTTTCTCCTCCATATCCATATTTTCTTACTTTGAATCTTAGTATGGGTTAACTCGGCTGACCTTTGTACTTCTCTCACTTTATTTTAAAATGATAGTTTTACTGACTCTTGTTCCGATGTGGGACTTTTAATGAAGTTTCCGAGCCCAATTATGAAATTGTGAGGACGTAATTCCCTAAAGGGGGGAAGGATGTAACATCCCAGGTAAATAAATAATATTACATTCTAATGTTTATCAATATTTTTGAATAAATGTTAATACTAATTTAAAGGGAATACTATGCTCAATGGTGTACCCAATACGCAACATCGAGTTTCCTTAAAATCTTACATTGCACACTAATAATATAATAATATTATAATAGTTAACGATTATCCATTGTAATGGAGAGAATGAACATAACGAACTACAAAATTATTACATATTTTTGTTAAATATTTTTACTTTTAGCAAATAATTGTTAGAGTTTTAAAATGAAAATGAATCCAATTTTAGGCATAAATCGTATAATATTCATTAAAAGGTCAATTAACCACCTTTTGATGGGGAACCCTTTTTAAATATAATTTTTAAAATTTTATATGTTTTATTTGAAAAAATAAAATCTTTCTTTAGAATCTGGACATCAAAATTTACTTTGTGTAAATATTTGTTATTTTTCTGATAAAGTACATTTTTAGTGAAAATGTTGCATTTTAATTCAAAACCCCTTTTAATATGATTTATTTATATGGATAGATTATCTTTTTAATTGATATTAAAGTGTATTTAGAATAAATATTTACCATTTAATCCAATGGTGGTTATTGTAATTAATTTCACTTTGAAATTGGACTTAAACTACTGTCACTCTTTTAATAGATATTGTTTCTTAAAAACAAACTATTTGTTTTGACAGCGGGAATGATTTATTAAATTAATTAATGAAACTTATATATTTTTAATTTTCAAAAGTAGAAATCAATTTTGAATTCTGAATATCAAATATAGCTTAGGGTGAATTTTTGGTATTTTTCTGAAAAACTTCAATTTTTTATGAATAGTGAAACCACTAAGTGGTAGTTAAAGAGACTGATTTTTCATTTAAATGAAGCTTTACCACTTCTGTGATTTGATTTTAAAAATTCCAAAATACATGGTTTTCATTATGAAGTAAAATGTAGTTCAATGTGATTAAAATAATTTTTTGGGGAATAGTCACTTTTAAGTTTTATTAAACTCAATTAAATGTAATTAGTGTAATTTAAGGTAAAGATAATGTTATAATAATATGAAATGACCTTGAAACATGTAATACCCTTATTTGATGAGTAATGGCCTACCAAGAAAATCCATGGGTCAACATTGGGACCCCATGAAGCCACTTTGGTTGGAAAATGACATTAATATCTTTTTATTTAATGTTAAAATTAAAATGTCACAAACAAGTATTATTTTACAAAAACTATTTTTACATGGGGTTATACAAGTCATGTTTTTGAGTATAAATATTCATTATAAATATAAAAATATTTATACATCATGATATTTTTTATAATTTTTATACATTAAATAAATAATTTTATTTATGACACTGTGATGATGCAGTGATTACCTCATAAATGAACGATTTAGATAAAATGAGAAGATAGGGTGAAATATAAATCTTAAACTTGTCAAAAACCTATTTGATAGGTGTATTTCGAAACCTTATCATCTTATCCTCGAAATATATCCTTTTGGGGCATTTAAAATCTGAAAATCATTTTATAATAAAGTAATATTTTATAACATTACAAGAGTGCCCCTCCTCTTCTCTTATAAAAGGCCACCACCTCTATAACCTTACCCACACCTCTCAAGCCTTTGGATCGGCCAACCCCTCACCATTTAATCTCAACACATCCCTCTCTTCATAATTTTTGCATCACCTTTGGCAGAATGCTCTTCATGAAACCCTTTTGGTTCAAACAAAGAGGAGTTACCCGATTTAAAGGTAATGTCTTCACTTGTGATCTTTTGTATTATTTTGCTTCTCCAAACCCATAAACTCTTTTTATTCCGTTATTTTGTAACCACAAAATTATATTAAATATACTAGGATGTTGTTATATGAAGGATTGGAGATAAACTTATACACACCTCCGTCTAATGGTTAAAGAACATATTGTTTATGTGGATGGTGAATTACTGCCTCAAGAAACGATGATTGTTCAATCTTCTCTTAACACCTTTCATGGAGGCCATTATGATGTCAATATATTTTATATATGATATATTTGGTATTTATGTTTTCCATATTCTTCTTTATTTTATATTTAAAAATTACCTTTATTCTTTGCATTTTGTGCAAATGCGATAATTTCATATGAGGAAGTGTGGACTACCGGCACCTCAAGTGATGTGACTCATTAATGAAATACATGGAATGTATAAAGAATGAAATTAATGAACTTATTTGAAATATAAAACATATTTATTATACTGTAATTAATATATATATATATCTTTCAATTATTTTTAATTCCATTAATATGTCAAAGAAATGAAAGTAGCGTTCATGCGTACGTACGACCTATCGTCTCCATGAACGGTGCAGTTCATTTCTTTTTATCTCCAAATGTTATGGAATAGTATAAAATGAATATGTACTCGATATGTATGATATTTAAATAATTAATACTATTATGGAGATTATTTACTTATAACTACATGGACATTCATTTTCAAACAAGTTCATTTTTGACTCATGTACCAAACATTGAAAAAAACGTCTAATATGAACTCACATTATTAAAAAATTATTATAACATTATAATATGTGATATAAACTGAATAATAATATTAAAATGTGGAACTTAAGAAATTATAAATTGACCAAAGTTCATTATTCCAGAATATAACGAAATGAAAAAGAGAAGTCGGACTTGAGGTAAGGGATCATACCTCTCTCTTTCTTTTTAAGTACTCTTTTTATGTGACATACTTTAAGCTCATATTTCTTATGTAGGGGGATGTTATTTTATATTAATCTTTCTGTTAATTTTATGTAAATATGATGAGATACCCTATTTTATCTCATCAATCCATTTTTGGATGTTTTATGTGGCGCCGTTTGGCTACCGAATTTTAATAAGGGGATTTTCATCTCACTTGTAATTCTCGTGGAATTCATGATACATTTGCCACAATTTCTTTTTGTGTGGTGTATTTATTGCCCATTATTTTACTATTTGTATAATATACTCTCATTTATGGGTATTTACATCTTCATTGTATGACCCTTCTTTCATGTGGTGTACGTTTCGAAAGTTTCCCAAATCGGTAAGGGAACCTTTCACACTCCTCTTTTTAAAAGACTAATTTCTTTATGTAATTTAATTAACATCTTTTTATGTTGGTGTATTTTCTTATATATCCTTATTGATTTAAATTTTATGTCCAAGTAATGAGATACCATTTTCTCTCTCATCAACTAATTTTATGAATTTTAATGTGACGTCGTTGGGCTGTCGAATTTTACCAAGGAAACTTCTTAACCCAATTTCGATTTCTTTGGGTTCAACATGTAGTTATTGAATATATCATCCTTTGAATATGTGTGAATGACCATTTATTGTTTTACACTTAATATCTACTTATATTGGGTGTATTTATATTTTTCACACATAATTATGTGATTGATTTATCTTTAATTTAAGGATACCTTCTTTATAATGGATTTCATATCATTTTACATTTATATTGAGACATCATTGTTGTTCTGCACCAGTTCACTCTTATTTGGTTTATATACTATCATTTAGAATATTATATCATGAATCCCTTTATTATCATTATATTATAAAGTTCCGATTAAATGTTATTGCTCAATTATTGTATTCAAGTGTCTCTAATTTTGTTAATATCCCTTTAACTAAAATATAGTTTTAAATGTTTTAATGATTTATTCTTATAAAAATTTCTCATTAATATCCATGTTTTCAAAATATTTTATGGATTTATTTATATGGATATTAATGTTTTAAAATGTTAATAGATTCAAAGTGGTATGGGACTCTTTGATTCAAAAATATGTTTATTAATTGTTTTAAATGTTTTTGAAAATGGTTTTTAGAATGGATATATTATTTCAATATCTTAAAATGTTATATCGTTATTGCAATGTGGGAATGTTATCTTTAATTTATGCATAATTTATGTGCTATGATTATGTTATGGTTCTTGGGAATTGTTTATAATGACAGGTGGTTCCGTGAAAAACAAACTGTGGGTGAGACCGATATAGCTCTTCATTGCATAGGGTAACGAGAAGGGGTTAAACGCTAAGGTTTCTCTGAAGAGATTTATGGAATATACTATTATGGGTATTCCAAACGTAACCATGAGAGTTAATCCCTGTGTAAGAATGTTATTAATGACTCAAGTTACCATTATATATTATGATTTTTATGAGTTTTTCGTAAATCCTATGATTTCATTAGGTATGTTAAATTGCTTATGTTTTATGAGTAAAGTACGATTTTGTTGATTCTTATGTATACATGGACTAATTTTTTCTTTCCGTATTGTTACAACCCTTACTCATCTTTTTATGCTCATCCCAATTTTTTTGAAATGTTTTCACTTGACATAAAGTTGAATAGGGTCAAGGATGGGATCAAGGAAATGTCAGGCTGTCTAAAATAAGGAACTAGATATGACTCTTTTGTTCAAGAGTTTTTGTTTTTGTGAAATAAATGGAAGATTGGTAGATGTTTCAACTTTTTAACGTTTGAGATGTAATAGTTATGTCCTAATTCTCTAAAACTCTAAACCTGAAAAGACCCTACATGTGAATTATTCATTTAATTCAATAATAAGTAATGTTTACGGACGAGTCCTTATAAAAATTATCTAAAAATATTAGTTTATACCGCCAATGAAACGATGTATTATAATGTGTGAGAATGTCTAATTGTTTGATGATTTCATAACAACAATATAAATTATAGCAAATAAATGTTTTCGATAATTTTTTCCTAAAAATACATTTATTTCCCATTCTATATATTTTTATTATATTTTGAATTATGATTGGACCTCTCTATCAGGGGTCAATAATAATTACTAGGATTGAGAAGTCATAATTCATTTCCTAAATCATCGTATGATCTTTCATATGGTAAAGGATGACCATAAACACCACATGTGAGTTAATTTCTATATATATATATTAGAATACTCTTCTTATATGTATAAATTTAAAAAAAATAAAGAATGAATCAGAATAGGGGATATACATATTTTGAATGAATAAATTTAATCTATTTTAGAATATTTACCTAGTTTTCACCTGACTGTACCATAATAAATTAAAAATTTATAATACATGACATAATTATAATATAAGAGACTCCATAAAGAATAGATAAAACTCAATTTAAAGAATAGAATGTGAAAATCCATGAGTACAAGATAAATTTTTTTATGAACAAGTGAGTTACAATGGGGTTAACCCACCCTATTTATAATGAATAATTATTAAACAATATTTCACTACATTGATTATCACAAATTAAACAATATAATAGGAATAATGAATCATCATGTTTTTATATTAATGATATGTTGAATCGACTAGATGGGAATACATAATTTTTTAAGATAGATCTTCCGTCTAGATATAATGAATTACGGGTAAAATTAAATAAGATACCAAAAACAACAGTTCATATAAGATTTGGATACAATGATTTCCTAATAATGACATCAAGACATAAAATCCTAAATTTATATTCCCTCGTAAGATGTATAATGTCTTTATTTGTTAGACTGACCAATTTTGGATAGTATTTATTGATGATATTCATAAATATTCATTGTAAATGGATGAGTAAGGATAAAATTATAGGATTATAATAAATTCATTGTGAAAGTAAAATATATTCCATATTATCATCTCTAAATTATTGCTCCATAATATATCCTTCATAGTTCCGGTAATCATAAAAGATGGTATATTTTCAAATCCCAAAACAATAATGAAATTAAAAAATATAACATCTAAACCACTATAATATAGATCCTTATTTTTTTTATTTAGGGATACTATAATCAAATTGATAAAAAATTTACATCGCTATCGAATCAACAAATTATGCTATCTTTTAATAGTGTAGTGTTACTTTATACAAATGAATGATTGGAATGTTTCAAAGAACAAAATATATTTTTATCATTACACCAATAATCACACTACCCTATAATGGAATTTGGATCAGGATATAAAATATAAAATTAATGAAGGTATTGGGATTTTTCAGATCTAAAAATTATATGGTGTTACTGGATGCCACATGTCAATTAAAGGATCATAAAAAATCACATAGTTCAGGATTTAGAGGTAGAAAACAATATAAATTAATTAATGAAATATAGGAAATATATTTTTCAATAAAAGTATCTTATCCATTAAAAATTGTATATATTAAAGAATATATTCAAATTAAAGGAGTTGAATATACAAAAGAATAGTTATTTAGAGTTGATCAAATTCTATGACTTTTCAATATACTTCAACCCAATAAAGGTAGACAAGGTGGTTATATATATGAGTATGAAGGTTCATGCTACCTAATATAAAACATTATGGGTATTTATCAATGGATTAACATTATAAATAATTTTTCCCCTTATTTATTCATAAATATATATTGATTTCCCATCGATAATTTAATGTGGAATGACATGATGTGGAAGATTTGATCGTGTATATCTTGATTATTCGTATATGAGAAAATTAAGGAACAATGGTTATTGTATAAGCGGTTGATAAAACCACTAACCAATATTATATGGACATGTTAGAAAATTACCATGTATTTCATTTATTTTCAACCAAAGAGAAATAATGGGAAAAATTAAATTGGAAATATTTTCATCAATTTTAAAATTCAGTGCATTAAAATTTTATTTCCTAGTATTTTTATATGGTAAACAATATATGATATAAACACATGATGTGGTAAGGGATAATTGAGAACCACTCTCTAATAATCAATATTTTTAGTATTACTATGATTATTTTGAGTATCATTAGATAGAAATTAGATATGAAGTTGAGATTTATCATTCATTATCTTCCTCATATTGATTGAAAATATCATAGGACCATTAAACCATTTTAGGGTTAATGATATCATGAAAAGTATATTTGAAATGATGTTGGGATAGATATATTTTTTTGGTTATTTTAAAATGTAATAATATTTTAACTTTTGGTATTAAAACTTTTCAATATGAAGACTTATATAGAAATTGGTTCATAACCAACCCATTTTTTATATCTATTACGAATGAAAATTTTATTTATACTATAAAATTGACAATAAATATTATTGGATATTTAAACCATATTTTGAAACACTAAATCTTCATAAATTTAATGGAATAACAATAAAAATATTTGGCATTAATATTCCATATTTGATGTTAAAGGTAGGGAATTTCATTGATTATAACAATGGAAGATGGTTACGAATATCTAGACAAAGGGAATGTTAATACGTTGATATATTTTTATTTTAAATATTATTTTCATTAGATAAAAATATTATAATCTTTTATATACAAAAAACCTCTTACCAACCAATGATGTGCTCTATATATCAATTTCGATGGAGTTAAATCATAACCATTCAAAAATGAAGAACATAGAACTAGTTTCATTAAAGCATTGTCTCTTTTATGAATAAAAATGATTAGATATATTTGATCATAGGGATAAATTATAACATTATTAGGACACTTTATATATTAAATACCTCAAGAAGAAACAACACATTAGTTGAATTATCCTATGAACATTATGATGTAATGAGGTGAATGAATAATCATTTTTTATCCATCTGAGTAACAATAAATAAAGCATGAAATCAGTTTTGATAAAAAATAGTGTATAGTTCCACCCAAAAATTGTTTAGTACGTATTTACATTTATATATTTTCTATTTTTAAAAACATGTATTACCTACAACACTGAACAGTGTTAAATAAATTCATTATTTTATGATGGTAGAATATTATTATAATAAATGAAATAATTTTTTATATGAATACATGAATAAAAATTAGTAAAACTAATAAGGAATGAAAAAATATGAAAAACATTATATTAGGTTAAAATTTTCATCCTCAGGATCGTACATGAACATCATATTCTAAATGATAAAATTAAAAGTAATTAAGAAATTTATAAATATAATTAAAAATTTAATAAAATATTTGTATAATTAGATGATTTATTTTTTATATACGTATGTCTATATATTGGTAGGTGATATTAATAATAAAATTTATCCCAAGAAAATATTTCCATTGGATATATTATCATTTTACAATAATTTATCCAATTGTTTCATTTAAATTGTGTAATTTTTAGTATCAAATTAATTAAAATAAAATTCAAAAATAATAAACCATAAAATAATGAATTAACAATATATATTTGAAATGTTATTTCAATTCATATTATTATTATTAAAAAAATTAATTTGATGTTTTTGTAAATCTAAAATTATGATTTTAATAAAAGCTGATTAATAAAATTTAATGATTGAATATATATATCTTCCACTTTTATATATTAAACATTTAAGATATATTTTTAAAATTAAATTATTTATTTCCCTTTTATGATTGTAAATTTATTTTTTGGTAGGGGATGAATTAATTTTATTTTAGAAAAAAAACAAATATAAATTTTTTTAATAAATTTTATAATGTTATAATTTAGAGAAAGTTATTATTTATAATCATAGAATGGAGAAATAACAATGTGATTATGTGATCCATGATATATGATCAAGAGATCCTAATATTGTTACATGTATAAAATTAGGTGATTCACAGAGGAAAGGCTGACACACATTGATGTTGTATAAGAGGGTTTATAGAAGCAAACAATAGTTTTTAACAATTTTGATTCTTTCCTTAGCTAGGGTTTTGAATCATCCCCCTCATGATTTATTTTTTTAACTGAGATTAATAACAACATGAAATCATTCACTTTAATTAATATCCCTATTTTTCAACATGAGACACTAATGTAACATTAATTTTCCTTATAGAACCAATTGTTTTATGGTTTGTGCCTCTAGTATCTTGTTCCAAAAATAGTGGTCCAACATATAGAAGGAACTCATGATTTATAATGCATCAATAGATTGACTTTGTACATGCTACCACTATAGATAAAATACATATCTCCTTACTGGAAAGAGTGGAATTTATATCAACCACTGTATAAGTAAGGATTCCATTAATTTTTCTATAGGGTTTGACTTTTTATCATTATCAATATATATTCACCTTGGACAGCTTAACTTAGATAGAGATTATATCTTTAGGTATTGATAAATCCATTAAATAATATGGTGATTCATACAACCTGTGTTAAGACACTATCAATTTCATAGGCATCCATCAAAGCTAAAGTAGGGTGTAAACTAAATTTTTTTCACTTATGAAACTGGTGATGATTCTATGTTGAAAATAAAAATGTATGGAGCTCTATGGCACACGAGAAAATAACAAGGAAATCCATGAATCAAATTTATATATTGAATTATTTCATTCTATGTCTTTAAATTTACATATAATAATCATATAAAAGACATCATAAGGTTACTACAGACAATAAAAAATGATCTTTCTCTTGATGATAAAGATAAAACATGTAAAATGAATGTTGTAATGGTAATTGATTTTTGTGTATGAGAAAAAAATTTCCAAAGTTTATTGAGTACTTTCCAACCCTGAACAAGGATGGAATTCCATAACACTTATGAATAAAACCAACCATATTAAGTGAAAAATTTTCATGTCATTCAATTACTCTTCATGTACAGTCCATGTGTATTGGGATAACTAATATACTGTGGGTCTTTTAACACTAATGAATCGTATATTTATAATGAACATTGAATTAAGAATAATACTAGTGATGGTGTGGGGATATTGTGATTCATGGGAGACATTTTTTTCTATGAAGATGTTATTTGGAAATTTAAATAGTTTGAAAAAGTTCTCTCCATTGGATTATTTTCTAAATAATTTATATGTGAGATTAGATTATTAATCTCAATGGATTTACTACTAATATAATGTAATATTTATTGGAATAAAATTGTAAGAGATATTGAATGATATGAAGAAATATATAATGAGATATGGATTAATAAATCAAAATTTGTCTAAATTGTATAAATCAAGTGAAGTGAGTAACATCAATGTGAATAAAACAAATCTATGAATATAGATAAACATATATACACATCACCTGATTACATTTCTATTTTTTATTGTAATTAAAAAAATTTCACACCATCACATGAGTATCCTAGGGGTGTGAGTGTTTTCTTTATAAACATGTAATAAATGATTTTTTAGTGAAGTATTTTTAATATGTTCATTTCATGTTTATTTTTCATATTATATAATTTATACGTTTATATCATCTATTATTCATATGCATGACCTTTTTGAATGGGTGATAGATTGTTTTCAATACATTAAAATTTTAATTTAATTTATTCCACTTCATATTGATTTGTATAGTAGTTATGCTTAAATATTATTTTTTGTAACTAATTCTATCATCTTATATTTGTACAATACTATAGAAAATGGGGTTCTTAGACTCTTCAATGATTACCATGACCATGAAATTACAAAAAATAAATTATATCAACTATAATACCCTTAAATATGTCTTTGAAAATCACAAATATAAGACCATGAACTTACAATGATTTTCCTAACATCCATTTGAATGTTGTTTCCATTTGTCTACTTTTCTATCATGGGCCGTAATTTACTTATATCATTATTATAACCACATTTTTTGTTCAATATTTTGAAAAAATAGTTTATACTAAACATTAAATTAAGTAGTAGGTATTTTAATAATTAAAAATTAAAAATTATTTTCCCCATTCTACCAAACATAATTTTATGGGTGACTTATTTTTCAGCACCCCCTTTTGAGATTGTTTCATAGGAAGCATATATATGACTCTCTCTTTTATTTATAATTATTAAAGTAATTAGTTTCATTCTATTATTTTTTGATATAACCTTTTATATACATATATTTCACTCATTTAATATGAAAATATATTCTTCAAGACAATACCACATTAGAAATAAGATAGATGAGGGTGAAGAATAAAGTTATGTATAATTTTATTTAAGAGGGAGAATACACCAAGAAGATTCCATATGCATAAAAGGATTGGTTATACTGATAAAAAGTAATTTTGTATGGTTGAACATCTTGTTATTGGATTTAACTATAATATCCTAGACAATAACGACTATTAATTTTTGATAACTCAGGATTATATTTTACCAAAGGAGGCCCCTTGGATATTTGCTGTGTTTTCAGGGAATAATGGGTTGTTTGAAAGGCTGTAGGTAGCTTCTGATAGTAGATTCATATGGTAGCTCCTAATAATTTATCATTATGGTATCTCATGAGACTATATCATAATGATATAAAACATAAAATAGAGATATCTCCTGACAAAATAAACTAAATTTATCTCATGAATGAAACATCTAGAGATTATTTATAATTGTATTTGATGAGTATAAATAATTATGGTAGCTTCTGATGGTATCTGATTATGATAGTTTAAATATCTTGGAGGCATCTCTTAATTGTACAATACATAGTCTGGATATAGTATCTAATTGTACATTCATACTTTTAAATCATGATGAGGCATTTGAAAGTAGAATCTTGCAGAAGGTTTTGAATGTAGCAGTGAGCGGTAAAATACAGTGGTTTCTATTGATCGAAGATCTTGTTGGTAGATTCTCGAAGAATCATTCGGATTTATAAATTTATGTTATTTATAAAATTTATTATTTTTTATTTTATCATATTTTATTGAATTTATTTTATTTTAAAAATGAAATGAAATTAATTAAGAAAATTTATAGAATATAATATTTATATCCTAAATTAGATAAAACTTCAAAACAATACAAAGTGTCTTCCATTCATTATTTAATGATACCATCACTAATGGTAAATTAAAATCTCATTCACAATCTAAATGTATGATTGTTTTTAAATTTTAAATTTTATAATTATGATATTTCCTTCATTCTTTAATTATTTATCTCTATCAAGGTTAGAATTTCTAAGGTCGTTCCCTTAGAGTTATCAAACCATATAGTAGGTGTTTATTATTTTGCATCATATTTCAATAATGTGTGTTCAATCCTAGTTTTGGAGAAGGGAATTTTGTTAAACATTTTTATTCATTGTAAGATATTCGTCCTTTATATCAATGTTTTATAAAGTAGGAGGATTATATTTTTTTATAATTGGGATGATGTTTTGAATCATGATTAATTATGATAATGAATTATATTTTTTTATATTAAGGGGTATGGGAAGGATTCACATGGTTTGTGTTTGAAAAATTATATGTGACACAATATGTATAGTATTATGATGTGTGATTTTGGGTCATGTTTTTCATCATTATTCTAGGATGTTGTTATAAAATGTAGTAGTGATGTGGAAGTTTTTATTAGGATGTGGTTGGGTGGGATTTTTAGCATGTTCATGATGGTAAATATGTTATTTTGATTTGTTTTGTTAGTTTCCAAATAAGTAATGTAATGAGTTAAATGGTGACATTCAAATATAAATGTAATGAGATAGTTTGGAATAAGGATTTAATAGAATAATGAATAATGAAATTACAATTGGATGTGGATTTTAAATGGATTATTTTTACGCAAGAATATATGAGATCTAAAATTTTAAATAAGGTGAAAATATATATGAATTATTGTGATCTATAAATGAAAAATTAATTTTAATGAGAAAACTAAAATATTATATATAATGGGAAGGATGAGTAAACATGGATTATGATCTGTGGGGTGGTGTTATGAATTTATTGTTGGTAGGGAATTTGTATGAGGTTGTAAGATGATGTATACATGTGGTGAGTTGGGATGATACACTTTTGTATCCCATAGTTTTGACATGTGTGTTATGGTATTATTTATATTCATTTATTGTATTTTATTTTGATTTTAAATTAATTTCCACCGATATTAAAAACATAGTAATGAATAACATCATTTTTATGTGGTTTTCACAACATCTATGTGATTGTACCATGATTCACTGTTTTATTTCACCCTTAAACCAATGTATTAAACTGGGTTTTTATTAATAATTACATGTATAATAGAAAATTTCACTCCATTTTTTATTAAATTGTTTTATTTTTTTCATTTTTATAATGGTAACTGTTACTTTATTTGTTAATTAAATTGTAGGTGGAGGGGATTAGGAGGGCCCATGATGAGGATAAAGAAAAATGGGCCCAAATTGCCTGGATCCCGGAAGACATGAACATTGTTTTGCCTGTTTAGAATTTTTCTTGCATCAAAAGGGGTTAATATTTCATATTATAGTCAAAAATTTAATTGGATACTACTCTTATGAAAAATACCAATGCCAATTCTTCCATCAAGGGACCCAACCGACCTATTCTGTTTAGAAAACAAAATTTGTGTGAAGTCAAAAGTGGCTTTTTGAAATCTGTCCATATCAACAGATCTGCTTGTCTAGTTGATGCACAGCATTTGGTGCAGATAGCACGGAAGTGGGAATAAAAATTTCTAGCTTTTTCAAAAGGGATATTCTATTTTCTAATGGCCAAAACATATGGTACAAATGGATTGACGAAATAGGTGTTCCCAAAACCACCTTCTAATTTTACTATAAAATAAATCATTGGGCTCTCTATTTGGGAGTTCGAACCAGAGGCAAGGTGTTTCCATTTGGGAATCCCCAGAGGATTCCTCCCACAAATATTTGATGTTACTAAGGTAATAGGGATTTCTACCACAACATCATTCTCTTCCTCCTCTCCCATGGGTTTCTAAACCCCTTGTGATCACCCGGGGAGGAACGTGATGTAATCTCGAGCATCATGTTTGTATTATTTTGAAAGATATTTTAAATTATAGGTTTAATGTTTTTTTATTTGTCCTATATTATAATTTAATTGAATTATATACTGGTATGTTATACTCAAGCTCAAATGATCATGTTTGGGGGTACCATTTCATGTAATGTTTCCCACACCGTTCATCACCTTATCATCCATCATTCAATTGCGGTGTTTATGTGGTTTATGTTGGAAATTTGATCTCACAAAATTAATACCAAGGCCATTTATATTTATATCATTGTATCACAAAAAAAATAACCTACAAAAATTAAAATCACATTGAGTTCATCATTTTTTTCCTTGGTGATTTTTGGTTATGAAGTCGAACACAAATCACCCAATCATGAGCTGTGTTCGGTGAATCAATGTGTGTTTTCGACTGAACCCTAAGAGGTATCTGGGTATAAACTCAATAACATTCATTTTATAGGTGTTAAAAACCTAGTATCAAAATATCATAACCTTATATCATGATGCGATGAAAGATGAACATACAAAGAGTGCCCCTAGTTGATCACATTTAATTAATACTATTAATTTATATTTTGTTTTATCGCTTTCATTTATTATTTTCATAATAATTCTTCAAAACCCCCAATTTTACAAAACCTCATTCTTCTTATACATTCATAATCAAAACCCTCTTTTTAAATTAATGATCTATGGCTTCTTCGAGAGACGACCTAGTGTTTCTGCTATACTGCAAAATTCTAGTTAAAAATAAACATTTAATTGGACATGCTCAACAACAGGATTAAATTTTCTCATAATTTCCAAGAATACATTATCATTTATTTTCATTATTTCCTTTTTTATTTATTTAACTTATTAATTATCAATTCTTTCAATACCCCACCCCCAATTGTTTTTTTTTGTTTTGGTTTTCTGTAACTATTTTTGGTTGTTTTTGGGTATTCTTCCTCTCTATCAATATCTTCTTATTCTTTTCCATCACTCTCTATAATTCTGTATTATAACATTCAATTCTCTTTTCACCCTTATTAAGTAATTTTATCCACATTCAATTATAAAAAAACTTCACATATTATTTTCTTGACTCGATCAGAAAAATAAAAAGAACATGATTTTTACCCTGAAATTGAGAAATCAATCTATTCACCAATCATGGATTATAGGGAAGGTAAATAAAATATTAATAATGAACCACTTTTGGAACAAAAAGTTTATATACACAAGTAAAAAATTGAACCCAATCAAATTCAAGAAAACATGGCTGGAAATAATCGAACTTTCAATGAACTGACCACCCCAGATGTGGAGTACCAACCTGCGTACATCCAATATCCTAAAGAAACATCCAAAATTGAGTTGATATCAAGCCTCATCCAAATACTTCAAAAATTAAATTCCCTTCTTGGTGAGGACACACACCAACATCTTAAGAATTTTCACATTTTTTCCCCACCATGAAACCTCGAAAAGGATCTGATGACCAAATTAAATTTATTGTCATCCCTTTCACCCTTGATAGTGTATAAAAATATTGGCTATATTATTTTACTACCATGATTGGGAGATGGAATGACCATAAAATACCTTTTTAGAGATTTTATTCCATTCCCCCCAAACTACATCAATTGGGAAAGAAACTTGTGGAATCAGGAAATCACAACAGGAGACCCTTCATTAATACTAGAAGAAATTTGAAAGAATTTGCTCAAGATACCCCCACCACATGATTAGTGAACAACTGTTAATCCAATATATATATGAGGGACTTATCCCCATGGATGATGGAATGATTGATGTTGCTAGTGGTGGTGGCCTATATTATAATACTCTTTCCACTACTCAAGACTTAATAGCCATCATAGCTCAAAATGCACAACAATTTGATACATGAGATATTGAACCAACTCGAGGAGTTCATGAGGTAAGTCATTCATCTCCAGAAAAAATGGTAGAAAAAAGTATAGATGAGATTCATTCCCTTCTAAGGAAATTATCTCAAGCACAAGGTAACTCACAATATCCTCCATTTACATTACTTTGTGGTATTTGTTCTAACACTACTCATTTTTCAGACCAGTTCCCACAAATTCAAGATTTACCTAAGTGTTGTGAAACCGTGTTCTAGGGGCGTCCATTCCAATAAAAATGTACGTTCATGAAAGAACCATTCACGCCAAATACAAACCCCAAGTGGCAAGAACAACCCCAGTACCAACAAGGAGGAAACTCTGGCTACAACAAGCCTAATTTGTATCTAAAAGGCCATGGTATGAAAATTTATTATCCTCCAACTTCTCAAAACAATAATCCTTATCCTCCAAAATCTGAACCATGCCTTAAGGATATGGTGAAGAAAATTGAATCATAGAAACTATAATTCCCAAAAAATACACATTCAATTATTCAAGGCCAGCAAGCTCAAGTGGGTAAATTTTTAAAACACCATAAGTGAGCTTAATATTCAAGGTTCTGGACAACCAACATTCCAATCCATTTCCAATCCAAAGGACAAGGGTGATTGTTGTACAATAACACATCATAGTGTAAAGATGTTTCTCCTTCTATAGATTCTGCACAACAGGTATGTCCCCCTCTCGAAAACTCTCTTCTCTAACCATCAAATGTTTCAAGCAATGGAAAAAAAAGAAAAATTAGTAATCAAATTATCATTATGGATTCCCATCAAAAATCCATTCTTCTTCCATTCTCTCAAAGACTCTCTAAATCTAATAAAAAAATTGATAATGGCATTGAGAATTAAATAATGGATACATTTAAAATAGTTCATGTTAATATTTATTTACTAGAAACATACATGAAAATTTCCTGTTAGGCAAAATTTATCAATGATCTTTACACCTATATAAAGATGTTGAATGTAATGAGAGAGTAAACAAGGGAAGGAATGTCTTATCTTTGATTCAAATAGTAATTCCAACTAAATTCAAGTATACAAACAAAATCACAATACTAATTACCATAGGGGAGATATTTTTTTAAATTCTATTTTATAGTTAAGTGTATACATTATTGTAATAAAACACACCGTGTATACTTCTCTATATTTTGGAGAGATTAAACTAATATGAATTGTCTTGAAAATTGCCAATTGGAGTACAATTCATCCAGTAGAAGTGATTGAGGATGTCCTTGTCAGAGTGAAAAATATCATCTTCCCCACAAATTTCTAAATTCTTGAGATGGATGATACTCAAAACCAAGGACATGCCCATCTCATACGTGGGAGGCCCGTCCATAAAATATAAAAGATGGTCATCAATGTTCAAAAAGGTATGTTGTCCATGGAGTTTGGTGGAGAAAAGGTATGTTTTAACACACTTGAGGATATGAAACACCCTGTTGAAGATAACTCCACTATTTTTGTCTATTCGATATAAGTGCTCTCAAACGATGCACACACACAAACTTCTCTCCTAAATCCATACTCTGATTCGTTTTCCTCTTCATCTACATTGTATTATATGAGTTTTGATTCATGTTTTGAGTGGTGTGTGGGTTCTAAAAAGTGTAAATTTTTTTTCATTAATTGATGATTGAGTTCATTATGTGGTACCCCATGACTGTCTATGATTTTGAAAATATCATTTCAATAGATTCTCTATCATTAGAAAATAAACATGAGAAGATAGACAGATTAATAAACCGAACTCCCTCTAAATATCCCCCCTATGTCCAAAAAGCCCCTGGTGTTGGAACTTAAACCACTTCCTTCTAATTTAAAATATGCATATCTTGTTGGTATTGTACAATTTATCATCATTATTTATAATAACCGCTGTCAATAGTATGAATCAATCATGCTTCAACATATGAGAGAGTGTAAAAAGGAAATAGTATGGATATTGTATGATATACCCAGGATTATCATGTCTATTTGTATGCACCATATACTTTGGGATGATGAGGCTAATCCTATAAGACAATCTGAATGCCGGTTTATTCGTACACTCCTTTAAGTTTTAAAATTTGAAGTCAATAAATTACATCCTACAGGTATCATTAGTATTATATATAATAGTAAATGTGTAAACCCAGTGCAAATTGTGCCAAAAAAATAGAAATAACATTTGTTTCAAATGAACGGAATGAATTGGTTCCAACATGTTTGCAAAAATGATGGTGAGTCTATGTTAACTATCATTGACAGAATCATGCCACACAAAAGGAACACATTATTTTACCATTTATTTGAAAAAGGGTAGAATGATTGGCTAGTAAGTCCCATTATTGTTTCTTTGATTCTTATTACGATGTTATTCAACTACATATATCCCTTTAGGATCAATAAGAGACATCATTTACCTATCAATTATGGATATTTTCATATAGAAGGATGGATTTTGGTTTCTGTAATTCCCCTGGTACGTTTATGATTGTATGTCGAGTATATTTTTAAAGTAACTACAGAATTGCATGGATTTTTTATAGATGATTTAATAGTTTATGGACCATCCTTTTATAACTTCTTGTCTCACCTAGGTTTGATCCTCTGTTGTTGCATCGAAAAGGATCCCTTATTAAATTAAAAGAAACCCCATTTCATGGATGAAAGAGGTATATTTTTTGGTCATGTTATTTCAAAATAGGTAATTGAAGGGGATAAATAAAAAAATTGAATTAATTTCAACCCTTCCATATCCAAAAAGTGTTCATGTGGTGCGAGCTTTCATTGGACTTTCTGGTTTTTATTGTTGATTCATTGAAGGCATCAGTTAGATCCTTATCCCAAGTCCCAGTTGTTACAAAAGGTCTATGAGATTGTGTATGATAAAAATCTTGGGGATTTGTTCAATTCACTTAAAATAAATCTCACAAGACCTCCCATCATCCAACCAGAATGGTGGGATCCTTCCTTCTATCTTATGTGTGATTCCTCTAACATCGCAGTTGGGGAAGTTTTATCACAAATAGTTGAGAAGGATTCTCATGTCATTATGTATGCCTCAGTTACCCTTTACATTGCCTATGTAAACAACAAAACCACTAAAAAATATTACCTTTATATTATGTTTCCTAGGGTAAAATTTGGTTCATATCTTCCTCGTTCCTATGTGATTGTGTTTTCTGACCCTACTGCCCTTCAATTCCTTTTAAAGAAACCTAAATCTAAGCCCCACCTCAAACAGTGGATGCCTCTCCTCCGAGAGTTTGACATTGATATTAGAGATAATAGAGGAGTTGAAATTTTGGTAGCTAACCACATTAGTAGGATTTCACCACCATTGGACCATCATGTTGACTCTACCCTCCCTAATGGAGAATTCTTCCCTCTTGAAAACCCTTGTGATATTGTGCACCATACCCCAATCTATAATGACAATGTGAATTTTCTAGTATCATCTAGGGTCCCCACTGATTTCTTCCCTTTAAAATCTGAGAGACCTAAGCATGATTCTCAGTGGAACATTTTGGATGACATTTATTTGTGGATAATTTTTAGTTACCAAGTAGTTTATCGGTGTGTCCTTGACCATGAGTTCACATTTGTTTTTACCTTATGCCAGAATTTGTCCTATGGGGGGCACTATGGCACTAATTATTCTGCTCAAAAGGTCCTTGACTCAAGACATTATTGTCCAACATTGTATAGGGATTCCATTTCAATTTTTCATGTCAGGTAGTTTTTGTCAATTCACAGGGATTATCTCTTAGAGGAATGAAATTCCCCAATAACTAATGTTATTTTGTGAAATCTTTTATGCATGGGGAATTGACATCATGGGTACTTTTCAATATTCATATGGATTCATGAAAATCTTGTTATATTTAGACTACATGTCTAAATGGGTAGAAGCAAAGGCTACTAGGATAGATGAATCATGAGTTTTTATTGATTTTGTGAGGTCGCAAATTTTTAGTCAGTTTGGTTTTCCAAGATTCATCATTAGTTATCAGGGTTCCAATTTTTGAAATTTGGACATGAAACATTGTCATTATAGGTTTGGTTTTGATCATAAAGTATCCACTTCATACAACCCCCTAACTAATGGAAAAGAAGAAAACTCAAATCAGGATGTTAAGAGAATCTTGGAAAAAACGGTTCGACCCCATACGAGTGATTGGACTTTGCGCTTGGATGATGCAATTAGGGTGTACCATACACATTTTGAAAAACCAATTGACATGTCACCATACAATATTATATTTGAAAAGGATTTTCACATACTGGTGGTGGTAGAACACCATGAAAATTGGGGTTTTAAATAAAGTAATATGAATATTTCAGATGCGTGTTAGCATAGGAAGATGCAGATTTAAAAGTTGGAAGAAAATCGACATGATGAATATGAGAAATCCTGGATCTATAATGAGAATAAAAAGTCTATAAATGATATCAGGTTTCATCAGTTCAAGTTTAATATTGATGAGAAGGTTCTCATGTATAATTCTAGGCTGAAGCTCCACCCAGTTATACTTCATTCTCGATGGCTCGGTCCTTATATCATTACAGATGTTTACAATTTTGGTGCTATAACGGTTTTTCATGAGAATAGTGTAAAAGTTTTACTATCAATGAGTAGAGTCTCAAAAACTTCTATGAGAATTTTACCAAGCGTCTCGTGCAAGAAATCGAACTAATAGATACCACATATGAAACCACATTGAAATTTTCCCCTTATCACTTCCATAATTTATTGTATATTTATTTAAAATAACCTCATTGTAGACAATGTATGTTTTATGTGTGGCGGAGGAAGACATGTCATAGTTTGGACTAAAAACAAAAAAATCATAAAAAATGTGTTTTCATTTTTGAATTCATTATTTTGAGTTTTTAGATAAAAATTGATCTTAAAAAGAATATATGAAATCATTTTTCATGCTTGAGATGATTGTGTGGTTAATTGATTTTTTTTAAATGTTTTTCAAATTGATGTTGATATGGAATATTTTTCAAGAATTTTTATTTTTTAAACATTCTTAGGTTTTTAATGGATTATTGAATCTCATGCCTCATTAGCACAGACCAATATTTTAACCATTTTCCTGAGAGACAGTCTAAGACATTTATAGCATATTAATCCTTTTAATCACTTTCTTGAGAGTCTCGGGATCATGTAGAGAAAATATAACATTCCTATATTCTTTATGAATCCATGAGATTTATGTATACTACTTTCATGATAGAGGTAATCATTCATTAAAAAACGCTTTTATCAATTGTCCTCTATTTTAGGACACCTTTACATTTTATCCATCTTAAGCCTTAGGGATTATGAAGTGCGTGATAAGTAGCCACATTAAAAGCTAATTTATATTTATAGAACTATATCTTGTGTATATTCTTGTTTTATTTTCTTTAAACGTGAGAGAGAGGGTGTTTCCTTAGGAATTATGGGGAGAGAATCGTAGTTATGGGTTGATATAAAGGGTGCCTAAATTTTTCAGGGGAAATGGGTTCTCAAGACATATTAAATCCTTATTATATACATTCTTCCCTATTTAACTCCAAAAAATATATAAATTAAAGAAATATTTCTAAACATTGAAAAAAACAAAACAATAGAATAGAAATGGAGAAAAGGGAGGTTTACTCATTATTATTCACTTTATGGTTGTGACCAATAAAGATGCACAATGGGGAGAGTGAGTTGGAAGTGATGCTCTTTTTAGGGGATGAGTGTGTAAATTAATTATGAAAACTTGCTTAATTTTGACAAGTTTTGTACAAAAGAGATCAAACACTGCACTTCTGCCATAGATTTTTAAACATTATATCCTACCAACACTTAAACCCCATAACAACCTGTTGGAAGTCCTCTTGAGTTGCACACTAGTTTCTGCCGGTAGAGAACTGAGAATCATAGAAAGAGTATGGTAACATCCCATGAAATCTTGGAAAAAATAATAAACCCACTTTCATATGTTCCTCCAGAAAAGAGGGAAATTTTTAGGTCAGTTATGTTGTGGCATGATTCATGGGTGACCGAATGGAGTTGAACATATTTTAATGTGAGATAAGAAAAAATGTTATGAAAATTTATTTCATAAATGAGATGTGATGAATTTCATTTCAAAATAACATTGTATTTTTTCACAACATTTATTTAGGAATGGGTCAGGATTAGGATATTATACTTTTTCGAGGAGGGAAATGGTTTACGTATGGGGGTGTGATCGTACCATGATTCAATGTTTTATTTCACCCTTATACCAATGTATTAAACTGGTTTTGTGTTGAATATTTGAAGTATAATAAAAAGTTTCACTCCATTTTTGATTCAATTTCTTTGTGTTTAAAACTGTTAAAATGGGAAGTGTTTCTTGATTTGATAATTATATTGTTGGTTGAGGTTATTTGGAGGGCCCATGATGAAGAGGAAGAAAAATTGGCCAAAATTGCATGGGTCCATGAAGATATGTCCACTATTTTCTCTGTATAGAAAATTAAATGCATTTAAATGATCTCATTTTTTGTATGCAGGTCCCAAATTTAATTCTATACAACTCTTATGAAGAAACACAATCCCAATTCTGATCTATCTTGAACAACGAATTTGTGAGATATCAAAAGTGGCGTTCTATAATCTGTCCATATCTCTAGATCCACATGTCTAATTGATGCCAAAATTCTGGTGGAGATAATCTGGAAGTGTGGATACAACCTTATATTATTTTCAGAAGAGATATTATATTGTCTATTGGCTGAAACACAAGTTACAAGTTGTTTGAAGAAATCATTGTGCACCAAACGACCTTCCAATTTTCCTATAAAATGGAACCTTGGGATCTCCATTTCGGAGTTCGAACCAGAGGCATCGTGTTTCCATTTGGGATTTCAAAAGGTTCCCTCCCACAAATATTTGATGTTATACAGGCTATGGGAACTTCTACTTCAATAACATTCTCTTCCTCTTCTCCCATGGGTTTATAAACCCCTTGGGATCACTAGGGGAGGAACATGATGTAATCGTAAGCTTCATGTATTTATTATATTTAAAGATCATTTAAATTAGAGTTTTTATGTTGTTTTTCTTCACCCTATATATAAATTTAAATCATTTATATACTGTTATTTTATACTCAAACTCAAATGATCATGTTTTGGGGTACCCTTTCATTTGATGTTTCAGACACCGTTCATCCCTTTTTCTTCCCTCATTCAATTGTGGTGTTTGTGTGGTTCGTATTGGTCAATTGAACTAAAATAGTCACTATCAAAGCCATATAAATTTACATAATCGAGTAAAAAATAAATAAGATACAATCCTCGAAATAAAATCGAGTTCTTCATTTTTTGAAATGTTGAGTTTCAGTTAAGAAGTCGAACACAAATCACCCAATCATCGGTAGTGTCTGGTGTATCATTGGGTATTTTTTGACTGAAACCTAGGAGTTATCCTAGTATAAACTCAATATCATTCTGGTTATAGTTGTTATAAACCTAGGATTAAATTATTGTGACCCTATATCATGAAGCGATGAAGGATGAACATCATGAGAGTACCTCAGGTTGATTATGCTTAATTATTTCTATTACATTCTATTTTGTATTATCGCTTTCATTTTCAATTTTAATATTCAATCATCAAACCACCCATGTTTTAAAATAAATGATTCACCTTCTACATTAATAATCAAACCTCTCTTTTTAAATTAATGATCTATGTCTCTATTGAGAGATGACCTAGGGTTGCTGCTATAGAGCAAAAATTATAGTTAAATATAAGCGTCTAATTTGACGCACTCGACAATGCGATCACCATGTAGTGAGGACGGATGGTTGGAAACCATCATTTCCATGAACCCTCTTACATGAAATTATTATATTCATGGTCTATTATGGAAATAATCCAAAAGTGTAATATTGAAATGTGTTTTTTTATGGTGGACCAGTAGACTTCAGGTGAGGTGTGATGTGGTGGAATTTATGTTTTTTGGTGAGAAAATGTGATAGATAATGATTGGTGAAATGAAATAGAGCATGATAGAATCATTTTTATGTACATTATTATTTTTATACCATATTTTTATATTAATTTCAGTTATATGGTGTAATGTCTTAGGTTTTTTAGGATTGGATGAGATTGGATGTGATGTGATGAAATTTTATAAAAAAATAGATGGGACTGAATGGATGTACATAACTAGGATATGATAATGGAATATTAATGGTAATTTGGAGTGGAGTTCACATTATTAATATGCATAATATTATGTTTGGACAAAAGGATGAATTTTTTAGCGAGTGAAAATTGGTGTGGTTGGGATCGTTTAGATGGAATATTTCAGTGTGGTTCTTTCAGTAGTTTTTAGATGGGTGTATTAGTATTATACATTCAAATGTGCATATGAGTCATTATATTTCCTAATCAGAAAACATATATTCTCACACTATGTATATAAATTTATTTTTCTAGTTTCCATGAGGATTACATTGATCGTGCACTGTATTACTATCTCAAACCCCTAGACTATTTTTCTATTTATTATTTAACATTTAATTTTGTATATTTAAATTGGTTAATATTATATGTACATCAATTATTTAAAAATTAATTTTGGAATAGTCTTAATTACTTTACCATGGAGTAACTTGAGTTTGATTATTCCTATATGCATATTTGGTTTTATTATAGAGGGAAATTTCTCCCATTTAAGTAGTTTTGATATCCCAAGTAATAGTATCCAACATGTAGAAATCTAGGGTTAGGAAATGAGGGTTATAATTTATCTTCATTCATTTGAGGTATAATTTCAGTTAGGAGGTCATGAATGAGTGTTATCAAAGGTGATGGTTGAATGATATGAAGGAGTTAGGAGTTATTCATAGTAATAATTAAAAGGTTTGGTAATTCAGTAGTTCCAGTTTACCTTGATGTGTGACATAGTTCAAGGAGACCTTCTGAGAGATGGTGTTTTAGGGCTCTATGTGATCCATTACCTGAACACTATGCTTACATAATAACCAAGTGAGGTTCATATTTTTGTTAGTTAAATAGATAATAGAGTAACATGTATAATAATGAATAATGTTCTTCTTTTGAATGAGAGGTTTTAGTTTGTGGAAATTTTACATATGTAAAAATTAATTAAATAACATTTAATATAATTCTATACAACCTAGCATAGGAATTCATTTTATCTATATCTTCTATAAATCCATGTAATTTATAATATTTGGGTCATAATTTGGTGGATAAAAAGGTGCTAATAATGATTGACGAAGAGTAGAACCTATTGGGGAGGATGATCAGTGGAATAAGGAGTTGCCTTTTTTATTAATAGGTTTTATGGATATATTAGGTAAGTTTTTCTGATAATGATACAGAGAAATACATGAGGAGATAAATATTTCCTTTAGTTTTATATTTTAACCATTAGAGTATTGGGTCCCATTGGTGGTTAGTTAGATTTGAGGATTTGTATGATAGTGATGGATGTTATATCTGGATGATAAGAAGGTGTGGAATGACACATGGGTTATATTTTAGAATGGTTTATGGGAATAGTATCTTTTTACAAATCATAAGGAATTGAAGTTTCCTTCGATTCATTACCTTAAATTGGAAGTTATTCATATGTGGGAGACGGGTATCCTATTCAAGGATCCATTATAGTTTCCCCAAGACACTTTTTTGGATTAGGAAACTCGTGTAATAAATATCGAGGAGGAACTCCCCGAATTTATTCCGAATATAGATACACCCTTGATGTGTCTATGGTATATAGATATTTATTAGAAGATATAACTTATCATGTGAATTCACGCAGAAGGTAGTTTACCATTATTGGTTAATAATCATTGTTTCTTAAAGATAATGGTTTGTAGTAGTATGTCTCTGGTGGTAGGTCATTGGAGGTTATTTACATTAAGGAATTGTCCTCATAATGATCCCTTATATCCTCCTACTACAGGTGGTTTCCATGATTTTCACAATTTTTGGGATAGTGAATTTTATCAAAGGGATTTTTGGAAATTATCAGGAAGAATTATCAGTGGATACCCAAGATTAGTTGGTAGTGGTGGATAATTTCATAATAATTATCAATATCTACAAGTGTTGTGTCCATTTCAGTTGTAGGAGTATCATGCTTTTGATAAACAAATAGAGGATTTAATATGTTGAGGGAAACATCAAAAGGGTTCTTATAAATAGGAACCATGACCTGAGCATGGTCATAGAGGTTACCAGCATCATAGAAGTAGTGAATATTGTGGTAGAAATTGGAATAAATTGGAGGTGAAAACTACATAGGGAATAAAAATCATTCAAGGTATGCTCATCATGGAATGTTCTCATGTTTGTTATATTTTTTATTTGTGATACTCAAGCAACTTTATATAACCTAATCTGGTCCATACTATCAAACTATTTTTTTTTGAGGCTTCATAAGTACCTAGTGTGAACTGCTACAGTTTAATGTTAAAATAGTCGGGTTGATGTGTGTCAGTTGTGGAGATTGATAATGGAGAAACATTAGTACCATGAAACATATTCTTATTAAAATTCAACCTGAAATATGAAACTGTACTTATTACTAATTTTAAAATTCAACGTGAGATATAATAACCATTTGACAACCAAGTAGATTGACAAGAAACTACTCATGAGTATGGATTTGTCATCATGTAGCATGCATGGTTGGTTGTGTGGAGGAGTGGAATGGATTTGGTATGCCAAAAGAATATTGTGAGATGGTATTGAAGCTTTTTTAGTTATTTTTCTTGGAATATAACTTGTGTTAATTTTTTTTCAATTTAACTACTATTCTTTTGGTGGTAAATGGTTTTTAAAACATGTTGATAGTTAATTATAAACAATTTTATGTTATTATTTTATATAATTATTTTTATATAAATGTTTCTAAATATTATATCCAAGATGAGTGATTAGGAAAGTCATTGGGGAAAACCTACAATGTTTTATACTCACCCATGAATTGAAACATTTTTTCTTTTGCAGATGCTATCTTCTGGGACAAGGGAAAAAACATATCAAATATTTTTAACACCACATCATGATACATGGGATGTTTGGTGATCTTGGAGCATAGACCTATAGATTCATGTCATCATATGGTCTTCTTAGAATCAATAGTTTTTCGTCCTATATTTAAATGATACATGTTTTTTCTTCCACTGTTTCACACCATGGAGTGGTTTTATATGAATAATTTGGTCGATTTAACTTCCTTTTATTCATGCAACAAATAGTGAGATGTTTGGTTATGTTTTTTTGGTTAGTGGTTTATTTAATTAGGGGTAAATAATACCCAACATGCATTTGAAAACAATGGGAGTTTTTTTCTATCCATTGGCATCATTGGGATGTCACTTAAGGCCATATAATGACTTGTTATACTCTAAAGAAAATTAGAATTAGTTGGTCAATACATGTATCAAAGTATTAATTTTTTTTTCAAAAACACCTTTGTAGAGAAAATTAGGAAATAATGAAAACTAAAAATGTATTTTCATCCTATCCAATATAGGTTTGAATAATGTATTATTAATATAAATGAGAAATTTTTTGACTTCATCCCATATTCAATAGATAAATAAATATTCCATTTTTTCTTTCATTATGTCTTGTAGAATCCAAGAATAACCTTATTAAGAAGAATGATCTTATAAGCCAATTTTGAAGATCCCACCTTACACTTGGTTTTTTCATGCTATTAAATCGCTTAAGATCATGTGAAAACTTATATATGGTCAATTGAGATTCTTGGTGATGTATATAATATCTGTGTTGTTTCATTATGTGTAACGTCGCCATATTATATGATATATTTCACTATAAAAAATTTATATTACTCAATTTCTTGTGATACACACATCATTGATTATAAATCATACAAAGTATAATATATCATTATAATTATGTTGTTAAATTTTTAAAAGTAATTTTTATTAACACATAAAAATGGTTTATGGTATTATATTAAATAATTACATTCAGTATAAATCCATTTTATATTTTAAAAATACATTTTTACAAAAAATTGTATTAATTATTTTTTTCAATAAATAATATAATTGAGTTATAAATATTATAAATAATTTATTTAAAAAAATTATATATATTCAAATAATAATTTAACAATTATCATAGTGTGAATTTTTTTTCTTTTATTAAAATATTTATTTTTTCAATCAATAGTGAAAGATACAAAATTTATTTAAAATAAGATTTTTATTTAATGCCTTTAAAAATTTAAAATTTAAAATTTGTAGCAAACTAATAATAGTTAATTTATAAAATTAATAATTCAATTAAGGTTATATTAATTAATTTTATTATTTATTTCTAAATAAAATATTTTTTAATTCAAAAAACATTTTATCAAACAACATTTCATCATGTTTTTCAGGTTAAATTTTAAATTAGAATATCACTCTATAGTAATTTTAGTCATTGAAAATGTTAAAAATATTAATAATTATGATTATAAAATTTCATAATTATGTCCAATTTTTTTTATTCACCATAAATAATATTTTTTTTAACTATTTCCCATTATAGAAATGAAAAAACAGGTAAATTGGGAATATATTTTTTGAAGAAGGCAATAAAATTTACTTAAAACATGTTGTTATCTTATTAGTTGATAGTAGTTTGGACGTGTCTATCCATGTGTCAAAAAAATGGAATCTATGTTACATTTTCTATAGATTATGAAATTTATATTATTTTGAAAGAACAATTAATACATAATGTCACTCCCGTGATATTAATAATTCTAAAATTTATACATATTCATAAAAGGAGGAAAAGTTAGATTCTAAATATTAATTTGAAATTAAAATTAATATTTATTTATATATATATTTGTAAATTAATTTTTAGTTATTGAATAATATTATTAAATTCTTACATAAGGCCAACATAGTATCTAATAAAATAATATATAAATAAAATAATAGATATGAAAAATACTAAATGTACTAAAACATGATTGAATTATTGTGATAATATTTTTTGAAGGAAAATATAATATATTAGTGATTTTCTACTTTGTTTATGTTATACATTCATATCCATATTCCCATAATCAATGTCAATGTAAATGAATATTTCTAAATTTTTAATTAAGGATATTTTATGATCTAAAATATTTTATTAAATCATTTAAAATACATAAAAAAATATATTTATGTCCATGTGAATGGGATAAGTTTTACATATCAACGATTTTCCACTTATGGGTTACTTTTTCTTTTATAGTAACATTTTAACCATTATATTGTAGAGAAAAATTATTATTAGGGTAATTTTAAAAGAGATTAATTGGGGTTCAGACTATGAGATAAGGGGTTAAACATCACATACTAAATTTCAAATATTATTATTGGATTACAAAAATATATAATCATCTTATATTATATGTATTTAAATTTTTATTGTATTTATTATAAAAATAAACATATATTAATACAATACATTTTGAAATTTCTTGCATGCCCCTACACTCACTTATAAAATAGAACCACATATCATATATTCCTCTATACGTTAGAGACTTAAACATTTTAAATTTCTTGAATTAATTAATTCATATATTATTACACCATATCATATATCTTCATTACTTTTCCAATGTTCTATCCATTCAGGGTTGAAGAAATAAAACAAAAGTTCATTCACAATAAATATGTAAAAATATTAACAGTGAATTTTCAATTTTTTTACTTCTTCTACCTCTAAAAATTAAATTCTTTCTATTATAATATAATTAATTTAGTTACACCAATAAATTTAATAGTAATAATGGTGATATAAACCCATGTATACACTCTTTTTTATCCAATGAATTTTATAAACATCTATTATGTGCATGTACAACATTGTGTCTCTATGTAGCAGTGTAATTCGATTTTCATCACCATTTAGAAAAGATGGTTTTAAGAATGGATATAATTATTTTATATTATATAAATTAAATAATTATTTTTATTAAATATAATAATCCCTTAATTTTATTATTGTTCCATATGTTAGGAAATAATAATGTCTCTATTCTATAGATGTGGACTATAACCCCCATGAAGCAATGTGATTTTATTTTCATTTTTTATTTATTTTAACGAGTATACTTTAAATGAATTTTTTTTATAAATTTGATTTGTTTTTTAACATTTATTCATTCTTTTTATTGAAAATTGAAAACAACATTCATGTGCACATACAACCAACTGTCTCCATGATTGGTGTTATTAATATCATTATATCAAGCATTCAAAAAATACTTCATGATATTCATATAATAAATAAATATAACGTTTATAATTTTTTATAATTATATATATTATGTAATATCTATAATAATCAATGGAATGAGGCTACCAAACTAAATATTATCAGAAAAATGAAATTGTTAACACTCGAAAAAGAGGATTTTAATAAAGAATTATTATAAAAGTGGATGTTTGAAAGGTATAAGTGGTAAATATTTGATTTTATAAATATGAATATGGTTCTATTATAAAAATATATCAAATAGAATACCATTATAGGGGTGTTTAATATACATTAATGAATATTAATGTTTGCAGTAATTTATTTTGTGTAAATATCATTTAATTGAGGCATATATTTTTATAATATACATAATTCCATTTATATAGTTTATATATCAACCACATTAAATTTTTTTATCATGAACCCTTAATAAAAGTTATATTTTCTGTAAAAATACAATCTGATTTATCCAAGGACTTTATTTTCAATGTTACTACATCTTTAATGGAATTAATAACTCAATTTCTTGTTATTATGTTATATGACATGATTAATGTTAATATTATTCCATTATTACCTGTTATATGATATATGGTTATATTATTTTCCATTTAATTTTTTTTTATAATGAAAAATATTTTTATAAGAAAAACATCATTTACTAATCCGTACTTCAATGGTACGATATTTGTAAAAAAAATTAAGTATCACTTTTGTTTTTGTGAGACATATGCCACATACATAACTTATTTCATTCATGTGGTTCATATATTGAGGATTTTATATGATATATAGAAAGATTTATTTAATAATAATGATTCTTAAATATTCATTTGCTATTATTTATTTAATAGGGATTCTTATTGGAATATATCCAAAGTGGAAAGAGTTTACATAAAAATCTCATCATTAATCTGGGTTTTTACGTTTAAGTTAGGGTTAGGGGAATTATTTTATCATTTAATGATAAACATAATCAGATTTATTCATTTATGGTTATTTTTTAAACATATATTTTCTCCTTAAATTTTCCCCTATTTATGAACTCATGAGTCTAAAATACTATTTTGAAGGAAAATTTTCTTTCTTTTCCATTTGTTTAGTAACCATTACCATCCCTATACATATTTTTCATAAAAAGTTATCAATTTTTTTTCAATTAACATTTGATAAATTGAAAACATATTTAACAACTATTTAAGTTCCATAATAATGTTTAAAATGAATCTTTTTTTGGGTTTCCAAATAATGAACTTTTTAATTTCTATGGGAAATGTTAATAGAATCATCTTATTAATAAACGGAAAATAAATGGAATTTTTTTCTATTATAGACACTAAATTATATGAATATTTTTTAACATCTGTCAATTGTACATTTCAATGATACTTTTTCTGTTTATTAAGGAAATATTTTGTTTCGAAAAGTAATTTTCAATGTGGAAAACGTTTTTTTCTGAATAATGCTTTTATTGATAGGTTTGTGTTATTTTTATTAAAAACAATTTATTTTACACATTCCACAGTTGGGATATTTAATAATGATATCATCCTCATTCAGTCAGTATATGGTTTATGATCATTTTAATTGGAGGGAGGGGGTATTCATATTCCATATACTTGTTCATATAAAAAAATTATTATTATGTTATATTTATTTGGTTTTATTTTTTATAATGTAATAAATTTATTGGACTTATTATGATATGGGTGGTTTCAAGAATTACCCTAACACAAACTAAACTATATTGGTGTTAATTAATCATTGAGGTAAATTAATATATTTAACTATTATAGTCCATTTGTGCTTCCAAAGAATTTATGGATTTAAACTTTTAAAATTTAAGGTTATAGTATTTTACATGGTTTGCGTAATGTTTAGTGTAATGTTATTCAAATAATTGGAGAGATATATGTAATTATAATTGATGATTCAAATTGATTGAAATTTAAATTCATAGTCATGTGAATATTAAATAGGTTAATTTTTTGTTGCATATATCTGTCTATTTTGTGTGACTACTAATATTTGGAATTTATTAACACTATAAAATTTAACATTATCGTCCTTATTCCCCTCACTATAGAATATTGTAAGAAGATTCCAAGTTTTTTCTCATAGTTTTAATTTTATTATCTTTATGGGTAGTGTTATATTTATTCTATTGGGATTCCATTAACATGATTGATATTGCAATAGGTCCCTCACATAAAATTCAATGAATTTCTCTCTCTCATGGTGTTGGAGATTCTATAAATCCCCCTTTTAATTCATGTTATAAATTATCAGTGAATATCAAATTATTTAAAATATGATTTTATCTTTATTACAAGCATTAGTTGCGTTGTTTTGTTGTTGCAACTAGTTTTATCACGTGTTATGGTTGATGAATGAAAGTCTACTTCTTCGAAAATTACCACAATTGAACATTATATTTTTTATCTTGCATTAGGAATATTTTATTGAAGTGTTATCAATATATATAATTCCTTGTTTTTTTATCTATATAAAATGATTTAATGGCATGGGATGGACGTAGGATTCATGAAATGTATTCATAAAATACATGTTTTTAAAAATGTGGATTTAAATGTTTTGAATATATTGTTATGTGTCGGTTCCATTTTATAAGTGGGGGTACTTTTTTTATATGATTGTTTCATAAAAAGTTATTGGGTTCACCTTTTTGAGATGAAATAGGGATATCATAGAGTTATTTAGATTATGTATTGTTTTGATGGTGGTTATACTTGAACATGTATACACTTTCAAAATATATATTTTTTATTTATTTAAAAATTTATATAATATGAAATAAGTGAAAATTCCTATTGAAATATTATAAATTGATATTTGATAGATGTTTAGTAGTTTATTTTTTTTAATCCAATTTTTATTGGTGAAGTTGTGATGTGTATACATGTGATTGAAATAAATGATGTGATTCATGTTGTGAATTTTCTTTGGGTTCATTAAATGGGATGTTTCATGGAAACTATTTAATTATGGTGTTATCCATAAGGATTTATAATTATCATTGGACGACATCAATTTTTAAGATGGAAGACCTCCTTTAGATTATCAATGAGGAATTTTATGATACCAAGTAGGAATTCATTTAATGGTTCTAGGCTAGTTGGGCCTACATAATGGATCACCTCCTAGATTTTTATATAATACCTATAATGTTTGACAGTCTTTGATGGGACTATGTCTAGAGTGATTAGGTTGAGGGATGTGTGATCAAAATCTAACTAGAAGTTAGATAACATTGTGTGTCATGTACTTATCCAAATATTCCCATATGTGTTCGATTATGATAGTTATGATATTTTATGTCATCATTATTTTATATTGATAATGTGATATACTTTTCATATTATTCATGTGTTTACATGTTTTATTATTATTATTATTCGTTATTATTATTTTTCTTCGTGATATTACTCTTGATTTTAATTTTCATAACATTGTTAGAAATTAATTTTAAAATTTATAAACCATCTAAATGTGGTTTTTATATAATATTTTAAAATAAAAATGTTTTGGGAATTTCATTAACAGTAGTAATTAAATAATATTTCAATTATTTTAATGAAATTTAATTTTGACGAATCAACAAAAAGTGGGAAATTATTGAGTTAATTTTCTAAGGTTTAGTGATCAACTATTTAAATTGTTTAAAATTACATTGTTTATTGTATAAAATGGGGTTTTACAGATATTTTTTATTGATTTTGTTTAAATAATATAGTGAAATAATTTCTATAAATTTTCTTCTAACTAGATATTTATTAACTATTTTTCTATGGGATTTCAATATATTCATCTCCTAGTAGTGTCCTGCTGACAGATTATGTGGTCATTCCTACAAATCATTTCAGTATCATGTCCTTGTTTTTGTATCATGGCTATGGTTATGGGAATTTATCATTTTGAGTATAGTGATTATTTTCAAATACTCAACATGTGATGGACATTATATGTTTTATTAAGACCTTATTTTACATACATAGAATGTTGGATGGTTTGTCAATTTCATGATTTTTCATGACCATTTAGGCTTTTAATGCATTATAAATATGGATAGAATTTTTATATAGAGGTTATTGAGGAAAATACAATAGAGGGTCGAGTTTTCTTTTAACAAATGTAGACCATAGTTTGAGGGAGTTTTTTGGGGGATTGTAACTTTTAAATGATTTATGGGTTTGGATATTAGGTTTATACACAGTTTATTTTTCAATGAATTTGAAAAATTATTTACATAAAATTCAGGATTTATATTTATTATATTCATGATTATATATTTTACAGTAGATATTAATTGAAATTATTCCAATGTGAATTTTTTTTAATTCATAAGCACTAGTTGACAGCATGTGGGGATCTAAAATTCAATTCGGGATAATGTTGGGCCAATTCAAGAATCCTTCAATGTGAGGACCCGAAAAAATAATCAAAAATTTTATAACAATAGTTTTTCATTATAACTTTCTTATTGGATTCTAAAACATCAGAACAAACTATGTTAATTTAGAATAATTTATTTTTTATATATGGTTATTGGAACTCAATAAGTAACTATGAGGTGTTTTTCGCAAGATATATCTCATCCTAAACCTTTAGTTTACATGGATAACAAGTGGATTACCAATTATTATTGTATTATATTAGAATTTCTTTTCGGATAGTAGTTTGATATATATCAAAACGGTTTTTTGACCCCCACTAGTATGACTTAAATTTCCATAGGGACCATAGAAGGTTATTTAGTGATAGTGACGATGAATTTAATCAATAAACGAGGTTGGTTCATAGGGCTTGAAAAAAAATGAGACCACAAAAATATTCAATTTTAACACACTTTTGGATCCAATACTAGATTTGTACAAGACTGCCAATCATGTTCCGATTTTAAGAATTGTTCTACACCCTATATGTTCTTCAATTTTGACTGCTTAACCCCTACCATGAGTTTTATGTGTATGGAAAATGAGATAGAGGACAAGGTTAGACTTGTATTATACTGGTATGTTTTGACTATGGTTAGGAAGGAAAAAGATGTTGTAAATTGTTTATACACTTGGTGTTAATTATTTAAAATTTCATGTTTTTATAAACTGTATTAAATAAATTTTTTTCAATGAAAGGTCTTAGTGACCCCTTTCAATGTGAGAATGACTCTATATATTTTTATCAAACAATCCATTTTATTTCTGTAATTATAAAATGCTTAAAATAAGTTTTATTCTATATATTCTTGTTCATGGTATTTTAATAAATTATTTCCCTCTTTTAGTTAAAAATAAATGTTTCCTAAATTGTATTTTTACCTTTATGGTGTTTATTCAAAATATTTATGTTAATTGAAAACAATTTCAAATTTAATTTTTTAAATCAAAAATGCGGGTTCAATTTTTGGAACCAAAAAATAGTTTTTTAGTTTCAAAATAAGTATGATATATTTTAAAATAGGATTGGAAAAGTTTTAAAATTAATCAAGTCACATTCTTACATGTGTCTTGACTGTTTATATTTTGTCATTTTTTGTTTAAATGAAATTATGACAAATATCATGTATTTCCTTAGTTTGGAGAAAGTTATTTTAAAAAATGCATCATATGTGTTTAAAGAATGTAATTTTTTCAGTTGTTTGTTTTTGGATAGTTTTATTTCATTATATGGATGATATTATACCAATGTAGACATCACAGATTGGTTTATGTGTTTTTCCTCCATAAAAATGTATAATGTGAAATGTATAGTGTTTTCATAAAAGTTTCATACTCTTTTTAAACCTTTCTTTGGTTCAGAGTTTTTTGGAATGTGAGATTTGTTTCTATATTGTTATGAGTATTTTTTACTTTAGAAAATATTTCATTAGTATTCCATTTTGAGATTTTTGGGTACAATGATTTATAATCATGAATATATGATGATGGACTGATTAGTTGTAAAAAGTTTATTTTAATGTATCATGTGTGATGACTGATTTGAGGTTTGATTGTAGGGTGTAAATCATCTAGAATTACATTTGGTAATATTCCATTAATTTATTATTATTATTGTATTTCATTAACTTCGAATGATATAGACCTTGGGTTAGTAATTATTTTATATTATAGAAGTAGGAAGGAAAGTGTGTGGATGATTGTAGACTTGGGATATAATTTTATTTCTATTCGGGGACTTGGTGAAACATTTTTTTTCTATTGTAATAATAATCAGATGTGATTACAATTAATTGTATATAACATCCTCATATGCAAGTTATGAACATTATGTTAGCAACCTTTTGAATGTATATTATTTTGGAATATATCATATAATTATTCTTTATGGTTTGTGGACAAAATGTTTCTATGTGATACCCTATTACTAATCACATAGATGTTTCTTGGATTAGTGACCACTAGATAGATTTTGATCATTTGGAATTATGTTGGTAGAGATTTTCAATTCCTGTTTACTAATTTTTTATTGTTGGGGATCACTAACATTCAGTTATATAAAGGTAATAAGTTTTAATTTGTTCTACCATTTTATATTAATTAATAATGGTGGGGAGATTGATTATTGGAATCCATATATTTAGATATCATCCATGTTCTACTGTTGTTAGATTTTATTTGAAGCTAAGTTTTAAGTGATTTTTCACTCATTTGAGTTTATTTAACATTAAATTCGCCTTTTGACCTCAACCCAAACATGATATTTTCTATGGAATAATGTGGTCTGTTGGGGAGTTATTTACACCCACTATGTCTCAGTGGTGTAAATTAATTAGTTAATTAATTTATATATAAACCTATGTCTGTTCTAATGAAATTTATGCTGAATTTTTAAGTTGTTTAATGGACTATGTGATACATGTGTGGTTTTCAGGGTCATGAGTAACTATTAAATAACTGTGAATGATAGTTATGTTCTTGATAGAGTGGATTCACATGGCTTCATAATGGTTTTACCAACAATATGTCTTTCTTAGGAGTAACTAAATTGGTTTCTTATTAACGTCTAGAAGAGAAAATAGGGTTAGAACATGATTTGTTAATTCAAGCTATTATACTAATATTTTTATATTCAAAGGCTTGTGGATGGATTCTAAAATTTTATCGTCATTGTTTGATCTATCAATGAATTTTACTAAGGTTATAATAATTTATTTTTTTCAATAATTTATTTTTTATTAATTTATTAAATAACTCCTAAAAACTATATAGTCATTATCACCCCTCTTTATTTCATTACCATCCTTTCCTCTAACCATATTGAATACTATCCAAGAACCCTTATCCATATATGGAAGTATAAAACCTTTCCACCATCTCCTTACATTCTTATCTAATTCCATCATCATTTTTTGGTATGATAATATCATGATTGTGTTTCATCCCATTGTCCCCTTTATTCATCATCATCCTTCTTCATAACATTTTGTGGGATGTTTTGAAAACCCTTTGATATTCTCATAGTCCTATTTTTGAGTAATTATTTTCTGGAAATGGAAACCTTTCAGCTTGTGGGTAAGATTGGAATTTATAGGGAATGGACTAGGTCCCAGTCATCAATGCCAATGACCCGCTCTCTAATTTGATGTAGGATTTACTATGGAACTCCTAATAATATATGGAAAATTTTAATATGAATTTTAAGGGATATAAAATAAATTTAAATAATTTATTTAAAATATAGCAGTGCTTTTTTTCGTAGAAACTAGTTCTAATGAATAGAATGATCCTTTTATAAATTCAATGTTCCTCGTGATGACCGTTTTTTGAAATGAGACCAATTTTTTTATCATATTAATAGTAATGTTGATTGTGGTTTCACTTTGATATACATAATGATTCAAAAGAATTTTTATTTGGGATTTAAAAAATCAATTTACAATTTATAATGAGTGAAAAACATGCATGCATCATTGTAAAGTGATGTTTGAATGATTGTGGATTGTGTCTTTCTTAGTCCCCATTCTGGTGTCTGTGATCTTATGTGTATCATTATGATAGCTTATCATGGGGTGAATTGTCATGACCCGCCTTCACCAAAAGAAGGGAAGGGTAAGCAGATTTCCAAGTCCTTTATTATTTATGTTGAAGGAGAGATAATTCCCCCCAATACATGCCTTCAATAGGTCTTGGAGTGGCCACTAGCACCAAGGGTATTGAATCACACACTAAATGGAAGGCATTACCCTTTTTCTTTTAATAGGATTTAGATATAGAATGGTAAATCCCAACAACACCAAAAGAGGAATGTAAAAGTAAATCCAATATCCACTCCCAATGCATGTTACAAAAGTAAAAATCCAGAAAGTACAAGTGACTACAAGGGTAAAGTACCAAAGAATGAAAAACAGCGACTGCAACTGCCCCAAAGGTCCGAGCTAGTACGGTTCAGAATGATCCCCGATGTCCTCCTGGAAACCTGAAAATAGTTTTATATATGTAGGGTGAGCATACAAGTACACTCAGTAGGGAAAACCAAAGACACTCATGCACAAGTGGGGGAACGTACAAGAGTCCCGTGAGAAAAAGAGTAAACCAAACACCTTACAAGGTAAACTATCCACCCAAGCCACACCAAGGCACACTCTGCAAATAATGCAAGTCAAGTAATATATATAGTCAGATCACATCGATGTTTGGGTACCCCGCACCACTTTCCCATTGGTTATTGAAGACATCCTATCCATCGAACCAATCCCGCCATTCTCACCGCAGTCCCACTGCCACATCCCGTCCGCACACACCTAGGCCACAACCTCAAGCAGTCCCACTTCCAAACCCCATCCACACACACCTGGGCCACAACTGTCACACGTAACCACGCCTGCAAACACCTAGGCCAGAACAACCACCGCCACGCCCGAAGACACCTGGGCTAGAAAATCCACTTCCACGCCCAATGACACCTCGGCCTCATCCGGAAGATACTTGGGAAACTACCTGCCTGCACACACATGGGCCATAACCACCACACAACCCCGCTCGATGGTTCTTCGGATAATAATGGACCTCAGGCAATCACAGCCTGCCCGAAGATACTTGGGGTATCCGGGAAAGGGAGCAGAAAAAGAGCTAATAACCAGCCACTAACAATAGTGTTGGGAAAACACCCTCCCCCATGTAATGGGGGTGTTAGGGACTTAGTGCTCAAATTGGGTGGGGCATGAATAAAAAACACAAAACTACATGTATAAGTATAAGTAACAAGCACTCAGCCAAAGTTTAGGTTTTTCTTAACCCCGCCTAAAGAACAAAAATAGTACTATGTCCAAGTCACAACCCATGTCAAACCATAACCCATTTATCCCATCCGGGTTTATATGTTCAGTAATAATGCTTAAATACGTTTCTGTACCTACTTGGGAAACAACCAATCATAAGAACAAGTCAAGGTAAAGAAAACAGTCGAGCGTCAACCACAACATCTACACCCGGTTCTCTCATAAAACCACCGCAACCAAAGGAAACCCCAAGGTACATCCCCATGTCCATTACTTATGAGCAAAAAGTTTTCTCAACAGCAGAGGATCCCACACCAGTTTGTGATATAAATGAGGTAACCACCCGGTCTTAGAATTCACAACCACTGAAAGTATAATAACAGGGGATCCCATCCCCACCAACATCACCCAGAAAATTGCCCGTAAATGAAAAACAACCAACCCACCACCACTAAGAAGTGCCATGATGGTATTTTAAGATTTATACGATTTAATACACTCCATTATTTTGATTCTCATGTGCTTTAACTGGGGTTATCACAGACGGGTTGATCCTGGTGCCTCAATTTATTTATCCGGATATACGTGATTAACCAATTTCCTCTTTCACAATAGGAGTTCACAACTACAAAACAAGCCATTTACACATCAGCAGAGTTCATGGGTTCACTATTGCACAGATAAATACCACAAACAACAATGATTTTTAGTAGGCGCAAGCCCACACAATTCAGAAAAGAAGATCATAAAATAGAGCATCATCAAATTCATCAAACACAACCCCCCCCCCCCCCACGTTCTTTATAGAATCTGTTCATTAAATTTATTTAGGTTTGGATCCTCCAATTCCACAGAATCAAAAGCAAGCCCACCCCGCATGATACACAAAGGGAGAGACGATGGAGAAATTCCCTACCTCTTGAAAAAGATCGATGCTACGGTCTCGCGCAGAACTTCACAGATAGCGATGTGGCTCATCCGAACGAAAAGATGCTCGTCTAAATGAATGGTGTTCCTAGCACAGGTTTATCGAGAATGAATCCTAGGAGAACCCCTTTTGTTTATAAAGCACGGGAACGGTTGAGATACCAACGTGGAACCGCCTAAGGAGCGGGGGTCGTGGGTTGACCACGCGGCCCCACACGTTATTAATGGGGTTTAAACCGACGCACACACTAGGTTAATTCATTTAATATTTAATTAAAGCATTTATGGGTGTTACTGGGATATAAAACAACCCTATAGGGGTCAAAATAGGGTTTAAATCCAAACTCACGCAAAAAGGAGCGCTACTGGAAAGACCCCGCGGGGGTAGGTGAGAGCCATTGGTAGCTGAGGTCTACAGGTGGATGACATCTAACGGTATCTGAGCTACAGGTAGGCTGCAGCTACCGGTAGACCAAGCTACCAGTAGGCTGCAGGTACCGGTAGGCTGCGGCAATGAGTAGACCGAGATACCGGTAGGCCTGCTACCGGTAGTTTAAGGCTACAGGTAGGCCTATCTTTAGGCCATACTTCACTGAGATTCCCAGACCAAGAAACCCAACACAAGATTTTCACAAAGTAATGGACCCCAATAACCGGGGACATTACATCAGATACCTCTAAAATGATTATCATCCTCAAGAATCAGAACAATCCAGATGGAAAGAGAGGGTCCGAACAACCACCTCGAAAGATACCTCTTAGAAGTGAACCTCATTGTTAACTAAGAACACTTTCCCATCATGAACCAAGAAACATACCATGTCAAACTGCCCAGACATGTGGGTTGGAGAGTCTCCTCCCCCATGTCAAGATATTATCTGCTTTGGGCGGCACTGACTCACCCGCACAAGTTTAATCGCATCCACCTTAATGCGTCTTGATTAGGGGTCGAGTTCTCTCCTCCCCATAGCCAGGGCTTTTCACGCAAATTCAGTGGAAAGAAAACCAGTATTTCAAAGCCAAAAATGTAAAATGTTCCACCACAATAGCTATAAACCGAATAGTAAAAAACTCAAAACAACTCCGGGTACTGGGCACGCATATGTGCTTACCTCTCCCATGTACTCTTCTCTATCCCAACTTGTCTCCATAACACATGAACTAAGGGATTGGTTCGCCCACAAAGCACCTTCTCCTTGCGATCCTCGATCATCTCTGGTCTCACCACAAAAGTCA
The DNA here is from genome assembly GCA_963277665.1 of Viscum album. Lineage (NCBI taxonomy): Eukaryota > Viridiplantae > Streptophyta > Magnoliopsida > Santalales > Viscaceae > Viscum > Viscum album. The sequence goes on along the minus strand of OY728157.1, from coordinate 1,750,477,397 downwards.
CGTCATCCTCGATGTCTAGCTCTCCTCAGCTGAGGAAGTGAGAATCGTCGTGCAGATACCGACAGTGCTAGTACACATGGAAGACATCATGTATCCTCAGTAGCGGTGGTGGTAACGCTATCTGATAAGCCACTTCGCCAACCTGCCTTAACACTTTGTAGGGCCCGATGAACCTGGGAGAAAGCTTAATCCCCTTGCCGAACCTTCGTTGTCCACGCTGAGGGGAGACCTTCAAGAACACATGGTCTCCAACCTCAAAATCCAAGGGTCTCCTCCTGGTATCAGCTTACGACTTATGTCAGTCCGGGGCTACCTTCATCCTCCCCCATATAAGCTGAACTTTATCCGTCATGCTCTGCACCACCTCCGGGCCAAGGATGTCTGCCACTCCTACTTCGGTCCAACACATGGGTGAACGGCATGGCCTACTATACAAGGCTTCAAACCGGACCATAACAATGGTAGAGTGATATCTATTATTTTAGGAGAACTCTACCAGAGGAAAATGTCTCACCCATGATCCTCCTGAGTCCAGAACACACGCCCCCAGCATATCCTCTATGGTCTGGATGGTGCACTCTGTCTGTCCATCTGTCCGGGGATGGAAAGCAGTGCTGAGACGCAACTGGGTTCCAAAACCATGCTAAAATCCTCTCTAGACTTGTGAGGTAAACTGTTCATCCCAATCCCAGACTATAGACCTCGGAACACCATGCAATCGCATCACCTCATCCATGTACTTTCGTGCCAAAGCATCCACTACACTTGACTCCTTAACCGCCAGAAAGTGAGCTGATTTTTTAAACCGGTCCACTACCACCCAGATGGTGTCGTGTCCCCCTTGGACCTTGGGTAGTCCCGTGAAAAAATCCTTCGAGATGTTGTCCCACTTCCACTCGGGGACATCTAGAGACTGCAGTACACCTCCTGGAACTCGGTGTTCAGCCTTCACTTGCTGACACACTAAGCACTTGGCCACAAACTCTGCCACTGCTCGCTTCACTCCGGGCCACCAAAACTATCCCTTCATTCCCTGGTACATATTGGAAACTCATGGGTGTACCGATAGGGGTGAGTTGCAGAACTCACTGAGAACCATGTCGCACATCACATCTGGAACAAACAGCTTCCCCTCGAAAAACATCTGGTGTTGACCATCCTCCACCCATCCTTCCGGAGCATTGCTCTGGTCAACTCGGTCATGCATCACTTCACACTCTGGGTCTCCCCACTAAGACTTCTCCACTTTCTGAAATAGATATGATTGCACTGTTATCTGATACACGAAACCTCTACCGCTATCCATCCTCACATCCAGGTGTAAGGCAGCCAACTCCTCCATTGCCTTCCAAGCGTCTGCCGACTCTCGGACCGCATCCTTCTGTGATATCCTACTCAAGGAATCAGCCACTACATTCCCCTTCCCTAAAGTGTAGGAGATCTTAAAGTCATAATCCTAGAGGTACTCCATCCACCTTCACTGCTGCAAGTTTAGGTCCAACTGGGAGAAGTTATATGTCAAGCTTTTGTGATCTGTGAAGACCACACAATGTTCTCCGATGAGGTAGTGCCGCCATAACATCAATAGAAAAACGACTGTTGCAAGCTCTAGGTCGTGTGTGGCATAATTATTCTCATGAGGGCATAGTTTCCTAGACCCATAAGAGACCACCCCTTGTCGATGCATCAACACACATCCCAGGCCTTGTCCTGAAGCATCGTAGAACACCTCATAGGATGCCCCTTCTTCTACTAGACTTAGCACTGGGGAACTAACCAACTTCTCCTTCAGATAGCTGAAGGCTTCCTCACACTTCTCACTCCACACGAAAACCTGATCTTTCTTGGTCATGGCTGTCAAAGGGGCTGCTACTCGGGAGATGTTGAGTATGAACATCTGATAGTAACTCGCTAGCCCGAGGAAACTACGAACCTCTTCCACATTCTTGGGTGCTTCACAAGAAACAACCGCCTCAACCTTTGATGGGTCCACCGCTACCCCTTGCTCGGACACTACATGCCCAAGGAAGTGCACTTATTGCGTCTAGAACCTGCATTTCGACAACTTACCATAGAGCTGGTGTCATTGGAGGACCTCCAAAATCGTCCTTAGGTGCTCCGTGTGATCCTCCTATGATCTTGAATAGATCAGGATATCGTCGATAAACACGACTACGAACCGATCCAGGTACTCCCGGAAGATGGAGTTCATAAGCCCCATGAACAGAGTTGGGGCATTCGTAACACCGAAATTCATGACTACGAACTCGAAGTGTCCATATCTGCACCTAAAAGTCATCTTCGAGATGTCACTCTCCTTAACCCTCAACTGGTGATACCCAGACCGCAGGTCGATCTTCGAGAACCACCATGCCCCTTTCAACTGGTCGAAAAGATCGTCTATCCTCAGCAGAGGATAGTGATTTTTTATTGTTACCCAATTCAATCTCCTTTAGTCTATGTAAAAACTAACACCACCATCTTCTTTATTTGTGAACAATAATGGAGCACCCCGTGGTGACTCAATCAGTCGAACATAACCCCTCTTCATCAAATCATCAATCTGAATCCGCAACTCCCATAGCTTCGAAGGTGCCATCCGATAAAGAGCCATCAAAATCGGATGAGCGTCGGGCTGCAGGTCTATCCCAAACTCGATATCACGTCGAGGGGGTAGAGTCGACACCTCCTCATGGAACACATCCATAAACTTACGGATGATCTCTGGCACCTCTTCCATCTCATCATCTACTGACTCCACTGATAGCTCAGCTAACAAGGAGAGGAGGGGTTCCTCTCGCCTGCTGCCCTTCTGACTGCTCCGCTCTCCGGTAAAGGTATCACGCCAGCCGCCCAAGTCCGAGAACACAAAACTTCCTTGAAAACAGTTGATGACGGAACGCACAAAGAACAACCAGTCGATGCCTAATATGACATCGTATGGTTGTATCTGTAGCAGAAGAAGATCCCTTACCTACTGATGTGGCCCTATCATCAGTCTTCATTCCCGATAAACATATAACAAGTCGGTCTGACCTCCGACTGGTGTTCTCAGCACCAGGGGCAGTGGAAGTCTCTCGGAATCTAGACCCAAGGCACGAGCTAGAATGGGTGCAACAAAGGAGTGCGAAGCTTCGGTATCGAACAAGGCAAAAGAAAGGGTACTGAACAAACTGATCGTACCTCGAACAACCTCCGAACCTTCTTGAACTGCTGCCTCTGCGGCGTGTAACTGTCCATGCCTAGCTTCTCTTCCCCTCGGTTGTCGGTCACCTCCCTGACCATGCCCCGGTCGAGGTCCTTGAGGAGTGCCCTGAGGTCAGCCTCCTCCTGCAACGTCTGCCCTTGAAGGAGCGGGAGCTCACTGTCCCTGCTGCTGCTACTGGAAAGCCCTAGCTGGAAGCTGCTGCTAGGGTGGGTGTTGGGGCTGTCCGCCACCACCGTACTTTACTCGGTCTAGGAACTAACTCTGGAGATGTCCATGGCTCCCATAGACGAAGCACCGCGGTCCTAGTCCTGAGGGAAAAGGGCAAGGACCAGGGGACCAGAACTGGAACTGCGGCGGCCTGATCCCTACTGGTTGGAACCTGGAGGGTCCTAATGCTGGAGGCCTGGTACTGACGGCCTTCCCCTTTGATGGTCCTAGGTGGATCCCCTCTCGTGAAACACCTCCTAGAGCGTGCATCTTCTCCACCACTTCGGCCTTCTTCTGAAACTCTAAGTACGTCCGTAGGGTAAAGGGTGTAACAACATACTGGAGGGAGGGTCGGAGCATCTCCTCCAAACGTCCTGCCTGAGACTACTCATCGGGAAAGTGGTCCGGAGCAAAACATAGGAGGTCCTTGAACTTGATTACTAGCTCCCTAACTGACATAATTCTGTGGTGGAGGGAGAGTAGCTCATGTCTCTTTTCTGCCTTCATCGTCGAAGAGAGGAATTCCGCCCGGAACTCCCTCTCGAAATCATCCCATTCCACCTTAGCCTATTTCCTCTCCCCCAGGTAAAGCGTCCACCACTTACACACCACTCCCCACATCTGACTGACGGACAGAGGAAACCAGTACTCGGTCAGAGCCCGGATCAAGCCGAAGGCTATCAACAGCTCCTCTAGCCAGCCTTCTGTCTTCATATTAGAGGTGATGCACTTATAATTCCCAAGGGTCTGTCGCTGGAAGGCCCGAAGTGTCTTCTGCCACTGGTCGTCCTCCTCCTCTCGATCAGCTCTCTACTGATCGGCCAAGGTAGTCTTTGGGGCCTCGATCGCTCGCACCAAACATGGTCTCCTTCCAGGTTCCATAGATTCAAGGTAAACAAGGAATGCCTAAGCCCAAGTAGTGAAGCATATTGTTCTTAAAACTTCTTATACTATTTATTTATTCATAATTACCAAGACACACCAGAAACACGAGAACACATGTCAGTATGATGCATGTTCCTTTCCTAGGGTCTCTACACTACAATCAGTGCGGCCTCACTTGGTCGTTTGGTAGGTCCAGAGTCCTTGCATCAGATCACGGGGGGACCTAAAATCCCGTGTCCTAGCCGGTCTTCCATGTCCTAATTCACACACTAAGGTCACCCAACACTGTTGCCCTACCATCCCATGAAATCATCACTATTCCTAACTCTAGACTCAATCATATCTCTCAACCCCCTTTGATACCATTCTGTCACGACTGGCCTTCACCAAATGGAGGGAAGGGTCAGCAGATTTCCAGGCCCTTCCTTCTTTATGTTGAAGGGGAGATAATGACCCCTGAGACCCGCCTTCAATAGGTCCCGGAGTGGCAACTAACACCAAGGGTATATAATCACACACTAAATGGAAGGCATTACCCTTTTTCTTTTAATAGGAATGGGAGATAAAATGTTAAATCCCAACAACACAAAAAGCAGAAAGTAAAAGTAAAGCCAAGAACCACTCCCAATACATGTTACAAAAGAAAAAAATCTAGAAAGTACAAGTGACTACAATGGTAAAGTACCAAATAAAGAAAAATAGTGACTGCAACTGCCCCAAAGGTCCGAGCTAGTACGGTCTAGCACGATCCGCAATGTCCTCCTGGAAACCTGAAAATAGTTTTATATACGTAGGGTGAGCGAACAAGTACACTCAGTAGGGAAAACCAAAGACTCTCGTGCAGAAGTGGGGGAACGTACTAGAGTCTCGTGAGAAAAAGAGTAAGCCAAACACCTAACAAGGTAAACTATCCACCCAGGCCTAACTAAGGCACACTCCCCAAATAACACAAGTCATGTAATATATATAATAATAGAACATCGATGTTTGGGTACCCCGCACCACATTCACACAGGTTATTGAAGACATCCTACGCATCGAACCAATCCCACCATTCTCACCGCAGTCCCACTGCCACATCCTGCCCGCACACACCTGGGCTACAACCTCACGCAGTCCCACTTCCAAACCCTGCCCGCACACACCTGGGCCACAACTGTCACATGTAACCACGCCTGCAAAAACATAGGCCAGAACAACCACCGCCACGCACGTAGACACCTGGGCTAGAAAATCCACTGCCACGCCTAAAGACAATTGGTCTTCATCCCGAAAATACTTGGGAAACTACCTTCCCGCACACACCTAGGCCATAACCACCACACAACCTCGCCCGAAGGTTCTTGGGCTAATAATGGACCTCAGGCCATCACAGCCTTCCCGAAGATACTTGGGCTATCCTAAAAAGGGAGCAGAAAAAGAGCTAATAACCAGCCACTGATATTATTGTTGGGAAAACACCCTCCCCCATGTAATGGGGGTGTTTGGCACTAAGTGATCAACTTGGGTGGGGCGCGAATAAGAAACACAAAACTACAAGTATAAGTACAGGTAACAAGCACTCACCCAAAGTTTATGTTTTTCTTCAGCCCGCCTAAAGAATACAAACAGTACTACGTCCATGTCATAACCCACGTCAAATCAAAACCCATTTGTCCCATCCTGGTTTATATGTTCAGTTATAATGCTTAAAAACATTTAGGCACCTACATGGGAAACTAGCAATCATAAGCACAAGTCAAGGGAAAGAAAACGGTAGAGCATCAACCACAACATCCACACCCGGTTCTCTAGTAAAACCACAACATCCAAAGGAAACCCCAAAGTACAGCCCCATGTCCAATACCTAGGAGCCAAAGGGTTTCTCAACAACAGAGGATCCCACCCCAATTCATGATATAAATGAGGTAACCACCCGGTCATAAAATTCACAACCAACGAAAGTATAATAATAGGGGATCCCATCCCCACCCACATCACCCAGGAAACGGCCCGTAAAGGAAAAACAACCAACCCACCACCTCTATGCAGGCCCATGCAGGTATTTTCCGATTTATATGATTTAACACACTCCATTATTTCGATTCATGTGTGCTTTAACCGGGGTTATCACAGAAGTTTTGATCCTGGTGGCTTTAACTAATTTCCATTTTCACATCAGGAGTTCACAACTACAAAACAAGCCATTTAAACATCACCAGGGTTCATGGGTTCATTAGTGCACAGAGAAAGACCACCAACGGCCTTGAATTTTAGTAGGCATTAGCCCGCACAATTCTGAAAAGAAGATCATAAAACAGAGCATCATCAAAATCATCAAACACATCCCCCTCGTTCTTTATAGAATCCATTAATTATCATTATTTAGGTTTGGTTCATCCAATTACACATAATAAAAAGCATGCCCACCCCGCATGATACACAAAGGGAGTGACGAAGGAGAAATTCCCTAGCTGTTGAAAATGATCGATGCTAAGGCTTGTCGCGAAACTTCATGGATAGTGATGTGGCTCGTCCGTAAGAAAAGATTATCATCAGAACAAAGGGTGTTCCTAGTATAGGGTGATCAATAAAGAAACCTAGGAGAACAATTTTTTCTTATAAAGGCTGGGAACAGCTGAGATACCAATGTGGAACCACGTAAGGAGCGAGGGTCGTGGGTTGACCACGCGGCCCCACACGTTATGAAAGGGGTCTAAACCGGCAGACACACTACTTTAATTCATTAAATATTTAAACATAACATTTATGGGTGTTACAGGGATTTAAAACAAGCTTAAAGGGATCAAAATAGGTTTTAAAACCAAACTTGTGCAAAAAGGAGCGCTACTGGAAAGACCCTATGGGGGTAGACGAGAGCCACTGGTAGGTGAGAGCTACCGGTAGGCTGCAGCAACCGGTAGACCGAGGTACCAGTAGGTTGCAGCTACCGGTAGACCAAGCTACCAGTAGGCTTCAGCTACAGGTAGACCGAGCTACCGGTAGACCGAGCTACAGGTAGACAGAGCTATCGGTAGCTGCAGCAACTGGTAGACCGAGCTACCGGTAGACCGAGCTACCAGTAGACAGAGCTACCGGTAGGCTGCGGCTACCGGTAGACCGAGCTAACGGTAGGCCTGCTACTGGTAGGTTAAGGCTACTGGTAGGCCTACCGTTAGGCCAAACTTCACTGAGATTCTCAGATCCGGAAACCCAACACGAGATTTTCACAAAGTAATGGACCCCAAAATCTCGGGCCATTACATGAATATTGATGTGATTATGGGTTGAGGCACAATAAATGAGATTCAAGGCGGGGAAGACTGGATAATGAAGTAGGATTTGGGTTTTGATATCTTCATGGGAAGACAATCATTTTGAACATGAATTAACTGATTTAGTTATTCGACGAGGTACCCTATGATATTATGAGGGAATTCATTGAAAATTTATTGAATAGTTTATGGTATTCACAACATAGTCACCCATAGCTAGACATAATACCTGGCTAGATGGAGGGACACCGATGAGAATAGGTTTAGAGTAATTTTGTTAGTGGATATTTTATTGTTAGCATTGCAAATGATGGACCACACTAAATGTCTTGTATATGTAACTTTCATCCCTTTGGTGTTCCTTTAGGATATATATGATATTCTCTTCCATAGTTATTTCATATAGTTCATTTTAAATTGTAGTTATTCTATTAATGGGTTGACATGTTGGTTTGTTAATTATTCATCATGGAAATTTTTTTCCACATGATAGTACTCATTAATTTAATGTTCTATCCCGTATAAGAGATTTCATTGAAATATCTTAGATAATGTTTTGGTTGTTTTGGAAAAGTGATATTATTAATAAATATGTTTTTATATTTCATTTGGATTTAAATCAATTTTTTTATTTGTAATTGAATTAAATTATAATATTATTGAGATATATTTGAAATGAGTGAAATGTATTGAGTTTGCTATCATCCTTTAAAAGATTGAGTTTAATTTTTGTCATAATATTTTGGTTTTGATTTTATGAAATGGGAATTTGTTTGAATGTATGACTATGATTTTTTTAATAAATCTTCTTCAATGGTATTTTATTTGTTATATTCAAACATGTTGTTTATAATGAGTATTAATATTATGTATCTATATATTATTTGGATATTGGTGCCATACTGGGTGCTTATGTGCTCATAGAAAAGTAAGGTTTTGTTTCACTATCTTATCATTATATAGGATTATTTATATTTAAGTCTCTGTTGGGTTAATTATTTGATATTTCAATCATAAACCAAATATATTATCATCTACTATATTTTTTGATTAACATTAAATGGTTTACATCCATTTTTGATTTCATTATATACTCAAGAGGCTGAATGTAATTTTTTGAGGAAAAGGCACGTTGGTTTCCACTATATCAATAATCATTTCATTCAATGTACATATATACATTATAATTTCATCTGGGTTTTTTATATTCTTCAAAATTTATAATATTTTTGTATACCTATTTTTGAATTTATTTATATTTTCTTAAAATGTTTTCTCAAAGGATATATTTTGAACTTTTAACTGAAAATTTAAATATAATATATTTTTAACATTAAAAACATGAATATAATTTTTTACCACCATGACTATCAATATTTTATTGTTCCTTTAAATTTTTCCCTAGTAAATTTCAATGAATTATATTTCTAATAATATTTAATTTTTTAGTTTTTGAAATTTATTTTCAACATGAAAATTTATTTTTTCTAAACAGTAGTTTTAATGGTCAATTTTGGGTTATTTATTTTCATCAATAATAAAATCATTTTATTTTACAAATTCCATAGTGGGGAAATGATATAATGGTTCCATATTTATTATTTCCTTTAATGAGGGGTTTTCTGTTTAAATATGAGAGGGTAGACATTCCATATTCTAGTTTATCCAATGTAAATTGTTATTAACTATTATGCAATGATGATTAGAATGTATTGTTATTTATATGAATAATTTATTGTATTTATTATGAGATGTGTGGGCCCATAACTACAAATCCCCTTGAAGAACATTTAGTATCATGATAAAAAACTAGTTGGATATTTTTGGAAGGCCATACCCATTTATGTAGGTTATATTTTCACGTGGCCTCAACATTAGGATTTATAAATTTGAAATTACGAAATAAATAATTTATATATCAATTATTGATGTCCATGTGATAATTTAAATTATTATAATACTAATTGGCATGCTTTATGCCCAAGTAATTATATATAATGAATTATTTGAAATTGAGTTATTCATAAAATATTAATCATAGTTATCAAGTAACTGATTAAATAGAAAAAAATTTCAATTTATTTTCCATGTAATTTTATTGATACCTTAGTTATTGAAGATTGATTCTATTGTATAGAATCATTACGAAGAATTCATCCCACACTTATTCTTTTTAATTTCTCCTAGATGCTAGAAAGCATATTGTGTTTGATTTTAAAGGATATTATAGTGATATTATTTATTATCATGAAGAAAACATTTTTTATTATTTTATATATTAAAATATATTTCATATGGAAGTATGAATATATTTTTCCAAGACTGATAAACCATTTTTCCCATTGGATAGCGATCACTTTTATGTAGTGACAATGCAATAAAGTACCCACCAAATCTAAAATTTTGTAGATAGGGTAATAATAAATAGTATTTTAGGGAACATTTATGAATTAATTATTAATTTTTACCTGATAAATCATAGAAACTTAGAATAAATTAACTTTATAAAATAAGTGGAAAGGGGAAATAATTGTTAAAAATTAATCCTAAAGAGTAATGGTATGAAAAAATTATGGAATTATTGGTATTATTCATTGTATATAATTATAATTATTTATGAAACTTTATATTTCCATTAGAGTGTATGATGTTTAAATAAATTAATGATTTTAATTTGTAATGAAGTGCCACTATTAATAATCAAGAAAATTTAACTGATAATATCTTTATTTTTTATATTTTTTTTCATGAAAATTACATATCAACCCGAAACCATAGATTCATGATTAACATAATGTAAATTAATTGTGAAAAAATGTGATTATATCATTCTGGGGATGGTGATTCAAGAATGTTTGTGTGTTTACTATTTATATTCATTTATTTTTGTATGACTATAACTCTAGTAAATATTTAAATTTAATAGTGAATGAAAAATAAAATATGTTCAATTTAAAAATTGGATTTCCTAGAAAAAATGAATTTAAAAATATGAATTCATGTTTGGTGAATATAAATAAACTGAAATTTAAAATAACATTTGATGTTTTAATTTGGTTACAATATTTATGGGTAAAAAATATACATATTTTGTGCGTCAGGAATTTTTACTAAGTTATACATAATTATATATATATATATATATGTGTGTTTTGTTAGATAAAAATTTCCTTGTGATAATACCTATATTCAATTCTTGAAGAGATGGAAAATTATATGTGAGTTATTTATCGGGTGTATATCAATATTCCGCTCATATGTATTTAATTTAAGACCCTCAATTCCAAATTTATAACATTGTATAAAATAAAAAATATGATAGAAAACACGAAGTGTATAAATGAATTAGAGATAATAGTAATTTATGATTAATTTTATATTTTAAATAATTATATTCTATAGATAGTAATTCAAAAAACACTGAGATATCATGTAGTAGATTTTGTTAGACGTGAGAATGAGATTTATATAATAATAATATATTATTAATTAAAAGAATAAGATACAACCTAGCCATTGAATTCATAGTTTCAAATAATAATAAATTATTTATTAATATACTATTGAATTTTTTTATGTATAACTAAATAGAAATGATTATCAAAACCAATTGAATAAGTATAAAATTTGTTTAAAAAGTACTTTTTTTATGATTTCAATGATGTTTATGAAAAATAAATTCTATTAATTAAAATTAGTGAATGATATTAATGGAATATATATATATATATATAATAAAATATTATAACCTTATTATAATTTATTTTATAGGGCTAAGATAAGAACAAACGTAATTTGACACATACAAACCTAAATTTTTATAAATTCATTTGTGAGCCCTTTTAAGGGAGCACCTAATTTCAATAAGAATTTAAGATAATGTATTAAGTTTAGAGACAAATAACATTAATTTTTGAATGAATAATGTAAATATTAATTTACGGTGATTTATATATATATTTTTGTAAATTAAATTTTTTTATGTGTTGTAAAAAATACAGAATTTTAAATGACAAAAAATATTACATCTTATTTATTTTTGATGAAAATTTATATTTTAAATGGTTTTAATTATTTTTCATTTCAATTGAATGTAATTTAATCCAATTTAGGCCATCTAAATTAATTTCAAATTTTAATTAGAAATAATTAAAGTTTTATCTTCAGAACATCATCAGTTTGAAACCCCGTTTTTCATCCCATTTGGGTGATTAATTTTAAATTTACCCATTCCACTTATTAGAAGTTTCATTCAGAAAATGTATTCAATATATTTTTTATAATAAATTTTAATTTATATAAATTTATCAATGTTTTTGAATAAAAAATATTACTAAATAAAATTAAAATAAATTACAATGAATAAGGTGAAATTATTTTTAACAAGAGACTGTACCTTAAGCATATGATCGAAAATGACATATAAATATATCTAAAACCAATAGGATTAAAATATTTATATGATATACTCCCTTATTTATAATTTGGTTAATTATTAGAGGCACATAATTTAAGTGAGAATTTCATGAGTTTTTTAATTTTCTTATTCATAAGAACGTGACTCCCTCCACTATAAAAATTCACTCACACCTACAACTTATTCACATATCTCAAACCCATTAAATTTTAAAAATTAATCCATAATCAGCTTCGAAAATCTATCTCGTAATTCTATTAGCCTTAATTTGGGATGAATTAAAACTGGGGAAGTGCATTTTGGAATAAACCAAACTGAGTTACACCAATATGAGGCAACATTCCTCAACAATCATTTTTGATTCATTTACATCTCCGACCCTTCATTCGATTTTATCATTATTACATAATAAACAAGTTATATTAAATATAATTATATTTATTTTATAAGAGATATATATAAACTATCAAACAAATCTATCAAATGGGATATACCATCAATAATCGTGTTTACATTAGACCACCACATCACGAAATGGTGTTGTTTGTTCTTCGAATACCAACATTAATGGATAAAAAATGATGAAATTACATTTTATATATGATATATATATATATATAAATTACATCATTTAATTTTCATTATTTTAACATTACGATTAAATGGAAGTATATATCATGAGAATAGATGACCTACTGTCTTCATAAACCATGATTTTTTCTTACCTCTAAATACTAAGGATTATTATAAATTTATATTTCACTAAATATATTATATTTAAACTATGGATTAAATTCTGGATATGATGAAATAATGATATAATTAATATTAACAATGTCTAACAAGTCCCAACATACTCGAAAAACTATGCAGTTATGACCTGAAATAGTGAAAATAATGATCAATTAGAAATAAAAGTGTAATGAGATATTATAAAAAGATAATATAAGATATTATAAGTATTTATATTTATTTTTTATAAATTATATACATTTTTTAGAAATATTTAAATGAAGATAAATACCACAATACTAATACGAAGTACACAGTAAGGTATTTTCATCTCACTTTTTAAATATGTGAGATAGATGACATATTCACTACTTGGTTATTTTGGGAGGTGTACTTACTACCCAATTTGGAAATATTATTCCATGAATTTATTATTATTTATTGTGTCTAAATGATTCATTTAATAATTATTACTTTTGTGTTTTAGATTCCGATGTTACCACGGTTGTAAGGGATTTCATCTCAATTTTGATTCCATTGAGACTTATTATTTTTTCTGCACAAATTCACTTGAATGTGGTGTATATAATTCCCCTTGTTAATTTTATATAATTATTAACTCATACATCATGTTATTGTATGTTTCACTATGAATTATATTTTCCATATTTTTATCTTGAAAATTACCAAGCAGTAAAATTTAATATTGGATTATCACATTGTTTTGTGAGTGTATACCTTATATTGATAAATTAATTAATTGTTATAATTTTTCATTGGAAATGTCATCAAATATACACATTAAAATTTGATTTATATTATTATTTGATAATCCATATATCTTTTTTAAATATGGTGTTTACTTAGATATATATCTGATTATCTGGGAAATATTTATAAATCGGTATTCATTATTCAATCATTATATTTGATATGGAATTTTGTTTATTAATTAAATTAAATACATGATATGAGGAATTTGTTAACGTTTCATTTAGTTTTGTGGAATAGACATTATATCTCCCGTTAAAGAACTGCCATTTTTTATGATACAAATGAGTTTTCCTAATTAAATGGGTTACTAAATGTACTTCTAAATTATATTTTTAATTGTACGAATAGAATATGTTCACATGGGCCTCATAAATTGGATCAAAAATGAATAATTTCCTTTGTTTATATTTTATATATAATTATTATTATCCTTGAGGGTTTCAATCTATAAAATCAATGGATTATTTTCATTATTAGTTTATTTAAAAAATTACATATGATGTTGGATTGAAAATGTAGATGTATATGTATATTAGATGGAAAAATACAATAGGGGGGTTTAATTGTAAGTTTAAAAACATTGTGTTTAATCACTTAAGAAATTAGTTTAAATGATCTCAAACTAATAAAATTCATAACAAATACAATTAACCACAATTGTCTTGTATATAAAGATATGATATGATGTAATACAATAAGAAATGTAATGAAATTGTATTCAAGATGAATAAAATAATCAGAGTAATAAAATATTTAAGGATTCACCCATAAAGCGTATAGAATCAATTGATACAATATGTAACAATATGATTGTAATTGAAACAATTAAAAATGAATATGAAATAAAGAAATGAAACAATACAATTCCCTTTCTAGAACAAACAGTAGAAGAAATGTAAAAGTATTACAATTCTTTTATCCCAAAGAGTAGGGTTATCCTTTCTCCTAAGATAAGAGGTCTGTATTGAAACCACCTTGGTAAGCCCTTGATACGATGATCAGTACATCTGTCTTTCTAACCCTGTAAGCCCTCGATTTTGTAGGTAATCGGCACCTCTGTCTTTCAATCACTTGAAAGCCCTCAATACGATGATCGGTAGCACCGTATGTCTATCCCATGCAGCCCTCGATTGTTATCATCTGATCAGTTTCACAAGAAAAATCAAAGAACTTATCTAAATACCAGAACTAATAACAAGCCATTCGAGTTGTGTAGTTTAAAGTATTTCGCACGAAGTAGAAGAGAAGTCACAGTGTCTCTCTCTTGAACTTGATAGTAGCAAAGAATAAGCAGTCTCTCAGTTGTTCAGCTAAGCTTCAAATTACCTATTATTTATAGGCCTCAGGTTCCAATGGTCATATTTCCTCCAACTATCATATTTCTTTGAAAAACTCGGAGGGACACGGACAGATGGAATTATAATGGTTATATTGAAACAGAAAACAAGACATCATTTTGATTAGTTTATAAATAACTCAACGACAAAGTTTTGGTTTAAAATAAAAGATATATGAAGATGATAAACAAGAGTATGATTGACATGTCTTGATAAATAATAAAAACAATCATGTGATAAAAGAAAAATGTGAGTTATATAAGTACTACATAGTGTAATGTATTTATATTATACAAAGTGAGTATGATGCCCAAATGTTAGTACGATTGACAGAGTCAGTACGATTGAAAGAGTCAGTCTGATTGACACAGTCAGTATGAGTGACAGGGTCAGTATGATTGATAGAGTCAGTACGATTGACAGAGTCAGTAGGATTGACTGAGTCAGTACGATTGACAGAGTCAGTATGATTATCATAGTCAGTACGATCATCATTGTCAGTATGATCAGTATAGTCAGTACTATCAACATACTCAGTACAACAACATATTCAGTACGATCCGCATATTTAGTATGATCAGCAAATTAAATATGATAAACATGGTCAGAATAGATTTATGATTTCCAAAATAAGACATAAATGTCAAAAGAGAACTTTTAACTCAAAAATCCCCACTTTTTGGAAAGCACAAAACATAAAAGTAAAAAAATGAAATACTAATCTCCCCCTTGAGTTATTAGAAACTTTTCTGAATATGATATTGAATACAACTAACTCACCCTTTGGTATTTACTTTCCTAAGGATTGTATTCGTAGATTTTCCTTGATTTAGAATTGTTTGATTAAAACATTCTTCCCTAGATAAAACATTCTCCCCCTTTGTAAAACATTCTCCCCCTTTGTGGTTTACAAAAATAATGGGGTAAACATGAATTTCCTTAAAGAGTTATAGAAAAGAAATGAAAGGAAATAGGAAAGATAACATAAATATCATTGAGATTACAATTTTGGAGAATTCTAGAAATGAAAAAAGATACAACATTCATTTGTTTTCTTTTTTCTCTTCTTTCTTGATCAACTCATGAAGAATAGAATTCATCTTTTTGATTTCCTTCTTGTCTTCAGATATAGAATCTCCATGGGATCTGAGAAGATCTTGTTGATCAGCAAAAAGATGATCCTGATTCTTGACGGTCACTTCTTGGACTCTGATTACTTCTTTGAGAGTATCAATTCATTCTTGGAGATTCTTGTTGTCTATGGATAACTCAAAATTTTTATTCTTCAACAAAACTATTTCATATTTGAAAGACGAAACCCTAGAAAACTCTGATATAAAATAATTCATTCTCTCTTGCATTTATTTTATTGTAGGAATATCAGCTCCATGAGTTGTTTCCATCTGATTCAGCCTTTCAATTGTTTATTTTTCTAGTTTATTGAAAGAAATAGCGAGATCATTCTATAGCTTCCTTAGGTCTTCAATTGATATCTCATGATCATTCACTGAGCTCTCTATTTTTTATGACCACGTAGTAATTATATTGCGAGCTTTCTTACGAGCGGCCGAACATTCATATAGTACTTTTAAATCAGCTTCCTTGACAAAACATTGTTTCTATGTTCTCTTACAGAACCAAACTTCATTCTTTGATTGTCTGTGATGAAATAAATTTTCCCTTCAAGTCTTTGAAAATAAGGAATTGTCTTCTCAATCCTTCTCAAAATATGAAAAATGTAATCACTCCTCTTGAAAGAGATTGTGTGTTCCGAATCAGTATCATTGTCATACGAATCTAGTTTAATTGATCGGCTTGATTCTTCAACTGGATGTTTTCCTTTTCCTTTTTCTTTCTTTCTTTCTTCTTCTACTTTTTCATTGATAACAATTACTTTTTCCTTCTGAGATGATTGAGAACCTTGATTTTCATGAGAAGAAATTTTATAAGGAGTTTCAAAAGATTGAGCTTGAGTTTGATCGGCATGAGGTGTTTGTTGAATACCTTAACTTTGCTTTTTAAATGATTCTTCTCTACTTTTATTTGAACTCTGAAGGAAATCCAAAATAAAATATCATTCCTCTTCTTCAACTTCATGTATTTCTTCCAAAATAGGTTTCCCTTTTTCATTCTTTGGGAGACTCTGTGTGATAGGCTCTTGATATAATTATTTCGTTAGTTGAGCACTAGCCACCTCAACAAATTTCATGATTTTAGAGATATCCAAGTCTTGAGCATTCCCCTTCAAAATAGGAGTCTTTTTCTTTGCATCCTGAATGGTATCCTCTACCCTTATCCTCTCAGCAAAAGCTTCAGCTGGATCAAGAACAGTCTTCAGATCACCTTATTTTCTTTGTTCTCTTTCTTTTATCCATTTGTCCACAACCTCCTTTCTGTATTTAGGTTTCTTCTTTGTCTTAGAACTAGTTTGTGGATATAACTTTTGAGCAGCAACCTCAGTTGGATTTTCATGTTTTGGTATAGGTGCCGATTGATTCTATGCCGATTCTGCTTCTACATATTTGACAAAATGCGTCGAATTATGATCAAAACATATACACAACTTCTTCAAAGTACTATTACTTATCCAGGAAAGATTCATCATTTTTAATTGTCCTTTCAAAGGAATATTATAAAACTTCATTCTCTCAAGAATGAAATTTGTTGGAATAGATGGATACATGATCAAATGGGTCTTTATTTCTCTTGAATTGACATTATTTATTATTTCCAAAATGTATCCCATGAGATTTACCTTTCTCATGTTGACAAGATAGTCAACCATGAAGATATCATTAAATTTCAGAGTTTCTCTATCACCTTTTCTTAGGATAAGAAAACCTTGCATCCCAAGTGCCACGAATCTATTATCTGGAGATAGATGATCCACTTTCATCTTCTCTTCATTTATAAAAAACAATGACTTTTCAGCACTTTCTTTATTAAAAGTACCAACATCCTCTGGAAGTTTATGAGATGGACAAAAAGAATCACCTTATGTTGAGACATTCAGAAAATGGGATGCTTTTGTCACAGACATAGATATTTTTCTATCATACACAACAATGTTGATTGACATAGTTTTGTCAAAAGATACAATTTTATAGAATTGGCTAACTTCTTCAATAAGAACCAGATCTTGAGACACATGTTTTTCAACACACAGATGTTCTCAGCCTTGAAACAAAATAATTCTTCGGATTGAAGAATCGTACGAATCAAAGAAGTCCCGAGAAACTGACCTTTCTCTGAGGAAGTGTTTTTCTGAAAAATTCTTTGAAGACAATTTGGCAGGAGTGTTGGCAGTGGACTGAGACCTATAGGTGAAGCCGATCGAACATCGTATGGAGTTTTAAAAACAAAGGGGTAGGGCTTCGCCAGATGATTTGAAAACCCAGTGTGGGTTTGGGAAGGGGGTCTATTTTTAAGCGAAAAATGACCGTTTATCTTCTATGGGTGAGATTAGAAGATGAAAAATTGACGGATAGGATTGAAAAGGGTTTTTTTTAAAAATGATTAAAAAAAGAAAAAAAACAATGTAAAGAAAGTATGTACCTACCATAGATTATAAGGTGATTGTTGGTTTAATAGTATTAACATAGTGAGAGAAAATAAAATTGTACTAGGAGAAAGAATACGATTGGTTGTCATGATGATGGAAATCAAATCCATTACCATACGGTGTCAAGCCGATGGAAAACAAATTCATTACCAAAGGTTGTCAAACCGATGGAAAACAAATTCATTACCATAGGTTGCCAAATAGATGGAAAATAAAGTAAATACCATAGTTTCTCAAACCAATTGAAAACAAAGTCATTACTATAGGTTGACGTGCTGCTGGAAAACAAAGTCATTACCATAGGTTTTCAATCCATTGGAAAACAAAGACATTACCATAGGTTGTCAAGCCGATGGAAAACAAAGTCATTACCATAAGTTTTCAAGCCGATGGAAACAAAGTCATAACCATAGGTTGATGTGCCGATGGAAACAAACTTGTTACCATAAGGTGATGAGCCAATGGAAAACAATCTTCTTACCATAGGGTGACGTGCTGATGGAAAACAAATGTGTTACCA
This sequence comes from Viscum album, assembly GCA_963277665.1. NCBI lineage: Eukaryota > Viridiplantae > Streptophyta > Magnoliopsida > Santalales > Viscaceae > Viscum > Viscum album. The sequence goes on along the minus strand of OY728157.1, from coordinate 1,750,458,501 downwards.
TAGGGTGATGTGAAGATGGAAAACAAACTAGTTACCATAGGGTGACATGCCGATGGAAAACAATATTGTTACTATAGGGTGATGTGCCGATGGAAAACAAACTTGTTACCATAGGGTGATGTCAAACATAAGGTAAAAACAATAACTAAATAGTCAATACGATAAATAGAAAAACAAAAACACAAACTAGGAGAATAAATAGATAAATGAAAACAAAATTTAAGTAAAATATTCTCCTTCTTAAGAAGAGTTTATTAATGTAAGGAGAAGTGAAAAACATGAAGTAGACATGAATTATTATTTTAATGTAATCATTCACAGATTCTGTTTTATAAAATCAAATCTTTCAGAAGGTAATGGTTTTGTAAAAATGTCAGCATCTCGTTCTTGCGTTCTGATTAATTGTAAAATAATATCTCTGTTTTGTGTCTGATCCTTATGAAAGTGATACCTAATATCTATGTGTTTTTCATGAGAGATATGTTCTGGGTTTTTACTAAGAGCTATGGAACTAGTATTATCACATAGAATTTGAGTTTTATAAAAACTCAATCCATAGTCAGTGAATGTGTGTTGCATCCCCAACACTTGAGCACAACATCTTCCAACTGCTACATATTCATCTTCAGAAGTGGAAACTGCTACTGAGTATTGTTTCTTGGAAGACCAAGAAACCAAGGAATCTCTTACAAAATCACATGTTCTTGATATACTCTTTCTATCCATTCTAAAACCAATAAAGTCAGCGTCTGAAAAACTTTTTTAAAAAAATCATTTCCAAATGAAAAAAAAATACCTAAATCCATAGTGCCTTTTAAATACTGAAAGAGTCTCTTTATGGCATATAAATGAGACTCTTTTGGATTAAATTGGTAACTTTCACATATAAATAAAGAAAAAATTATGTCTGGTCGACTAGATGTCAAGTATTACAAACATCCTATCATACCTCTAAAAAAATTTTGATCTACTGGTTTCCCAGTTTCATCAAGGTCAAGTGTATATGAGTTACCAATTGGAGTTCTAATACTTTTATTATTGTCGTATCCATAATTTTTGAATAAATATTTAATATAATTATGTTGAGATATATATGTTCCTTCTGGTTTTTGAAAAATTTGATAACATAAGAAGAATATTAACTCACCCATAATACTCATTTCAAACTCAGATTTCATTAAATTCGCAAAAGAATCGGCTAAAGACTGCTGAGTTGATCCAAATATGATGTCATCAACAGAAATTTGAACAATCAGGACATATATATATATATATATATATATATATATATATTCTATTAAAAGGGTTGGATCCGTTGTACATTTTTAATAATTGTTTTGTAAAATAAATCATGTAAGTCTATCATACCATGATCTACGAGCTTGTTTAAGGCCATATAGAGCTTTGGAAAGTTTAAAAACATGATTAGTATATTTTGAGTCTAGAAAACTATGGGTTATTCGACAAAAACTTATTCTTGAACAAAAAAATTTAGAAAATCACATTTAACATCCATTTGAAATAGTTTGAAATTAAAGTATGCTAAAAAGGCTAATTGAATACGAATAGATTCATGTATAGCTACCGAAGCATATGTTTCTTCATAGTCTATTCCCTCTTGTTGATTATACACCTTATAAACATCTCTTGATTTAATTCATACAATGATTCCCTTTTCATTAAATTTATTTTTGAAAAAAAATTTACACCAATTAATGTTGTTTCTTTAGGTCTTTCAACAAATTTTTAGACTTGATTCCTTTCAAATTCATTTAGTTAATCTTTCATTGCTTTAATCTAATCGTCATCACCTGAGGCCTCACTTGGACTTTTAGGTTCATGTTGGGAATGAAATTCTAGATGATCTATTTCATTTCTCAAAGAATTTGTGGTCCTTAAAGGTTGATTTACATCGCCAATGATATTATCAATGGTATTATTCCTAAGAAGCAATTGATTTGGGTTTTGTAAAAGCTATTCATCAACGTAGGGTAGAAAGTATTCTTGAGTAAATGTTTCAGAAAGACTTTCTTGAACATTTTCCTTATCAGAATGATCTTCTAATAAAGGTTGATGATTAGTTTTTGAAAAAACATCTGAATATGTAGGTAGGGGTAGTTTGAAAATAAAAGGATTAGTTTCATCAAATTATACATGCACTATTTCATCAATCTTATAAGTATTTTATTGAATACTCTATATGCTTTTGAAGTTGTAGAATATCTTAGAAATATTAATTTATTAGATTTTGCAGCAAATTTGTGTATATTCTCTTTAGTATTCAAATTGGATAATTTTCACACATAAGCATTGATGTATGAAACTTTAAGTTTTTGGCCAGTCCACAATTCATAAGGCGTTTTATAATGAAACAGTCTGATTAAAATATGATTTATAATATAACAAGTAGTACTAACAGCTTCAGCCCAAAAGTGATTAGCAATTGAGTATTCACTCAACATGGTTCTTGTCATTTCCTAAAGAATGTGATTTCTTCTTTCAACAACACCATTTTTCTGAGGAGTTCTTGCTTTTGAGAAATTGTGAGTAATACCTTTCTTACCACAAAATGTTTCAAAATCGAAATTTTTAAATTCACCACCATGATCATGATGAATAATTATCAATGGTAGGTTTTTCGCATTTTTATATTGGGCTCTAAAAATGTTGAAATAGAAATAGGCTTCAGATTTATTTTTTAGAAAATAGACTCATGTAAATCTAGTAAAGTCATCAACTAAAAAAATACATATTATTTTCCTCCAATGCTTCCAATTTGTAAAGGACCAAAAAGATCCATGTGCACTAGCTGTAATGAATTAGAAGTTGAAACTTTATTAATTGAATTAAAGGTAGTTTTATGTTTCTTTCCATATTGACAAGGATCACAGACCTTGGAAGAATAGTATCTATGATTCGGTAGTCCTTTTAAAAGACTTTCCTTTGAAAGTTTACAAAGGTTTCTTTGGTTGCAGTTTCTTATTCTTCTATTCTATAGCCATGAATGGTCTTCTATTTCACTTTATGAAGGTAAATTTTGGCTCCTAAGGTCTTCTATGTTAATAGTCTATACATTTTCTTGCCTCTGGGAATAAAGAATGAATTCATCCTTGGAATTGTGAACTAATAATCTATAATTTCTAAAATTCACAAGGTATCCTTTATCACATAATTGGCTTATGCTAATGAGATTGTCCATAAGACCTTTAACAAAAAAACATATGAAATAAGAACTTCTCCAAGAAAAACAACATTACATATTCCAGCAAACATTCCTTGAACATTATCTATGAAGGTATCCTTTCTAAATTTCAGTTCGATAAACTTCTCAAAGAAATATTTGTTTCCGATCATGTGACAAGAAAAACCACTATCATTGTACCAATTATTCTTATTGGTACACTTCTTATTTTCCTGAAAAAGAAACAATTAGTTTTTAGGAATCCAAACATGTTTGGATCTAGAAGGGTTAGATAATATAATTTTAGGAATTCTAATTTGTTTTTCAAAATGAGCTTTATGAAATCCTATAGGCTGAGTTCTATTAAGAGAAAAATATCTTTTCTAGTGTCCACCACATTGACACTTAGTAAAAAAATGGGTTTTTTGAGGAATAAAATAGTTGTTAATAGAAACAGGTTTTGAATGAGTATAAACAATACAAGAATGATTCCTCAAAGGTCGAATTTGAGAATAAATTTTGTCATTGTTTTCATTTCCTTAAGTAATGTTTGACAAAAAATTTCAAGGGAAAAAATTCTGACTTTAGTTTAAAAACTAAGATCATTTCCTCCAAAACATTTGATTTTGAACTTGAGTTAGGCTCTAAAAAAAATTTATTAGAAATTACATTTTCAAGATCCTTAGAAATTTTATCCTTATCAGATTTGATTTTCTCAAGGTTTTTTAAAATACTTTCAAAATCAGATGTTTTCATTTTAATATCATTAAAAATATCTGATACTTATTTAGTTAAAATTTTGATTCTAGATTTTGTTTTACCAAGTTTTTTTTGAGTTTAGAATTTTCATTCTCAAATAATTTATCAAACCTAGATACTTCTTCAAACGAAGGTAATGTATTATCTTCTGATGATGAAGACTCATTCGAAGATTCATAAGATAAATTATCATTATAATTTTCAATTAAAGAAACATTTTTAATAGCTTCAACATTGTGTACCTTAGCCACGAGACAATGATATTCAATTTCTAATATGGATATAAGTCCAAAATTCATTTTTCATGAAGATTCCTATTCTGAAGAATTATCTGATGAATCTCTACCACATGCACACCATGTATCATTTTTCTTTCAAGACTTTCTTCTTCTTTGTCTTGTAATAATATTTCTTAAATTTTTCAGAATATTTCTCCTTTCTGTCTTTTCTCTTCAGTAAAAGACAATCAGGTCTTATATGACCTAATTTCTTTCATTCATAACATGTTACCTCTGAATCATTCTTTTCCTTCATATCTTTCTTTTTGAATCAGTATTGAAAATCATTATTTCCCATAATCTTGTTCATCCTTCGAGCAAGATTGGCCAACTCATTATTTGAATGATCACAATCACTTGAATCAGACATAACAACATTCATGGCTTCAGATCTTGTTATCCTTTCAGGTGTTTTAGCTTTAGATATAGTAGAAAAAGATACACTTCCAATCCCATTTTATTCATATTAAAATCATCATCTCTCTTCATTCTTGTCTCATGCTGTAGAAGAGTTCCAAAGAGTCCTTCAAGAGTAATCTGAGAAACTTTTCTGTTTTAATCAATAGCTATCATTTTTTACTCCCATTCATTTTGAATTATATCAATAATCTTATCTACAAGAGCTTCATAATCAATACATTTTTCTCCCATGGATTTTAAACAATTGAAAATTGTCATAAATAATTCTTACACATTACATACCGGATCTCCATAAGGAAAAATAAATCCATGATACTCTGCTCGAAGCATTGCTCTTCTTGTTTCTATAACCTTAGATGTACCAAAATGTGTGACTTCCAATTTCTTCCAAATATAGTTGCCTTCTTTACAAGATGATATATGACTATATATATTCCTTCTCATATAACATATAAATGTATTGCGTACCTTGTAATTCAGTAGAAACTATTTCTTTTCTTGATTAGTGAAAGTACTGAATTCTTTGTCAGGAATTTTGTAACCTCTGGTAAGCATAATAAAATTTTCTACACCAGTATTCATAATAAATGTCTTCATTCGATCTCTCTAGTACTCATAATCATTAACATCAAAGATAGGTGGCCTATTTGGATTTAGACTATCAATTGACCCACTATTCATTCCTTCTATCTAAAAAACCAAAATAATTTCCACTCCACATGTTAGTGTAGAAAAAAAACCTTGAAAGAAATAGAGATAGTAATACAAATCAGTTGAATCTTCCCTCTGATTCAAATTTTTGGATCGAAAATGTAGATGAATATGTATATTAGATGGAACAATACAAGAGGGGGGTGAATTGTAAGTTTTAAAAATTGTGTTTAAACACTTAAGAAATTATTCTAAATGATCTTAAAATAATACAATTCATAAAAAATACAATTAACCACAATTGGCTTGTATATAAAGGTATGATATAATGTAATACTATAAGAACTGTAAAGAAATTGTATTCAAGATGAATACAATAATCAGAGGAATACAATAGTGAAGGATTCTACCATAAAGCATATAGAATCAATCGATACAATATGTAATAGTTTTATTGTAATTGAAACAATTACAAATGAATATGAAATGAAGAAAGGAAACAATACAATTCCCTTTCTAAAACAAACAGCAGTAGAAATATAAAAGTATTAAAATTATTTTATACCAAAGAGTTGGGTTTTCCTTTCACCTAGTATAAGAGTTATGTCTTACCACCACATTGGTAAGCCCTTGATACGATGATCAGTACATCTGTCTTGCTAACCGCGCAAGCCCTAGATTTTGTAGGTAATCTAAACCTCTGTCTTTCAATCACTTGAAATCCCACGAAATGATGATCGGTAGCACTGTCGGCCTATCCTAGGCAGCCCTCGATCATTATCATCTGATCGGTCATGCAAAGAAAAACAAATCACCTATTAAATACAAAAATTCAGAATGATTCGTTCAGATTTTTTAGTTTCACGGATTTCGCTTGAAGAAGGAGAGAAGTCACAACGTCTATCTCTAGAAATTGATCGTAGCAAAGAATAAGCAGTCTCTCAGTTGTTCATCTTAGCTTCAAATGACATCCTATTTATAGGCCTCAGGTTCCAACGGTCATATTTCTTCCAATGGTCATATTTCTCTGGAAAAATCAGAGGGACTTGGACCCTGGAATTATAAAAGTCATATTAACACAGAAAACAGGACATCATTTTGATTAGTTTATAACTAACTACACGACAACATTTTATTTTAAAACAAAATATACATGAAGATGAAAAACAAGAATACGAATGATATGTGATGATAAAGAATACAAACAAGCAAGTGATAAAAGTAAAATACGAGTTCTATAAGTACTTCTTGGTATAATGTATTGATATGATACAAAGTGAGTATGATGCACAAAATTCAGTACGAATGACAGAGTTAGTACGATTGATAGAGTCAGTATGATTGACATAGTCATTAAGATTGACAGAGTTAGTATGATTGACCAAGTCAGTATGATTGACAGAGTTAGTACGATTAGCATAATTAGTACGATCAGCATAGTGAGTACGATCAACATAGTCAGTACGATCAGCATAGTCAGTACAATCAGCATAGTCAGTATAACCATCAAAGTAAATATGATAAACATGGTCAGAATCGATTTCTGATTTCCAAAACAAGACATAAAAGTCAAAAGGGAACTTTTGTCTCAACATGTCATTAATTTATTTATTATCCTTCATTTATTTTAACATAACTAACTATTTATATTCATGTGTTCTTCATTATTTACCTTTCCTTTATTATTTTTTCTAATTGATTAATTATTAATTATGTTGTACTTACTCTTACTAATCATTTGACCTCACACTTATTATTATTCCTTTACCCGTGTTTTGATGATAAATCCATTGAATGAATTTCAAGGATGTTATGATTTTACTTATGTTAGGATTTATTTTCAATTCTATATTTATTACAAGTATCATGTATGTATTATGGTTTTCTAAAAATACTAAACAAAATTTATCATATAGGATTTCATTCCACATAATCATTATAATCTAATACATTAAGTCACATGCTCTGATATTCTCAGGTCAGGGAACTATTGATAGTATCAAAGGAAGCTGATGTGAAACATTGGAAAAAGTATTTATTAAATGATAAATTATGGAAAATATCCCTATGTAATAAATTGATGATATATATAGTAAAAACCTAGAATTTTTTAAATTTAAGGAATATTTCGGTCTTCTGATAAATATATCTAGGTCTGTACAATTCATGTTTATGTGGTTCTATGTTAGATGTTGCTAGGGGTAACAAATTGGAAATGGGGAATCAAAACTGAATCAAACCTAACATGGTCAATGAAAATGAGAATTCTAGAAACCGATTTTGACACTCATGTGGGATATTGTTAGGCTAATTCAAAATTTATATTCAAACCATTATGATGGATTTGAAAATGAATATTATGTCAAAGAAATCTAGTTTATTATTATGATATTAGTTTGGGGAAATATTTTCATTATATGATAACTGCTTTATAGGTTTGGGGATTATAAATTATGTTACATTGTGTTATGATCTAATCTATTATAGATAATTGTATAGAAGTGGTACATATAATGAATAATGGAATCAATACACATTGATAATGTATATGTTCACTACTAATAAAGCTGATATATATGGTATTTGAACTATGAATATAATGGATTTATTTGAGATTATTAATTATAGTATGACCCATAACCATTCCTGGATGGATAAACCTATTAAACTTGGAGATTATTTGACGTCGGATTGATTTATGTTATAATATTTTCCATAAATTAGTCATAATACTCACCATGTGGAGGATTGGAAATGGATTAATTCTTTAGATATGATATTCATGGAATTGGTATGTGGTGAAAAGGAAAATGTCACATTTCTTTTATTGTCTCAAATGTATTGTTGTTCTATGTTGGTCATTGATCCAAAATACTAAAGAGGATGAGTAAATAGAATGCATAGAATGTAATTAGCGTTTTCAGAGTATGAAGAAACCATTAAAAGGTGATCAAGGTATGATATGAATTTTATACGCAACATGAAGTGAAATATTGAATACTTATTTGATGAGATTATTGTAAAGAACCGAACATTTTAATAATATTTTTTTCCAAATTCTGTGTGTTGTTATATATTATATTCAACAACACTATATCTTTTATTAAATGAAGTGAATATAACTAAATGAGATCATTGGGTTTCGACTATCATATGATGGTTGGTCAATATTGGCCTTTGGAAACAAAGCTCATAACATTATCATTATTCATTACAAATTTAAATGATCTTGGTTAATTAATACAAATAGAACATTCAATGGCATCATCCAGTTGACTCGGGCTATGTGAAGCCCATCTGTCGAAGCTTGTGATGGAGGTAGCATCACTGGGCAATGCTCTATACCAATCCCAAGACGAAATTCAACATGTGAATCTAGAATCCAATTGTTTAAGGGAGAAGTTCCAGATGATATGAATCACCACTTTGGAAATGTTGGCTGAGCCACTCGATGATTCTGTCACCATAGCACACATTACACTTAGGTCCTATACGTGTGTTGTAAAGGGATTTGTAACAAAGCCTTAGTTAATTTATGCAATCCTTTTGTATATATACAACTTTTATTTCTTATTATGGTATAATTTTTGAATTTTAAATGTCCAGATAAATATAGGATGAATTTTTGAAGTTCCGTATTATTGATGAATTTTGAAAAAAGGGGCATTTTAAAATACTTTTTTATTCAATAAATAATTAATAATGTGAATTTATTTTCAAAAAATGGTCTTCTAGAGTTTTTTTATGTAGTAAATTTAGAATCTAATAATATCAAATTAATTTTTAGTAAATTTTAATGTATGAATAATAACATACCCATATGAATAGTAATGCATAGTAAAACTACCAAAAAATTAGATTCTTCACCCCTGAATGTATAAATACATTTCAGGAATCATAAAAGTGAAAAAATGATCATAGTATAATTTTTGGAATTTTTTTCTGTCATAAATTTTTTCTTTAGAATTTTATAATTAATTTATTAATTTATAATGGAATCTTATTTTCATAAAATTTAATCATATATTGTTACTTTATTTGTCTTATGGTTATCTGATAATTTTAGGGGACCATGATTACTTTCTAAAGGTGTTACAAAAGGAGTTATAGTTTTAAAGTTGTATTTTCGGAATAAATAATGATTTTTTATAAAAAATTATATTAAAAATATATAGAAAATTGTTTTTATAAAATGGAGTTCATTTCTGAATTCTGAGAATTGATATTAGGTTAGAGGGAATTTTGAATATTTTTCTGAAACAGTTGATTATTCAGTGAATAAAAAAATGCAGTTTTGAGTTTTGGGTGTTTAATGACATCATTGATGATGTAATAATGATGTAATAATTCTAGTTTACTTTGGAATAGTAATATATGATATGACATGTTCCATGGGGACAATTCCAAAGCAAAATACCATGGGCAAGCCCATGGTTTTTCAAATACCACTAATGAGGTGTCCCTTGGAAATTAATTAAATATTACCTCACTCTTCCTATAAATACCAAGCCATTACCTAATTCATTTCATTAAAAAATCTCTATCAACGATGTTCTAGTCTTTTTACCTCCCAATAAGTCCTCTCAAGGTTCCCTCATGGCCCCCAAGGTCCCAACCATCATGCTTTCAAAGTTACTCTTCAATGTAAGGGAACCTTCCACCCTCCTTTTTAGTCATGATTTCATTTATGTAATGACTTCTAGTTTACATATTTTAATGTGTAGGTATGTTCTTATATATTCTAATTACTGTAAATTTCATGTCTGAATGATGATGGACCCTTTATTCTCTCATAAATTTAATTTCACTATTTTTAAGTGATGTTGTTAGGCTACCAATGTTTTGTAAAAGAAAGCACATCTACTCCTTTCCTTTGAGTTTAATTTTAATATGGTATTTCATTATAATATCCCTATAATAATCTTATTTCTTATTATTATATAAACCAACTTTATAATGAGTTTTTTATGAGTGTATGACTCTTGTCCCATCTCTTTTCTATATTTTCTAAAACCATGTTATATAGTCATTATGCTGCAGAAATTTTATCTCAAATTTTATCTCTTTTTCTGAGGAAATTCTCTTATTTTATTTATGTCAATACAAGAACCAATTTAGTTCATATGGGTCTTAATAAATACATTAAAATGATATATTGTATTCTGTAATTGACATACTTATAACCCACACTCCATTTCCATTGGTTATAAATGACATAAGGATCATGTTTTTTCTAAACTTTTAAAATGTCACGTATTTAAAATGAAACCCATTTCTTTTATTCTACATGGGTTATTTCTAAATTGTTTGATTGTGATAAATGTTGATCACATGAATATTAATACATATTATTGGTTAACCTAGATAGATCACCAATACATTGGGTAAATAATATAATCTCTAGAGATGACAAGTTTCACGATACCATGGTGAATAAACATGGAAATTTCTTATGACACCATGGGATGAACCATGGAGATATTTTCATGAAAACCTAAATTAAATGTTTTATCCACATATTCATGTTCTTTTTTTAATGATATTCCTCTTTTGCATTGCACATTTCTTATGGGGTTCATCATGTTCTTATTGATATCACATGTAAACTAATTCCCTTGTTGTCCTTACTAGGCCTTCAGCTGACCCTTTACATTGATGTATGTCTCCACCTTATGAGATACAGTAATTGTACATAGGATGAAATTTTGAAGATGTTTTTCAAGGGAATTTAAAAGAGTTTTATAGGTTTTCAGGTTTTATGATTCCTAATTCCAAAACACTAGCCTTTATGGATCCTCTGTTTGTAAAATGTAATGAAAAGTTATGAAATAAAAAGGCGGGATGTGATAGTTGGAATCAAATGATAGTTTAGATATTTATGGAAATTAGGATATGAGAAAATTTGGAAGAAACCTATAGAAATTTTTAAATATATGAATACTTCCTGGCAATTTATTGAGTAATGAGTATGTGGTTAATCAAGAAAATACATCCTTGTCTAGATATGACCAGGTAGTGGCATTTCTGGAACATGTGTAACTAAGAGTGAAAACTCTAACCAGGTGATTCATGCTTAACCCGGGGTATCCGGGTACATGAGAATGGAACTTGCTGCACTATTTGTTATTACACTCATGGGGGATTTTTTTTGGTAACTCATAATATTTTTTTGATTAATTATGAAGAATTTATAGAGAAATGTAATTTTTTATGCATGATGTCTTAAGACATAAAATCTTTTATAGTTAAAAAATTCATAAATGGAATAATCTTCTCACTAAGGTTTTGTTATTTTAAAAAATGGAGGGATATAGGAGGAACCGTGAAAATGGTGACTCCAATGGACCATGAGATGAAGGACCTCTGATGGAAGATGGAATGGAATCTATCAATAAAATGATGAACCAACTAACTCAAGATATGTTAAATAACATGAATCAAGCTGAGTTACCGATCTCACAATAACGGGAACAACTTTATGTTGAGTCCTTTATGTGTCAATGGCCACCAACCTTCAGTGGATCTACTAATTCATTAATTTCGGATCAATCATTCCACTCTATCGAAAATATCATTACCCTACTCCACTGTTCTGAAGAAGAGAAAGTTACCTTGGTTTATTATCACTTAGAGGGAGAAGATGATCAGTGGTGGGAAATAATTAAAAACACAAGGCCTAGAGTATAAATTGAAGCTATGGAGTGGTAAGTGTTTAAATGGATATTCTTCCATAAGTACTTACCTCAATCGATGAGAACAAGAATGGAGAAGGAGTTTCTCGAGATGTAGAAGAACTGGAATGAAACTGTGGGAAGCTATGCGATGAACTTCACAAGGCTTTCACATTACACATATAGCTTTGACATGGATCAAAATGGTATGGTTGATAGATTCTTCGGTGGACTAAGACCTCATCTGCTGAAGAATCTAGCCAACTGATACTATGATAGCTATGAAGAGATCGTGCAGAGTGCGAAGAATGTCGAGATGGAGTTTGGTGAGACATAGTGGCCTCATAAATCTAATTATAAGAAGAGACTGATGGATCTAAGCATAGAGAGGGCATTATATTAGGGAAGAAGAGTCAAGTATGTGCAATGTCCCATGCGTAATAAATGTGGGAAGAAGCATTCGGGGAACTTCCAGGTCAGTAGCGCGAAATGCTACAAGTGTTGAAGAGAATTCCATATTGTGAGGAATTGTTGTAGTGATGTGAAGCCTTAACTTCCAAACAATAACGACAAGGTGAATATGGTGAAAGCCCTACCTGATGTCCAGTTCATTATTTGTGGACAACTTGGGCACTTTACTAATCACTTTCTAAACCCAAGGGAAGTGGTGGGGATCCACTATCATGCTCAGAAAAGACTAAGAGATAAAGTACTTTCATGTTTAGTCACAATAGCTGATGTGGAAGCTCTAAATGATGTGTTGGAAGGTACTCTAAATTCTATCTCAAATATAGAAAGTACATTGTTTTATTCTGGTTCTATGAATTCCTCTATTTCCTCCAAGTTTGTAAAGAATTTATAATCATCCAAGGGTTTTCTAAAAGTAGATTTATCAATCAAGACTCCTGGTGGGATTATCCAATCATCTATAGTGTTTATGAAATCTACTATTTACATTAGATATCAGAATATAATCATATATATAGTAGTCATTCCCATTCCAAAATTAGACATTATACTAGGTATGGACAGAATCATAAAATATAATGCTTAGATCGAGTGTATAAGAAAGGAAATCTCAGTAGTCTTGAATCGAAAACCTACAGTTATCTCTTATGGAGTGGTATTTCAACCTATTCATTGTTTAGAAGAACCTCTTTTATAATTTTTTTTGGTTTTGATTGGTGAAGTAGAAGAAGGAAATAAAAGATTGCGGATAAGAAATTTTCCCATCATGTAGGAATAGATCGACTTATTTCATGAGGATTTACATGGGCCTCCCCATGAAAGAGAGGTAGAGTTCTCCATTGAACTAATACCAGGATCTCATTTGATATTAGTGACCTCGTATAGGATGGAAAATGTGGATCTGGAGGAATTAATGAAAAATCTCCAAGATCTTTTGGAGAAGGGGTGTATCTGAGTGACTCTGTCTCCTTGGGGAGCACCTCTTCAATTTTTGAATTAGAAGGGTGGATCGATGAAGCTATGCCTTGATTATTGGGAGTTGGATAGGATAACTGGAAAAAATACCCTCCTCCATGAATTGATGACTTATTTGACCAACATCATGGGGTTAAATTATTCTCTAAATTAATCGTAATTCTTATTATCATCAATCGAGGGTGAATAAAGAAGATATTCCAAAAACTGCCTTATGATCAAGATATGGGAATTATGAGTTTGTTGTTGTGAGCATCAGACTGAAAAATGCACCTTTTATTTTTCAAGATTTGATGAATATATTCTTTAAGAACTACGTTGATAACATTGATGTAGTTTTTATTAACGATATTCTAATATATTCTGAAGTCGTGAGGAGAATGAGGAACATCTACGGGTTATTTTCAAAATATTACAGAAGGAAAGGCTTTTTGGGAAGTCCAGAAAATGTGAATTCTGGTTGCAACATGTTGCTTTCTTTGGGCACATTATTACGACTGAAAGAATCACAATTGACCATGCAAAGACAAAAGTTATAGGAGTGGAATCAACCTACAAAAATAACTACAATTTGTAGTTTTCATGTATTAGTGGGATATTATAGGGGGTTTTTGAAAAACATTATAGGAAATTCTAATCCATTAACCAAGTTAACACGAAAAGGGATCAATTTTATCTTAAAAAAGGAGTGTGTGGAATGTTTCCAATAGAAGAAGAATAAATTAGTTTCTGCACCCATGTTTACTTTTCCCTCAAGTGGGGAAGGATTCGTTATTTTTAGCGATGTATATCTGAAAGGCCTTGGGTGCCTCCCCATGAATAATGACAAGATCATTGCTTATGCATCTCAACATTGAAAGAATCATGAGTAGAACTATCTTATGCATGATCTAGATCTGGTGGTAGTTATTTTTGTGCTAAAGATATAGAGGCACTATCTTTATGGGGAGAAATGTGATATATAGACAGACCATCAATTTTTAATGTTTATTTTCACAAAAAAATAATAGAACATGAGAAAAATTAGATGGTTATAACTTCTTAATTAATATGATTGTTCATTTCATTATCATCTAGTAAGGTCAAACAAAGTTGATAATTAATTAAGGAGGAAAGACCTAGTTGTTTTTTCCATAATGAGGATTAAAAGTGATCCTTTGAAAAATGACCTAGTAAAACTAGACATGGGAATTATGAGGGAATGGATATCATCAACCATAACCAAATTTTTTTCTCAAACGTACATACAATAGAAGATCATGTATTCTCAAAAATAATATCCTTCATTACAGATGATTTTTGTGTTTGTGAAGGATGGGAATTTTCCTTTGTTAAATATCAACCAAGACTGTATTCAAAAAATTATGGAAATAAAGAATGAGCTAATTGATGCACCCATAGATCAACATTCTCTCTACATAATAGAATCATTAAAATGTATAGGGACCATCGTGATCATTATTGGTGGGATAATATGAAAAGGGAGATTGTTGAATACACTTCAAGATGCCTGGTTTTTCAGCAAGTACAGGTAGAGGGAAAAATTATTTTAGGGGTATGGCAACCACTACCAATACCAACATCCAAGTGGGACAATATCATTATAGACATCATCACTAGTCTCCCAAGAACATCCAAAGGAAACAATGATATATGGGTTATTGTGGACTGTATCACCAATGCTACCCATTTTCTCTCCATTCGAGAATATTTATCTCTTGATCAACTAGCCATGATTTACGTGAAGGAATTTGTAAAGCTGCATGGAGTTCCACTTTCTATCGTATCTGATCGTGATCCAAGTTTCACATCAATATTATAGAGAATTCTTCAACATGAACAGAACACTGAATTGAATATTTGTATGGCCTATCACACCAAAATTGATTTCCCATCAGAATGTACTATTGAAACACTCGGGGACATGATGAGAACATTCTCAATGGAAATTTATGGTGGATGGGATCAACATCCCCTTCTATATGAGTTCTCTTAAAAAAACATCCACTCTAGAATTCTAATGGCGCCCTATGAGTGTATATGGGAAGAGATGTATAACTCATACTTATTGGCATGAATCTATTGAGTGAAATATTCCAGGCCTGATCATGTGTAAGAGATGTTAGAAAATCTTCACGCCATCCAACAACACATTAAGGCTGCACACTGTGGGAAAAAGAGCTATGCCGACAACTATTGAAGGGACTTGGAGTTTTATGTTGGTGAAAAATTATTTCTTCTGAATTCACCTTGGAAGAGAGTCATGAGGTTTGGGTAGAATGTGAGGCTCATTTTTAGGTACATTTCCCCCTATGAAATCCTTGATTTCATGGGAGCAGTGGCCTATCAGCTTATACTTCATCGAAATTTATCACTAGTTCATGATGTCTTTGACATATCCCACTTGAAAAAGTACATACCTGACCCATAACATGTTCTAAATCTTGAGGTGGCACAACTGGAACATGACCTATCTTATGAAGATTAGCCTGTAGAGATATTGGATCATAGAGGCAAGGTTCTATGTAACAAGAATACTCACCTAGTTATGGTGTTGTAGTGGAACGACAAATGTGAAAAAGCCACATGGGAACCAGAGGAGTCTATGATACAGAAGTACCCACACGTTTTCTCATCATGGGGAATGAGTTAAAATTTCAATGATGAAATTTCTTACAGTGGGAATAATGTAAAGACCTGAAATTTTCAATAATATTTGTTTCCAAATTTTGTATCTTATTTTATGTTATACTCAAAAAAATTATATAATTTTATTAATGAATGGAATATAATTAAATGAGACCATTGGTTTTGGATTGTTATATTATCGTTGGTCAATATGAAAATTGAAAACTAAACTCTTAACATTACAATTATTGTATATAAATTCAAATGATCATGGTTAATTAATAAAGAAAGAAGAGTCGATGGCATCATCCAGTAGACTTGGGCCATCTAAACCCCATCTATCAAAGCTTTAGAAGGATGTAGCATAAAGTGGCTTTTCTTTGGACCAAGCACAAGCCGAACATCATCAAGTAAAGCTTGAATGTAATTTCCTAAGGTAGAAGTTCATGCTGATAGAAATCACTAATCAACAATGTTGTTCGAGCCAGCCCAAGATTCTATCACTATAGAAAACATTACACGTAGGGCCTATATTGGTGTTATAAGTGGCTATGTTATGAAGCCTCAGTTACTGTCTACAATAATTTTGTATGAATACTATTTTTTCTTCTTATTAAGGTTAAATTTATGAATTGAAAATTTCTAGATATATATAGGATGAATTTATAGATGTTCAATATTATTGATGAATTTGGGAAAAAAAGGGATTTTAAAATATTTGTGAATTCATTAAATAATTAATAATGTGAATTGATTTTAAAACAATGGTCTTCTATAGTTGTGTTCAGTAAGAAATTTATAGTATAATAAGGCCAATATAATTTTTAGTGAATAGTAATGTTTGAATAGTAACATACCCATATGAATAGTAATAAACAGTAAATCAACTAAAAAATAGAAACACCACCCATGAATCTATAAATACATTTTAAACATCTTAAATGTGTTAACTGGTCATATTATATGTTTTTTTTATTTTTGTATGTAAATTTATTTTATATAAAAATTTCTAATTAATTTAAAAATTTATAATGGAAATTTATTTTCATAAAATATAATCATATATTTTCACTTTATTGTTTTATCGTTATAAGATAATTTTATGTTACCTTGATTACTTTCTTATGGTGTTACAAAAAGAGTTATTGTTTTATAATTGTTTTTTTGTAATAAATAATGATTTCATTTAAAAAGTAAAATAAAATTATTTTGAAACATATTTTCATCAAATGGAGTACATTTTTGAATTCAGAGCATCGATATTAGGTAAGAGTTATTTTTTTGGAATTTTTCTGAAACAATTGATTTTTTGGTGAATATTGAAAATACAATTTTGAGTTTCGGGTGTTTAATGGCATCATTGATGATGTAATAATGATGTAATCATTATGGTAGAATTTTTAACAGTAATATATGTTATGAGGTTTCCCTAGTGGCCAATACCAAGTAAAAATACCATTGGAAAGTCTGTGGTTTTATAAATACCACCGATGAGGTGTCCCTTGAAAATTAATTAAATATTCCCTCAATTATCTTATAAATACCAAGCCATTAAATCATTAATTTCATTATAAAATCCCTCTAAATATTTTCATAGTCCTTTTACCACCAAAGGAGTCCCCCTAAGGTGCTCTCAATCCCCCCATGGTCCCATCCTTCATGATTTCAAAGTTACTCTTTAAGGTAAGAAAACCATAATCCCTTTTTTGTCATTATTTTCATTAAGGTATATCTTCCAGTTTCCATCTTCTTATGCAGGGGTATGTTCTTATATATTATTATAAATGTAAATTTAATGTCAAAATTATTATAGACCATTTCTTCTCTCATCAATTTAATTTTGTAATTTTTATGTGACATCGTTCGTCTGCCGAATTTTCGTAAAAGAAATAGCTTCTTATCTTTTCCATAGAGTTTCATTTTCATATGGTATTTCCATAAAATATCACTAAAATGATAATATTTTGTATTATTCTATAAACCTACTGTATAATGAGTTATTTATGAGTTTTTGACTCTTCTCCCCTATATTTTCAATATTATCTAAAACCATGTTATATTGTTGTTCTACTGTAGAAATATCAACTCAAAATTTCACTTTATTTCTATCATGAAATTTTCTAGTTTTTTTATATCAATACCCAGACCTATTAAATTTATATGGTTCTTCATAAAGAAGTAAAGAATGATATATTTGATTCTGGAATGAAAATACATCTAACACACACTCCCTTTCTTTGGGTTATAAATGACATAATGATCATGTTTGTTTAAGAACTTTTAAAACTTCATGATTTTTAAACGAAACTCATTTATTTTATTCTCAAAGGGTTATTTATGAAATGTGTGATTATGATCTATGTTGATCACATGAATTTAAGGACCTATTAATGGTGGGACCTAATATCACATTTATGCATTGGCTAAAGAATTTAATATCTAGATATGAGAAGTTTCATGATACTTTGGTGAATATGAGTGGAAATTTTTTATAACACGTTGGGATAAACCTTGGTGTTATTTTCATGAATGTATAAATGAAATGTTGTATCCACATATTCATCTGTTTATTCATTTTATTTTTATTATGATATGCTTATTTTTCCACTGCTCATGTCTTATGGTTTTCATGATGTTCATATTGATATCACAAGTAAACTGATTCCCTTGCTTTCCTTACTGGGACTTTATCTCACCCATTCCTTTGATGTATGTATCTATGTTATGAGATGTTGTAATTGTACATAGAATTAAATTTTCAATAAGATTTTAAATGGGATTTAAATGTGTGTTTTATGTTTTCATGTTTTATTTTTTCTGATTTCCACGACACTATAATTTAATGATCATTTTTTTGGTAAAATGTAATAAAAAGTTATTTAATAAAATGACGGGATGTCATAATTATTACATGAATCTAAAGATATATTATGTCCCAAACAGCTACTTCACACAATGAAATAGGTTTCTATGGTATCATTATAGAGAAATAATTCTTCAATTACTAGGTATTCAAAGGGACGTTGGAGAAGAATATAAATGAAGCGAAAATAATATATAAACAGATTAAGAGAAGTAATGATATTCATACATGTGATAACTATTTAATGAATCATCCAGATCAATTATTGAATAGATTCTTAATTTTTTATATGTTCATAGTATTCTGAAACCAGGAAAATGAATGCAATGTGATGATGGAAAATTATGTAATTAATTGTTACAATGTCAATAATATAGTGAACTAGTATAAAAAAATCACTACGAATCAAGGGAATATACCTTAGATAATGTTATGATATCAACACCATTAATATGTTATTAACACTACTAAAGTAGAATAATTAATGTTATTTTGTTTTTAGATCTATGAAATTTTTTGTAAAATAATTTTATTGATTATTTTCTCATCATATGATACATGAAATATATGAGTATTGTACATACATGTTTTTTATTTAATGATTTGAGCTCATTTTTTGAATTATAACAAGAAAATTTATTCAATATTAAGTTATACATTTAGAAAACATATGTTTTATGGGAAGATAATCCTTAATACATTCATGATGATGATATAATTATTTTTTTATAATTGGATGATGGATATTGGTAAATAATTTGGGTAATACTAAATTCATTTGAATTAATTCAAACATGTTGGATAATAATATTTGGTAAAGAACAAGCATTTATGAAATGGTTTATGTAGATATTTTGATGAAGTTTTAGATATTTATTTTTTTTATACTACTTATGATGAAACTTTTTTTATGAGATGATTTATAAATTTTTCAAGGCACAAAAATTGGATAATACTATACATATGAAATATGAACATATCAAGTAATTATATTAAATTTTGTTTTTTATTATGATGTAATTCATCAGCTCTATGAAATGGGTACAGAAACAAAAATTATGTCTTATACTAATTATTTTAATGATTATAATTAGCATTGTTCAAACTTATTATTTATGGAATAATGGTGAATAAATTTCTCATAAACCAGCTATCTGTTACTCTTTATCAGTAATTATAGTCAGATTCCTTATCCACGTATTATTTCCACTAATGTAATCCAATTAGAATAATTAGTGTTGTGAACACCTTCAAATTACATATTTCATTTTATTAATAATTAATTTATTAACAATGTTTTCAATGTTTTTCTCAAACATATTTATTGAAAATATCAAACCATTAATTCCCGAGATCATGATTAAATTAGAAGGAAATAATACAATTACATTTTGAGAAATTTGACACCTCAAAATTATTCTGTAATAACTCTATTTTTTTGTTGGGAATGACCCTAGAAATCAATGATACTGATCCTTATAAAATCACATTGGTATAAGTTACAAGTAAATCACATCACAATATGCTGAATAGTTTTGTTGACTTGGAAAACTAGATACATACATAAGTCATGTATTATTATTGAATTTACACATTAAAATATTTTATTTTGATAATAAGATAAATAAATATAGTATATAATTTGATATAATTCTTAGTTACCTTCATGTATTCACTAGAATGGAAAAAAATATGGGTGAGCATATATTCTTAGTAACAACATTGTTTGGAAGAATAAATAACAAATTAATCAGAATAATCAATATGGAATGGTAAATATCTAAAAAAATGAAATGTAATTAATAAACTAAACATATAATGAATATGGAAAGATAATAACTAAAATCACATTTCATTCAAATAACATTAAAAGGAATAATAAAAATTGAATGACATATAACTAAAATGCATGATATTAAATCAATAAAAAGAGTGTGAAATGAATACATAGAAAATGTCAATAAAAAATTGTATAGTTAATAATAACTTAATATAAATGATATAAATGTTTAATTATTGTACACCATTTTTCTTAGTTATATAGTGCCTTTAAATTTAAGACAATATAATATATGGTTTGTTAAGTACTAGGTGAAACCACCATAGAATAAGCTATCCAACTCATTAATACCATGAGAATTTTGATTCATCGAGTGACTATTTATAATCCGTCCCCACCCGTGTCATACCTATCCAAATAATTCCTCATACATCAAAAAATATATTATGTTCATGATAAATTTCCCATATCTCTATATCAATTTAAATATTTGGATTAATCAATTTTGCCCCAGATATCCAAAAACTATTAAAGAGAAAACTGTTTTTAAAAATGTTATACAGATTCAAAAATAATCATATATATGATATATGGTAGTTTTTTAGAAATTAAATGTTCAATTACCATAGAAAATTTAATGTTTCATTGGTAATGAAAATGGAGTCATAATAGTGAATTTCAATTGGATCCTTGGTCAATGAAATAATAAACTATCCAAAGGAATGAATAATGGTTGTGTCAATATAATGTATCCCATATGAAGTAAAAATAAAGAGATGTAAAGGTGATGAATAGAAATACAATAAATGGATACTTTGAAAACATTATTAAGAAATATATAATTCTAATTTTGAATTATTTTTTTGAAAATAATTCACATTGAATGTCACTTTTAAAAAAAATTCGTTAAAAATAACATCTAAAACATGAAAAGGAAGATTCAATATAATGATGTTGGGTAAATCCATACATTCCATATATGGTAAAAGGATAATTCATTTTATAAGGTAAAATTATTGGAAATTTGTCTTCTTATAAACGAAATAAAAATGACCCATTCTAGAAAATAGTAATTGTTTTGATATATAACATTAGAATTGTTGAAAGTATATTTGAAAACATATTTAGAAAAAATGTGTTTTTAGAAGAAAAATGGTTCTCTCACAAAATTAAAAATTACATTGGGTTTTTGTAAATACATTTTTTAAAACATTTATGTTAAAAAGGGATATAAATTGTACTATTAATTGAAAATGTTCATGAAAAACCAAGGGATGAAAAAATAAAATAATGATTTATTTAAAAATTGTCTAATATTTCTTTCCAATACATATTAAAGTATAAATAATTCAGAACAAAATCTGTTTGTGAAGTAAGCCCTTGAAAATCCAAAGACATTGATATGAGAATAAATGAATGAATATATTGTGGTTTTTAAATGTGAATCCTAATAAAATTTGTAAATACAAAAATAAATAGTAAATATTTATTATAAACAAAATCATTAAATATTAATAAGAATGAGGACGTATTACAACTAATGAAAAGTAACCGGGCTATGAATCGTTTTTCCAAATGCTAACTTTAAATTTCAATACCCTCATAAGAAATAAACCCCAATGCAACAAATATTAACATGAATATAAAATAATTCATGATATAATATATCAAAATTGAAAGTATATACACCATAGAAAATATGAATGTGGTGAATGTGACCTTATCTCAATAATGTAAAAAAGTGAGATGAAAATACATGTACTTGTGTTTCCTTTCGAGAGAAAATATATTAAAATCAATTATAATAGTATTAAACATGTAAAATAATTATAACAACCCTATAATAATATCTATAATATCATAAATTATCTTTTTATAACATCTTATTACCATTTTGTTAAAAATATTTCATTATTTTCACTATTTCATGTTTTAATTGGCTAGTTTTTTGTGTTTGTTTTGGTGTGTTACATGTTGTTACTTTAAATTAGATCATAATTAAATCACATCCATAATTTAATAGTCGATTTTAATAACATATATATTCATTATATATGTATTTAGAATAAATCATAACATTCTATGATAGAAAATGAAATGGGTCTTTCATAGAGATGGATGGTCATGTTTACACATGGCCACTATTTCAATTTCCTTGTCATATTTAAATGAATAAAAAATGATATATATATGATTACTTATATTATAATTAATGTATCACATTAATTTTATATAGTTAACATAGGTTTACTAAAACCATACAATATGTATTCCATGTATAGCATGAACGAATCACATCACATTGAGGAGACGGTAGTCCACACATTTAAAAACGATGTTATCATATTCTCAAATAATGGAAAACATAATATAACATGTTATATACAAATTAAATAAGAATAAATATATAATAAATATATCATATATCATACATGAACATTATCTCTATCATAATTTATTCTATGATTTGAGGTAAAGGAAGAACAAACAATCATTACTATGTAGGGTGGTTGTCCACTATACACATGAATAATATGTTTGTTTCTAAAAAGATAGACTTATAGGTAAGTATATTAAATTTGAAAATATAAAAAAATTAATGATAATAGGGTTATTATATAATATTTAAGTATGATTATTTTAGGGGGTAGAGATATAAATAAAATGAAAGTGATCGTTGAATAATATTTCCTTGTTTTTGAGTAACTCCTTTTGGTTTGCATTAATGGGATTACATTGTTTGATTATTTCAAATTAAAAGGATTCTATGATGATTTTTGGGTTTAATTTCACTTGTTTCAAGAGAATTTAGGACAGCCAAAGGTATCAAGTGGTGTGAATATGTACGAGAGGTGAGTTCCTTTTTATAGTGGAGAAGGTTTAGCATTATTGTACATTTATGATAATAGATTTGAACTCACATTTTTTCAATGTAATGATGCACCAATAATATTATAAAATCAATAAATTGTTATTTTTGGACTAAATAGTAGCATAAAATGTTTTATTTTTTAATTTCTGTAGCTTAATTTGGCCTTTATGATTACGGTTTTGTGCCCTGTTATGCTAATTTTTCTCTAAATAGATGTAATTAATTTAAATTACATTCACTAATAAATTTGGTCAAAAAATATTTATACCTTGTTATGAATTATAAATTATGATTAAACAAAAAATTTATTCAATTTTTTAAATTCTTATAATACAATTGTAAATAAAATAATATAAAATTTGTCCTGCGGATGTGATAACAAAGCGGGGTTTTAAATAAAAAATGCTCAAAATATTGAGATCTTTTTATATCTAATTTCAGTGTAAAATTTTATTTAATTAACAAAATTATATAAAATTATATAAAATTTATTCCATTATAAATAAATAAAATAATAATAATAATTTTACTATAAAGAAATTAGATGAAAAAGTTGTTTTGAATTAAAAATTTTATTTTTCATTATTCATAAAAAATGAATCTTCATAGAAAAATAAAAACAATCACCATAATATATTTTTTAGTTCTGAATTTAAAATATATTTTCTTTAGATATATAATATTTATAAAAGTTCCAGAAATGGATTTAAAATAGGTTATTAATTAAAATGTTGTAAAACTATCTTTTGAAAAATTATAGTTTTACGAGTAAAATTGGGTTTATTCTTTTTTTTACTTTCATATCAATTATATGAATATAAAAAACATTTAATATCATATATATATTTCATTAATATCATTCAATAATTTTAATTATTTTAAATTACCATGATAAAACAACATTGTGAGTGGAGAAACACATCATCTATATTCAATTGGGTATTATATGAATATCTAATTAACAGGTAACCTATGTATTCATTTTATATATTTATTCATAATATATTTTCACAATATTGTACTTACTTTTAATTAAAGATAATTTTAAATAAAGATTATATCTTGTTATAATAAATAATATTTTTTATAACAAGTTTGTTTTTGATAAAACATGGTCTTTAGTGTAACGCACATGATTAAATAATGTCTTTCATAAATTTGATATAAGAGAAATTATTATTTCAAAAATTAAAATCTAAAAAATATATATATAATTTCAAAATATTATATATTCCATAAATTCCGTCGAAGTTTTATTCCTTTTTATAATTGGTGTTGCAAGTAATACACGCTATCACTGAGATGTTAATATTTTATAATTTTCAAAGCGTTACATTATCCCGACCATAAACAAATTGGGTCCTAGAAATTATAACTCTACCAAAGTAATATATTCATTGATATTTACTATGCTGGAATCCCACATCTTTTTAAAGCATTATAAAACATCCTCTATAAAATAGATAATAATAAGTACAATGGTCACATAGGATAACATATAAGTAGGTCTCTAATTTTGATAACAATAGTGGAATGTTGAGATACATACATATGGAGAATGAGTAAATTTATATAAGGAGTGATTTAAGTCCTTAATAAAAAATAGTTTTTAATTAATGGAATGGGTGTGGCCTCAAAATCACACATCTATTTTGATTTAAAATTGTATCGGTTCAACAAAAATTAAAGTGTTAGTATAATATTTTTTATAATTATCATAACAATGAGTAACATTTATAACTCCTAATTATATAAAGAAATTTAAATTCAGGATTCATTTTAATTTAATATAAAAAATACCATCTTTTGGTAGTTCTTTTATCTAATTAAAATTCATCCCTCACTCCATGAAATGGAAATCATAGAATGGAAAAACTTTTTGGAGGCACAAATATTTTATTTTAAAGGATCATAATGCCCAAAAAACAAGTCATTATATGTTTCTCTATCTATTTTCCAAAACCATTATGGCCAATAAAATAATCTATAAACCTAAAAAGTGAGGATACTAGTTCATTATTTTTATGTATTCATAATATTTATTAAATAAAAATAATTTCACATTAACCAAGAAAACATGTATGCTAATAGTAAGCATAGAAACATTATCTTCCTTCAGTTAGGGGATCAAATCTCATGGCCTTTTTCAGAAATTATGGGTTCTTACCCAAAATACATGTTGTCATTTTGTAAAAAAATATTTATTTAATTTAAAAAAAATGATAGGAATCATTGAAATATGGTTAATCACCAAATATACTTTTAAATAAGGTTTCCAATAAAACATATTTCTATTTTTTGGAAAAGCGTTTTATGTTATTTGACTATTACAATGATGATATTACTAATTATATGAACTGAAATAATTACCAATACCTTTATACTATCATCTATAAATGAAATTTCATTATTCATTAAATAATTTTTCCCACTAAAACTTATTCTTTACATAATTTTCACCCAGATGTTCTTAATCATGTTATACTCTCATTACATAAAATAAAAAACATGTTGAACTCATTATTATTATTATTAATCTATTCCGACATAAGTTTATTCTTGGTAATTCATTTTCATCATATATTAAAATATTTCATAATGGTTTGTAATGAAAATGAAAATTATCATAAGCGTATGCCAAGTGAGTATCAAACTAAGTGACATATAAGGATATATGTTGAATTCCATGTTACACATGAATCTTGACCTATGCACCTGTTTGAAGTTGATACCCCTAGGTACATCTTATCCAGAACCACATCCAAGTGTAGTATCAAGACATAGATTCATTTCTTGAAAAACTGAATAATCTATATCTAACCAAAACATTATAATATTATTCTATACAAGGCCTCAAACTCTACCTTAGGTTTCTGTTTTATTATCTCTGATTTCGGGAATCAAGTTTCAATGTTTTTTACTAAACCTTCTATGATACCAACTATACTGACCTGACCACATAAATAACAGAGATGGTTCATTCATAAATTACATTTTAATAATATTTAATTAAATCAAATCCAAAAAGAAGGAATAGTTTAGTAATCATTGTAAACTAGATATATATATATATATGGCTTTTATGTTATGATTGAATTTAAAAATAAAAACAAAAATAAAATTTATAATATATTTATTCCATCTACTGAATCCTTTCATATAATTCATATAAAATTTATTGGATTCCCAGGGAATGAAAATAAAATAATGGTGAGGTCAAATTCTCAGTAAGGTTATCATAATAAATAATGAATCAATGAGAATAGAAAATACTGATTGACAAATAACTGAACACACATTACATGTATTAAATAAAATGAATATATAGAAAATATGGAAAATAAATTGTATAAAAGACAATCCATTCAAATAACTATATATAAAATAATCAATATGGAATGAAAAATAACATAAACACATTCTATTTAATCAATGAAATGATATTGAAATACATCCATAAACAATATCCAATAAAAAATCCCTTGGATTGAAATAGTCAAATCTAGATGAAGGCAATGCATAATTATTAGATTCTATATTTCCTACGTTCATGGTACCATTTCCATCAAGACCTTACACAATATATTTTATAAATATATGGTTAAAATTTCATTAGTATTGGAACAAAAATGATTCATTTAATGATACTAGTTATTCATCACGTTTCTATCTATAATCAGGCCCCACTAGTGTCATACATGTCTAAATAATTCCCTGTATATCGAAAAATTGATATAATTAATGAACAAAAGAGTATAAAAGTAACTTTATTATGTAAATTATATATATTAATCAATATTTCCCAAGATATCAAATAACTATCAAATTAAACAATATAATAAAAATATTATAAAATTTAAGCAATAATAATATCCATGATAAACAATAAAAATATATTTGGGAAATTCAATGTTCAATGATCATTTAAAATTGATTATTTCAAGGGGAATAAAATAATAAATGAGGTAGTTAATGTCAATACTATACTTCCTCAAGGAAACTATTAACCATATAGAGACACAACAAGGATGTTATCAATACAACAAGCCCATTTTGATTAATAATTAGAGTGATTTTATCATTAATGAATAGAAATAATATAAAAATATTATTTAAAAACATTTTTTTTGGAAAATATGTTTTTTATTTTAATATTTATTTGGAAACCACATTTCTATAAGAATCAATTTTGAAATCATTGTCATTAAAATGAATCATTTTAAAATTTTAAAGGATGCATCCAAAAAATGACTGTGTAATATTTACATGTTATAAAATGTAAAAGAAGCATTTATTTTACATGGTAAAATGTTTCTAATGGTTCTTTTCTAGGAAAGCAGAAAATAAGTTCCTTTAAAAAAATTACAATAAATTACACTAAAAATGACTTTAATGATTCATTTTGGAATGATTATAAAGGATTTTTGAATTTTTTATTACACATTTTTTTTGAAGATAATGGGTTCTCCGACTAAAAGGTTAATGATGTAAGATTTTATTAAAAAAAATTGAAAAATTTTTTTTAACAAATACCTGATAAATTCTATCTCTTACTTAAAAAATTTCATGAATAACTGGAAAATAATAAAATTATAGTATTTGTTAATTATTTATGTAAAGTTTTTAAATAATTTAAATTCATGTGTAAAAAATTATTCACAAAATGAGATTATGATGTAACCCCTTGAAAAGGCCATAAATTTGATGTTAGAATCAATACAAGAATATATATTTTTTCGAAATGTAATTACCCATAAAATTAGTGAAAATAAAGTAATATATATTAGAAATTTATTATATAAAAAATATTATAATTGTAACTAAAATTAGGAAATAATATAACTCCATGAAAATAAATCGAGTTAATAAATTATTTATTAGTTGATAACTTTTAACATAAAAACTCTTAGAAGAAAAAGATCAAATTTCATCTAAAAATACCATGAATATAAAATAATTCCTTTTTTAATATATCTAAATGTAATTTGGATACACCATAAGAAATATGTATTCGGTGAATGCGAAATTTATCTAACGTATGTAAAAAGTGAGATGAAAATAAGCAACCCTACGTATCCTTTAAGTTGAATGTCTATAAACATTCAGTATTATTATTTTAATCATGTCACTAACTTACACTATAAACATTATCTTATTTATAATAACATATATTATCTTCTTATAATATATTATTATGGTTTTTAACAATCATTCAAAACATCAACTACTTTGTTTGTTAATTTCATAGTATTAGAGTATTTTTTTACTTGTAACTTTTAGTTACTATTTATAAGAGAATTATTCAATAATGTATATATTTTAAATAATGATTTAAATATAAATTTTTTTTGTATATATTATTTTAGGAAACTATAATATATTTGGAGATAGAAAATTAAAATCATCGTTCATGGATACAGTAGGACATATATATTCAAGATTGCTACTTCCATTTATTTATAGTATTAGAAATCATTGAATGTAAATGATATATAAGTATACAATAATTAAATTATTATATTAATTACGTATATTTTAGTTATTTCTATTAAAACCTTCATTTATACATTCCATGCTTATCATGAAACAATCGCACCACTTTGAGGAGGTGGTAGTCTATACATATAGAAACAATGTTGTCATATTCCATAACCAATGGAAACAATAAAGATATATATTATAAAAAAATAAAAACATGCATTATAAATATCATATATATCATATATAAATATTTTTCCTATCATAATTCCCATCAGTTGAGGAGGCTAGGAATGAATGAACACTCATCATTTTGCGAGGCAGCGGTCCCCAAAAAACACAAACAATAATTTGGTTACCCATTGGATGGATGTGTGTGTAGTTGTTTTTATAAACCCTATAATAATCACATATCAATATGTTTATTATAATGAGTTTATTATATAATAATTTAATTATAATATTTTATGGGATGTATAAGGAAATAAAATTAATGTGATAGTTGAAAATTGTTACCTCATTTTCGGTTAACTCATACTCGTTTCAACATAGGGGTTACTTGTTTTGGTTTATTCCTAAGGTTAGGATTCGCGGATGAAGTTAAGGATTTTTTAGCTTATATGAGTAGAATTTTTTCAAGACAAAGGGCCAGCTATGTGTGAATAAGATGTATGTGTAAGTCATTTTTTTGGTGGAGGTGCAGGGGAATTTATGTAAATTTATGAAAAGGGAATTCCACCCATATTGTTCCCATTCCATGTGACTCCAATAATGAATTTTTTTTGATAAATGTGTGTAAAGGATGGAAAAATTAACTTCAAATTGACTTTTAATTCTTTTCTGTCATTTTGGAACTTCTGTTTATGGATTTTTCCATTGTTAATATAATTTCCCTCCTAATTATTGTAACTAATTTTAATCACATTCAATAATAATTTTTTTCAGATAATAAGTTGATGTTATTAGACATTAAAAATTATTATTATTCCAAAAAATGAATACATTTTTTTAAAATTATAATCACATAAGTGGCAGAAATTAATTTAAATTTAATCCACCATATGTGATGACAAAGGATGTTTTTAGAAAAATATTCAAAAGATTGTGATGCTTTATATAAAATTTCAATGTAAATTTGATTCTCATAACCTGAATTGTATTTAATTATATATGAAATTATCTAAATATATTTGTAATAAAAATAAAAACATAATTTAAATATATAAATAAATAATAAAAATTCGATGTTTTAAAATAAAATTCAGTATTTTACAATTTTCATCAAAATATTAAAAAAATAAGACACACTATGATAATATTAATGTTCCTAATTCAAAAACATATTTTTTTTTGACATATAAAATTAAACAAATTGATAAAAATTGATTTAAAATAGGTTCTCCATTAAAAGGACATAAATCTGTCATAAAGAAAATATAGGGGTTTCAGTGTAAAATTAAGTTTGTTTTTATATTTTTTCAATCAAATTAGTTGGATGAATATAAACAATATTTTATTGAATATAATAAATTGATTAAATTAATTTCATTTACTAATAGTAATTAATTAAATTTAACTTTATAAATCACATTTTTGAGCACAAATAAATTGACATTACATTCAATTGGTTTTTATATTTATATTTAATTAATTATTTTTCTATGAAATTATATAATATTATTATAGAAAAAATATATTTATAAGTTATTTAGTAATATTAAAAATCTATAATTTTATATTTATTTAATATTATACTACATTACATTATAATGTATTAATAATATATAATTGTTTGGTAAAACATTGAATTCAATGTAAATCAAACTATCATAAAATTAATTTTTCTAAATGATGAAAGAAAACTATCTATTGCATGAATTGAAATATAAAAAATATATTATAATTTTCATAAAATACTTAATATTCCATAATATCTCAAGTAAATATGTTTTTTAAGATGATTTCTTTTTCATGTCATATATTTGATAGAATAAAAGGGAGACTTTTAGAATTTTTTGGGTTTTATATACTTAATGGAGTGAATGGCATGAATCACCGCATGTAAAAATGAATATAAAATCCCCTATAATTACGATATATTTAATATTTTAAATAAATCTATTATATATGTGATAATGCACACAAAACTTAGTTAACATGTAATAGTTTGTGTTACATGCAAAACCATGATTTACTTAAAAAAAATATATTATTAAGAAATTATTATTTAATATAATGTGATACAACCTATACATTTAATCAAATTTTATAATCTATATTAAATATTTTATAAATAATTTGTTTAATTTATTTAATATCAACTAAATAGAAATCAATTTGAAACCCAATTGAAAATATAAGGTGTGTTTTGATAAAATATCTATTTTAATATTTCCAAAATAGTTTATTAATAACTAATTAAATTAATTTTTATTATTGAATTATATTAATGAAATATATATATATATTAAATAATAGAATTTTATTTTCCTATAATATATTTTATTGGAATACTATAAGAAAAACAAAAAATTTATACATAAAACCTACGGTTTTATTATCACAGTTTTAACGCCTATTACCGGCATACCTATTTAAATCTATATTTTGAAGTGTATAAATTTAATATTATAAAATGTAATTAATTTAATATATATATATATATATAAATTATTCTAGGTTTATTTTTTTGAAATATTTTTTTTGTTCATATTTTTTTTGTTAATATTTTTTTGATCTATAATAAAAAATAAAAATTTTAATTGAAAACAGCATTTTTTGAATAATTTACTTATAATGGAGAATTATATTTCAAATTTCTTATAATGTTTATTTAGATTAATTATAAATAATTATATCAAATTTAGGTCATTAAAATTTATTTCAAATTGAAATAGGATATAAAAAATTAAATTATTTGAAAATTTTAAATTTATTATCCCACTTTTTATATCATGTCATTGGGATTAATATTAAATTAATTTCGACAAATTATTTGATTAGAATTTGTAGAAATAGATTTTATACCTTTAAACTAAGATTTATATAATTTATAGTATGGTGAAATTAGTGTTTTTCTGAAGATAACATTTGAAATTATTTAAAATAATTATTATGATTAATGTAATATAAAGCTTTGCAACTGACCAACATATAACCATTAGGGCCAAAATAACCTAAAAATGTATAGAAACAAGTTTTATGGTCTTAGTTATACCATATAAACATAGAAATATAATTTGGTTCATTATTATAGGCATGTTATCCAAAGGATAAATCCCAATATTGTTTACAATTTTATTTTTACAAGAATTCCACTCATCCACTATAAAAAGGCTCTCACACATCCCACTTATTCACACCAATGGATAAATATATGTCTTCCAGAAAACAAAATATTATCCCAAATTCCATCCCATAGTCATAAAATTCTCTATTTGGGATGAATGAAAACCAATGTTGTGTTATGCTATAAACCAGAATAATTTATTCAATTAAGAGGTTGCATTCTTTAATGATAATTTTTGCTTTATTTACTTCTACATCCACTAAATTATTTTTATGTCATCTTAATATTATATAATAAATATCTTGAATATAATTATTATTATTTTTAGAATAGTTTTACATAAAATAACAAACACATCCCTCAAATAGGATACGTAATCATTGTTCATATATATGGAGGACTACTAACTCTTTAACCGATGTCATTAATTCTTCAATTACCCCTATAAAGATTGGTATAATGATGAATTTATAGTTTACATATTAAATAATTGATATTTATGATGTCCATATGATTCTTTATTTTTATATAAAACAAAACTTTTTAATTTCCATTTTGCGGGAATATGATAACATCCATTATGGATGTGTGGACTACCACCTCCTCAATGATATGTGATTTACTCACAGAATACATAGAAATTATTGATGAAGATTTTAATAAAAAAAATATTTGAAATATTTGACATAATAGTTTATGTAATTATAATATAAATCATGTAATGTTCATTATTTTAACACGAATTAAATGTATGTAGCATTCATGAATACGTACGACCTAGCATATCCATGTACATTGCATTTCATTCCCTATATCCATATTTTATTGATTATTTGAAATAAATATACAATGAATATATTTGAAACATGAATAATGGTTTACATTATATAGAATTCTAAACAGTGATACAATTAGTAGAAAAAACATGTTAGAAGTAAAAATAAACTCAAAAAACTATGTAAGTAACACCCAAATTAGTGAAAACAATGAATATAATTTTACAACAATGTAATGAGGTATAATAAGTTGTTAATATATGATATTATAAATATTATTATGTTTATGGTATAATTTTGTAATTTTTTTAAAACAACAATAAATGTGGTTAATGTGTGGACAAATAAAATGAAGCATTTTGTAGCGGGCTTTCATCTCTGTTTTTAAATATTTGAGATACATGTCATATTCCTCTATTTTTTCTTTTGTGATATGTGAATACTTACACTTTTGATATAATATGTCATTTATTATTTTACATAAATGGGGTTTTAAGGGTCTATTTTCCATGAATAATTTATTTGTTTCTTATTTATATATTACCATAGTTGGATGATATCTCAATTTAGTTTCTATTGAGATATATTTGTTTTTTAGAACTAATTAATTAAATTATGTTTTATAAACTACACCATGGTCATTTAATATCATTATTCACTTATAAAAACCCACTATTTATTTCAAAGATAAATATAATTTATTACATAAAATTTTCACTTGATAAAACAATGAAAATAGAGAGGTATAATGTCTTTGGGTAATAAAAAAATTAAATAAGAACATAAACATAAAATAAAAATCTTTATTGAAAAATTATTTTACATTATCACAACATTCCATCGTACTTAGTACTACATGGGATAACATGAGAATGTACATGATATAAGGGTGAGTTATAAAGCCAGGAAAGGATATAAAAAAGGAATAAATGAATAATATAATACATATTAGGAAATAGGAATGTCAACGGAGCACAAGAGAAACATGAATATAAATTAATTATATAGAAATATTATCAAAAATGGAAATGTGGCGAAAACATACAACATGATATTTGCTTGAGACAAGGCTCATTACACATGGATTGTCATGAGTAAACCTTCAGGTCACTTGATTAATAATGAGTAGACCCTCATTTAACTTTTATTGGAAGTATTAAACCCCTATTTCAAGTGGAGTATCATGATATTAAACATTACCCAATGCATTAGAGCACTATCACGGCTCACACATTAAAAACATGTCATTTCATGCATAAATGTTCCACATAGATCATACAATATGGATTCATTATACATCATAATATATTCCATGAATAAGAGGCATGGAATACAAAATTCTAATTACTCAATAAATAAGTACATGTGCATAATGGTGAATACCCTTGATAAGGAAATTGGTATGGTATTCACTTACATGTTGATGTTGACATTGGAAATTTTATTTGCAACTTATGCAACATAATGATGTAAAATAGAGATCATAAAATTGGATTATGAGAGGTAAAGGGGTATATCATCATTTATAAATGAAATGTACAGTAATTTGGTCATGGAACATAATATATTAAAATATATAATGTAATTAAGATGCATATTATAAATGAAAATCTTGAAAGTAAATAAAGAGATGGATATCCAATACAGAATATCGGCATGGTAATAGGTGTACATGGGAAAAATTAATGATAGATAAAGGGCCTATCATCATTCAAACAAATGGAGGGAACTATATTGGAGGTGATAAATCATACCCCAACATTTTTATTTTAATATAAAATTTCCTAAAAATATAAAAAAACTAGGACATAAAAATAAAGGACGTAGAGTGAGGATCCCATAATTGATTGTGTGACTTCAATAGTTTTAGGTATAAGGCCCCAGCCTTAAACATTACATAATATTGAATTAAATGAATAATTCACATTGAGGATCTTTTTGGTTTAGAGTTTTAGAGAATTAGGACATAACTATTACATCTCTCAAGATTACAAAGTAGAATCTTCTACTAAGTTTCCATAAAATTAAATCTATTAAAATAAAAAATGTCTAGTTCCATGTTTTAGATAGCATGACTTTCCCTTGATCCCATCCTTGACCTTATTCCACATTATGTCCTGTGAAAAAAATTTCAAAAAAAACTTGGGGTGAGCATAAAAAGCTCAGTAAGGGAAACAAAACGAATGAAAACTGTTAGTTTTTCAAAAAAACAAATAAACCATGTATACTTTATCAAAGTAAGACTTTTCACCTTTATGAAGTAGTAAAAACTATTCATTTATTAAAAGATCAATAATTACCCTTTTGTAACCAAAATATTACCATAAAACCCATATAAAGAACCCATAACATATGAAGGTAATTTGGGGCATAAGCATACTTAAATGTAATAACCATACGGTCGACATCCACACATACATAATGGAACAACCATACGACCGACTTCCACACCCAATGAATTAGTGGTTATAACGTAACCACCCATCCTGGTATTCACGGATCCACCCATCATATGGTTTATCACGTAACCACCCGTCAAATGACCAAGTACCATTATAAAATCATAAGACATAAAAAAATATAATGGAAAGAAAACATTTCCACAATTTGATCACAATATATCACATAAATATATTGACATAAAAAATCCATTATAAAAAACATTTTCAATACCAAAATTCATAAAATAGTATATGGTATTTATTTCATTTTAAAAAACATCACGGCTTGTTGAGGAAGCCAAAGACCAAATAATTGTCACGGTGGTGGAAAAAGGTCATTGTCACGGCGTACGTTAAAAGAAACATTCCTTTTTGTGGTTTAGTAAAACGCTTCTTATAAAAATATTCCTTTTGAATAAAATTAAAAGTCAAATGCGTATATACTCCGTATAAAATAAAGTTGTGAATAAAAAAATATACCGCTATGAAAGGAGATTGACACGAATTCCCTTACCTCGGGTCTGACTTGACTCGATTGTTCTTTAACGTCCTGAATAATAAACTTGAGTTAATTTATACATTCTTAAGAACATTTTTCAAGTTCATTATTCCTTTTATATCACTTATTTCAATGTTATAAACATTATGTAATCATTTAAGTTAATAATGTTTGTTTTGTCGATATTTGGTTCTTAAGTCGAAAGTGGACTTCTTACAATTACATGTTGTTTGTGTGGTCAAATGTTAATTATATCCAGAATGATATTCATGATTGGGATATCATATATATTATATATATATCCATCATATACATGTATTTATAATATTACATAATCATTTAGAGGTAAGAAATGAAATGCACCGTTCATGGAGATGGTAAGCCGTACGTACGCATGAACGCTACTTTCATTTCTATGTCATATTAATTGAATTAAAACTAAATGATAGATATGTATGTTTTAATTAAAGAATTATATTAATCATTTATATGTATAATACATTGTATATATCCATTATATAAATTTACATATAATAGTACATTACATTTGGGGATAAGAAATGAAATGCACAGTTCCTGGAGACGGCAAGCCGTACGTACGCACGAACGCGACTTTCATTTCTATCTCATACTTTAATGGAAATAAATGATAATGATATAAAGGTATATAATAATTCCAGTATAAAATCATATATAATAACTGTAAATACATCCTTTATACGTCCCACATATGGCATTAACGAATCAAATCACTTTGAGGGGGCGGTAGTCCGGACTTCCGAAAATGAAGATATCACGTATACCCATAATGGAAGCCACAATGGTATGACATAAATAAAAAATAAAGAATATTAAGGAAAACATAAACATATTATATATCATATATAAATATAGTGACATATTAATGGACACCTTTTAAGGTGATAGAAGAATATTGAACAATCATCGTTTCGTGAGGCAGAAATTCAACATCCACATAAACAGTATGTTCTTTAACCATTACATGTATGTGTGTTTAAGTGTAGCTAGAATGTTTATCATAAAAACATCCTAGTATATTGAAGATACATGATTTGTTAAAAAATAAATGAATACAAAATGTTTATGGGGTTGGAGAAGCAAAATAAAACAAAAGAACACAAGTGAAGACATTACCTTAAAATCAGGTAACTCTCTTAGATTTGTGCTCAAAGGCTTCCTTGGGAAGACTTCTGCCCAAAGTGAGGATTCTAAGAGTAAGAGAGGGATGTGGAGAGATAAAAGGATCAGAGATTGGCTGAACCAAAGGCTTGAGAGGTGTGGGTATGGTGGTAGAGGTGAGGGCCTTTTATAAGAGGAGAGGAGGGGTACTCTTGGAAAGTTATAAAATATTACTTTATTATATAAAGCTTTTCGGATTTTAAGGGTCCCACATTGATGTATTTCGAGGATATGGTGATAAGGGTTCGAAATCCACCCATCCAATAGGTTTTTGACATGTGTAGGTCTTAGATTTTACATTATCTTTTCATTTTATTTAAATCGTTATATAATGAGGTAATCACGGCATCATCATGGTGTCATAAATAATTTAATTTATTTAATGTCTAAAAATTATAAAAAAATATAATGATTTAGGAAATCTGTTCATATTTCTAATTAATTTTTATAGTCACAAATATTACTTGTATAACCCTATTTAAAAATTGATTTAGTAAAACAACTCATGTTTGTTACATTTTTATTTTAACATTAAATAAAAAGATATTAATTTCATTTTCCTTCCAAAGTGGCTCCATGGGGTCCCCAAGTTGACTCCTGGATTGTCTAGGTCGACCATGACACATCCAATAAGGTTAAGACATGTGTCAAGTTCATTTCATATTATTAAAACATTATTCTTACCTTAAATTACACTAATTACCTCTAATCGCGATTAAAAACTGAAAAGTAACTATTCACCATAAAATTATTTTAATCCCATTGAACCACATTTTACTTCCTAATGACAACCATGTATGTCAGATTATTGAAAATCCAAACACAAAGGTGGTAAAATTTCATTTAAACGAAAAATCAGTTTTTTTTGTACCACTTAGTGGTTTCACTATTCATCAAAAATTGAAGTTTTTTAGAAAAATACCAAAAATTCACCCTAAGCTATATTTGATATTCTGAATTCAAAAATGAAGTATATTTTACAAAATCCATAACATATAAGTAGCATTAATTAATTTAATAATTAATTCCCACTCTCATTGCAAATAGTGTGTTTTTATGAAACAATAAGTATCAAAATATTGACACTAGTTTAAGTACGATTTCAAAGTGAAATTCATTCCAATGACCACTATTGGATTAAATGGTAAAATATATTCCAATTTCACTTTAAAAAAATTCAAACGATAATCTAATCATATAAATAAATTATATTAAAAAGAGGTTTTGAATTAAAATAAAAACATTTTTCACTATTCATTAAAATATGAACTTTATCGGAAAAATACAAAAAATTTACACAAAGTAATTTTGATGTCTCGATTCTAAAAATGAGTTTTATTTGGTCCAATGGAATTTATAAATGTGACAAAAACAATATTTAATGACGGTTCTCCATCAAAAGGTGATAAGTGAACCTTTAGTAAAAATTAGGGTATAAATGTCTAAAATTGAATTCTTTTCGTATTTTAATCCTTCATCTTTTATTGGATAAATGTAAAAACAATTAAAAACATATATAATGATAATTTAGTTATTTCTATCCATTCCCGCTAATACAACGACTACGTGTTAACTACCATTTAAAATAATATTATTTTATTATTAGAGTGCAACGTAAGATTCCCAAGAAACTCGTTGTTGTGTATTGGGTACGCCATAGAGCATAGAGTCCCCTTTAAAGTAATATTAATACTTTATTCACAAATATGGACAAATATGAAAATTTCATATTCTTTATTTACCTGGGGTGTTACATTAGGGGGGGAATATTGAGAGATTGGGATGCCTTTTGAGGATTTTAGAGAGTGTAGGAAGGATTAGGGACGTGATCCAAAGGTTTTTAGTGATGATAATTGGGAACATGGGTGGGTTTATATAGGAAAAAGAAGGGAATTTTTCAATATTTCAAAAAACATTGGTTTTATAAAGTATATAATTAAATATAAAAAACCACAAAACTACCCATAGTTATTGCACATGGGGTTTTAGAAATTTGATTGAAATAAATTATTTGCTAATGCCAATGGAATAACTTTTTAAAATATTAGACTTTCTTATGTGGCGGTGATTCACACTCTCAAGAAAATCATTTCAAAAATATAAAAAGGGTCCACTAATGCATCAAAAAATTAATCAAACGAATCTAAAATAAAATTATTTTAATGGTAATACATATATTTCATGAATATCTCTTTAATAGTATTCTATTACTTCACAATTGGGTTTTTATGATTTCATAAAACACATTATATATTTATATAGTATTAAATTATTACCTTTACATTATATTGTCTTAGAAAATTATGAAAAATTCATCTTCATTTAAAATAAATATCTTAATTACAAAAATAAAATTAATTTTATCTAAATAATTTTCTAAATATCTGAATGTTCACTTTTTTAAAAAACACCATCATTTATTGAAAATTGATGGGTTTTGACAAAAATAGTTTCCAAACAAAGATAAAAGTTACATTTGACATAATAAAAACTATGTGATCATATATATTTAATAAAAATTATATAATAAAAACATTTCATTTACAAAATTTATTCTGAAAATTCGTTAATTCTTCAGAATAAATTCTTTAATTAAAAATAAATTTTATATTTATAACATGAATTTTTTTTTAATATTAATCATTTATATAGTAAAAAATATAATGAATTTATATAATCTTCACATATAATTTAAAGGGGTGTTCTTATAACACTATTATAATGAAAATAATAATAGAACGTCAGTTTAATATAATAATTTACCTATTTCTTTTGAAGTACCATTTTACCTGGAAAATAAATTTATCTAATTAATAATATTTTTATGAAAACAATTATAATACAGGAATTGGCGGAATAATATTTTTATTTATAAAAGGGATTAAAAAAATTAACTAATGCCTTGTTACATAACCCCTAATAATACCCTCATAAACCTAATGGTTTAGTGTGCAATGGTGACATAATCTTGGGGTGGATCATATAACATCTCTCTAATGGAATTCTCTAATAACTCTTACTTCTCCCATTTGCAATTCCATTCATTCTTAATGTGTTGAAGCTCATCTTGTGCATGGTCAAGAGAAAAGACCAATGAAACTACAAGTTTTTTGAGCTCTGATAAATGGGATTCATATGGAGGAATTCTACTGGTTGAGTCAGTCACATTCCTTGTCTGAGTAAATTGGATTTGATAAAGTCCTATATTTATACTAATCATGTGATCAATATTAAACATTTATATTAGAGATCGTAATAATTCATAACGACATTTTAAAAACCAAAAACATAAAACGTATGAAGTGCATTTGTTTTATATGACCAATTTACATATAAAGATACTTACTTAGAACATGTTGAATTTTCAACAATAAAATTTTGGGTCATTATAATCTTCCCCCTTTAAGAAATATTTCTCTCTAAATTTCTTATTCACACACTAAAATAGATAAGGGTAACTCTACTTCCTCACTTCCTCTGATTCCCACGTTTCTTTTTCAAACTTGTGGTTTTTTCACAATAGCTTAACAAGGGGCAATGTCTTATTTTGTGGAAACTATTCCCTATGATCTAAGATATTCTCAATATTTGTTTCATAAGAGATGTTATTCTAAAATGGTACCACCTCTGAATTGATTACATGTGATGTGTTAGGGATGTACTTCCTCATGAGTTATATATAGTACACATCATGTACTTGAGATAGTTTTGGTGGGTGTGCTAGTCGATAGTCCTCTATTTCAATGCGGTCAAGGATCTTAAAAGGGCCAATGTACCATGGACTAAGCATTCCCTTCATCCCAAATCTCAGAACTTTCTTCTATGGTGATATGGAGAGGAATACCATGTCTCCATCATCAAACTATAGGATTATCGAGGATTACCAGCATAACTCTTTTGTCAACTCTGAGAAGCATTAATGTTATGCTAGATGGTATTGTCCTTATCCACCATTTCTTCGAACATTTATGGATATAAATGTTTTCTATCCCTATATCATCCCAACATTCTGGTGTTCGGCACCTCTCTCCATAAAGGGCTTCATAAAGATCAGTTTGGATGATTGAGTTTAAACTGTTATTATAAGAGAACTCAATTGGGGGATGATGTTGATCAAATCCTCTTTTAAAGGCCATTTGGCATTATCTCAACATACTTTAGGTGTTTGGATAGTCCACTCATATTGTCCATTAGTTTGAAGATGATATATTGTAAGGATTTAAAGCTCAGTATTCTGAGCATGTGGGAGAATCTTCCATAACATAGAGGTTAATCTTAGATCTCGATCTGATACAATAGATAGTGTTACTTCATGCATCCTTACCACTTATCTAATGTATATCCATTCTAGATGATCCCATATAATATCCTCTCAAATTTCAATAAAGTGTGCATTATATATAATTCAATCGGCAATAACCCAATATATCCTTTGGATTCCTTCTTAATTCTAGTAACAAATTCTATGGTTATATCATTCCATTTCCACATTAGTGTGGGTAATGGTTTTAGTATCCCATTAGACTTCTTCGTATCATCCTTCACTTGCTTACATACAACTCACATTGATGTATACTCACTGATCTCCTTGTATATATTATCCCACCAATAATGCTCATAGATATCTCAATACATCCATTTCATTGCTACGTAAATGGAGAAATTCGAATGCCATGTATATTCCAAAAGTTCATTATTTATCTCTATATTTGATTGAATTCATATTATTTCCCCAAATCTCAAAATTCATTCTTCATTAACATTGAACTCCAAGGATATCCCTTTTCTGGTAGTGTCCACATTCATTTGAATTTCCTTTTCATTATTTTGATCATCCATTAACCTTTCAAAAAGAGACGGTTGAAAAATCATTTTTTAATGGATTGATGATGTTCCCTTATTTTTCATTCACATACCCATCTTGATAAAATATATGAATATTGGATCTATTTCAATTATCATGAATGTTATAATTGATGGATCATTTGTACTTAGTGCATCCTCCACCTTTTTCACTTTCCCAATGTATTGATAGTTTTAGTTGTCATAGGCTTTGATCAACTCTTACCATCTTCATTGGTTCCAGTTCAACTATTTTAGTGAGAATATATACGTGAGGCTTTTTTTATCTTTATATATTTCAAACATCTCCCCAATGTGGTAATGTCACAAAAACCTTTAATGGGATGATTACTACTGCCAACTCCAAATCATGTGTGGGATAGTTTTTCTAATGAACATTAAATTTCATTGAAGCTTAGGTAATGACATTGTGATTTTACATCAACACAATACACATGACCTTCTTTAAAGCATAAATTAAAACCACAAAAATTTCTCAACTTTTCTGTAGTGTGAGAACATTCTTAGTGATAATCCCCCTTTTCTACTCCATGAAGCAATATATGAATTTATCACTATAATAAAACATTAATCCCTTCTGAGTTATCTTGGAATGAGTGTTTTAAAATCATTTTAAATTTTTAAAAAAT
The DNA here is from genome assembly GCA_963277665.1 of Viscum album. Taxonomy (NCBI): domain Eukaryota; kingdom Viridiplantae; phylum Streptophyta; class Magnoliopsida; order Santalales; family Viscaceae; genus Viscum; species Viscum album. The sequence continues at coordinate 1,750,415,780 of OY728157.1, read as the reverse complement.
CAACAATAATATCTAGCTAACCCTTGGAATCTACAGTTATCTGTTAGAGATGTTGGCATCATCCCTCACTCCATTACCATTGTCTTGGTGGGATCCATTGTTATATCATTTCTTGTGATGATGTGACCAAAGAATGAGACCTCCGTCAACCTGAAATCACTCATGTTTTACTTTTCATAGAGATTTTCTTATCTCAAGTTCTCTAGAATAGTTCTCAGACGCTCCTCAGTCTCCTCCATGGTTTTGGAGTGTATTAAAAAAATTATAAATACTATCAAATATTTGTTGATGTTATATCGATAGACTCTATTCATTATGTCCATGATGATTTTATGAGAATTATTGAGTTCAAATGGAATTAATATGAATTCATACTATCCACACCTTGTACGAAAAGTAGTCTTGGGGATATCCTCATTCTTCACACTTATATGGTAATATCATGACTGAAGATCCACCATGGAGAAGTATTGTGCTCCACATAGCTGATCAAACAAATCATGAATTTATGGAAGATGATACTTGTTATTTATCATGATTTTGGTGAGCTCACGATAAAAAATTTAAAGGAAAATTGAACCATACTTTTTATTGACGAAGAGGATAGGTGACCCCATAGTTTTGCAATTTGGCATATAAACCCTTTATCCAAATTCTCTTGTTGTTGTTTCTTTAGAAACTCAATCTCTACAACATAAATTAATTATGGAGTATTGGATATTTTCGAAGACCGTGGTATACGATCAATAGATAATTCAACATCTCATTTAAGTGGATGATGAGGGTATTCATTGGAAAACACTTTTCTGAATTCCCTCACAATAGGAATTTATTCAATGATGGATTATTCAACAGACTCAATCATCTGAGCTAGATACATGTGCTCATAGGGAAGAAATATCCATAATTAAGATGATGGTTCTAATAAATATTCATACTTATCCTTGCACTTATAATGAATCATTGGTTGATTCTCCATATGGAGAGTTATTTATCTCTCATAGGAATTTATGTGGGATCTATATATGGAATGTCATTCTATTTCATGAATTGCATAAAATTACACCATATTGAGTAAGACAAGGCTGTTTGGGAAGATCAATCCATATGTTGTGATAGTGGGGGAGTTATATTCATGAAATTCAATAATTTCCCATTTTTCATTCTTAGTATCATCTCTACATCCTTCGTTTTTGGTGGTGTCTGTATTATTCTACTAAACATTCAAGATATAAAAGTATGCATAGAACCATAATAAAAAAAGTATGTTCTCTAGTCTTGAATGAATAACCATCATACATATCACTACATCTTTGTCATGATTTCTTTCTATGGTAATAATGGAAAAGTCTCACCCTCAATGTCATGGAGGAATTCAATTGTTGTTAGGTCCACTAGGTTGAGTACACTGAGGGGGGGGGGGTAAATCAGGGTATGACAGATTAAATCATTCTCCAGTTCAGATATTTATTCATTGATTGGAAAAATTCAATGCTCTCTTTCTCCCATAACTATATACAAATAGATATGAAATCATGAACATGAAACAATTTTTTTTACGGTTCACCATCAATGAGCTACATCCATGGAGCATAAAATGAAAATGTGAGGATGTACCAAATATACTAATCCACACTGCCAATAATGAGTACAATATTTAGGCAAAAGCTTTTATGCCCAGGCTCACTGCCTTTACATGTGTTAGGGTCTGCTCAATGCATTCCCAAGGTAACTCCCTATGAATCTTTCTCCTACTCACTGTCAGTGGAAAGGGTCAACATATTCTTCTTACTTATCTCACTACTCATGGAAAAGAACCCACTAATAGATTATGGAATTGTAGCTCAATCAAATTTTATAGACATGTAGGTCACTTCATTTGCATGAATTCCTGCATCCTCAACTATAGGTAGACGCCATGTTGAAGTTCCCTTATCACTTGTAGATGAATTCCACCGTCCCATTCACTACTAGGTATCAAAAATTAGTTTCACGAACTAAATTTAATATTTTGAAGTCTCCCTTGTGAAAATTTCAAACCAGCTTCTCTTCCCTAGAACTGAATACATGTTTTGGGTCACCGAACACCTCCTTCTCGCACCACTTCTGCTTGTTTGCACCATTTTCTCATCCACATACTATTTTGTTCATTCCTTCTCTATGAACTGCCCTCTATACATGAACTATTCTTTATTCGAGGACTATCTTCGCCTTCGCGTGCTGGTGGTGCCTCTCCACATACTTCTTGTTGAATTATCTTTATCAAATACCGGATATTTCATATATGTGTACCGAGTCAACTCCTTCCCTGTTCCAGACATTCTCATCTGTGTACCACAACATTTGGAGGTTACAGTCCTCTACAAAAAAGTTCGGCAGAATCTCTTTCGTGCATTTCACTTCAGCCTTCATAAACCTCCCTTTACAATCGTCCTTCAATCTTCACTAAAATACTCAATCATAAAGATTTACTCTAATGATATTAGATATCCATAATAATCATTGGGATTACTGATTTATATATAGGCAAAGATACCCTCTTAATCTGCTAATTTGAGATTTTCCAAAACTTCAGTCCAGCCTTCACTGGTTACCGATCCCTCATCTTCAACGAACAAAAATCCATCCATGAAACATTTTTCACACAAAGAATGTGCATTGTCTTTTTTCTTAATCAATCATTCATCTTTGTCGGTGTCATGTTATCCCCGTACTACACCACCTTCCACCACAACCCATTTTATGTTTCACGAACTGCTTCATCATATCATTCCCACTACATGGTATACGGATGCATACCCTTCTCGAACATGGTACGCGATTCATGTCCGGGGATCTTTATTTCTATTCAATTTCCAAATTTGTTCATCATTCTTCAAATAATTTTCTATTATTGAGGCCCCAAAATTTGAAAAACAGTATGAAACTACCTCACCCTAAAAAAATTGTCCCCAGTGAACACCAACTATTCTCATTCGTGATCATCTGGCTTTGTCAACAAACACAATCACACCCAAAACATTTCAAGGGGACATCTTGAGGGATTTTTCCCAAAAATCATTCCAATTGGGTTTGATGAAATGTCTTCCCATAACAAAATTCCACTTTTGGATACCTCATTACTATTCTATCCAATTTCAACCACCATTCATTTCACACAAAAAATATAGTGATGAAGGATTTACTCAACACATACTATAAGCCCACATGAGCCATGTGCAATGTGTGAAACAAGATTATAATGGAATTTTCATAAATGAATCACTTCATTGATAAACACCAATTGCTAATAGCACACTGATAGACTAATTACAATGAACTTCTTTCATCACAAGCCTCATCCATTGTGATATCTAATATTTTATCAATCACTTCTAGAATCATCATATTTAACGCTCCCCCTATATTATAAATCTTTCATAAAGTTTCATCTTATCTTCAACTCCCACTATCTCACTGCTCCACTTAAAAAATTATCCCCATGTATTTTTTCCACATGTAATAGACAAGCTTTCTCCCCAATTATCAATGAACCCATAGGGGACTCCAAGTATGTCTGAAATAGGGTATAGAACACATATCATCACATTAAGGAAAGACACATCATACATCGGGGAGAGGGGGACTACATCCACATTTTTTCAAGAGTGGGGATTTGAGTGGACTCATAGAACAAGTTGATGCCTTTCAAACTCTTCTTTGGGAATGACCTTTATATTAATCTCTTCAACTTGTTGTTTTTTAGGCTCATACTCAAACTTCACAAGCCCTTCCTCCACAATTTCCGTAATAAAATGTTATTTGATTTCAATGTGATTTGAATTTGAGTGAAGGAGTGGATTTTTTTCTATGACTAATAACACATGAAATATGATAATGGATTCTGATTGGATATTTCACTTCAATTCACATATCTTTGAGCTAATGATTCTTCCAAAATAGCAGTGTTTCAGGCTTCAGTGGTCGTAATGTATTTAGCTTCTTTGGTGCTTGATGAAGTGAAATCTTTTTTCTTGCTCACCAAGAAACACAAAATCCTCCATGATAAAAGGAACCACCTAATGTTGATTTCATATCATCTACTAAACCTTACCAATCTGCATCAGTATAAACCAATAATTTAGGTTGAGATTTGTCATTATACAACAGCCTAAAATATATTTCACCCTTGATACACCTACGCATTATTTTTACTGTAATCATGTGTCTCTCTATGGGATTTCATTGATATGTCACTTCTTGGCATGTGGAAAATATAATATATGGAATTGTCTTTGTCAGATACAATATACATACAATGATTTTTATGTATTTTATGATATTCATTGTCTTTCCTTCATCACCTCGTGACAATCTCAACTGGGTAGCAACTAGAGTCTTCATATATTTGGAATTATACATTAATTCTTTTTATAAACCTCCTTGGGTTATTTAGATTGAGAAATAATGTCCCCCTCATACCTTGTGTCACCTATATGAAAAGGAAAAATTTCAGCCTAGCAATCATATACATTTTGAACACTCTTTTCATGATTTCTGAAACTTTTCTGCATTTTTCTTCATCTAATCTACCAATGATAAGTTATCAAGATAAATGAGTGCCATCATCCTTTGACTATTTCTATTGTTGAAATATTTATTGTAATCAAATCCACCATGCTGAAACTATAGTTCTTTAGAAACTTATGAAGACATGTATATTGTGATCTTGGTACTTACGTCAATCCATATAATTCCTTTAAAAGATGAAAAACTATTTTCTCATCTTCATGGATGAGAGAACAATCTAATTTATCAATATATAATTTTTCTTCTATAACTAAATTCAGAAATGATGACTAGGAATCCATATGAAATACATTAAACTATCCTTTCACTACAATGGTTAAGAAAAATCATATTATCAATAGTCATTCAATAGGTGAAAATCTCTCATAAACATCAATACCCACTATCTGGGGGTACCCTTTTCACACTAGTCATGCTTGGTTTCAAATAATGTCACTATATGCATTGATTTTTTTGTGAAATATGCAATTTTTTCCAATTAAATTCACGATAGCTTGTCTCTAAACAATTCCCATGGTCAGATTCTTCTCAATTTTGTCATGCTCTTACTTCATTTCCTGAACCCAATTCTCATCCCCAGCAGCTTCCCCAAATCATTTAGGCCTTTTCTGTGATAATTATGATGCTTTCTGTATATAAATAAGTCTCCATGTCTGCACAGGTTTTGTCTAATCACCAATTATGTTCTTCTTACCAATTTAGTCTTTAGAAAAACTATAATTTATATTCATCATCTGAGTCTTCTTATGAATCTATCTCTAGAGATAGAGTGTCTCCTAACATTCCCATCTCTACATCACTATCATCCAGAGTCAAATCATGTATTTTTTGAATATTCTGCACATCCTTCACTAATGTCACATCATGATATTCATCTATCTTTCCATACCACATACTAATTTATTTATATTCTTTGGTTTTCATTGAATTTCAATGAAATATCCCTTCATCTCTATATGATTAAAACATCCTATGTATCTCCTTTTCGAGAATTAAACATTTACTTACAAAGACTTGAAAGTACATTAATAAAATATTCATTCCATACCATAACTCATTTAAAGTATTATAATCTTTTGGACAATGTAATGCTCTGTAAAAAGTGTATACTATTGTCATTACTGCTTCTCTCCAAAATTTCTTATAAATTCATTTTTCAATGAGATTTTTCCTGGCCATATTGTTGACAATCTGATTTCTTCTATCAATGAATCCATTCTACGTTGGATATCATACTTCTAAATCATGATGCCTTATCCCATTATTTTTTAGATAATCATTAACATGGATATTTGTAAACTTTATTCCATTATATGTTTCAATCATCTAGATTGTCTCACCAAGCATCTTTTCACCTAACTATCGATATCTTGTAATGCGACATAACACTTCAGATTTGAGGGTGATAATTGAAACCCCTTCCATTCTAATATAGTCATCAACAAAGAGAACATAATATTTCATCCCATCAATAGCCCTCAGGTAAATTGTCCCACACACATCAATATGTGCCTACTCAATATATCTTGTTTACTTTTTCTCCTTGTTCTTATATGCATATCAAATAATCTTCCCTTAATGACATGCATCACACATATGAGTACAATGATCTGATCATCTAGGGAGATTTTGAGTTGCATTATATTTCACCTGATCTTCCAAGGAACCATGGGTTTTGTGGTCAAGATTCTTATGCCATAAAATTTTTTCTACATCCTTAGACAGAAAGCACATATATTCTTCTCCACTCACAATGTATATATTACATTTCATACACTTTCTTTGCAACAAATCAAAACCATCCATTGCTTTGATGATACACAATTTATTGGAAATGTTTATGGCATGTTGTTAATCACACAATTTACTAACACTATGAAAGTTGTGACTAATTCTTTGAACAACAAATGCATATGCCCATCTCATGTCTTTTCCTTCCAAAGGGGTTTTCCAAAAAAATAATTTTCAGGTCTCATCATTACTGAATCTTATAATGACATCTTTATCATACCTGATTTTAGTCACTAGATTATTATTTACCCACTTGTGGTAAGTGAATCCACTATCAATGATCCCTATCCTAGGGTGATCTAATTCCCTGAATGAAATTTCTGCAACCACTATTTTCTCTTCACTTTTATTTTTTACCCATGTCTATGATATATAATTATAATATTGATCTTTATTAGTATACGAAGATCCATCTTCAAACTATAGTGATTCAAATTGATTTAGAATTTTCATCTCACTTGAGGACATAATTGGATGCATCTAATGAAAAAATCAATTCTGCCTCTACACAATCCTCTTCTTTTTTGATGTGCAGTATCTTTCCATATGCCTGACTAATTTACATCTAATGAAATTACAATAAAATTATGAATTTGAATTTAGAGCTCTATACAACTAAATATGTTGGTATAGATACCTTTTGTACCTCTTTGATATAGAAAAATCATTTTGAGAATGTCCCGTCATACCACAACAATAGTATATTATGTGAGGTACATTCATGTGTTGTAATACACCACTAGTTGTGCCATGGGTTCTCAAAATATTGTGATTCTAATTTATTCACATGTCAATATTAAATCATGGATTAGGGTCTTGTGGTCTATATTGAACTATAAATGCATTCTGTTTAAGATCAATCCCTATACCAGCTTTATCATTCAGAATTGATAGTTTCTTATGTTTTGATGGACCACTCTACTAAAAACGCATCCTACCTATTTCATGTATGATCTTTTTCCCTTCATGTCGAACTAATAGTTAACAGTTTCTCATGATCATTAATTTTTCATTACATAATGAAGACTTCCTCTTCTAATTGTTTGATACGTTTGATTTGGTCTATTCCAGTTTTAGTAAAAATATCAATTTCTATTTTCTTTTCGTCAATCTTGAGTTTTGTACTCAACCCCCTTCTTTGATTTTTCTGGCATGTAAGACCTCGACATTTCAATTTTTTCATTCATATCATAATTCTCTTCTAGCTATTGTTTCATAAAGAGTTTGGCTTTATGAACAACTTCATTAGAATTCTTTGTTTTTACACTCAAAATATCTACCTCTTCAAGGAAACTTATAATTTATAATGGAGATCTATTTTTCCTTCAATTTCTCCTTTATTATTTTCACTTTCCTATTTTGTTAAAAAATTTCATACAACTTCCACAAAAGCATCTATTTTATAATCCATGTAGTACTTCAACACTTCTGCCTCAGATTCTTATTAATATTCATCCTCTTTTGAAACCTAATTCTTCATCTTGAAGAACATTCTCTTGGTACCTCTCTTCCCTTTCTAATTTGATGAATATTTTTTTGGGAAATTTTATCACATTCTTCATTTTCATGAGTATAATTCTTAGGACCCTTTGCAGAAAAATGTCCTATTTTTCCACATCAGAAGCATGAAAATGGAAGATTACCTTTGAACTTCCCTTTTCCCCTTTGTATATTTGAAGATAGAGATGACATGACATCATCCATGTTATCCTTTTCATTAATATATTAAATAGATAGATTCTGCATGGCCTTGAATTTCACCTACATAGACTTCGCCTTTTCTAAAGCATTATTATCTTCATTTCTCAATTCATATGCTACAAGGGCACTACGTAGGATATCATGTGTTAGCTCTTTCGGTTCTTTTTTTCCAACAATGAATCTATTGGATTAAACCCTTGTGGAAGTTCCACCCAGATATATTTCACAATCATTATATCTTCAATGAATTCTCCAAGACCCCCCATGTCTTCTAAAATAATATTTATCCTGCCGTACAATGCATTTACAGAATCAATTAGATGCATTCTAAGATCCCCAAACTTATTCCACAAAACAAACAACTTTTCTTCTCGGACTTTTTTCGCCCTCATAAATGTCCAAAAAAATTCCCACCTTTCATGATATGTTTTACCGGACATCACCTTATTTTAAATTTCATTTTATAGGTATCCCCCTAAAGAAAAAATAAATTTATCATCAGCATCAAATTATCTTCTTTCTGCTTCTGATAAAGAATCACAATTAATATCCCCTGATATTATATCCACAGCTGTTATGAAGACATCCACCCCTAATAATAAGATGTAGTCCTACATTCGATTCTTCTATTGTTGAAAATTATTTCCATAAAAGATTGTAATTCCTTTATGATTGATCACCTAAATTTCTTTTTTTTAGAGAAAACAGCTAACTTTCATCCTTCTCACTTGATACTAATTATTTGGTTCACTAGGTAGAGTACCCTATATGTGTGAGTGAATCAGGGTTTGAAAAATTATAACTCTCTGTCATTCAGATCTTGTTTCGTTATTAGAAAAAACTCAATTCCCTCTTCCTCGCGTAGAAATATACAAATAGATAAGCAATCATGAAAATTACATAATGATTTTCACATGGTTCACCCTTAGTGGGCTACGTCAAAAGATCATACAACGAAAATGTTCTGATGTACTAAATTCACCAAGCCACACTACTAATATTGATTAAAATGTTTGGGAAAGATGTTTTATTCCTAGGATCAATTCCTTTAGGAGGATTAGTGTCTGATCACTACATTCCTAAGGGTCACTCCTATTGGATTTTTCTCGGGCTCACTGCCGGTGGAAAGGGTTATCATCATCCTCTTCCTTCGCTCACTGCTTTTGGAAACAATTCCACTCATAGTTTATGGACATTTAGGTCAAACACAGTATATGAAAATGTAGGTCCCATCATTATCCTGAATTTATGCATCCTCAAATATTGGTAGATGCTCTGTTGAAGTTCCATTTCCACCCTTAGATGAAGTCCACCTTCTGAAGTACTGTTAGGTACTAGAAAATACTTACACAAACTAAATTTAATTTTTATAAATCTCCCTTGTAAGAATCATGAACCACCATAATTCCCACATATAGAGTACTATGTTTGGTATGATTAACAACTAATTCATGTATAAATTCCTCTTACATGTAACTTTATCTCATCCACGTACCGATGTGTTTTTTCGACCTTTACGAACTGCCATCTATATGTGAACTATTCTTTGTCAATGGACATTCTTTGCCTCCGGTACCGGCGCTCCCTCTCTGAAAAGTGCTTGAAAAATTCTCTCTCTCACGTATTAGAGATTCATACTCTAATTACCAAGTCAACTCGTTCCACATACTAGACTTCTTCCTATGCATACTGCAACCTTTCCATATTTCATTCATCCACAAAAAGGTATGGTAGAATCACATCAACACGAACCAAATCAACCTTCACAAACCTACCTTCGTGAACATTCATTGGTTTTTCCATATCACAGATCAAAAAGATGTTCTCTAATGATATTAGATCTCCAAATTAATCGGTGGGATTAAATATTCTTATATAGGAAATGATACCCACTGAATCTGCAAATTTGAGATTTACCAAATCTCCAATCCATCCTACACCACTTATCAATCCTTCTGTAACTAGGAATCGCAAGACAACTGCAAATTTTTTTTCATATTCAGTCCATGTACTGTGTTTTTTCCTACATGGTTACTCTTTTCTATTGGTGTCACATCATCAACGTACTACCCCAAAATCCTCCGTGATAACTTTTTTATTTCATAAACCGGTTCTGCGAGTGGTTCCCACTACTTGGTATGCAGACGCATACCCTTCTCAAATATCTTATGCAATCCATGTCTCGAGCTCCTCATTTATCTTCCTTTTCCGGGTTCTTCACCCTTATTCACAAAAATTCCTGATTTTGAGGCACCAAAACTTGTCAAAAATTTGTAAACAAAGCCACCTTAAAAAGAAATCATTGGATAACACCAACCATTCTCATTATCAATCATCTGGTTTTGCAAACAAACAAAATCAATCAAAAAACATTACTATGGGACACCTTGAGGTATTTTTTCCTAATAGTTGCCTATGAAAACCATGGATTAGGGAACTAGTTTTCAAAGTTCCATACTTCTTTGTAGTAGTTTATTTTTATTATTGAAAATTAGTGGCTAATATCCCTTAAATTCCACACCTAATGAATTTCATCTTCCCTTTCAGGAAATTATTTTGGATCTTCATTCTGCTCCTTTGGAAAGTGGGGTGTAATAATTTCCTAGCACCATTGGATTTATCCATTATACTGCCAGAAATAAATTCCACTTTTCATTTCTTATCCCCATGATAACCATGAAATTATCGGTTCTCCATTTAGAAATTGAGGGGGCATCGGAAAATTTCCTCACAGCTCTTGAAGTCTTGGATTTGAAGGGATTTCCATATGCTAGGTTTTATCCCACCAATGAAGTGGTAAAACTTGTATTCAGGGGAAGCGAATAAGCCATAGGTTTATCATGCAATCCTTGTGATGTTTTCCTCATACAATCTTATAAATTCTTATACTTTTTTTATGTAAAGTATGTCCAATTCAATCATAAGTAGCAGGGTGTGAGGGAAATATTTATCAAAAAAACATTTTATGGAAATAAGTTCATTCTGACGCCTCGATCTATTCCTCATGATTCATTTTTTTAATTAACGACAACCATTGATTATATTCACCCTCAATATGATAAAATGACAAAATAACATTCTCTTGTTCATATCATTGATGTATAGAGAAGATCATTTCAATGGAGTTGATCCATTTCTCATCGATTGAGGGATCATATAATACATTAAAAGTAGGAAGTATTTATCTCATAATATTATTGATTTCATATTGTTCATTCAGGGGGGTGGACGTTCTAGATGACCCTTCCTTCTATTCCAAACATGAGTGAATTTAAAGAGTATTAGGAAAAAGTTTGTGATTCATGCCCCTATTGGAATGAGAATCTCATTGGAACAATCATACATTCATCATTGCATTTATTGATTGACCGAGTTATCCAATTATCCGACATTGGATTGAAAAATAGAATGTTATGGGTAACACATATAGGGGAATCAAAATACAAAAATGGATAACATATAAAAACATTTATTTCTTAAATTTATGAATTTATATGGTTAAATCTATGTTATCCATGATCTTCTTCCCAACATATATTATTTGGGAAATTTTTTTATTCCCTTAATAATGGTTCATACAATGCTTATGAATTTACCATAGCATATCCCCTGGTTGTGTCAAAAAAATTGTGTAGCAAGGGCTGTTGTAGTGCACCCGTTCCTATTCAAGTCTCTCTAAACATGTGGTTTTTAGGTTTTACCCCTAGATATATCTCTTCTGGAGCCTCCTCTACTTGTTCGTATCTAGACATGGTTGTATTTTCTTCATAAACCACATATTCTGTACTCACCAAAATATAGGTTTTTTTCTTATACATAGTCTTAACCTAATATATATCACTAGGGTTTTCTAATCCTAATCCCAAAAATAACTAATCCTATACTTTGATACCAACTATAACAACCCTTCTCATTATTTAACACTTAAAAATAATTTATTACATAAAATTTTCACTTAATACAACATAAATGATAGAGACTTATAGTGTCTATAAGGATTTGGAATATAACATTACAATGTATAGATGAAAGAGACATCTTTTTTGAAGACTTATTTTATATGACCACAAAATTCCTTCGTACTTAGCACTGCATGGGATAACCTGAGGACCTACATGAGAAAGGGGTGAGCTTTAATGTCTAGTAAAGGAGTAAACCAGGCATAACATGAAGAATACAATAAATGTTATGTAATAGCAATATAAATGGAGTAAAACAGAGACATGAACATAACAGCAGGATATATCTTGATTATCATAACATAGAAATGGGGAAACAACATAAATCATGATATTATCATGAGACAAGGCTCATTGCACGTGGATAAGTGTAAAGACCCGTAAATTTCAAGGGAATTTTTTTTCTTAATTTTCTTTGGAATTTTACAAGAACACAGTTTTTAACGGCGCCTGATTCCGAGGCCCGGTGTGCCCGGAACCATTTTCCGATGTTTGGCTCGGGTACGTTCAGTGAACGGACGAGCGGGTTTTTCTAACTTTTGAACCGGTGCCCGGAATCGATTTCTGAGGGCACCGATGAAATCGCAGCGCCGGTATTTGCTTAGAAACTCCTCTTCCGGAGTTTCGTTTTCTCGGGTGTGGTTTTTAATTTTCGGGCTTAAAGTTAAGAAATAAAATAATTTTGCGGCAACTTTATTTTATTTCACTTAAGCCACTTGGAAGCCACTTGAAGCCACTTAAAGGCGGCTTGAACTAAGTTGAACTGGATAGGATGCTATCCAGAAATATCCTACTCCCTTGGTAGGATATTTGTGAGGTGGGGCCCGCACGAGCTCCACCGTTTCTTTCCGCTAAGAAACGCACCCGTGAAAACCCGTCTTAATGGAAGTCAACTGACGCGTTTTCTAAATGCTTAACAGACCATTTAATTGGGCGGTTTATTTCGTGAATTAAATGGGCTGTTTCTTTCGTGAATTAAATGGTTTGTTTCTTTCGTTGAATTAATTCAACGAATTGATGGATCGTTTCTTAACCAGTTTTTCAAATTCGTTGGCGTAATAATAAAATAAGTCCAACGCTTAACCTCTGGTTTTTTGCGCTTGAGAAGATTGGAGAGGATCCTTGTTCTTCTTCTCCCTCGCGAAGAACACGAAGAACGCGAAGAACGCGAAGAACGCCGAACCCGGGAATCGACGACGCCGTTCGTCCGAGACGTTCTTCCGATCTCCGATCTCCGATCTCCGATCTCCGATCACCGACCATTTGAGGTGAGTGGTTTCGGATTTCTGTTCAAGGTTCTTTTCTTTGGGATTAAACACAGATTTAATTAATTATAAATTAAATCTGTTGTTCTTGGTTCGTTGAGTTCGCCGACTCAACGCCGGTTTCCGTGACGACGCGACGCCTCCCCGCGACGACGCGACGATCGATCTCTTCCGCGACGATCTCTTCCGCGAAGAACGTCCGCGCTCGACGATCATCAAGGTAGGGATTTATTTTGGAAAATTACCCCTTTTTAATTTTCCCGTGAACATTCATTGAAAATTTAAAAAAGCCGGTTTCAAATGAACAAATTTATTTTAATTAAAATTGTCGGTCCATGTGTTGAACAATTTCTCCCGGTTGTTTATCTCTAACGCGGAGGGCGCGGGCCAAACAAACACGGCCCGACGACCCTCCGCCGTTCTTCGTTTTGTGCGGATTTGGCGGACGACGACGGTATGTGCCGCAGCGGAGGTTTGTCGATTCCGCAGTAAAGAACGGATCCCGGGAGGAGCAACGGCGCAGACGGGAAGGAAAACGGGCCACCGGAGCGACGCCGGCGGCCCGCGGAAGTTGCCGGTGGCGCGGGTCACCGGCGCGGCGGCGCCGGCGGCCGGAGGTGGCGGCGGCCAACGGACCCGCGCCGCGCGGGTCCGGTTCGTCCAGGCGGGATGCGGCTCAGCCATGTCTGCGGTTCGCCAGCGCGGCCCGCACACGGGCCGCCGTTCTCCCTCAGGCCGCGGGTCAGCGCCCGCGGCTTCCACCCGCGCCGCTCGCCCGAGCCGAGCCGGCCGAGCCGAGCCGGCCGATGCGGACCGGCCTTGGCCGGGCCGGGCCGGGCCAACCGGGTCGGACCCGGTTAGGGCCGACCCAGGGGGGTCGGGCCGGGTCGGCCCGGGGCCGTACCCCCCCTTCTTCGGACGTTTTCGTTCAAACGCCCGTATCTTGAGCTTCGTGCCTCCAAACGACTCGCAGTCAGCGTCAACGCGATCCTTGGATCGAGACGGTCGTTTCGGTATACCGCACTCAAGGTTTCGGAATACCTTGAGTTCGGCCGGGTTGGTTCGTACACGAGACCAACTGGGCCCTCGGAGCGGAAACGCTCGTATCTTGAGCTACGGACGTCCGATTTACGAGCCGTCAGCTCTGTTGAATTCCTCTAAGTGAGACGGATCTTTTGGCATACTCCGCCCGAGGTTTGGACGCAGGTGGAGTGCGGTCGGGTTGGTTTTTCCTTAAAATCCAACCGGGCCCCTGGGACGAAAATGCCAATATCTCTAAGACCAGGCGTCCGATTGACGCGCCGTCTGCAACGTTGAGTTCCTGTTGACGATACGGAACTTTTGGATAAATCAACTTCGGACTTCGTGTCAGTTGATGTATCAGCCTCTCGGCTTGTGGAGCGGACCCTCCCAAACGAGCTTGCTGTGTGCGGGAACCCTAGGCTGGCTGTGACTGCTACTTCGACAGCGACGACCGTGCAGAGATCCCCAGTGGACTGCGGCGACGACTGTGCAGAGATCCTCTGTGGACTCCGACGACGACCGTGCAGAGATCCTCAGTGGACTGCTGCGACGACTGTGCAGAGATCCTCCGTGGACTCCGACGACGACCGTGCAGAGATTCTCAGCAGACTGCGACGACTACTGCACTCAGCGATCCTACGTGGATCAGTGCTTCCGGTCCTGTGTGGGCCCGATCCTGTGTGGGTCCGACTTTGCGTGGGTCAGCGCTCAGCAGTTCTGTGTGAGCCAGCGCCTACCGGTCCTGCGTGGGCCCGGTCCTGTGTGGGCCCGATTCTGTGTGGGTCATCTCTCAGCGGTTCTGTGTGAGCCAACTCCTACAGGTCCTGCGTGGGCCCGATCCTGTGTGGGTCACTGCAAGGTTAGTACCTATCGATCCTTCGTGGGTCCGACGACTTCGATGGTTCAATGATCATCTTTATCGTCATCCGAAGAAGTATACCTGTGTGAGCTGAATCTTATGTTACTCTCCTTTGTGGATTGCGTTGTTCTATCCTGCGTGGGTATGGGTTTTGCTTTCCTGTGTGGACTGGGTTGTGCTTGGGCTCCGACGTTGGATCCGATCGGGGAATTGACGACTTAGGTATATGTATGGGCATATACCTAAGCCGTGTCAGATGTTACTTCGTGATTGTACCTCTTCTTCGTGATCTATCCTTTGTGGATTTCGGGAGACCCTCGGGGGTCTCGGGGTCCCTACTGAGTAGCTTATACTCACCCCTGCACGGGCTATGCCCGCACTTCGTGGTGTTGGTTGCAGACGACGGACAGCGCTGATCGTGGAGGAGGTTTGCGGAGCAGGACAGTACCTGGAGGAGGACCACTGGGCGGGACGTACTCGGAGCGGTTAGGTGGACCCGAGGAGCAGTGGAGGATATCTGTACCCACCCTTCAGGTGGGAATTCCGGAGGACGGCTCGATGCTGCAGTTTTCCCTTTTTACTTGCTGTTTTTCCTTTCAGTTGTACTTTACAGTTGGGCTTGTATTTCCGGCCCCTTTTACATTCAGCACAGCTTGTACAGTTTTTACTTAGTGTTTACTTTTCCACTTGCTTACTCTGTGGTGCTTGTTTACTTTTCAAAGGCAATGCCTTCCCTTTTTTTGAGATTTAGGCCTTGGTGCTAGTCGCCAGCCCCTGGTCTATGGAAGGCGGGCTTGGGGTGGTCACGGCACGGGCCTTGAGGACGGGTTGGTATCAGAGGTTGCGGACGTCTTTCCCGACGACGTTCCAGGACTACCTCCTCGCAGAGAGGTAGACTTTTATATTGACCTGTACCCCGGGACAGCCCCGATATCCACTCCAGCATATCGGATGGCCCCCGCAGAGCTTCGAGAGCTGCGGGTACAGTTGGAGGACTTGCAGGGCAAGGGGTTCATCCGACCCAGTGTTTCGCCCTGGGCTTCCCTGATTTTGTTCGTCAAGAAGGCGGACGGAAGCTTGCGACTGTGTGTCGATTATCGTCGCCTGAATCAGGTGACAGTGAGGAACAAGTATCTGCTACCCAGGATTGATGATCTCTTCGACCAGCTCAAGGGAGCACGGTGGTTCTCGAAGATAGACCTCAGGTCAGGCTATCATCAGCTTAGAGTTCGAGACGAGGATGTGCAGAAGACGGCCTTCAAGTGTCGGTATGGCCACTTCGAGTTCTTGGTTATGCCTTTCGCCGTGACCAACGCTCCAGCAGTGTTCATGAGCCTCATGAACAGGATCTTCCAGCCATACCTCAATCGATTTGTCGTGGTCTTCATCGACGACATTTTGGTGTACTCGACGACGGAGGAGGAGCACGCCTACCACCTGCGTGTTGTACTAGACACACTCCGAGAGCACCAGCTTTATGGAAAGCTCTCGAAGTGTTAGTTCTGGTTACGTGAGGTCCACTTCTTGGGGCACGTCATTTCTGAGGCAGGAGTTGCAGTGGATCCCGCGAAGATCGAGGCAGTGCTAGCTTGGGAGCCACCCAAGAGCGTGACAGAGGTGCGGAGTTTCTTGGGCCTAGCCGGATACTATCAGAGATTTGTGCTGGACTTCTCCAGAGTTGCGGCCCCACTCTCAGCATTGACGAAGAAGGGGAAACCCTTCGTGTGGTCAGACAGATGTCAGCAGAGCTTCCAGGAGCTGAGGCGGAGGTTGACCAGCGCACCTATCTTGAGGTTGCCTGAGGAGGGATTTGGATACGTAGTCTACTGCGATGCATCAGGGACAGGACTCGGGTGTTTCCTGATGCAGGAGCGGGTCGTGATTGCCTACGGATCACGTCAGTTGAGGTCGCATGAGCAGAACTACGCTACCCATGACTTGGAGTTGGCAGTAGTGGTCTTCGCCCTGAAGACATGGCGACACTATTTGATGGGCGAGTGCTTCACAGTCTTTTCTAACCACCAGAGTCTCAGATACATCTTCTCTCAGAAGGACCTGAACCTGAGACAGCGGCGATGGCTCGAGTTCCTCCAGGACTATGACTTTGAGATAGTCTATACTCCTGGGAAGGGGAACGTGTTGGCTGATGCCCTCAGCAGGAGGACGGGCATCCAGCTACTTGAGGAGGCGACAGAGCAGCTAGCCGCTTTGCAGATATCCTTCGTGGATTGAGATGGAGCAGCCTTCCTTCAGTCTCTCATAGTCTCTCCTCCACTTCTTCAGCGGGTCAGAGAGGCACAACATGGGGACGTTGACTATGAGACGCGGCGTGCACAGATATCCTCGGGACATGCACCTGATGGTTTCTCCCTTGGAGCAGAGCACGATGTCTTTTTCAGAGGACGTACCTTGGTACCAGTCGCCTTACGAGAGGAGGTGCTGAGAGAGTTTCACACTTCTCCTTTGGCGGTACATCCTGGAGTGGCGAAGATGTACCAGGATCTCAGGCGACAGCACTGGTGGCCGGGCATGAAGAAGGCTGTGGCAGAGTTCGTTTCACGGTGCCTCACCTGCCAGCAGGTGAAGGCAGAGCATCAGGTACCAGCAGGCTTGGTACAGCCCTAGGAGGTCCCGGAGTGGAAGTGGGACGGGATATCTATGGACTTCGTGACGGGACTTCCACGCACTTCCAGAGGTCACGATTCCATTTGGGTGATTGTTGACCGACTCACCAAGTCGGCACACTTCTTACCCATCCGAGAGCAGGGCACAGTGGAGAGCTTGGGGCGTCTCTACGTTCAGGAGATTGTACGACTTCACAGTGTGCCATCGACTATCGTCTCCAATCGGGACGCTCGTTTTACTTTCCGGCTTTGGAAGGGGTTGCAGGAGGCGTTCGGGACGCGACTACGTCTGAGCACCGCCTTTCACCCTCAGACGGATGGTCAGACGGAGAGGACCATTCAGACTCTCGAGGACATGCTCCGTGCATGTGTCCTCGACTTTGGTCGCAGCTGGGAGGACCACCTACCCTTGGTAGAGTTTGCGTACAACAACAGCTACCATTCCACCATCGGGATGGCACCCTACGAGGCGTTGTACGGCAGGCCTTGCAGATCTCCCTTGTGCTGGACAGACCCTGGAGAGTCAGCACTTGTGGGACCAGAGATGGTCCGGGCCATGACAGAGAAGGTCCAGGTCATCCAGGAGCGGATGAGGACAGCACAGAGCCGGCAGAAGTCATATGCTGACAGGAGGCGGAGGCCACTAGAGTTCGAGGATGGCGACCACGTCTTCTTGCGGGTCTCACCTCGACGTGGTTTGAGGAGATTTGGCTGAGGCGGCAAGTTGTCTCCACACTTCATCGGACCCTTCCAGGTCCTCAGCAGGGTTGGCGAGGTGGCTTATCGCCTGGCTCTGCCACCTCAGTTGCACCGGGTGCACGACGTCTTCCACGTATCCCAGCTGAGGAGATACGTGCACGACCCGACGCACATCATTGACTATGGGGAGCTAGACGTGGATGATGGGGCGACGTTTGCGGAGGTCCCAGTGGAGATAGAGGATCGACAGGAGCGGGTCCTGCGTGGGCGATCGATTCCTCTTGTGCGCATCAGATGGCAGCACAGGAACCTCCAGAAGAGCACTTGGGAGCGGGAGGCTCAGATGCGTGCTCAATACCCACATTTGTTTCCCTAGTTTTGATGTATCTTTACGGGGACGTAAAGTCCTGAGGTGGGAGTAATGTAAAGACCCGTAAATTTCAATGAAATTTTTTTTCTTAATTTTCTTTGGAATTTTACAAGAACGCAGTTTCTGACGGCGCCTGATTCCGAGGCCCGGTGTGCCCGGAACCATTTTCCGAAGTTTGGCTCGGGTACGTTTAGTGAACGGACGAGCGGGTTTTTCTAACTTTTGAACCGGTGCCTGGAATCAAATTCTGAGGGCACCGATGAAATCGCAGCGCCGGTATTCGCTTAGAAACGCCTCTTCCGGAGTTGCGTTTGCTCGGGTGTGGTTTTTAATTTTCGGGCTTAAAGTTAAGAAATAAAATAATTTTGCGGCAACTTTATTTTATTTCACTTAAGCCACTTGGAAGCCACTTGAAGCCACTTAAAGGAGGCTTGAACTAAGTTGAACTGGATAGGATGCTATCCAGAAATATCCTACCCCCTTGGTAGGATATTTGTGAGGTGGGGCCCGCACGAGCTCCGCCGTTTCTTTCCGCTAAGAAACGCACCCGTGAAAACCCGTCTTAATGAAAGTCAACTAACGCGTTTTCTAAATTCTTAACAGACCATTTAATTGGGCGGTTTATTTCGTGAATTAAATGGGCTGTTTCTTTCGTGAATTAAATGGGTCGTTTCTTTCGTTGAATTAATTCAACGAATTGATGGATCGTTTCTTAACCAGTTTTTCAAATTCGTTGGCGTAATAATAAAATAAGGCCAACGCTCAACCTCTGGTTTTTTGCGCTTGAGAAGATTGGAGAGGATCCTTGTTCTTCTTCTCCCTCGCGAAGAACACGAAGAACGCGAAGAACGCGAAGAACGCCGAACCTGGGAATCGACGACGCCGTTCGTCCGAGACGTTCTTCCGATCTCCGATCTCCGATCTCCGAACACCGACCATTTGAGGTGAGTGGTTTCGGATTTCCGTTCAAGGTTCTTTTCTTTGGGATTAAACACAGATTTAATTAATTATAAATTAAATCTGTTGTTCTTGGTTTGTTGAGTTCGCCGACTCAACACTGGTTTCCGCGACGACGCGACACCTCCCCGCGACGACGCGACGATCGATCTCTTCCGCGACGATCTCTTCCGCGAAGAACGCCCGCGCTCGACGATCATCAAGGTAGGGATTTATTTTGGAAAATTACCCCTTTTTTATTTTCCCGTGAACATTCTTTGAAAATTAAAAAATGCCGGTTTCAAATGAACAATTTTATTTTAATTAAAATTGTCGGTCCATGTGTTGAACAATTTCTCCCGGTTGTTTATCTCTAACGCGGAGGGCGCGGGCCAAACAAACACGGCCCGACGACCCTCCGCCGTTCTTCGTTTTGTGCGGATTTGGCGGACGATGACAGAATGTGCCGCAGCGGAGGTTTGTCGATTCCGCAGTAAAGAACGGATCCCGGGTGGAGCAACGGCACAGACGGGAAGGAAAACGGGCCACCGGAGCGACGCCGGCGGCCGGAGGCGGCGGCGCCCCGGTGCGCCGCCGGACGAGTCCACCGCGGCTGAAGCCGCGGCGGCGGTGGCCAACGGACCCGCGCCGCGCGGGTCCGGTTCGTCCAGGCGGGACGCGGCTCAGCCGCGTCCGCGGTTCGCCAGCGCGGCCCGCACGCGGGCCGCGGTTCTCCCTCAGGCCGCGGGTCAGCGCCCGCGGCTTCCACCCGCGCCGCTCGGCCGAGCCGAGCCGGCCGATGCGGACCGGCCTTGGCCGGGCCGGGCCTGGACAACCGGGTCGGACCCGGTTCGGGCCGACCCGGTTCGGGCCGACCCAGGGGGGGTCGGGCCGGGTCGGCCCGGGGTCGTACCCCCCCTTCTTCGGACGTTTTCGTTCAAACGCCCGTATCTTGAGCTTCGTGCCTCCAAACGACTCGCCGTCAGCGGCAACGCGATCCTTGGATCGAGACGGTCGTTTCGGTATACCGCACTCAAGGTTTCGGAATACCTTGAGTTCGCCCGGGTTGGTTCGTACACGAGACCAACCGGGCCCTCGGAGCGGAAACGCTCGTATCTTGAGCTACGGACGTCCGATTGACGAGCTGTCAGCTCTGTTGAATTCCTCTAAGTGAGACGGATCTTTTGGCATACTCCGCCCGAGGTTTGGACGCAGGTGGAGTGCAGTCGGGTTGGTTTTGCCTTAAAAACCAACCGGGCCCCTGGGACGAAAATGCCAATATCTCTCAGACCGGGCGTCCGATTGACGCGCCGTCTGCAACGTTGAGTTCCTGTTGACGATACGGAACTTTTGGATACATCAACTTCGGACTTTGTGTCAGTTGATGTATCAGCCTCTCGGCTCGTGGAGCGGACCCTCCCGAACGAGCTTGCTGTGTGCGGGAACCCTAGGCTGGCTGCGACTGCTACTTCGACAGCGACGACCATGCAGAGATCTCCAGTGGACTGCGGCGACGACTGTGCAGAGATCCTCCGTGGACTCCGACGACGACCGTGCAGAGATCCTCAGTGGACTGCGGCGACAACTGTGCAGAGATCCTCCGTGGACTCCGACGACGACCGTGCAGAGATTCTCAGCGGACTGCGACGACTACTGCACTCAGAGATCCTACGTGGATCAGTGCTTCCGGTCCTGTGTGGGCCCGATCCTGTGTGGGTCCGATCCTGCGTGGGTCAGCGCTCAGCGGTTCTGTGTGTGCCAGCGCCAACCGGTCCTGCGTGGGCCCGGTCCTGTGTGGGCCCGATCCTGTGTGGGTCATCTCTCAGCGGTTCTGTGTGAGCCAACTCCTACAGGTCCTGCGTGGGCCCGATCCTGTGTGGGTCACTGCGAGGTTAGTACCTATCGATCCTTCGTGGGTCCGATGACTTCGATGGTTCAATGATCATCTTTATCGTCATCCGAAGAAGTATACCTGTGTGAGCTGAATCTTATGTTACACTCCTTTGTGGATTGCGTTGTTCTATCCTGCGTGGGTATGCGTTTTGCTTTCCTGTGTGGACTGGGTTGTGCTTGGGCTCGGACGTTGGATCCGATCGGGGAATTGACGACTTAGGTATATGTATGGGCATATACCTAAGCCGTGTCAGATGTTACTTTGTGATTGTACCTCTTCTTCGTGATATATCCTTTGTGGATTTCGGGAGACCCTCGGGGGTCTCGGGGTCCCTACTGAGCAGCTTATACTCACCCCTGCACGGGCTATGCCCGCATTTCGTGGTGTTGGTTGCAGACGATGGACAGCGCTGATCGTGGAGGAGGCGTGCGGAGCAGGACAGTACCTGGAGGAGGACCACTGGGCGGGACGTACTCGGAGCGGTTAGGTGGACCCGAGGAGCAGTGGAGGCTATCTGTACCCACCTTTCAGGTGGGACTTCCGGAGGACGGCTCGACGCTGCAGTTTTCCCTTTTTAGTTGCTGTTTTTCCTTTCAGTTGTACTTTACAGTTGGGCTTGTATTTCCGGCCCCTTTTACTTTCAGCACAGCTTGTACAGTTTTTACTTAGTGTTTACTTTTCCGCTTGCTTACTCTGTGGTGCTTGTTTACTTTTCAAAGGCAATGCCTTCCCTTTTTTTGGGATTTACGCCTTGGTGCTAGTCGCCAGCCCCTGGCCTATGGAAGGCGGGCTTGGGGTAGTCACGGCACGGGCCCCGAGGACGGGTCGTGACAATAAGCATGAGTAAACCCTAATTACACATAATTTAGCATGAATATACCGACATTTATAATTTATTAGCATGAATGAACTATCATTTCACATGGTGTATCAGTATTCTAAACATTACCCAGTGAATTCGAGCACTGTCATGTTACACCATATAAAAACTACTCATTTCAGGAATAAGTGTCCCGCATAGATCATACAAAAGGGATTCATTAAACATCATAAATATTTCCACAAATATGAGATGTGGAATACATATATGTATGTACTCCACAAAAAATTACATGTTCATATGGTGAATACGCATGATAGGAAAATTATTATGGTCTTCACTTACATGATGATTTTGACCTGGGAAATTTTGGTGCAACATCGGCTGCATAACAGCATCAAATAGAAATAGTAAAATGGGTTAATGAGAATGAATTGGGTATCACATTATTTATACATAAAATTTACAGTAATGGGGTCAAGGATAATAATATACTAATATATTTAATTGAGTTTAGATTCTTATTATAAATTAATTTTTGGTATATAAATGAGGTGAGGGAAATCCCTTACAAAATTATGGCATGGTAACATGTGTACAAGGGAGGTATTAATGAGAGAGAAAGGTGTATATAATTATTAAATAATAAAAAGGGAAGTATAGTGGATGTTATGAATAATACCACTACATTTTTAATTTAATATAAAAGGTAATTACAATATAAACAAACATGGACATAAAAATGGAAAGAATGAGTGTGAGGATCCTTAACTCGAGTGTGTGACTACAATAGCTTGAGGAGGGGATTCATTAAATATTTGGTTTCCTTGGGAGGATTATTGAGAGATAATGGAAGAGTACATACAAGATACAAGGGGTTTTAATGAAAATAAGTTGGATCTTGAGTGGTTTTATAAACTAAAATTGAAGTGAATTCTATAATATTTCACAAACGTAGGTTTTGGAATCTATATAATTAAATTATTAAAAAAACCAAACTATGAATTTCCAATGGTTTATGACATAGGGTAATGAGAAAAAATTTATTTTACAAATTCAATATTCAGACTTATTATAATATTAGGCTTTTTTATGTGGATGTGAGTCGCACTCTAAAGGAAATCATCTTAAAATGTTAAAATATTTTATAATTCATGGAAAGTCCACTAATGCATCATAGAATTAATCAAACAAATCAAAAATCATAGTATTTTTAATTTAAAACAAATAATATCTGAATATTACATTAATTATTATTTATTACCTCAATATTGGGTAATTATTATGTCATAAAACAGATTATATGTTTACAAGGTTTTTAATTTTTAAACAAAAATCCGATTGACAATAAAAATTATGAAAAATTCACGGTGGGATAAATTTAACTTCTTGATTCCATATATAATATCAATTTTATATAAAAAAAATCTTTATATTTTAATTTTCACTTTTACAATCAAAATGGTAATTTATTGAAAATTGCCTTTATGACAAAAAATAGTGTCTAAACCATGCTAAATGTTACGTTTGGCTTCATAAAAATTATAATAGACTCTATATTTAATTAAAATAATATAATAATAATATTTTATTAAAATATTATTTATTCCTATAATTTATTAATTCATCCAAATAAAATCTTTAAATAAAAATACAACTTTAGTTTTACTATTTGAAAACATAATTCTGAATAAATAATAAAGTATAGAGTAAAAAATATAACGAAAAATATAATCATTAATTATAATTTAAAAGAGTGTTCATATAAAACTATTATAATAAAAATTCTAACCAACCCTCAGTTTAATATAATAATATATATATTTCTAAAAAGTATAATTTTACCCTAAAAATTAATTTATGCAATTCATTATATTTTTACGAAAACTATTATCATACATCTTTTAACAGAATATGTATTTTATTTATAAAAGTGTTTAAAAATATAAATAATGACTTGTTATATAAACCCTTATAACACCCACATAAGACCAAATGGTATGGTGTGCGACGGTGATAGACTCTTGGGGTGAATCCGATAAAATCGCTTGGGTGGTAATATCTATTAACTTTCACATCTGTTGTAGGCAATTTCATTCAATCCAAATATGTTGAATCTTGGATTAGGATTGGTCCAGATCAATGCCCGATGATGGTACCTCTTTTCTGAGCTCTGACAGAAGGGCTTCATATGGAGCAATTATACTGGTTGAGGCCACCACTTCCTTTCTCTGAGTAAATTGGATATGTTAGAGACCAATATTTATAATAATCATATGAAAAATATTAAATGGATATATTATAAATGGTAGAAATTATAAACGGTATTTTAAAATCAATAAAAAAATGAGGAAGATTATATATATTATATAACCATTTTACATAATCAGACATTTAATTAGATCAAAATGAATTTTCATTAATAAATTTTTGGGTCACTACATCACTAATATTTCTTGTTATCTTTTTTTTTAGATTTAAATATATCATCCTATGGTATTAGAACAATTTTTATTAGTGGTAAAATTTTTCTCATCAATATCACTTTGTTTAGTAATTGATAACGTTCTCTTGAAAAAATATATTTATTATAATAATATTTTATTTAATATCATAACAATATTCACATTTTTTGGTGATGGATATTATTATTTCTTAAGCAATATACAATTTTTACACATTGTTTTTACATTGAGAGTGAGTTTAATATTAGTGAAAAAATATTGATAAAAAATAATATTTAATAAAAATAATTTTTATAAGGCATGTTGTTTATAATATATATCGATTACTCAATACGATGAATTATTTATACATTATGTGGTAGGTGGGGTATATAAAATATATATCCCCTCAACGAATCAACAAGTTCTGATGAGGCATATCAATAGGAAAATGTAAATTAGTTTCTACATATAGATTTTTACTGCCTTGTGAAAGGACCTGAGGGTATCAGCTTTGATGTTCCTCATGCATGATGTCCAATAATTTTTCATTTCCATTAGGAATATTTTAGTTCTTTATTATTATTATTATCCATGATATTTTTATAGGATAAAATTTATAGAATTATTTAACTGTCATATTATTTATTAAATATAATATCATTCAATAAATTATCGTCTCATGTTTATTATTTCTTCTGTATTTATTTTTATGTAATGTTTTTTATGTAATTTACATTTCCATATTGATTTTCCCATTGAATAATTATTTATTTCACTGTATTTACCCTTAATAAGTATTTTAGGTAACCATTAATATATTTCATTTCTCCTGGTTATGAAGATAAATCGTTTGAATGTGTTTTAAGGATTCTGAGTTGTTAAAGTTGTTATGTTTTTTTATTTTCCCAATGTATTATGGGTATAATGTATGTAATATAGTATTATAAATAATCTAAAATGATAATTATTTGATGATGTATTCCATGTAATCATTGTAGTGTAATAATTTATGGAATCATATACAATCATCTAGGGCTGGGGTGTTACATTACACCTTCATATTCATTACTTTAATTATATATTTAAATATTTATTTACATATTCATGTTGATTTATTTAATTAATTATAATGGGATACTAAAATTATATTATAATTGAAATGAAATAATAAACATTTTAATGGTTTTTTCAAATGGAATATGTTTGAAAAGGGGGACTTTTAATGGGAGAATATATAACATATAACAAACCAAAGTTAGTTGAGTAAGAAAAAATAAGATTATAGCTTGTGTAATTCTTAGGCAGTTTCACAGGAATAGAGGAATTACAAATCCATAATTGGTGCTGGTAAAAAGGATATAAAAAAATATTCAATTATACACCTTATTTAGTTGTTTCATCTCACATATTGTTTAATTAATCTACCCTTTATGTAGTTCATTAATGAAGGGGTATTAGTTAAAAAAATGTACTATACTTGTTAATGAAAACACATTAATTTTTTTTGTGATACAATTCCATATGAACCCTCATCTTCAAAGTCCATAGGGTGACATATTTTTTATTTGATAAATTAATTATTCCAATTCTAGGATTATACTGATATATATCTTAATCTTGGTATATCCATTATAGTTAAAATATAATCACCATACCCTTATAGAAGAAAATGTGAGATATTTTTATGCATTGGAAGGATATCATGTTACCCTCATGAACGAGGCACTCCCATTGATGCCTCTAAAGAGAATTTTTTTACAACTAAATTAACCAAGAGCCACCATGGGGGATTAAATTTAGATTTAAATTTGATATACAATTCCAAATGAATCTATAAATATATGTAGAGATTCATTCCTTGAATTTAAAAACATTTAAAATATATTTTACCACCATGAATATTGAAGGACTGGATGAATGAACTACGAAATTATAGTTGTAACACTATGATAGGGATGTTAAAGTATTTCTAAAATAGTACTATAGAGGTTGAGGTTTTAAAATAAATGATGTGGGAGTCCATGAATGAAAATAATATGTTGAAGTATCTCATTCCATTTAGTCTATAATTTTTACCATGACCAAATAACATATTTTTTATGGTTTCTTCAAAACATAATAATAGTGATTGTGTTGCAAGAAACAATTTTTAAATATCATATAAAGCTCATATTATTCTGTATTGATCCATATGAATGAATAAAATTTCATAACTAAAATAATACATTTTCACCATTATAGTGGAGGGCATGATGTATAATGTATTATATGAAAACTACTGATATAAAATATATTTTTCACTGAGAGGTAGTGTTGTTTATTCTATGACCATTAAAATTGGGGAGAATTATTATTTAGTTTATATAGTTATGTACTATTGATTAGGTTTGAATTTAACATGCCTATTTTAACTTGTGACGATACAAGGATAGTCTATTCCCTAGAAAAATATTTCCACTGAAAATATTATATCTATACATTTATATTGTTTGGAGGGATCCTATATCTGGTGTTAATTATAATATGTTTTATGGGATATAAATTTTAGATTATATGGCAAGAAATGTATTTCTTTAATAAATATGAAACCTTATTAAATTTATATTAATTGCATATCATTATTATCCAGGAGATATGTTGAATGTTTCAGTGTCATTTGATACATAGATACAAATGGTATTAGTATTAATAGATAAAAATATCTCATTATGTTAGTCCCTAATTTCGACCATCGTAGAAATGTAATACATGAAACAATTCTATATATCATAGGTAAATGAAAAAAATGGGAAGATACAATGGTTCGTAAATGTAAATAATGGTGTTATCATTTAGTGATAATATATATTAAATATAATAGAATATGAATATAATAAAATGATTCAATAATTAGAAATTAAAATATATCAATTCATATTTCAAAATTGTGATTCATGGAATACATTTTGTATGTTCAAAAGGCATTAAAAAAATTATAATCACTGAACATGGGACATGCGTGAATATTATTGTCATAAGATCATGTAATAACTGGTTATCAAAAATTATTACATAATACAACCATTAAATCCCTATATGGGGAAACAACCAATTATTTTCATATTTAATTGGACTTGGGATAACCAATATTACGCAACATTTTTCGTTGAGATAACCTCATATATTACGATATTCAGTTTAGTCTATCCTTTTCTATACCATCCATTGGTCTAGGGAATACCAGCCAATAAACATGAGATAATAAATCATTAATCATTAATCAATAAATTGAAGGTATATAATGGAACCACCCACCACATAATCGTAATATATTCATATATGTGGTATATTATAATAATATTATTTATCAATACCTCAAATAATATCCAATGTAATAGAAAATCAGATCTATGTTTTTTTCATCATTATAATTATAAAATAATAGATAATAAATAAATATTGAAAACATGCATCACATTATCCATAAAAAACAATAATTTTCAAAAGATGTTATTATATATGAAACTAGTTTTCTAAGTTCATTGTAAAATTTATTGTGTAAATGATCCTTTTAATTTTGAATTCACTTATAAAAATTCCAATATTTTGAGATATTATTTTAATAAATACACTTACAAAGGAGGAATGGATAATTTTAACAGATTATTTAATACATTTTTATATCGATATGAAGTTTAAATCTATTCAATTAGTGCATGTTAATATAATTATTTCATTATTATTTTTTGTACTATGTCAAAAGTATATTGTTTATAAACTGAGAATGTAATCTATTTATCATTATCATATAAATTAAAACATGGGAAAATATGAATACATATATACATATAAACATTTTTAAATTTAAATATAATTTAAAATCAGATATAGATTAAATATGGGGATGGAATAATTGATTCCTGAAAGAATATAAAAATAGAATAGAATATTCATAGAATATTTATTCCACCTATTTAGGAAAATAGATAAATTAAATAGAAAAAAAATATTAATAACATGTAAATATTATATGTATGATTAAACTTAAATATATTTTTTATTATATGAATCACATAATATCATTTTCATAAATTTAATCATAAAGAATCCTTGAGAAAAAATTATATTCGAATATAAACACCTTACTCATTCTGAACGTTTGAGTTAGAATACCAAATAATATAAGAACGTAAAAATCAATTAATGACCATTAAGATAAGTATGTTAATGTAAAAACATATTGATGTTGTAGTATATACAAAACCTAATATATGATAGGTATATAACATATCATATGACTCAAATAATAAAATATGATTGGGTAAAAAAGTAACACATTGGGAATATTCATTATAAAAACTAATTTGATGAAATATTTTTATTTGAAAAATTAAATACCGTGAATTAATAATTATTCATGATATAACATGTCTTTATATCAATATATAAAAATTTTACTCACAAATATATGAATTCCACTAATCATGTATCAATGAAACAAAATCGAGACAAAGAACAATGACTATATGTCAGACATGATTCATTTGCACACTAAAATACATTATAATAAATCAAATTAAAAAATAATTTTAAACAAAAAACATTTTATAAACATACTATATAATTTATCACAAACATATATAATTATAAAAATAATTTTATATTAAAATAATCTTTTTTAAGTGATAACATAATCATTATTTATGTATGTTTTAGTTCAATAGTTATGGAAAATACAACTTGATCGTCATTCAATAATAAAAAATCATAATAAAAAAATATCTATCATATTTAATAATTATAGAATCTTTTACCCAATTATATATTTTGGTGATTAAAAATGAATTATAATACATCATTGAGACATTAGTCCATACAGATGCATGAGTGATGATTCCATTTTTTGATATATAGAATAAAAAAATATAAATAATAATTTAGAATAATAGAATTTTTATTTTATTATAAACCAAATATATATTACTTTAATATAACTGTATTAATAACCATGTAAATATGAAATAAAAAAATAATCACATAATTTCTTGTATCAGGTAGTCCACACATACGCACGAGAAACATTATAATTTACAAATAAATTTTATTTCAAGCTAGTAGATAATATATATTTATTTTTTATATATTTATGGGAAAAATATCTAACATAATCATAATATATATTTTAATAACCATCCATGAATTATGGTGATAGAGAATTAATCATATCGCCATATTGAGGTGGTAGTCTAAACATACGCATGAATGATAAATTCTCATTTGATGAATATGGTATGGAAAGTGGTTGTTCCATCACCATAATAAAATATCAGAACATATATGATAACATATTCATCATTTTATTATTGATATGAAATGTTTACAGTTTTTTGATGTGAAATATAAACTAAATAGACCATAAATTATTTACAACTCATTTTTGAGATAAATCATTCATATTACACCCTAATAGATATTATGATGATCATAGGGGAGACCAAAAATTTCAATATTTTGGGAAGAAATATTTAAATGATTTTTATAATTTATTTTACAATATTTAATGCTATATTTATGTGAATAAAGGAGGATAAGTGGTTACTATTTATAAGTATGGTGAGGGACATAGAAGAATTACTTAAATGACTTCAATAATATATTGTCACATTCACAATAAAGTGGAAAATTAGAAAATAAATCAATAAGTAGATTAGATAATGTTAAAATATAATATAATATAAATTTTTTCTACTATTTATATGGTATTCCTACCCTTATATCTTATATTAGTACCCCTTACATAATCTATTTTAACATTAACCGTGGTAAAAGTTTAACTATATTTACTATAAAATATAACAAAATGTTATTTGGGAAAATGATATTATATTAAATATTATTATCAAAATAAATAAATATATTTTAAGTGATTAATTTTTATTATTTTGTGTAAATATTATTTAATATATGTTCATTAAATGAAAGAACAGTTTTTTATATGTGTTTTTAAGAATAAAAGTAATGTTATATTTATTCTAGAACATGTGAAATGATTAAATAAATTTTAACATGTGTTTTCATTATATAATATATTATTTTATTTTAATAATTAATGAAATATTTTATTAAATATATAATGTGAAAAAAACCGTTCATTTACGAAAATTGTTTCTTTATTCCTCAGTATAAGCTTTATACCAGAATTAAATATTAAAATAATTAAATATAAAGAAAATTCTAGTCAAAGGAGGATTATATTCCATTACAACCAGCTAAATCACATAATAGTAAAATTGAATTACCTAAATATAAAAAAGACAAATTTTACTTTTGGTAATATTGACATTTTCTGCAATTCGCCCAAGTACATAATTTTTAGAGAAGATCAAAAAACTCGTCTTCATCAAGTATAAACATGATGATTTAAAAAATGCTATTTTTTACCTCAACTAAAATTTATAAAACTTTATAAATTTATAATAATTTCTACGTACAAAATTTGATAAAACCATACTTGAGTAGACTTTAATTTTAAAGCATAAAATGACCTCACGTAAAACTGGGGACTAATTTTTTATTCATTAACCAATAAATATTAAATTTGAAAAAACATTATACATATTTTTATATAATATTTTTAATTCCATTACATTACCCAAGTTTAAAAACATCTCTATAATCATAATATTTAAATAATAACATTACTATATTATTTGACAAATATTTTAATACCCTGTTATTCTTGTTTGGAAAGCTATAATGCATAGTATGGTTTTAAAATATATTATATTGTTTTTATATTACTCCCTCTTAATTAAATTTTATCCTTCAAATTTTGAACATAATATTTAATGTAACATTATTTGTAAAAAAAAATTATCCCAAATTTTACAAAGGGATAATAAATCGTCCTTTGAAATGTGTATTTGGAAATCAGAAAGGCTAGGTAAAAAACCAAATTAGGTTCATGATAAGGAAAACATTTGAGAGAAGATAATACATGGACCTTAATTGGAAATATAATTACTATATAATAATTGACAGTGATATAATGAATATTTTTGATATTATTAGTAACCAAAATACCATAAATTATTGAGCCGTAAAGAATACCATCAGTTCACCAAAAAATTGATGTTAGGGAAGATATTTTTATTTAAATATCATTTTATAATATTTTATGGGTTACTCTTCAATAATAATATTTAAATGAAGATAGTAAATCTACTTGTTTCTATAAATTTCATAGGAAAATTTTCATTCATTTGGTTGTGATTCAATCATTTTCACATTAATGTTAAATATTAAAAATTTAAATTAATATTCATGATGAATTATTCATTGACAAAGTAGTAATATTTATTTTAAATAATTGTATGATTATTAAAAGATTGATAATTCAATTCTATTAACTATTGATATCTACCAAAACAATAATTTATATAATAAGAAGTTAAAAAGAATAAATATTTTTATGATTAACGAATACATTAATATCTAATGCCATAACAAAAAATATGATGATCAAATTTAACCATTTCAAAAATTGTTTGGCATAGAACACTACCAAAAATATGTTTGTCCAAATTGAGAACTGTAACATTTAAAAATTCTTGGTTATTATATTTTACCATGATCTACATAAACATGTATCATGAGACATCATACTATAGATAATAATTTCACACACCAAAAATACAAAATATTTTTACAATATATTATATTATGATAAGCTATCCATTTTAAAAGAAAACATGAATCATCATATACCCTCATTGAAAATATAAATTCATCATTAATATTAAATCATTACTAATTACATAAATAAAATCATGTTATATTAAATAAATTTCATAAATAAAAAAAAATGAAATAATATTCATCAATGCTTACAAACAGATCAATATCATCAAATTACTATTTATTTTAAATGTCAAAAATATTATCCAATTTAAATTATAAATATATATCATGTCATTATCCCAACTATTTTTTACCTCAATTCCATTAAAATATTATGTGCAATCTATTGTTGTGTCTTTTTTTTTCAAAAAAAATATATGACCCTACCACTGTATCTATTTTTAGGGTTATTGGAACCATTATACAAATAGTCTAAAATAATAAATGCCAAACTATGTAGAAAAATGTTGATACAATTCATGATTATTATCAAAGTAATATAATTGAACAAATATTTAAACATTATAATTCTACAATCCCAATATTCAATCCCCTCAACCATTCCCCATAGAAAATTTAATAACCCATGTCCCTCCTTTGTATATGTAATATATTGTTTTTTCAAAAGATAAAATTACATTTTTGTTTATAAATTATAGGAGAAATATGTAGAAAAAATGATTTATCAGTGAAAATAAATTTATAAATGTGTTAGTGTCTTGGTGTAAGGGAAATTTTCCACTAAAATATTTGGAATATTAAATAGAATATTTTCGGAGTCAGATGCTATGTTTGTGTGAGATTCAAAGGTCCATAATGTCTAAGGGTGTATGAACATGAAAGTATTAAATTTTTTTATTACATACATGCGTATTAAAGAAATAATTGAATCACCCCCAAATGCTATGTCATTTGATGTACATGACACAAACATTACCTTCGGGATTTTTTTTACATATAGTGGGGTAAAATATTTTTATAAATCATACTTTTGCAAAAATCACTTGTTAGAAAAAAAATATAATAATATTTATTTTATTATTGTTAATAAAAATTTAATATCGCTTTTATAGCTTGTTTTATATGATATATTATACAACTTTGGAATCCATAATTTGGGTTTTACCATATGCTAGGTATACCTTTTATGTCTGTCACATGATTGGATAATCCAACATGATAAAAATATTTCCACCCCTCATTAATTAATTATTCAAATTTTTTATAAAGACATGAAAATTTCAAGGAAATTTTTTTCTTAAATACTTTGGAATTTTACGAGTCTGTGGCTTTTGACGTCACTTGATTCAGAGACCTGGTATGCCCGTAATCAATTTCTGAAGATTAGTTAGGGTACGTTTAGTGAACGAATGATAATGTTTTTCTAACTTTTGATCAGGTGCTAGGAATTGAAATCTGAGGGCACCGGTATACTTGCAACGTCGATAATTTCTTAACGAGAGCTTTACCACAGTTGCGTTTTCATGGGAGTAGAAGTTAAAAATTGTGGATTAAATGAGAAGTGAATAAAATTGCGGGACTATTTTATTTTTGTATCTTATGAGGTTATATCCTACATGGGGAGTTGGGATAGGACCCAGAAGCTCCTAAGTACCCATGTGAGGATAATTGTGAGGTGGTGCCCACACGAGCCACAACCATTCAAATTCCATTAATCCCTTAAACCTCCCATTAAACTCCTTTATTTAATGTTGACACTTGTATTTAATTTATTTGAGTAACTCTTCCACTCCACTCTCTCCCTCATTAAAAGTTTACAGCCTATCAATTAATTAATTAAACAACTCATAGTTTAATTAATTAAGTGAAATGGAATTCGAATTTTGTAAATATTAATGCATGGAATGATTTAATAAAAAAAGGATAAGCCTTATTTTATTTTTGGTTGGAATGTTGTTTTGAGATTTTGCGGAGAGAGCTCTAGAGTTTTGAAGAATGCTTCATCTCCTCTGTTGAAGAACGCCAACTCTCCAATGAAGAACTTTGACTCGGAAACCACGAATTCTCCATCATCTTCTTCCTATGCAACAAGGGAGGAGGCACTGACGAGTGAACTCGCCAA
This sequence comes from Viscum album, assembly GCA_963277665.1. Lineage (NCBI taxonomy): Eukaryota > Viridiplantae > Streptophyta > Magnoliopsida > Santalales > Viscaceae > Viscum > Viscum album. The sequence goes on along the minus strand of OY728157.1, from coordinate 1,750,381,081 downwards.
CAACGTCACACCTTGTTTTCATCTCTCCGTGATAAAAGGGGAGATTCCACTTCCTCCTCGGACGCTCTCCGTTGACGTCTACTAATCCTTATCTCGCGACGCCGTCAACCGTGACACTGACGTTCGACATCGATTATTGAGGTAGGGTTTTACTCTTGAAATTGGATGTTTATGTACCACGTACTCATTTGAAATTGTTGTTTAAATATGGTCGATTTTTTTCATTTATACGGAGGGTGCGGTCCGAATGAACACGGCCCGAAAACCCTCCGTTATTCTCGTTTAATTATTCTATAATTGGAAATCGAAAATGGAGGAGGCACAATGCCATCGTGTCGTGCTGAGAAGACGAAAAAGGATGCCGACGTCGTCTGACGGCCGGGCGAAGTGGACTCGGGGCGCCAGGAGGGTGCCACGCTAGAGGACCGGTCGGCCCGTTGGCCGGCCGGGTGGAGTTGGACCGCAGTTCCAGGAGGGCGCCGCGCAGGAAGACTGGCGGCCCGCCCATGCGGGCTACATGCGCATAAGACTAGCTGGTCTAGCCAGTCGGTTTGGGGAAGGACGGCGCCGCCTGGCGCTACTGGTGCGGAAAACCGGCCCCCTTGGAAACCGCTCGGCTTCGGCCTATCTGGTCGGCCAGCCGGCTAAGCAAGCCGGGACACACCAGGCAAGGCCGCTCCAGGCCAGGCCGCTTTGGGCCGGGCCGAGCCGAGCCGCTTCGGGCTGGGCCGCGCTGGGCCACGCCAGGCCGGGCTGGGCCATGCCTTGCCGGGCTGGGTCGCGCCGCGACGGGCCGGGCGTCACCACTTCGGGTCAGGCCATGCCACTTCTGGCCGGGCCGCGTCCCTTCGGGATGAGTTGAGTATTTTCTTTGGACTGGTCTGACACCCCTGCTGGGTCGGACCCGTCAAATTGGGTCAATCCGACCCGTCATCCCACTGGGATAAATGGTTCGGAACCGTTATTCACTTAAATGTATATAACTTAAGGACCGCGTGTCTGATCGACGCGCCATCTGTTGCACTGGGACTCTTTCGACGAGACAGTCCATTTTATATAATCTAAGTGAGTTACATATATATTTTAGATATCAGTCGGGTTATGAACAAGCATATTTCTAAGTGGGCCCCTGGAACGGAAAAGCCAATATCTCTCAGACCGGGCGTTCTATTGATGGGTCATCTGTCACGTTGAGTTACTTTTGACAAGATGAAACATTGGGATACATAAACTCTAGACTTCGTGGTAGTTGATGTATCACACCCTTGGCTCGTGGAGTGGACCCTCCCAGAATCAAGCATACTATGTGCGGGAACCCTAGAGCTGCATGCGACTACGATGACGATGATGACTGTACTTGGTTCCTACATGGGTTCGGTAGTGAGGAAGTCTATACTTGGATACTTCGTGGGTTCGGCAGTGATGACGACTTTACTTATATCCTACGTGGGTTTGGCAGCGATGGTTACAGTACTTGAAACCTATGTGGGTTCGGTAGTGATGACTTATGTACTTGGATCCTACGTGTGTTCGGCAGGGAAGATGATTCAGAGGCTACATCTATCATCTCCATCCCTCTCCGTGAGTAGTATACCATTATGAGCTGAGTCTTGATCTTCAATCAATATCATCGATGTGATTGACTTCATTCCTGTGTGGATTGGGTTGTGCTTTCCACTGTGGACTGTGTTGTGCTTGGGATCGTGGGTTAGAGCCGAACTGAAATTGATGACTTAGGTATATATATGGGCATATACCTAAGTAGAGTTGTTTATTACTTCGTGTTTGTATCTTTCCTTTTTGGCTTGTCCTTTTTGGATTCTAGGTGACCTACGAGAGTCTTGGGGTCCCTACTGAGTATCGTATACTCACCCCTACATGGCCTATGCCTGCACTACGTTGTGTTGGATGTAGATGACAGACAACACTGATCGAGGTGGAGTCTTGTAAAGAGGGACGATACCTGGAGGTGGACCACTTGGCGGGACATACACGGAGCGGACGACCAGACCCGAGGAGCTGAGAAGATCATTTGAACCCACCCTTCAGGTGGGATACCCAAAGGACAACTCAGTGGTAGTTGGTCTACTTTACTACAGCTCTTCATTCTTTACTGTTGTAATTTAATTTCAGTTGGGATTGTAGTCTGGCCCTTTTACGTTCCAGCACTTACTTTTGTACTCAGTTTACTTAGTGTTTACTTCATCTTGCATACATTGTTTTGTTTCTTTACTTATATAGAGGCAATTCCTTCCCTTTCATCAGGATTTACGCTTTTGGTTCTAGCCTCCAGCCCCTGGCCTAAGAAAGGCGGGCATGGGGTAGTCATGGCATGAGCCCCGAGGAAGGGTCATGAAAAAAATGGTATCAGAGGAGTCGGTTCTACCACAGAACTTAGAACTCTTATAATTTCTTCCAGTAAAGCAATAGTGTTAAGGGTAATGAGTGTGGTTATCAGTCCGGGGAGTCCAGTGTTGGTGCGGTGGCCGAAAAATCCATATACCAGGACACTGACCTTTGATTTCCGACTCAGTGCATGAAAACATTGATTGCATGATTGTTTCAAATTTTTTATTTGTGATTACTTTATGTCAGGCCACCAGGTATATTTTTTGATCGTGGCATACCTGTTTCTTTTCAGGATCTCCCCACGATGGAAGCCATCTAGGGTTCCATATTACGTGCGAGATGGTAGCCCACCGAGTGATGAGTCCTCGGTGCATGGCCCCATTACAGTGGAGGCACCATCGGTACCTCTACCCGCTAGGCCACCAATACCACTCGCCCCAGCAGCAGAGAGTGCACTCCGCCTTAGTGTGTTGCACGAGTTTCAGCGATAGATTCCACCCATGTTCCGCAGAGAGATGGACCCTCAGGTAGCCGAGGATTGGCTGGAGGCTATTTTCTAAGTCATCAGATTGGTAGGGACACCAGCAGATCTTATGGTGATCCTTGACATGATCTCTTGCATGTAGCAGTAGGTAGATAGTGGAGCATGATGCTCCAGGTGAACGACGAGGCATCTCTACATTGTACGGACATCAAGAGCATCTTTCACTCAGAGTTCATTCCATCCACCCTCTGTGCGGTGTGCATCCAGGAGTTACCATAGCTATGGAAGGGCAGCATGACAGTAGCCAAGTACTCGACGAGATTTACCGACCTCTCGTGCTACTCCACAGACATGGTACGAGACCCATTCATTGTGGCCCGGACCTTCGATCAAGGACTAAGTCAGGAGATTAGGGCTTCGATGATCTCCCTCAACATTCCGACGAAGTCAGTAGTACTGGAGCGAGCCCTTCTTCTGGAGAGCTTCCTTCCTGAGCCTACGCCAGCAGCAACGCCTACCGTAGGGCGACATGTAGCAGTGTCTTCTGCAGCCGGCAGTAGACAGATGTAGCAGAGGTCCAAGAGGAACAGGCCATTAGGTGGGTGACCACAAGATACTGGTTCAGAGGTTTGGGGCACACGTAGCAGAGCCAGTCATACGAGAGCCAGGCAGTGCTATGCATGCAGCGGGTAGGGCCACATGGCTCGTGACAGCTCGACCCACCATGCAGAGGAGCAACATATGGTTGAGAGACCACCCAAGAAGAGGTAGAGGTTGGACCGTGGCGGTCCCCGGGGAGCAGGAAAATGAGGAAGAGGAGCTGGCCAAGTAGCGGGTCATGGGCAATGCTTTGAGGCTCTACCACCACCACCACCAGGAGGTCCACCCAGACCACATGGAGCTGGCGGACAGAGGCAGGTTCAGCTTCATGTAGTGGAGGATTATGTCCACAGCTCACCTGAGATGATTTGAGGTACTATTTGTGTCTAATGCACTTTTTCTGCAGTTCAAATAGAAACTGGAGCGAGTCATGCTTTTATTTCCGCTGCCCTTGTTCAGAGCTCGGAGATTCTGATGGAGTCGTTGGCTTGATATTTATGGCTAGAGACTCCAACGGGAGTAGACTCGATGATTACACACAGGTTCTTGCAGTGTGAGATTACTCTAGGAGGCGATACCTTAAGCTGGGATCTTCATGTATCGACTTCGAGGACTTTTGACGTCATCTTGGGTATGGACTGGTTATCTATAGTCCACGCCCAGATTGACTGTATTAGGCGCAAAGTGTGGTGTTTCCGCATAGATGGGGGTTGGTTCACCTTCACCGATGATAAGGGAGACTTTGTAGTATATGATGGACTTACGCAGATGAGAGGGAAACCGATCACCCATCAGTTGGCTAGTCTCATCCCAGGAGTAGTTGATGTGCAGAGTCTGAGATTTCATGTTGTGGTGGATTAGTATGCAGACGTTTTTCTTGAAGATGTTCCAGGATTACCTCCTCTTAGAGCGGTATATTTCTACATTAACATATACCATGGGATATCCCTGATATCTACAACAACATATCGTATGGTTCCCATTGATCATCATGAGCTATGGGTATAGCTGGAGGACTTTCAAGGCAAGGGATTAATCTGACCCAGTGTTTCACCCCAGGCTTCTCCGATTTTATTTTCCAAGAAGGATGATGGGGGCATATGACTATATGTCGACCACCGTCACCTAAATCAGGTGACCATAAAGAACAAGTATACAGTCCCTAGGATTGGAGACCTCTTTGATCAGCTCAAGGGAGAGCGATGGTTCTTGAAGATATACCTCAGTTCAGGCTATCATCATATTAGAGTTCGAGATGAGGATGTGCAGGAGACAACTTTTGGGTTTCGGTATGGCCACAATGAGTTCTCAGTTAGGCCTTTAGACATATCCAACTATCCAGTAGTGTTCATGATTGTCAAATCATGATATTCTATCCTTACCTCGATCGATTTGTCGTTGTCTTCATCGACAAAATACTGATTTACTCGACTACTGAGGAGGAGCACGCCTACCACTTGCGGGTCGTACTGGACACAATCCGAGAGCACCAGCTTTATGGTAAGCTCTAGAAGTGTCAGTTATGGATTCAAGAGGTACACATCTTAGGGCACATCATCTCTGAGGCGGGAGTTTCAATGGATCAAGCGAAGATCGAGGCAGTACATTCTTGGGATCCACCCAAGAGTGTGATGGTGGTGTAGAGTTTCCAAGGTCTGGCTGGGTACTATCAGAGATTTTTGTTAGACTTCTCTAGAGTTGCGGCACTACTATCATCTTTGACGAAGAAGGATAAACCCTTCGTGTGGTCAGATAGATGTCAGAAGAGCTTCCAAGAGCTGAGACAGAGATTGACCAGTGCACCCATCTGGAGGCTACCAGAGGAGGGAGTAGGGTACGTAGTTTATTTTGATGCATTAGGGACTGGACTCGGGTGTGTACGAATGTAGGAGCAGGCAGTGATCACTTATGGTTCACGACATATGAGGCAGCATGAGAAGAACTACGCTACCCATGACCTGGAGTTAGCAGCAGTTGTTTTCTCCTTGAGGATGTGGCGACACTATCTTATGGGAAAGTGCTTTACAGTCTACGCAGACCACCAGAGTCTTAGGTACATCTTCTCATAGAAGGACCTAAATCTGAGACAGAGGCAACGGCTAGAGTTCCTCTAGCACTATGAATTTTAGATAGTATTTACTCCTGGGAAGGGTTACATGGTAGCTGATGCTCTCAACAAGAGATCAGGAATTCACCTATATGGAGAGGCGACAGAGCAACTAGCCGCATTGCAGATATCCTTCGTGGATAGAGATGGAGCAACCTTTCTACAGTCACTCACAGTCACTCCTACACTACTTCAGCAGGTCAGAGAGGCATAGTGGAGAGACGTTGACTGTGAGACATGACGTGCATAGATATCCACAGGACAAGCACCTGATGGATTTTCTGTAGGAGGAGAAGACGTCATCCTCTTTAGTGAAAATACCATGGTACCAGTTTCATTATAGGAGGATGTGCTGAGAGAGTTTCACACTTCCCATTTGGTGGTACATCCAGGATTTGCGATGATGTACCAGGCTCTTAGACGACAGCACTGGTGTTAAGGTATGAAGAAGGTTGTGGCGGAGTTTGTTTCTCAATGCCTCACCAGTCAGAAGGTTAAGGCAGAGCACCAGGTACCGGCAGGATTGGTGTAGCCCTAAGAGGTTTCAGAGTGGAAGTGGGATGGGATATCCATGGATTTTGTGACGGGGCATCCACATACATCTAAAGGCCACGAATTCATCTGGGTGATTATCGACCGACTCACCATGTCGATCCACTTTCTACCTATCCGAGAGCAGGGTTCAGTAGAGAGCATGGGATGTCTGTATGTTCAGGAGATCACACCGCTTCATGGTGTTCCAACGTCTATCATCTCCGATAGAGATGCTAGCTTTACTTCTCAGATTTGGAAGGGTTTAAATGTGGATTTTGGGATGCAGATACGCATGAGCACCACTGTTATCCTTAGACGGATGGCCAGACGGATGGCCAGACGGAGAGGACCATTCAGACTCTCGAGGACATGCTCCATGCATGTGTTCTTGACTTTGGTCGCAGCTGGGAGGATCACCTACCCTTGGTGGAGTTTTAATACAACAACAGATACCACTCCACCATTGGGATGTAACAATACGAGGCATTGTACGGCGGACCATGCAGATCACCTTTCTGCTGGACTGACCCTGGGGAGTCAGCACTCGTAGGGAAAGAGACGATTCGAGATATGACAGAGAAGGTGCATATCATCCAGGAGCGGATGAGGACTACACAGAGCAGGCAAAATTTTTTTCCTTATAAGAGGCAGATACCATTGGAGTTTGAGGATGGAGACCACGTTTTCTTATGGGTCTCACCTAGACGTGGATTACAGAGATTTGGATAGGGCGACAAGTCATCTCTGTGCTTCATCAGACCATTACAGGTTCTCAGCAGGGTAGGTGAGGTGGCTTATCGCTTGGCCCTTCCACCTCAGTTGCACCGGGTGCACGACTTCTTCCATGTATCTCAGCTAAGGAGATACGTGCACGACCCGACACATATCATTGATCACTGGGAGCTGAACATCGATGATAGGCAGACATTTGCGGAGGTCCTGGTGGAGATCGAGGATCGATAGGAGCGGGTCCTACATGGACGGTCGATCCCTCTAGTCCGCATTTGTTGGTAGCATGGGAACCTCTAGGAGAGAACATGGGAGCGGGATGCCCAGATGCAAGCACAATACCCTCATTTGTTTCCCTAGTTTATGATGTAGCTTTACGGGGATGTAAAGATCTGAGGTGGGAGTAATGTAAAAACCTGGAAATTTCAAGGAAATTTTTTTCTTAAATACTTTGTAATTTTATGAGTCTGTGGCTTCTGACAGAACATGATTCTAAGGCCTGGTGTGCCCGGAATCAATTTCTGAAGATTAGCTCGGGTACGTTCAGTGAACAAACGAACAAGTTTTTTTTAACTTTTGATCCGGTGCTCGGAATTGAAATCTGAGGGCACCAGTGAACTCACAACTCTGGTAATTGCTTAAGGGGAACTTTACCGCAGTTTTGGTTCCACGGGAGGAGAAGTTATAAATTGTGGATTAAATGAGAAGTGAATAAAATTGTGGGACAAATTTATTTTTTGAATCTTAAGTGTTATATCCTACATGGGGGGTGGGGGTGGGATGGGACCTACAAGCTCCTAACAACCCATGTGGGGATAATTGTGAGGTGGGGCCCACACGATCCCCAACCATTAACATTATCTAAACCATTTAAACCTCCCATTAAACTTTTTTGTTTAATGTTGACACCTCCCTTGAATTTATTTGAGTTACTCTTCCTCTCCCCTCTCTCCCTCATTAAAACATTCCAACCTATCACTTAATTAATTAGAAAAATCATGGTTTAATTAATTAAGTGAATTGGAATTTGAATTCTGTAAATTTGAATGCATTTCCTGATTTAATAAAATAAAGAGAAGCCTTATTTTATTTTTTATTGGCTTGTTGTGTTGAGATTTTGGGGAGAGAGCTCTAGAGTTTTGAAGAACACCTCTTTTCTTTTGTTGAAGAACGCCAACTATCCAATGAAGAACTTCAACTCGGTGACTCCGAATTCTCCATCCTCTTCTTCCTCCGCAACAAGGGAGGAGACACAGATGAGGGAACTCACCAATGACGTTACACCTTATTTTCTTCTCTCTGTGATAAAAGGGGAGACACAGCTTCCTCCTCGGATGCTCTCCGTTGACGTCTACGAATCCTTATCTCGGGACTCCGTCAACTGCGACGCCAATGTTCAACATCGATTATCGAGTATGGTTTACTTTTGAAATTGGATGTTTACGTACCCCGTATTCATTGGAAATCGTTGTTTAAAAATGGACCATTGTTATCATTTACGCTGAGGGTGCGGGTCGAAAAAACACAGCCTGACAACCCTCTGTTGTTCTCGTTTAATTATTCTATAATCAAAAATCGAAGGCAGAGGAGGCACAATGTCGTCGCATCGTGCCAGGAAGGTGACAAATGAGGCACGACGCTGTCATGCCGTGCCAGGAATGCGATAAAGGAGGCCGACACCGTCACGCTGGTTGTGCGGTAAGAACCGAGGCCCGCTACATGGGCTGCTTCGGTGGAAGAACCGGACGGCCCTTCGGCTGGCCGGGTGAAGATGAGCCACATCGCCAGGAGGGCACCACGCTAGAGGACCGGTCGGCTAGTCGTCCAACCGGGCGAAGCTGGACCGCGGAGCCAGGAGGCCGCCGCGCTGGAAGATCGACGTCCCACCCATGAGGGCTATGTGTGCAGAAGACCGGCCGGTCTATCCGGACGGTTTGGGGAAGTGCGGCACCGCCGATGCGGAAAATTAGGGGGGGGGGGGTGCCCCCTCCCTCCTGGAACCCGCTTGGCTTCAGTCGTGCCGCCCGACCAGCTTGCCGCGCTCGCTGGGCTACACGCCCAGCCGAGCCATGCCAGGTTGGGACGATCCGGGCTACGCGAGGTCGGGTCGTGCTAGACCGGGCCGGGTCGCGCCCCACCGGCCCGGGACATGCCTCGTCGGGCCGATTTGCGCCACTTCGGGTCGGGCCATGCCACTTCGGGTCGGGCCGCTCCCCTCAAGGCCGGGCCGAGTCGCACAACTTCGGGCTGGGCCGCACCACTTCGGGCTGGGCCACGTCCCTTCGGGCCGAGGTTAGTATTTTATTCGGACTGGTCCGACACCCATACTGGGTCGGACTTGTCAAAATGGGTCAATCCGACCCGTCGGCCCACTAGGCTAAAGGGGTCGAGCTCCTTATTCACTTAAACATGAATAACTTAAGATCTGCACATCTAATCGACGCGCCGTCTGCGGCACATGGACTCTTTCTACGAGACAGTCCATTTTCGAAACTATAAGTGAGTTACAGATGATTTTGGATATTAACCGGATTAGAAATGAGCATATTTCTAACCGGGCCCCCGGAATGGAAAATCAAATATCTCTCAGACCGGGCGTCCGATTAAGGCGTCATCTGTTGTGTTGAGTTCCTTTTGACGAGACGAAACATTGGGATACATCAACTCTGGACTTCGTGATAGTTGATGTATCGCCCCCTTGGCTCGTGGAGCAGACCCTACCGGAATCGAGCATGCTGTGTGCGGGAACCCGAGAGCTGGCTGCGACTGCGGTGATGATGATAACTGTACATGGATCCTACATGGGTTTGGCCGTGAGGACGACTATACTTGGATCCTCTGTGGGTTCGGCAACGATGACTACTGTACATGGATCCTTCGTGGGTTCACCATTGATGGTTACTGTACATGGATCCTACATGGGTTCGGCAGTGACGACTTTTGTACTTGGATCCTACGTGGGTTCGACAACGATGATGATTCATAGGCTACATCTATCATCTCCACGCCTCTCCGTGAGTAGTATACATGTCTGAGATGAGTCTTGATCTTCATTTAATATCATCGATGTGATTGACTTAATTACTGTGTGGACTGGGTTGTGCTTTCCTGTGTGGACTGTGTTGTGCTTGGGCTCATGAGTGGGAGCCGAACTGAAATTGATGACTTAGGTATATGTATGGACATATACCTAAGTAGAGTTGTTTTATACTTCGTGTTTGTATATTTCCTTTTTGGTTTGTCCGTTGTGGATTCTAGGAGACCTTCAGGAGTCTCGGGGTCCCTACTTAGTATCGTATACTCACCCCTTCATTGGCTATGCCCGCACTACGTTGTTTTGGATGCATACGAAAGACAACACTGATCGAGGTGGAGTCTTGTGGAGCGGGATGGTACCTGGAGGTGGACCACTTGGCGTGACATACACAAAGCGGACGACCAGACCCGAGGAGCTGAAGAGACCATTTGTTCATACCCTTCAGGTGGGATACCCAGAGGAACACTCAGTGGTTGCTGGTTTACTTTACTGTAGTTGTTATTTCTTTACTGTTGTACTGTACATTCATTTGGGTTTGTATTCTGTCCCTTTTACATTCCAGCACATACTTTTGTACTCAGTTTACGTAGTGTTTACTTAATCATGTGTACTCTTTTGTGTTTCATTACTTATATAAAGGCAATGTCATCCATTTTATCAGGATTTACGCCTTTGGTGCTAGTCGCCAGCCACTGAACTATGGAAGGCGGGTTTGGGGTAGTCACGACACGGGCCCCGAGGACGGGTCGTGACATTTTTAAAAAATAAATCATCAATATCTCCCAAACAGTGAATTATTTGATAAATTTATGGCCACTGTTGGGTTGGGGGATCTATCCAAGATGTGGCATAAATTTTATGTATAATGAAAATTATGTGGTTTTTAATTTTTTAAAGAAAATATCTCATATATTAAATAATTAATACATTTATAATTTATATTATTTAATTATTGGTCATATTCTTCAACATTAAATAAATTTCTCCCTTTTTTGATTAGGATTAATTCAAATTCATTCAATTTCAAACCCTTTTATGGGATTCAATTAGCAACACATTAAATGGATAAAATTAATGAATCTGTTTTAATTTTTGAATGAAACAGTGGATTAAATTGGTTGTATATTTATTCTAATGTTTTCAATGTTTTTTGTTTTTAAATTCCCAAAGGATTCATTTTCATCATGGTGGGATGATCATATCTTTCTGGGGAGATGAAAAAACTCATTTGTGTTAGTAATTTCACGGATCTGACATCCTCCATGAAGTTGTTGATGAGGTCTCTCATTCCTTCTCCACATGAAGGACACAATACATAAGAAAAAGTTGGTTAGTTTTTTTGTTTATTTTATAATTTATACTGAATTGGTAAATTCAATATCATGTGCCAAATTTATTGGAATTATGCACTGTTAGGGTTGTTGGATATGTATCGAAGAATAAAAATTGAAACGTATTATTTATTTGATGGAATTACTGTATATTTAATCTTATCTTTTTTGAAATTATTATATAAAATAAATTATCAAATAATAATCACATGAGAATATAGAGTGATAATTTATAAAAGTGATATAATATAATACTAAAAAAATATCAAAGAAAAAAATACACATATTATAAAAAAATAATTATCTAAAATTTTCAATGGATAAATAAATAAAATTACTAAATGATATTTCATGGAGACAAATTAGGATAAAAAAATAAATAATGATAACTTTTAATCAATAATCATTATAATTTATTTATACATATTATTAAAATCATAATTACATAAAATTTATAGATGATAAATTTTAGAAACAATGTATCATAAGATAACTGCAAAATGATAACTTTCCAGAAATAATTATTTGAATATAAATATAAATATTAACTATGGATAATAATAATGTAGTTATAATTTGAAAAAAATGTAAAAAGAATCATAGGACATTTACATGTATTAACAATGAATAATTATCAAAATTATAAAAGGATAATTGTTATTTTATAAAGGATAATTATTAGAATTATATGTAGTTATTATCTAGATTATCGCAGCACAATTTGTTGAATAAAAAATTTAAATGGATAATTTATTATCTCCAAAAATTATAAAATAATATTTTATTTATAATTTTTGAAGGACAATAACAATACATATTTTTAATAAATTGTTAAAATAATAATTATAAAAAATAACATCTGAGTATTTATCATGGTAAAACGTATAAAATGATAATTTTTGATAAAGTATCCAATAATAATAATTATTATTGAGATAATTGAAAGAGCATGTGTTGGACTAGAATAATTTTTTGAAAACTATCTATGAAAGAGAAATTTTAAACACATGTGATATTTTATTTCTTTAAGAAATAAAATATATGGTTTCGTTCATTAGAATCTTAATGAACCATGACAATTTATGTTTGAACTATTCCCATAATAATGTCACAATGTGTTTTTATTGACCGCTTTATCCTTTCTTTTTGACATCCATCTTTTTTTAGGATGGTAGTTAATTACTTCCTAGGACCGCATTCCCACATGTTCCTTTAAAAATTATATTTTTCTATAAATTTGATTGACTGTTCATTATTATGATCACATTAGAGTGTATGTATCCTATTAAATTGGTTGTGATTTCATGAGTGATATTTTTGTAGGTTTTATCTGTGTTTGATTATGACAACATTTTTTTGTATGCTTCTATATACACATGTTAATATACTACTCCTACTCGTTTTCTTTATATGTATATGTATTAACATACACTGTTTAATTTTAGTTATATTAGAGAGAGTTGGAAAATCATTACATATTAATCCCATTTGGGGGATGAATTCATGATTGCAATGATAGCGACGAGGGATCTAAGCACACAGTTGATTGGCGATGTATCCATGGGGTCCTGTCATGTGTGTACTCTATGTAGCCTTGATTAAATGTTCCATTCACTTTGAGATAACCCAATAAATGTTAGAACAAGTTATTCTCATCCAAATGATCTTAGTTTTATGGTACTCTTGAGGGATACATAACACCAGGAAACACCTCCATAACACTGTGAGGGTTACATACATGGGCTGTTCATTTCATCATTATCATTTAAAATTATTTTGGAATAGATCCGAATTAGGTATGGTTGGTAGAATTGGTAACCTGGTTTTCTCACATTCACTCAGTTCTATATTGTATATTTGTGAACTTCCGCTTTTTATTATTGTTTTGTTATACATCTATAAATGTGGATATCCGGTTAAGAAAAAACTTGTGGTATCCTACAGAGTCTAGTACTCATGCCCCACTAATGAATTTCAATTCACTTATAGTTTTTATAAGACCTGTTGAAGGGTAAGGTCCATGTGGTGTATGACTGAGCAGGTGGAGCATTCAGCCGGGGGGAGCATGACAGGCCCTGGAAGACCATCCATTTCTTTTTTTTATTAATTTTTTTCATTATTGACATGCTTTCAACATTAGGAGATTCTTTTATTTACCATAAATTTATGGAATTTAATTTTTCCCTGATTTATTTAATTATTTAATATATTGTATTTATTGTTTATTTATAATATGATATGTATTTAGATTATAATCTCCCCATTGACAGACTGAAACCCTCACTACTAGTCACCAGCCTCTTGCATACAGGGAGGCACACATGAGGTCATGTGGAATTCTAGATTGAACCCGATGTTTCAGGTTGGGATGTTACAAAATTTTATTTAAGGGCCATGGATCACTAACTTCTTCTTCTCTTGTCCTGGTTTGGTACAAAATAATTGAGTGATAGTATTGTTGGGACTCGAAAATGTTAGCTATGTCAATTCCAAGCCATCATTGTATAGTGTACCTCTAAATATTCATAATGTGGGGAACATATGTTTTGTTGTTACTGTTGATTAAACTCCCATAGGCTGATAAACATGATATTAATATGTGATTAATGAGATCTCACATATGTTCTTAAAGAATGAATTGGAAAACATGTTCATATTCCATATATATACATTTTGATATTATTCATAATAATTAATTAATTAAATTCTTTTTTTGTGATATATGTTTATAATAGTTTCTCTAGTGTGATATATCTTTTAATCCATGATTTTGGTGTATCATTATTATAATTAATTAGTTGAAAAGGACATGATTTTTTTGTTATTATATAAATGATGAATTTTTATAATGTGAAGGGATGGTGAAAATGGTTACTTCTAGGTGGGTTTTAACTTAAGATGATGCTTGACTCATAGGAATACCATGTGTGACCCCACAAACTAATTAGGGTCTATCCTAATGATTTTTTTCACTTCTTAAAATTATCAATCTCATTATAGAAAATTTTAAATTAGTATTGTATATGTAACTACTATGGATGCATACTAAAATAACATACAAATGAAATGTTTTAATCATTTACCATTGAACATATAAGATAATGTAGTATAGGATTATTCCACTTATACTACATGGTATATGCAGTAGGTCAACATCAATAAGAAGTGATTAACAAAGTGTTTATCATAAGAATAAGAGTTTCGATCAATGGTTGAATATTCTATTATTTTCAACTCCATCATTCTTCATTATTTTAGATAATTGTAGACTTATAGGATTCCAAAGAATGGGTTTTGTTTATTTGGGAATATTAGAACTAGTATAGAATCTGAAGGAATAACACGTTAAGATCAATTTACGCTCTTGTTGGGACAGAAACCATTTGATTCCATGTATCATACACTTCCATCTATGCTGATGCAGATAAGGGATCATCTAGATGACTTAGATGGGATTCAAAAAAACAAGTACTTCACCGTGAGGTTCACTGGGGTTGTAATCAACGGTTGTGGTTAATATTAATTTATTATGAAATGATAACCAAAATCTAAACCAGATGATGGTGAAGAACCTCCATCCACTTTCCATGATCGATAATATTTTAAGTTAGTTATGAGGATCCAGATGGTTCTCTCATACTGATCGTCGATTAGGTTATCCCTAGTTGAAAGTTAGAGATTAGAACATTCTAAAGATGCATTTTTAGTATAAATATGGACTGAATTTATTATTTCTATTGAATTTTAGGCTAAAAACCCACATACAATGTTCATGTTCCTAACAAACAAGATATTAAACCAATATATAGACTCATTAGTCTTAGTATTAATTAGTTTTATCCTTACCCACCTGAAGATAACAAAACTACATTCCAGACACATGGAAATAGTCTTATGTATGCTTCAAGAACAAAGGATTTATGATAGGACATTGAAGTGTGACTTGAGGATTTGAGAAGAGATATTTTTAATAAATTTGGAGTTTGAGACATGTATACCTATATTCCCAGAGAAATATAACGTATTAATGTATTATAGACCATCACATAACGTGTTTCATATTTGGATATTTATATTTTTATGTGATATTATCGACTGTTTATCCATGAAATCTCTCACTTTTCACCACACATAACAACACTAACCAAGAAGGGAGAAATGCTACATTAGTTAGACAAATGTTAACAGTATTTAATAAATCTAAAAAGAAGGTTGAGAATAGATATAGTGGTAACAATCATTGATAATTAGATTTTATATGCATTATGTTGTCATGCATTAAGGGATGGTTTGGGAGTGGTGTAGATACCCAAAGAAAAGGTTGTATCATCTGGGACGTGTTAGCTCTGAACCATGTGAGGAACAATCCAATACATGTCATGGAACTCGAAGTAGTGGTCCGCACTATGAAATATTGGATACACAATCTCTTTAATGATAGATTTATTATTTATGTGGACCACACAATAATTCACAATATTTTCACACCAAAGAACATGAATCTGAGGATGATACGCAAGGGTGGGTATCTTTAGATGTTTGATTTTTGAGATTTCATTTGAACTATGTAGTTAAGAATTCTTGGGAAAGAATGTTATAAGGATGGGTGACCTCCTCGAATGTATACTTGTTGAATCTAGGGATGCGATCTCAGTAATATTAAGGAATTGGATCCTAATAAAACCATTTTGGTATTGTCTCTTGATGCTTTATGTCTATGTGGGTGAAGGTCGAGCACCATATTAGGGGTGTGTTGTTTCATACAGTTTTGATAAGTATAGTTTAAGTGATAGGAAATCATTATTTATGTTATGATGGGGATACCAAGGAACACGATGAATCTTGATGTGTCTTGTGTTATTGTTGGCCAGCTAAATAAATATGCTCTTTTATTAAATAATATGGATACTAACTCAATATAGGAGATGTGAAATCTTTATGACATAGATATTGTCAACCTACATGGAGTTACCTTGTGCATTTTTTTTATTGAGAAACAAATTTTTTCATTGTTCTTTTGGTAAGGATTTTATAAATCCATAGGGACTCAATTTAGATTGATCATGGTGTACCATCCTCAAATCAATGGGTAGGCTGATAAGACTACACCCATATTGAATGATATGAACTGAGGATTCATGAAATACATTGATGGATTGTAAAATGATCATTTATCCTTGAATGAGTCCTTAATCAATAACATATATCACACATCAATTAAGATGGAACCATATAATTCTCTTTACGGGTGGTCATGTCCCTCACCTCTATATTTTCATGAGTCGAGTTAGGTTTCATTTTTTCCCATTACATTTAAATTTCTCACTTCCTAGAGAATTGAGAAATCATATACCGACCATAGTAGGAGACCATTGTATTTTAGTATGGTATAACTGGTCTAATTATTTGGAGTTTTCGATTTGGGCATAATGGTATGTGAATACAAGGAAAGTTATAATTACAGTTTGTTGGATCCCTTGTAATCACTGAGTGGATAGGGGTAGTGGAATGTCGTTAGAAACTGACTTCTCATTTCCAGGTATTCACTCAATGTTCTATATATATAAAAAATTCATAGGTATATACCCAAACCATGCATGTTATTTATTGTGTGGATATACAACTGCAGATAGATGAGTATTAAGAGGACTGTCAGGTATAGATCCTTGATTTAAGAGATAATGTTTTGTGAGTAACTATGGTATGAAATTTATGGATTCATTGTAAGAATGAAAAAATCCACGAAGAGATGTGGGAGCATGTTTTTGGTGATTGAGATTATTGTCTTTAGATGTTTGAGCATGATGAATAAACACTTCTTGAGGATGAGAATTCTATATTGGGGATGAATTATAATATCACATTTATTAAAAGATAATATAAACTATTTGTTGATATATTATATGTTTATCATTTGGGGAAAAAAATTTCAAGCATATAATAACTTAATTAATGTGCTAAAGGTTTTTTGTATGGGACAATTTATAGTTAACTCCACAATATTCAATCGAAAATAGTCAATGTTGTATGC
Organism: Viscum album; assembly: GCA_963277665.1. NCBI lineage: Eukaryota > Viridiplantae > Streptophyta > Magnoliopsida > Santalales > Viscaceae > Viscum > Viscum album. The sequence continues at coordinate 1,750,363,879 of OY728157.1, read as the reverse complement.
TATGATGGTGAGAGATTTTGAGTCCCATGAAGGCTTTTCCTAAAAAAAATAAAAATATTAGAAATATTATATTATTCATACATGACTTATATGAGATAATTTATTAACTCTATAACATTTTATCTTATGAGTAATAGGAGATCACAATTATGTCCTTGATGTACTGACTATTGTATGCATATTATAATAATTGTATGGTGAAAGAAGTTGGATGGATTTCTCATGAGAATAATTTTATTAAAAATATACATTATATTATTTCTAAAAATATTTTATTATATCCCAAATGGTGAATTTTACATAAATTATGAGACCAATGTTAGGTTTGTAATGGGGCGTTTCCCTTGGTGAGATATAATATCTATTCACATCACGGGTTTGAAACATCATAGATGAATAAACCACATAAATATTGAATGAATTAATTATTTATTTTTTTCATGTAATAAATAATTATTAAATATCAAATGGTGAATCGACTAAATATTTTATTTTTTGGACTTCTTGTTCACCACAAAACAAATTACCTCCAATTTTTTGTGGAGTAATTCGAAAAGATGAAATTTGAAACCTTTTTCATCCATTTTAATCTACAAAAAAATTATGTAATTGGAATCCAGAGTACAAAATCATGTAATGGACTGAGTGGTAAAATTGGGCCAGAGTAGAATCTTGTCAAATGAACTGGAAACAACAACGTACATTGGGAGAACTAATGGACTTCTGTGGAAAATATCACATGATCACTAGAGCAGTGATACTCTTGGAAGTCTAAGTAGTATGTCATGTCCTCCTGGTCCCACTAGGCCCTGCCTTGTCCTAGTCCACCTTGTCCATTGTAGTAACATCTTTCAATCTCGTCTCTCTGAGAACCTCTATCAAAACATCAATATTCTGCACCAGACACAATACATGTAGGAGAAACCCTTGCAGATGAGAGTAACATTGTACTTAGTATGGAACCCCAAGACCCTCTATGGTATCTTAGAAATACACAATATAAAACACCACAAAACAACCATGAAGTAAATAACAAAGCCAAAACCATGATGTAAACCACAAATCTTTAACCATAAAGTAAACCATAATGAGTATTCATAGTCATCTATTCTATGTTATATAACCAAACATATACCTAGCTCATCTAGAAATACAGAACTCAACCGCAAAGGCACATAAGGCTCCAACCTCAAATATATTACCAGTATTTCCAATGATGGTTCAAAGATAGGTTCTGGAGTACACACACCATGAGCCATCCATCCCTAAGGAAACACATCTATTCTATGTACACCATTAGGTACAAATCATCCATTTCTAATGGAATGTTTGAAAGGATTTTATCCATTGGAAACATTATCCTAGAACTGCCTCTAGTACCCAACATAAGAGGTTTCTCTATCATAATCTTATGCCTAAGGCAAGATAAATCGATATTATGTGAAAAGGCCCACTCCTCGACGCAGTGTTCAGTTGGGGGAGAACTACTGCAATCCAACCCGCGATATCTCAGTCTCTCTAGTAAGAAGTAACATGAACCTCCTTTAGTTGACAGAGCACTAAATTCTACCTTTTTATCGATTACATTAAATGGAGGGGCCCTCTCTTTGTAACGTTGTCCTGCAGTCGAGGGAGCTCTAACTCTCAGGAAGTACCTGGTCCCCATCACTACTCAGAGAGGAAGGAGTACTACTCTATAATTGAGGATTTTCACCCTACCTAGTAAGGGATTACAACTCTGTTATTTTGTTCATTGTGGGGGACCCACACACTAGTATGGTAGGGTAGAACCTACCCAAGGCTACATGACCTGCACCCTTGCACATAAATAGAGTACCGAACCTACTAGAATAAGGTGTAATGAGGACCCGTGCTAGAATTGTCATGGGAGTACTAATCGGTGACTAGAGGACCCGCACCCTGGTAATGTAGGGAGAAACGGACTCTGTCACAATATCTTTTATAGGGGACCCACAACCAAGTATGTCATGGGGGTATCGACCCCAGAAAAGAGTATCTATGCCCTAGTACGAAATTGGAGTACTGACTCTACCGTATCACTGCATAAGAACCCGCACCCTATGTCAACAAGGGAGTACCTACTACTACCATATAAGACATGCACCCTAACTAGTAGGGGAGTACCTGAATCTATTTGAGATAAGTATGTAGACCCTCTCCCTAGTTCAGTAGGGTAGTACTAACTCCAAAGATAAAAGAACATACTCAGGGGAAAACAAAAACATAGCCCTGATGCGGGGAGTCCTCTCTCTACCAGAGTGGATGAATAACGAATAATCACGCCATGATTCATCAAGGAAGTCACCATCATAACTCTTACCATAACAGACACCATGGTTCTTCTCTTCATGGAATCAGTCTTACCTCAACAACCATGAATTTCCACAAATATGTGACCTGATGGACCGCCATGTAATAATGGATCCAACACAATAGACAATGCATCAATTAGAAATCTGGTCTGTATGTTATAGGCATGTTAATATGAAGGGCTCGGGTGGATTTGTGTTTGATCAAACATGGTTGTACATCCACATTTTCCAAAGAAAGGCAGGAGTGTCTCAAAATTACCACATCGTCTCATGGGTTCCAGTGCCATAGACGGTTCGTCAAATAGACATCAGGATTAGGAGATAAGTCCTTTTAATCATAAATAGGTCAAAATGGGTCTAGGTCTAGTCTGACCTAACATGATCCATATTAACCTGACCGAATCTAGGTTTTCCTGACCTGACCCATTCTAACATAGTTCCGACTCAGGTCCGTCTTACCTGGGTTGACCCGGACCGACAAGGATGGACAAATCTGTCTAGACCTCCTAGCGGGGCTGCCCCCCAAACTCACCCTGGACCATCATTGTGGGTCGAACCCTTCTCCTCAGACATGGAATAGCCACGTCTGGCACTTGGTTGTGTGGCTGGGCCGATCTGTCACATCCCTAACATCGAACTGCATGGTGGGGTGACTTATCCACATGGCTCCACGTCGGTGCCATAGTAATCTAGCGCCACGTCCCATTGAGTCTGAGGTTTTCTCCATCAGGGCATGCCTCCTCCTCCCTCCATTGGCCAGGTTTGGATCCCATCTCTTCTCTGCCCGGTATGAGGTCAGCGGCACCGCGTGCCAGCCGTAGCTTCGGCGGTCTGGTGGGATCAATCTTGTGTCCCGTTTTTCACATTGTTTATTCCTGTGGTCTCCAGCGGATGCCCTCTTCATGATAATAGATCTGGATCTTTCATTCCATCAATTTCAATGAGCCTATCACAAGGAACAATCGTGTAGAGGGGCTTAGGCTTTGATCGTGTCGTCCATCTTCCTCCACGTTAGAGGATAAAAACTGGGGAGGTTTTGGGGAGTGTAGTTTAATACAAAATAAATAAATCCCAACATTGAACCCCCAAAGATACACTCTATCATGAATGAGCGACTTGCAGATCAACCTATTTGTGGGTTGATCCACATCTGTCGTTTTAAAAGAACAGTGAATAGGGAAAACCATTAAACAATACAAACCCCAACCTCTTGTGATGTCTGATGTCATGGTGTTTTCCATCGAGGATTTAAGACATCGACGTCTCTTCTCAGATCCGATCCTTGAAAGGCGTTATAGGTGCTGAAGATCTGCCAATGTTGGTAATTCTTCACTAGGCTAGAAGTCTGACAGTTGTTCTCTAATGAATCATCCAAATTTCTAATCGATATATCCCCAACGTGTCGATTTATAATTAAGAGCACGTCACGACCTTCCCATTATGGTGTAACTCCGAGTCATTACACAGAGAGTTTAACGTGCCACTATTTAGAATCACTAATGTGTATTGTTGCCTCTATATCACTACCCCGCAGCGTCGCTTCCATCCAATAAAAGGTGATAATGATAAGAAAATATTTCTATTTTATTATTTTATTATTTTTCTCAAAAATTCAAAAAAAAAATAACTTTTCCGCTCGTCCATTCCTGTAAAAAGTTAAGAAATTTCTAGGTGAATCCTAGAATTCTAAATTCAACAGTCCCCACATATTTTTGATCCGAGCAACGATTAAAAAGATAGAAAATATGGCTCGCGTGTTTACTAAACGTGCCATAAAAAAGTACAAAACACTATTTTGGGCTCTTCGGACCATGGAATATCATGTCGCTGTATTTCACAGTTTAAGAATAATTCCATAAGAATAAAAATTAAACAAAAAATTCTAAGATTTTACATCTTCCCCACCATAATATTTTTTCCCCAAAAAGCTAATATCAAATCTTATGGGAGGAAATTTAATCAGCAATGTTTTATAAACTTCTTCTAGGAACATGCCATGAAGAAACACTAGGACCAAACACTCTCATGTATAGCTCTTGCTAGTTCAACATCATGGCACAACATGAACATGTTTATTTAGTTGCAACAAGAGGGAAAAGAACTATGTACTAAAATTAATTTTCAGTCATGGGGTTCAGTGGTTGACCTCCATGCTAACCTGGAACATATCATTGAAATAACTACACAGTCCACATCCTCCCATGGATGCATTGTGCCAAAACCTGTATAGGCTTTATGAATTCATGTTTGATGTTAATGCACTGGATTAATTAAGAATGAAACAAGGATTCCCATGAAGGAACGGTGGGTCATACTTTTCCCTCTTCCTATAACTACTAGCGGCATTACAAAAAGCTGAAACAAGAACAAAGAAACTCCCACTATTGGGTTCTCTACTTAGTAGATATGTTTAGGAATCATTACACACTATGAAAAAAACTTGTCGTCTAACTCTTCCACCACCGAACAAATCATGTGTGAATTTTTATGAGATTCTAAACTGTACTTCATGGGATTTCCTTTTTCTACAAGGGAAATCCCATATTTACCACATAGATATACTGAATCTCTTACCTACTATCATTATTTCAGGCATGAATGGTAGTTGTCCATAACATGAATGACATTGTAAGGTCTCGACGCCACGAATAAGAGATCCCATATATAATTCTCCCCTTCAAGAGCCAGGTCACACTATCCGTATCTATGTGTTATCTACGGGTATCTTCTATCAAAAGTCTCTATGTGTGAGGGTCAAGTCCATGGTCCAACCAAATTCTCCAATTATCAAACAGGACTCGTGGAAAAAGGAATGTCCAACACTTGTGCCTATTTAAAAAGCCAACAAAGGAAAAGGCCCAATTCCAACGTTGAAATTATCATGTACCTTCTTGGTCAAGATCCATGACTATGTGTATCTATCCATGCCAATGTCCTTCAGCTCCCTAATCCTAGAAGGAAACATCCCATACTGCTCGTCTAGATCCTCCAAATCGTCTCATGACTTGTGGAACTCTGGGATCCACGAACTACCTCTTCCAAGGAGGTTTTTTTGCGGGCTTCCTCTTAGAAGTATGGTGGGCTGGAAAATCTCAATCAAGATTCCTATAGCAATTACATGTGTACCATCACCTCTCTTATAGCTGATCTACTCCTTGGGGAAGCTATTGTGAAACAAAACCATGTATTTATGTCTAGGCATGGGTTTTCCTCCTCCACCGTGATCCCATCGCCACTCATCTTCTAGCTAAATTAGACACCTTTACATTGTGAACTCTTCCATAATTCATGTCCACATGATCCTCCTCTAAGAAGAAATCATGTTCCATGGCTCATTCCAGTACCACAACATGTGTTGGAATGATGAGAGGTATTACCAATGTCAGGATTTTCCTGCGCAGTCCCTACGCGATGATCTGGGCCCTGATGTAAGGGCCCCCACAATTTTTGTAGAGTAGTGATAACAATCTAATAATATTGCTGAGTGATTTCCTATGGTCATTATATCCTTCTGTAGGTGTAGTATCTCTTGTATGCATACACATTTTAGAGTCACTGGATGGAACTCTTCTATAAAGTGGCACTCAAAGTCTATCCAAGTGAGGGTCACCTCATCATGAGTATAAATAGTCAGACTCAGCCATCTTCCCACTGATTCCGAATGATGAATTATAGCTAGGACTTCTATATAGTCAAAATATGTCCTCACTAGGTGGAAAACATATGTATCAACCTCAACCCAATCCTCAGTCACCTGAGGTTCTATCTTGTCACAAAAACTAGGAGGTCTCTCCCTCTAAAACATGTGTAGCACACTCATCCTACACGCATAATCACCCTATATATCTAGTGGAAACCACTTCTCGATTTGTGGTGGTATCACTGGTGCACCACCAGAATGTAACTCCCATGAATCATTGCCCAACACCTAGGCCTCAACATGGGGAAGATCATCATCATGATTCTGCTATTGAATCTCATTTAACTGTCATCGTGGTGCCATCCTGAAATGTGTCAAGATGAACCATAATTAAGAGTATATCTGGAGATCATACTAAAGAAGGATATCGAAATCAAAATCATTCATACATGTTGCATAATCCATTTATTTCCCTACTACCAATTGTTCCATGTTCCAAGTCGATTAATAGTTGTCTAAAATACTGGAGTATGGATACGTCAGCCTATATACCAACAACTTAGTCCCTGGATAGAAATACCAACTTGAAACAGTTAACACTATTTTTCACGAACAAAAACAATAGTTCCTTGGTCATTGAGGTAGAACTAACAACCATTGATACCACTTTGTCATGAACTGACCCCCAGGGCGTGAGCAATGACATACACCAAGCCCGCCTCCTAATGGTCGGGGGTTGGTGACTAGCCCCGAAGGCGTCAACCTGCATGTGGGAGGCATTTTCCTAGAAACATGTATAGACATGCACTCAAAAACCAAATACACAATGCTGAAATGTGAAAACTATGTAATTGGAAATGAGAGTACAACAAAAAGTAAATAACTTAGTGATAAAACCATACCAGTATAAAATACCAACAAAAGAACTAGAAACAATAGGTACAAAGGGAGCACTATTTGAAATCTTTGAAAAATACCACATGATAGCAAGAGTAGTGAGGATACTAGAATATGAAATAATATGTCTTGTCTGCCTGGTCCTACTGGGCCCCACCCAGTCCTAGGCCACCAATACCATCGTCATAATGTCTATCAGTCCCATATCCCTAAGCGCCTCTATAAAAACATCTAACTTATACACAATACACAATATGTATGGAAAAAAACCTACATGGGGGTGAGTAACTCAGAACTCAGTTGGGTTCCCCAAGACCCATGATGATCTCTCATAAATACAAAAATGAAAACACCACAAAAAAACTATGATGTAAACCACAACGCTAAAACTAAAAAGTAAACCAGAAATACCAAAACACGAAGTAAGACGCAAAGATTATTCATAGTCACCTCTACTCTGGTTTATACCCAAACATATACCTAGGTCATCCAGATATACTCGTCTCATCCAAAAGGAATCATAAGGCTCCAACCACAACACAATTACCACAATCTCCAAAGAAGGATCAAAGAGTAACTCAAGGATCATGAGTATACACTCCATGAGATTTCCATCCCTGATGCAACCCATCTGAGTGATGTACCCTAGCAGGTACAACTCAACCATTCCTAATGGTACATACAAAAGTACGTGCTCCATCAGGAACTATCTATTAGAACATCCTCTAGTTTCTGACCGAAGAGGTCTTGGTGTCAAGATCTTGCCCCCGAGGAAAAAGCAAGGGATCCCAAGTGAAGAGTTACACTACTAGATGATGCATTCATTTGGGGGAGCACTACTTCAATTTAACACACTATATTTCAGTCTCTCTAATAACAAGTTTTATGCTCCTCAATAAGTTGAGGGAGAACTAACTTGTACCATAGTATTGATTACATCATGTGGTGGGGCCCGCTCCTCGTAAATGGGTCCTGCACATGAGGGATATCCAACTCCAATGATGGACCTTCTCCCTATCACTACTCAAATATAGGGAGTACTAATCAATAAGTGATGACCTACACCCAATCCTATTGTAGTTTAATAGTCTGGATGTTTGTTCATAGTGGGGGACCCGTAGACTAGTACATTATGGGAGTACCAAACCTTGGCTAGAGGTCCCACACCCTATCATGTAAGAGTTGTAAGGACTCTGCAGGAATAAAGTTTAAAGAGGTTACAAAACCTGAATTTGTAGGGGAGTACAACTCAGTTACATGGGGACATGTGCCCTGTTAAAGTAGAGTGTAACCGAATCTATCACAATATCTGCTTTTGGGGACCAACACCCTAGTATATCAGGGGTGTACGAAACCCAGGCTAGAAGAATAGTATCCTAGTATATTTGGGTAGTATCGAATATGATGATGCATTGCGTAAGGGGGACCGGCACCCAGGGTCGATAGGGGAGTACCTGTTCCTAACATAGGGGACCCACATCAAACATGTTTAAGGTGTACCTAAAACTATGTGAGTTATGTATGGAGGTTCTGCGCCCCATGTCCAATAAAGGAGTATCGAGTCAAATGATAGAATAACCTGCTCATAAGAAAACAAACCCACACCCATGACATGGGGATTCCCATGTCTGCCGGAGCAGAGGAGTAAGGAATACCCGCGCTTTGAGTCGTCAAGGGAGAAGTTGTCCCTACTATCATAAAAAGAAACACCCTAGTTCTACTCCTTATGTTATCAGTCATACCTCAACTTCCACTATGTTCCAAAATTAATTAAACAAATAGACTGCCATGTCATAAGTGTTCATACATGACAAATAGCGTGTCAATCAGATGTATGGTCTGTATGTTATTGTCATTTTAGTACTGAGGTCCTGGTTGGATTCGTGTTCTATCTAACCTAGTCATACTTCTAAATTTACCAAATGTCAAATGGAGTCTCTCAAAATGCCTTTATCTTCCCATGCGTGCCAGCACCATAGACTATTCGTCCAACAAACATATGGTTAACGAGATAAGGCCCTTTAAGAGTAACTAGGTTGAAATGAGTCCGAGTCTGGTCCGGCCTAGTCAGACCGACTCGACCCGACCCAGTCTGGGGTGACTCGACCCGATCCATGATTACTCGAATTGATCTGAGTTGACCTGACCCAATGTAGGTTGACCTGACCATATCATGGTTGACCTGACCCGATCCGAGTTGACCCGACCTGGGTTTGACCCATCCCGGGTCGACCCATCCCTTCTGGGCCGACCTGATCAGTTTGGCTTACCTGACGGCGCTGCTCACCAGGATACCTCTAGACCACTGTTGTAGGATGGCCCCCTACTCCCCTTATATGAAATTATTGCATCTGGAACCTACTAACGTATTCGGGGCCTCTGGTCATGTCCCCCACGTCAACATGCATTGCGGGTTCACCCCTATACATGACGTCATGAGACTCCAGCTCCACGACATGTCACAACCGCGACTTCTGGCATCCAGATGTGCTACCAGAGCATGCTCTCTCTACTATGAACTATTTGGGTCGATGGACCGCCTCTTCTATACTAGGAACATGGCCAGTACCGACGGGTACAAGGCCATCACCGCTGAGTGTTTTCGTCGGTGTCGGTCATATCTTCTCAAGGCCGTCATACACACTCAGGTGGCCCGTTTTGGCCTAGTTTTCTATCATAGTCTCCACAGTATTCTGCCTTCATTGAAATGGATCCATATCTATCTTTCCATCAACATAAAAGATTCTATCACAAGGAATGAACTTTTGGAGGGGTCAAGCCTTGTTTGTGTTGGCCCTCGCCCTGTATGTCATAGTATAAAAACTAGAGAGGTTTAGGGTAGTACAGTTCCAAAAAAATCAATATCAACAATGAACCCCCTATAGTACCCTCCCACATGAATGAGAAACTAGCGGATAATCATGTTCATGTGCTAATCCACATTTGTCATTTTAAAATAATGAAGAACAGAGAAAATAATTATACAAAATAAACCCTACGTATTACGACATCTGATGTTAATATGTTCTCTATAGAGGTGTTAAGATGCCAATTTCACTTTCCAGATTTGATCATCGAAAGGTGTCACATGTGTTGGTTGTAACAACCCGAGTTTTTATAAGATACATTCTTTTTAATTTCATTCATATCTTCTATTGTACGACACACCAAGATTATCTTGTGCTATACGCAACACTGTATTAGCTTGCAGTATACGCAACACTTTTCTTGGCTCTTGTTACACACAATTTCATGTTCGTTTGATAGAAGTTATTCTACGCAACATTGAGTGTATATATATATATATTCAATGTATAAATAAAATATGGTTGGATTCTGTTATACGCAACAACAATGTAGTTTTGCATTGCACGCAACCCTGACTTGGCTTGCATTACACGCAATCACGACCTTCCTCGATAGCGTGTGTTGTACGCAATACCGGGTTTTACTAAACAACGATATATTATAATAATATTGTTATGAACTAGCCGTTATGAATATTGTTAACTAAATTTTGAATTTTATAACATTATTATTCACCTTAAACATTTCTAGAACATGGTATAAGAACAAAATAATTGTTTCGGGTAAAATAAGTATTTCTTAAAAAATGCAGTTTTGCCGCCTTTTGATGGCGCACACACATTAAATCTAGTTTTTGACATGTTTATAAGTTTAATTTGACAAAATAAAATTCTTCTTTTGAATCAGGATATAAAAATTTACATTAGATAAAGTTTTGATATTTTTCCGATAACTTTCATATTTTAATGAATAGTAAAAACATGCTACATTTTAATTAAAAACAACTTTTTTCATCGTAATATCTTATGTGGTTAAATTATAATATTGAATGGTTTTAAAGTATAAATAGAATATATTTTTACCATTTAATATAATTTATGTCATTAACATTGATTTTACCTTGAATTTGTAGGGTAAATCAATTCAATCTTTTGCAATGTTTTAAAGAAAACCTCATTTTCTTCCGACAACGGGATTAATTTTAATTTAATTTCTGCATCTTTTGTGTATTGAATTTGGAAAAATGGATTCCATATTTGGAATCAGTGGGTCCAAATTTTGTTAATAAGCTACTTTTTATTTTTGGGCATTGTGAATAGTAACTACGGTAAATTTTATTTACTATAGTTAAAGGTAAATCGGGTAATTAAGGGCAAATATAAGATTATAAAATTACCCTAACACTTGGAAAAAATCTATTGTATGGATAAAAGTAGACCCATATAACCTATGGGTCGTATTAGATTCATTTTATGGACTTTTGTCCATGAAAAGAATTTAATTATTATTAAAACCAAAGAATGTGACAACATGTCACTTTCTTAAATCTTATAAGTATAATAATTTTAATTTAGTGATAAACTTCATGAAACATCAAACATTAATAGTCTCCAGAAATATAATACAATTATCTACATCATAGGAATTTATTTATAATTTTTAGGGATTAAATAATTATCATTTATTATGACACAAAGATGATGCAGTAATTGTCTTATTAATGAAATATTGACATAATTCCTGTTTTAAATGCCCAAATAAATGTAATTTGAGACTTTTTATGACTTACATTAATTTTCTAGGTTAATATGACATGTTATTGTTGATATAAGTAACTTGTATTGAACTTATCATTCTTTTATGAATTTCATAAAAATCATGTACCAAATAGTGTCAAAATTGACATAAATTAGTTTTTAAATTCCTAAAAATCTCAGGTTCGGCCAAATGACATAGATAAGGATATATATATTAATAATAAACAACTTGGGGTTCGTTTGGCTTGTTATGGAACGTTTATTAACCATATAGTTTAAGAAATAAAAAGACACGGTAAAAGTTAAATTATTTAACTTAGAGTTAAATCTAATTGATAAGGTTAAAATAATAACCTAAACTTGTCTAAATCCTATTGTATGAGAGGATTTCGACCCATCCCCACTTTATCTTCGAAATAATACCCTTTGGAACCATTATAAACCGAATTTGACCTTAATATAAAAAAATATTTTGAGAATTTCTAAGGTGCCCCTCTCCTCCCTTATAAAAGGGCACCTCCTCACTCTCCTCCTCACACCAATTTGGGCATTCAAGCTCAGACAACCCCTGCCAAAATCTCTTCTCCACTTCCAAAATATCATCCTAGAGGTCTTGGTCTTCTTCAAAGGCCATCCTTTGTTCTTTATGTGGAGGTGAAGTGAAGGCGCGTCAAAAAGAGGTAATATCCATTACCGATCTTTTTCAATTTCTTTCTTCTTAAACTTCTTCTTATTTTATTTGTTTCATGATAAAATAATAACATAAGTATTTATTATATACTTATATGTTATTATAAATATGAAACAACTCTAATTAACCTTCTATCCATCCTACGGAAAAAGGAAATCACCGCGCGTGCGTACGTACGTAATATCGTCTCCATGCCGTGGTGTAATCTATTTCTGCCACAACCTTAATTGGATGGGTATAATGGTGTAATGAGTAACTATATATGATTATTATAAAGTGATATTTATACTGAAATAGTATACATACACTTCAACACATTTCCACGACCATGGGAACGATATCATCGCTCGTGTGTACGTACGGACTACCGTCTCCACGACGCGATGAGATTCATTATCCATGTTAACCATTCCAGAATGATTATAAAGTATATATAATGAATAATAATGAAATATATGACATGGTAAATCTACTAGATATATGTATATATATATATATATGTCATCTACTTACTTCCATTCAAGACAATAAGGAAAGGAAAACAGCGTTCATGCGTACGTACGGACTACCGTCTCAATGAATGGTGTGTTTCATTTCATTTATCTATCTATTATATATATATATATACTGAATATATATGATATATAAATCATATTTTATATTCTGTAAGTAAGTAAATCATGATATATGTAATAATAATGTCAAGAACAACAAGTCCAAAAACCTACGATAAATGACACGATTTTACGCAAAACGATTCTTTAACATGGAATTTACAAAAGAACGGGTAATATAAAGTCATAAGTGAACAATATATGATATCATAACAATGAATATGATTCTGTAATAAGTTCATGACATTATTTAAATCATTATACAGGAGGTTCAGATATGTACAAAGCATATCAGACATAAGGTAAGGGAAATATCAAAATCTCATTTTTATCCGAGATTGTTTATACTTTGGTATTGACTGGGGTGTATTTTATCATACTCATCCATGTTTCCCCAATATGTAATATTTATATCCTTCTACAATATTTTATATCCAATTTTACCCTTCGGTGAGTTATTTGTAAAAGATATGAAAGGAATATTTTGTCGTTTTTTGTACGAGGTACTTTTTGACTTTTCCGAAAAAAGTACGAGAAGAATGTTTTATTTTAACTTATACGGCATGAATGGATTTTTTTAAAACATTATTTCCAAGAAGCATACTTTACAGGATTTCATGTTTATTTTTAATCAACTTCTTTTAGTTTAGAATTGTATGACATGTTAAGAAAGGAAAAATGTTTTTGAAGTAGAAAGGATATTTTCCTCAAGAATGGAGTTCAAGTGTTTTATCAAAATTATTTTTCCCTCTAAGATAATAAAGGGTTTTGTTTCTATTCCTATTATTACATTGATTTGATTATGTTGTGATGGAATTATATTTTAATGAATTCTTTATCTTATATGAATTGTTTTATGATGTCACGATGTTTAAGATTCCCATTTTTATTACATGGGTTATGCAATGATGTATGATTTATAATTTTGTGGCACACATAAGAATGGTATCATTATGAGATGGGTGGGACCTATATATCCCTCTAATGCATTGGGTAAAGACTTTATATCTCATGATATAGACATGGATGGAACGGTAGGTTATACTGGTTCAGTGAAACAAGACTGAAACGAGGAGCGAACTCGGTTCAAAAATGGACTTTGTCCATTAAGATAGTCTTGGCAATGAGTTTTGAATAATAAGAAATGATTCTCTATGATTATGTGTGTATGCCACAATGTTTCATGTTTTATGTTATGATTATTGGGATTACATTTCACTGCTATGATTTATCCCATGTTATGTAATTATGATCTCTTTTGCAGGTTAAGATTTCCAAAAGTTATGTTCTAATGTATATGATGTGATTGATATTTCTTTTGTTTACCCTTATTGAGCATTTGAGCTCACCCTTTTATGTTTTCTTTTCCCCAGGATATGAAGAAAGGTTTTAGGTATAAAAACAAGAAGATCTTTATGGGTGATGTTGATGATCTTTCACCATGATTAGAAGATTACGTTCCGAGTTTCCAAAGACACTAAACTATTATGGTCCTTGTGTGTGTGTTTTTGTTATGTACTAAGTATTCTGAATAAGTAATGTAATGTCCATGTACATCAATCATCAGGTCTCTACAGTTGGTATCAGAGGAAATGTTTAGTCAACCTTTGGAAACTAGGATATGAAAATGTTAGTGAGATCCCTAGAGATATTTCTAAGGTATGTCTAGGGATGTCCTTAAGGATAAGTATACGTATAGGATATAGTCATAGAACTACAGTAATGATCTTAGAATTTAACCTAAGATGTTAGATAGTAAGGGTACTCCCCCTTTACTATTTTGTTTTCCGTATAATTATTTTTTCCTCTCACACAATTCTTTTTGGGTTTTAGACGATGGCTGGAACCCGAAGGTACCGTGTTGATCACTATAATGGACAATGCAATGATTGTCCTCCTGAACAAACAAGTGTTATGGGAGATGGAGTGCAAAATTTTATTGCTATACTTACACAAGCTATGAATCATTCTGGACTTCCAAATGAGCAGAGAAGGGAACAATATTCTATTGAGTCCTTCATGAGGCAACATCCACCTTATTTCTGTGGGTCTTCCAATCCACTTGTTGCTGAACAATGGATCAGTACCACTGAAAAGATATTTTCAGTTCTTCAATGTTCTGAACATGAAAAGTCATCTTAGCAGTATATCGTTTGGAAGGTGAAGCTGATCAATGGTGGAATCTTATCAAGAATACGAGGCCAAGAGATTAAATTGAGTCCATGGAATGGGACGAGTTCAAGAACATGTTTTTCAGTAAGTACATCCCTCGTATTCTTCGAAAAAAGATGGAAAAGGAGTTTCTTGAGCTGAAGCAGAAGGATGATGAATCTGTTGGTATATACAAAACAAATTTTACATGACATTCAAGGTATGCATCTGGCATTATCATCCAACCTGAAAGTAAAGTTGATTGATTTTTCAGTGGCTTAAAAACAAGTCTTCGAAGGGAATTAGCTATAAGAGACTTCAGTAGCTATGAAGAGATTGTGTGTTGTGCTATCAAGGTAGAAATGGAAGTTGGTGTTACATATCCATCTCATGGTTTTGACAAGAAACGAAAGATGGTGTTCAAGGAGAAATCTCAGAATAATGGTGAAAAGAAGATTAATGTTTCCTTATGCACAAAGTGTGGAAAGAAGCAAGGTGGATATTGTCTTAAAGGGACTAGAAAATGTTTTAAGTGTGGAAAAGAAGGTCATCGAGCAGCTGAGTGTTGAAGTAACAGAAAAAGGGTTTCTAAAGATGTGAATAAAGCAAAGACTACAGAGAACGCACCACCAACACTTCAATGCTTAAAGTGCATGGAAATGGGGCATTATGAAAATAAATTCCCTAATCCAAGGGTTAGTGATGATCGACATGAGCAACCGCTTAAGGAAAAGGACAAAGGGATGTCACATGAGATCACTATTGG
The DNA here is from genome assembly GCA_963277665.1 of Viscum album. Taxonomy (NCBI): domain Eukaryota; kingdom Viridiplantae; phylum Streptophyta; class Magnoliopsida; order Santalales; family Viscaceae; genus Viscum; species Viscum album. The sequence goes on along the minus strand of OY728157.1, from coordinate 1,750,348,222 downwards.
CGATGTTGAATATGACAAAGATGTGGTGGAATAATTAAGTGTTTTTGTAATGGGATTCCAAAATAATGTTGTATCATGGAGTATTGGAATATTTATGTATTGGGATAATGTGGTATTCAAATTCATTGAGATATTTTTGGAAATAAGATGATATTCGCATAATGAAGGGAAAACGAGAAAATGAAATTTTTAACAGTATTCATGAGCTCATGATTGATATAAGGACTAATTGATATCATGGTTTGAGTATATAGAATTTTGAGGATTTTGGTATGTGGAAAGTGTTAACTTTTAACTGCATTCATGTTTTCACTATGGTTCAATGGGTATTCATTTTTTCAAGAGAATACATGGTTAAGGTATTCACATGATTGTAATGTGACGAACAATATATATATATATGGGGGGGGATAAATGATGGTATTCACATACTTGGTTGATGACATTTCAAGTAATCGTTTTCCATATACTATGAGCTTGGACCGAAGTATTTTAGATAAGCCTAAATATTGGAATGGATTATGTTGGACATATTCTATGTATTGTTTAAGGATAGAACTTTTTTCGATATTACTGATGGGATTTTATAGTAATGTAGTTTTAGAAAAAGGACAACATGCAGGATGGGCGACAACCCATCGCGTCGGACAAGGCTGTGGGAATCGAACCCACAACCGAAGTGAGACTGGCCTTTATCGCCTACCACTGGCTTACATGAAGTCCCTGGTTAATAGAAACTAGTTTTGTTTTATTACGCGGTATGATATATGAAGTATAAGTTCATTTTACGAACCATATATGATTAATCTCACTATAGATGGACTTATGTATTTTTTATAACTTCTCTAACCTTTTGTTTGAGACAGATGGAATGACCCATCATTCTATCACGTGATCTACTAACACATCCCGAATGACAATTTCAACTTCATTTCATTAAGAGATGAAGTGGAAATTATCCAAAGAACGACCAAAGGTGAGACTATACCAAAATCACGAAAGTATTTCTTCTAATTCCAATTTCATCATCTTTAGGGAAATGATCTTAAAAACCAAAAATGTTGTCCTAGTGCTCTTATATCTGATGAATCAGATGGTACATTAGATTGTCACAAATTTATGGATTTGTGATTACTAGATTTTCCATAGCCATGTTCTCTAACACTCTCCATCAGAACTTGATGGTTAGATTTTTCTTCCATATCCATATTTTCACCTATGTTCTCCTACGTGGAAACCCAGTGATGAGTTAATTTGGGTAACCATTATATTTCATACTTTAGTTTTTAAAGTTCAGTTTTGGTATTTCTTTTTAAGATGTGGGTTTTTATGAATAGTAAATGATTTATAACCCAGACGAATTTCGAGGGAGAAATTCATTTTAAGGGGGGTAGAATGTAACAAACCGAGATTTTATAAGATACATTCTTTTTAATTTCATTAATATCTTCTATTGTACGACACACCAAGATTATCTTGTGCTATACGCAACACTGTATTAGATTGCAGTATACGCAACACTTTTCTTGGCTCTTGTTACACACAATTTCATGTTCGTTTGATAGAAGTTATTCTAAGAAACATTGAGTGTATATATATATATATATTCAATGTATAAATAAAATATGGTTGGATTCTGTTATATGCAACAACAAAGGAGTTGTGCACTATACGCAACCCTGACTTGGCTTTCCTTACACGCAATCGCGACCTTCCTCGAGAGCGTGTGTTTTACGCAATATTGGGTTTTACTAAACAACGATATATTATTATAATATTGTTATGAACTAGCCGTTATGAATAGTGTTAACTATATTTTGAATTTTATAACATTATTATTCATCTTACACATTTCTAGAACATGGTATAAGAACAAAATAAATTTTTCGGGTAAAATAAGTATTTTTCAAAAAATGCATTTTTTCCGCCTTTTGATGGCGCACCCACTATAAATCTATTTTTTGAAATGTTTATAAGTTTAATTTGATAAAATAAAATTCTTCTTTTGAATCAGGATATAAAAATTTACATTAGAAAAAGTTTTGATATTTTTCCGATAACTTTCATATTATAATGAATAGTAAAAACACGCTATATTTTAATTAAAAACAACTTTTTTCTTCGTAATATCATATGTGGTTAAATTATAATATTGAATGTTTTTAAAGTATAAATAGAATATATTTTTACAATTTAATATAATGTATGTCATTAGCATTGATTTTACCTTGAATTCGTAGGTTAAATCAATTCATTCTTTTGCAATGTTTTAAAGAAAAACCCGTTTTCTTTCGACAACGAGATTAATTTTAATTTAATTTCTGCATCTTTTTTGTATTGAATTTGGAAAAATGGATTCCATATTTTGAATCAGTGGGTCCAAATTATGTTAATAAGCTACTTTTTTATTTTTGGTCATTGTAAATAGTAACTACGGTAAATTTTATTTACTATAGTTAAAGGTAAATCGGGTAATTAAGGGTAAATATAAGATTATAAAATTACCCTAACAATTGGAAAAATCCTATTGGATGGCTAAAAGAAGACCCATATAACCTAAGGGTCGGATAAGATTCATTTTATGGGCTTTTTTCCATGAAAATAATTTTATTATTAGTAAAACCAATGAATGTGACAACATGTCACTTTCTTAAATCTTATAAGTATAATAATTTTAATTTAGTGATAAACTTCATGAAACATCAAACATGAATAGTCTCCAGAAAGCTAATAGAATTATGTAGAGCATAGGAATTTATTTAGTATTTTTAGGTATTATATAATTATCATTTATTTTGACACAATGATGATGCAATAATTGTCTTAATAATGAAATATTGACATAATTGATGTTATAAATGCCAAAATAAATGTAATTTGAGCCTTTTTTATGACCTAAATTAATTTTTTAGATTGATATGACATGTTATTGTTGATATAAGTAACTTGTTTCGAACTTATCATTCTGTTATGAATTTCATAAAAATCATGTACCAAATAGTGTCAAAATTTACATAAATTAGTTTTTAAAACAAATATTATATTATTAATTGTTATTTAATTCCTAAAAATCTATGGTTCGGCCAAATGACTTAGATAAGGATATATATATTAATAATAAACAACTTGGGGTTCGTTTGGCTTGTTATGGTAAGTTGATTAACCATATAGTGTAAGAAAACAAAAAGACACGGTAAAAGTTAAATTATTTAACTTAGAGTTAAATCTAATTGATAAGGTTAAAATAATAACCTAAACTTGTCTAAATCCTATTGTATGAGAGGCTTTCGACCCATCCCCACTTTATCTTCTAAATAAGACCCTTTGGAACCATTATAAACCGAATTTGACCTTAATAAAAAATAATATTTTGAGATTTTCCTAAGGTGCCCCTCTCCTCCCTTATAAAAGGGCACCTCCTCCCTCTCCTCCTCACACCAATTTGAGCATTCAAGCTCGGCCAAACCCTGCCTAAATCTCTTCTCCACTTCCCTAGTATCATCCTAGAGGTCCTGGTCTTCTTCAAAGACCATCCTTAGTTCTTTAAGTGGAGGTTATGTGAAGGCGCGTCAAAAAGAGGTAATATCCATTACCGATCTTTTTCAATTTCTTTCTTCTTCAAATTATTCTTATTTAGTTGTTTCATGATAAATTAATAACATCAGTATTAATTATATACTGATATGTTATTATAAATATGAAACAACTATATTTAACCTTCTCTCCATCCTACAGAAAAAGGAAATCACCACGCGTGCGTACGTACGGAATACTGTCTCCACGCCGTGGTGTAATCTATTTTCCGCCACCACCTTAATTGGATGGGTATAATGGTGTAATGAGTAAATATATATTATTATTATTATAAAGTGATATTGATACTGAAATAGTATACATACACTTCAACACAATTCCACGACCATGGGAACAATATCATCGCTCGTGCGTACGTACGGACTACCTTCTCCATGACTCGATGAGATTCATTATCCATGTTAACCATTCCAGAATTATTATAATGTATATATAATGAATAATAATGAAATATATGACATGGTAAATCTAATGTATTTATGTATATATATATTTCATCTACTTACTTTCATTCAAGACAATATGGAAAGGAAAACATCGTTCATGCGTACGTATGGACTACCGTCTCCATGCACGGTGTGTTTCATTTCATTTATCTATCTATTATATATATATATATTCTGAATATATATGATATATAAATCATATTTTATATTCTGGATGTAATTAAATCATGATATAAGTAATAATAGTTTCAAGAACAACAAGTCCAAACACCTACGATAAATGAAACAATTTTACCCAAAACGCTTCTTTAACATGGAATTTACAAAAGAACGAGTAATATAAAGTCATAAGTGAACAATATATGATATCATAAGAATGAATATGATTCTGTAATATGTTAATGACATTATTTAAATCATTATACAGGAGTTTCGGATACGTAAAAATCATATCGGACATAAGGTAAGGGAAATATCAAAATCTCATTTTTATCTGAGATTGTTTATACTTTGGTATTTACTTGGGTGTATTTTACCATACACATACATGTTTCCTCAATATGTAATATTTATATCCTTATACAATAGTTTATATCCAAATTTACCCTTCGGTGAATTTTTATGGAAAAGATATGAAAGGAATCTTTTGTCGTTTTTCGTACAAGGTACTTTTTGACTTTTCCGACAAAATTACGAGAAAAATGTTTTCTTTTAACTTATACGGCATGAATGGACTTTTATTAAACATTATTTCCAAGAATATTCCTTTACAAGTTTTCATGTTTATTTTTAATCAACTTCTTTTAGTTTAGAATTGTATGACATGTTAAGAAAGGAAAAATGTTTTTGAAGTAGAAAGGATATTTCCCTCAAGAATGGAGTTCAAGTGTTTTATCAAAATTATTTTTCCATCTAATATAATAAAGGGTTATGTTTCTATCCCTATTATTACATTGATTTGATTATGTTGTGATGGAATTATAATTTTATGAATTCCTTTATCTTATATGAATTGTTTTATGATGTCATGATGTTTAAGATTCCCATTTTTATTACATGGGTTATGCAATGATGTATGATTTATAATTTTGTGGCACACATAAGAATGGTATCATTATGAGATGGGTGGGACCTATATCTCCCTCCAATGCATTGGGAAAAGACTTTATATCTCATGAGATAGACATGGCTGGAACGGTAGGTTATATCGGTTCAGTGAAACAGGACTGAAACAGGGAGCGAACTCGGTTCAGAAATGGACTTTGTCCATTAAGATAGTCTTGGCAATGAGTCTCGACTAATAAGAAATGATTCTCTATGATTATGTGTGTATGACACAAAGTTTCATGTTTTATGTTATGGTTATTGGGATTACATTTCACTGCTATGATTTATCCAATGTTATGTAATTCTGATCTCTTTTGCAGGTTAAGATTTCCAAAAGTTATGTTCTCATGTATATGATGTGATTTATATTTCTTTTGTTTACCCTTAATTAGCATTTGAGCTCACCGTTTTATGTTTTCTTTTCCCCAGGATATAAAGAAAGGTTTTAGGTATAAAAAAAGAAGATCTTTATGGGAGATGATGAAGATCTTTCACCATGATTAGAAGATTACGTTCCGAGTTTCCAAAGACACTAAACTATTACGGTCCTTATGTGTGTGTTTTTGTTATGTACTAAGTATTCCGCAAAAGTAATGTATTTTCCATGTACGTCAAGCTTCGGGTTTCTACATTGTTGATCTGCTGGGGTTCATCATTCATCACAGGGGTGGAATTCCACCAATGGTTCCCTAGAGAATCCTCTATATTTATAATCTATATTTCCCCTGAACATCGATCTATAAATAAGAGAATGTCTCGACGTACCCATTATGGTACGACATCGTGGTATTACCCTTTTTCATTAATGAAATAGTTTCTCTATTATGTACCATTAACGCATTGTTACACTACCAGTTTAATGAGCCACTAATGATCCTCACTAATGTGCATCGTCACAAAAATGCCCCTGCCCTGCATTGTCATCGTCTTCCACTCAAAAGTGGGAATGAAAAGAAAATATTCTATTTTATTTCTTTATTTTTTTATCGAAAATATGAAAAACAACATTTCTGCACAGACCTTTCCAGCATATATTAAGTCATTTCTGGGTAAATCCCAGTATTCTAAATTCATTGGTGCCATCAGATTTTTGACTTGAGAGATGGTTCCAAAGATAAGGAATTTGGATCCATGTTTTCTGAACATACCTTAAAAAATGTTGAAATCTTTGTTACAAGCTCTTCGGACATCAGAATCACCTGTCATCGAATTTCACTGTATCTGAATAATTCCCTATAAAAAAATTACACGGATGTTCTAAGAAGTTATAGTATATTCACTTAACGCTTAGGGAATTTGTTTTCAAATTTCCTTATATCCTTGCAGTTGAAATTTTGAATAATAGTGTTCTTCTTTTTTCGGTTACATTGTTTTTCCTATTATTATTTTCTCTATAATTATTAAAAATTCACTTCTATTTCATACATTAACCACAGTGATTATTTCAATAGATATCATAATGTTTAAAAATATTATTTATCTTCATCATCAATGACTTATTTCTTTTTTCATAGTGTTTATATGAACTCTTCTTTCCTTGGCTTCCCTTAATTCCATTGGACTTGGAAAATTAATTCTCTATATTAGTATCACGTAAAATTAAATCTTTTTTTGATGAGAACTTCATGGAAACCAATTCCCTAAAATTATTTCAATTAATACCATAAAAAACCAGTTAGTCTTTACCTCCATATTGTGTTTATAATATGTAGAATACCTAAATAGCCATGTAATGGTAGCATCATATTATGAAACACTCCCATTTTTTATTTTTCATTAATCTATAAAAGATTCCCCTTATCAAAATTTTATCATCGATGTGGATGAATTAACCAATTAATGTATCCACTAATGTCCTTTATTCCATGAGTATAGTTTCGTTTTCCTCTCCTATATTAGTTAACATTAACCACCACTGATTATTATCACCTAGAAGACAATACACTATAAGGGCATATTTTTCTATTTCATTTCATCCCAAGGAAGAAAATATATTTTCTAGATACTTAATCTATTTTTTTCTACAATTGGATTAGTATTTCAACTAAATAATGAGTGATTTTCCCACATAAAGACATTTTGAAGAATATATTATCTGTATGTAAAATGTTTCTACATTCGGGAAAAAGGATTTTTTATAACCAAGATATATTGTCATAAAATATGCATAACATTCTCAGTTCTGATACTGGAAACATTGATATTCTCATCAGGAAACCAATTATATTGTCCATGAGAATTGATATTATTCTTCTTTACATACAACATTTAAAATAAATAGACTATTCTATATTTAGACCAAAATTTATGATCCATAAATAAATTGAAATATGGTACATCATAAAGAATTAATTTATGCATACTAAATCCAAGAACCATAACCATTGGTTACTTTGGAGAAATCATTACTTTAAAATCATTAATAATTGACGTTAAATAAAATGTTAATCATACATTATAAAGTTCATATGAGTATAAAAAAAGGTTCCTAGTTAGGAATTTTTTCATGTATAGGTTACCCCCAGTATGGCCTGGAACACCATGTTAGAGTTAATACTTCTAGGTTCATCTATTCTATAACCACATTTAATTGTAGTATCCAAACATAAATGTATTTCTAGGAATACCTACATAATATCTAGCATTCAAAATTATAGGATGTTTCCCTATATTTATTATCAAAATTCATCATAGGGTTGTGTTCCCTAATCTATGTTTTCTAAATCCAGCTTCAAAAGTTGTGGAAGAATTCCATTAATACCCACTCTAATGCCATGACCTCAGATTCCCAGATTAGATGTGATAATTTATTACATTAACATGCTAACAAGAAATCAGATCTCGAATGGACAATCAGATTAGCATTCTTGAAAATCTATATAATATACTTAATACCCATAATACATTAGAAAATATTAAATAAAAACCTGATACATACTAAAATGAATCCATTAACACTTATTCAAGGATTTTTTTTCCAAACCTAGGGAAAGGAATAATAATAAGGGTGAGATCAAATGCGCATAAATGGTATGTAACTAGGAAGCAATAATGTATCAATGAGAATAAATCATCATAGAAAGGAAAATTATTGATAACAAATTCTATTAAAATAACTAGATAAGGAAAATTTAATATGAAATGGCTAGAAACATAAAAATATAATGCTTAATCAACAAATTGAAAATTAATTGTATCCATATATATTTCGATGAAAAATCATATGGATGACTAATAAATAAAAATAAATGAAGGAAATTATTAATTATTGGATAAAATGTGTCATAGGTATAAAAAATCATTACAATCAATAAAATTGAAAGATGTTTTAGTTATTGGGTAAACATTTATATATTTTTGTGAACTATTTCTTCTCTTGATACTACTACTGCATATAGGGATGTTCATTAACCTGTCCCCAACCCGTCAAGCTTTCCTTAAACGATCCCAACCCCATGTCATACATGTCAAGAGCATTTATAATTTTGATTAAAAATATTCCTTATAAAAAAATATTGAATAAAGGATACATATTTATCAAAATTTCACCAGTGGATGATAGGTTATGAATTTATATACCATTAAATTACCATTAAAACTTTCATATGGAAGATAATCATTAAACACTTAAAAGTGCCACATAACACATGAATACATTTAGAACTATAGTAAACATTGTTTTTTTACAATAAATAAAACATATAATATCATGAACATAAGGTTATTCATGATATAACATGCCTAAATTATGTTTATAAACCATATTTAAGTGAATTGGTTCATAACAACATATAAGAAAAAATGAATAGAAATTGAGATAAAATCCCTTACAATAAACTTATATTTGTTGTGTGGTTTTTATCATCATGTATACTGGTTTAAAATATGTTACTAACATATAAATAAACCATTTTCATGTTTATAATATTATATATATTCTCCTAATGATGTCTTATTTCCCATTTGTTAACAATAATTCACTATTTTCACTATATTGGTTCTTAGATTCCTACTTATTTTAAGTATGTTTGGTATTTTAATTTGATTTTACTGTTACATAATTCATAATTTCATCATCTATATAATGTAAAAATGGCATAATTATCTTATATATTCCATACAAATTTATTTATTATAATATATAATATTTGGAGATAACAAATGTAATGCACCGTTCATGAAGACGGTTGGTCATACTTATGCATGAATGCTACTTTCATTTAATTATTGTATTAAAATTATTACAAGTAAATGAAATATGTATATTATAATAATATTATCATATATATATTTTATGTGTGTTAAATATTATTATCAATACCATCCTTTATTCATTCAATCTATGGAATAAACGAGTGACATCTCTTTGAAGGGCAGTAGTCCACACATCCTCATACTAAATTATCTTATTTTATCAATACTAAATGAATAGATGTATGTTTAAATAAATTAAAATAGAATAAATACTTTATAAATATCTTATTTATAAGTTATAAATTGGATTTCCCTCATAATAGACACCATGATAGGTGGTAATGAAAAACTACAAAGTCATAATTTCATGAGGGAATAGTTTTCTCTACCCAAAAATAGTATGTTCTTTAACCATTAGATCATGGTTTGTGTTAGTGTATTTATATACAAAAAAATAAAAAATAATAGTGTATTGAGTATACATATTTTGTTATGTAATCATGGAATAAGATTATTATAAGGATTTTAGAGGGAAAATAAGGATGATAGATCGTTGGAATACTTTACCTTAGTATAAGGTAACTCCTTTTAGATTATACCATAGGGATTCATTATAAGGATTTCTACCCAAATAGAGGATTTATTTTAGAAGAGAGTGATGTTGGTAATATATTTTATTTATATTGTATTAGCATATGTGTATTTAGATGTGTGAGGAATGAGTAGATGTGGTTGCCTTTTATAGTAGGGGAAGAGCGAAACTCATGTAATATTTAGAAAAATAAATTATCCAATCTTTTTAAATGTTAAAAGTGGAACCTATAATTGAAATAATTATTTCCAAGATAGGATATTGTATAAATATATCTATTTGATAGCTTTTTTACAAGTTTATATGAATTTTTTGGCCTTAGGATAATGGTGTAATCCCTCATTATTCGTAAATTGACCTTAATTGTTGTAATTAATTTTAATCACAATCACAAATATTTTTCAAAAAAATAACTACTTAAACATTATTAGACATTATAATATACTATTATTTAAAATATAGAATCCAGTTTTCCAAATTCTACTCACATAAGTTGTATAAATTTATTCAAAAATCACACATGCGGGTGGGATGGCAATGAAAATATTAAAAGTAAAAAACGCTCGAATGATTGATAAGATTTATGTAGTCAATTTCGAAGTGATATTGTTTAAAATTACCTAAATTATATTAATTTAAAAAAATATGATATGATTAAACAATAAATACAGTCTATAACATTACTTATTATTATATATAATTTAGCTGAAAAAAAGTTTTAAACTAAAATTTAGTATAGTTCACCATTCACTTAAAATGAACCTTTAGAGAAAAATACCAAAAATTCACCCTAATATAATATATATGTATCTCGTAAAATGATGATGTTTATTTTGATATATTAAATTAGTAAACTAATAAAATTTAACATTAAAAATATATTCTCTGTTAAAATATATATAATTTTCTTTTATAAAAATAAAGTTCTTCTGTGTAAAATATAGATTGATCGTATTTCATTCCAATAAAACCTAATGGATGGATATATTTTCTTTTAATATATAATATATATATTTTATTTAAATGATTAAATAATTTTTATTAATTAGGATTATTATGAGAAAACTAATTTTTATGGATAAAAATAAATATATTTTATTTTATAACCAATTGGTTGTCATTTTCATTTCCCATTAATTGTTAACACATGAATTAATTTTATATTTATATAAAAATAAATTTTTATATGTTATTTAACATAATTTATAATCAATATTATGATATAAAGGATATATAATATTATATAAAATAATAATATTTTTATAATATATTTTAATATTGGTGAAACTTAGTCTAGCGTGTAATGCAAGATATTATAGAAGGTTGTTCATTAATGTAATGAAATCTATTGAGGAAGGTCACTCTTATGTGCATTTGAAGTTATATAATATATTATATTAATTTATGATAGTAAATATATTTTAAATTGTTAAGTATTAATATTCCCCTTTTTCACTTGTTGTTGCATGTCATACAAGCTATCGAATACAAGGTTATTTCATTATAATATCATGGTATTAAGAGATTAGTAATTTTTCAAATTATCCTTTACTCTTATTATCCCAAAATATATATCCATGTAATTATACATGATACCTCATCTTAATATTTTCTGAATTGTACAACTCAATATTATTAATCCTTACCCATTATATGTAGATGTTCACATAGGCGCACTGACTTATATACACTTTAGTTTCATGGTGTTAACCTCAAATTCATATTTTCATAGGAACATGGATCCCTCCAGAATTACTATGATGTGTTAATTAGATTTTCATTACAAAATATAAACAACCCATCAAATATATTGAGTATATAAAATATAAATTATGGATCATAATCACCATGGATGTATTGGACCAATTCTCAATAGGATTATCCTTTTATGACTCTAATGACATAACCTATATTGAGATGATGTTAACCAATAATGAAATAAATATCACTCAAAAATAACAATTTGTAGTTTTTCCATACAATTATCTTTTTCTTGAATCCTTAGTACATTTCTCAATTCATATTCATTCAAATCCATGTTATTTTAATAAATAATAATATTAACTATAAAACTAAAAAAACATAATAACCTAATCCTTAAATACAATTAATTAAATCCATTAATATAGAATGCATATTATGATGACCAAATGGAATCACAATATTCCCAGAGTGTCCTTACCATGTATGGAATGCTTTACTGGGTATATCCTTCTACACGAATCTCAATTGGTGATATCTAGAATGAAATATAATTTTTGAATTGTATTGATCATGTTAATATTGATAAATATTCATCAAAATGGGGTATATGGTACTTTTGTTTAGGGTGATCTTGATCATCTCATGATAATAAATGTGGAGTCAAATTGATTCATATCTATATTTACAAAATAGAACTACTGATCACCATGGTTAAACATTTGAATGAATGAATCCCTTTTCATGGATCTCATGGAGATGCTTTAGGATTTTACAAATCTTATGATTTAAATTATATTAGATATATTTGAAATTTTTATGACACCATGTGTGAGTTTTATTAATAAATCAACTATAGATTTTTGTGGAAAACTATGATACACATTTCATAATACATACAAATGTTACTGAAATATATTTATATCATTTAGATTATTTTTTCCTCAAACCATTTGATATAAAACCCCATTGTAAATATAAATAAATAACTATATAATTGATGTGATCTCAATCGGATGTTCAAAGTGATCATCACATTGATCGAAGATCAAATGGTGGTTTGTAATATCAAATGTTACATCACTTCATTTGAAATTTATGTGGTGTTTATGTATAAAAATACATTTAATTATGATGACAACATCAAATTTAACTTGAGGATATATTATATGGTTTGAAGGAATTATATTTTTCAAAACATCAATAATTGAAAATAAATAGATATGTGATGTGATCATTGTACCATCATATTTTATCACTTCAAATTAAGCATAAATATTTTTGGAAGAATACTGTTACACATAGAGAATTATTCACATATGACATATTTTCTTGATAGAGAGTCAAATAAGTTGTTAGTAATTCCAAAAAGGATAGTTAGTGAACATTTCTCCACATGTTTATCATTCCCCACATTTGAAATACTGATCAGTTGAGATTTCCCTTTGTTTCTCTGCTTATGTGGTTATTAATTTCAATCACTATAATTAAAATTCATATTTTATGACATTTCAATATAGTGTCCAAAATCATTATTTTTGAATAATCGATTCTGGTAGGTTCGTCATGTGTATCATTTTCTTTATTTGTATCAATAGTTAACTTATTGCCGTCAACATAGCTTTCAACTACTAAAAATTATAATATTCATGCATTAAATATATATTAGTTCCCATAAAAATATTTCCTCCATGTATTCCTCAACTCATAATGAATTAAATGAAACATCATCTTTTAATCTCAATGGTTTTTATAGTATCAGTTGAATTTCATCATTCTTTTCTAATAAGGACCCTGATATTGATCGGTAAATCTAAACAATGTTTCTTCTAATATATAACATAAAATGATTTCATCATTATTTCTGATGTATCATATTGAAATACCCATTGAATTATTGTTTGAAACCCACTAATTAATCGCTAAGACAAATGGTCATGTAGGTTTATAAAACAATATTTTTACCTTCAAGGTCTTGTGTCATTTTCCACATATTTACCAATAGATTCATCATCATTCTATTTTAGCTAAATGAATTCCTTCTCTATTTTTATATGATTAATATGAGGAATATATCTATTGAAAAATATTCTATTAATCTAATCCCACCTTTTGGATTCAATTTCATCTTCTCACCTTGTATTATTAATAGTATTATGTTAATGATATTCCATTCCTTCTAAATAATTGAAATCCAAAATTAATTTTTCAAGATCTTAACACAGATGAATAGAAACTCTATTATAAATAGTATTTATATATTTATTTACAAATATTGGATGTGTAAAATCCCAAAAATATATGGTAATTTTTATTTATAATGGAATTAATAAAAAATATCACCCTCCTTCATGCATTTAATAGTGCAATATGATTCACATCATGAGAATGTTGTCTGAGCACTGTAAAAAATTCCCTCGAAATCAATAATAATTTTTTTCTCAGGAGGAAGATAATTACATTATCCATTTCGGTTTGAATATAAATGTTTATTTATGATCATACCATTTAATAAATAAAAAGTAATTTCATAAGATACAATTTTAATTAAAGGGAACCAGAAAATAATGAAAAGTCACTTATAATATTTGTAAATCTTGATTCGTTCTTTTCCATCTATAAAACCATTGGACTAAACAATGAACTATATTTTCATTTTACATGTAATTCATAAGGATGACAATGAAAATTTAAATTAAACAAGGAATATCCCCCAAGTGTGTCAGACCATGTGACTATTTAGGGAAAACATAGTACACCTGAATAACTGTTGAGATAAACATGACACAAACTTTTCATTGTTATAAACCCTAGATTCTTATAAAATAAAACCACTTCCATTATAGTATCCATAGAGGGATTTATATCTATGAAAAAAATATAAACATTCATACGAAACAAAATGTTTTTGTCGTCACTACTAGAATTTGTGCTATTTGCAACGAGCTATTTGCGATGGGAGCCCATGGCAAAAAAGCTTTACCGATGGGGTCCCATCACAAATATATCGTTGTAGAAAATGGCGTCGTAAAAACTGTTTTTTGCGATGAGAATCTTCTCCATCAAAAGTAACTCTCTGTTTATAAGCATTATATATAAATAAACTTATTGGGATGGGCACATCGCAAATAGTATTTGTGATGGTAGAAAGGGCATGTCGAAAATACTATTTAAAAATATATATATTTACCATTTGCGATGGGATCCCGTCACAAAATATCTAGTCGCAAATAATAACAAAAATAAAAAATATATATTTATTAAAATTATAATTAATGAAAATATAATATTAATATTATTAAAATATTAAATATTAAATTTCAAAATATTCTGAAAAAAATATAAAACATTCATAAAATATTATTATTATTATTATTTGTAAAATAAACACACATTAACAAATATAATACTAAATAAATATATTTACTAAAAATTTTATTAATGAATAAATAATATTAATATTATTAAAATAATAAAAAATATTAAAATTCTCAATATTCACAAAAAATATAACAAAAAATCAAAATATATTATTCTTATTGTTTATAAATAAACAAACATTAAAAAATATAATAGTAATAATAAATAATAAAATATTTATAATAAAAAATTAAATTATGTAATATTTGCACCAATATAGAAATAATAAACTAAAAATATGTCATATTACAAAAAATCTTGAATTCTAATGTTTTTAACATAAAAAGACACTAAAGGGGTTGTATTCTGGAGGAGGTGGTGGAGCTATAGGAGATAGTGGAGGAAACATGATCCATAAAATGCGAGTTAAACGACACATGTAGTCCACCTGGTTGTGACGCTGCTGCTGCTAACATCGAAGTATCTCCTCCTCGTGCTCGGCTGTAACTATTACTACTATTGAAACCTCTCTTCATTTGTTTCTACAAACTCTCTATAAGTTCAGACTTAATTCGCAACTACTCCTGATACTGTGAGGTAGAAGATGATGCCTCTCCATGATATACTCTTGAGCTGGACGCCGACATCACAGTAGTACCATAAAAATTACTATGAATCACATGAGAGTCGATACCAACTACTCAGCTCTTCTCAAAGCCAAACTAAGTCGCCTACATCCATGCCGCCTCATCGCAATGGTGGCCACTGGTATGATTAATCGTCTCATCGTGACTCCTAGCCAGTGTCTGAGAGGTCGCAGCCTCATATGACTCTATCAATTGTTGTTTGAAATTAAAAAAGTGAAAATATTATATCTACTAAATTATCAAATTGAAAAAATACTAACCAAAATCTAACGATGGCAATCACCTCTAATCTCTCCAGTGGCTGGATCACTCTACATCCTCTGATAAACATTATAATCTATAATATTAGGATGCTAAATTGCCTTTTAAAATATAAAATAATTTGTTTATATTTAAAGTTATAAAAGATATTTAAAAAAGATACTTACAAGATGATCTCTATGCATACTGAATGTATGGCTACCGGTTAGATTTGTCACCTCCTGTCTCCGCGGGATCTACCTACCAATTAATGACATCCTCATAAATCTACCACCCAACCAGTGTAATCATAAGACATCGCAAACATGAGATGAAATGTTCTATGGTCGGTGGGCTCTACATGAATCATCAAAATCTGTCACTCTTTCTTTCTTTATGGTTGTTCTTCTCAAATTGTGAAAATAGATGATGGAAGCATTCATGCATAGATGCCTCCCATGCTGTGTGGATTGCGTTATGTATGCTATAATAGATGAGATACCATAAACCCTAAAATAATTCAGATAATCAAATTATTAATAAAATTAATTTCAAAATAAATATTATTTATTTATATACCATCTAATGATTGAACATTCCGAGCTACACAACAATGGGAATCTATTCCCATTTGATCCATAAATGAGAAAAATAATTTCACAAGATATGCCTCCCCTATCAAACGTCTACATGCACCAAATTGTAAAAAACAAAATAATCAAACAATTAGTATATATATAAATAAATTAATGAAATCAAACTAAAAGATATAGGTTATCATACCTTCGTGTGTGTGGATCAAAGCTATAACGTGGACGTCACTCGGGGATAGGGTTAGGAATAATCATTCTTTCATAATCACACCCCCTTCGTATACCCCCTGAACTACTAATAGGCTGAGGGTCAGATGATCCCAAATCCCCCTCATCTAAAGGTAGCTCAGGCTCCTATAACATAAGAAATAGTTCAGGGTCCATATGACATAGAAAATGATTGATGTTAGTAGATAGTTGAAAATATCTATTATATACAGATATATATTAGTTATGAATATAAACATCATTTAATTATGTCAATGTTCACCTTCATCATCTTCTGTATATCAGACAATGTTAGTGTCTTCATATTCATCCTCAACATGATCAATATCTATATGTTTTTCAGTTTCATCATCCCTTGTCATCAGAAATTCATTTGTAATATCACTAACATCTTTGTCAACATCGACCCCTAATTGTGGGGTTTCATCGTCGATATTCACGTATTTTTTCGAAAAATAAGGATTCTGAGTAGACTCTTTAAAAATTTAAATTCTGTCAACATCAGTAGAACCACATTCGTTTTGTGTAAAAGTATTTTCCCGGTATTTCATTTATATTATTCTGCACCAATCACTCAGGTCCAATGAAGTAGCAAAATACATTGCACAATAAATTTGATGTTCCTATTGAGCCAGTAAAAATTCTTCATTTAATGCAACATGACTTTTATATTTAATATTGAAGATTCCATGATTTGGATGAACACACAAGCCTCTCTCAGTATCTGACCACTAAATTTTAAACATCGTTATGTAATTCTATCCTAGATAATACATCTTAATAATTTCATCCAGAATGTCATAAAAGTCAACTTCAGTTCCTCTATGATGAGATCCTCTGAAAAAAACTCAACTGTTCAATTTTTTTATTCCATATATGCACGTGTATGAGATAGAAAACCATTAACCACATATTCATTATAAGATTTAACCATTTGGATGGTGCGTTACTCAATATACACATCCGCTTATCAATTTTATCAGCATATTGAGACACCTGCAAATTAATAAAACAATTATCAATATAATAAATTGTAAACTGAATTGATATTAAACCATCAATAATTTATTTTACCAATTTTTGAAACCATTGGGAATTTTTTTTCTATGTTCATCACGATGAACTACTATAATTTTTGGATGTTGTATCTTTATATGATTATCATATACCTACAAATAAAAAAAGTTTACATAATGTACCATAAATTATAGAATAAGTGAATGAATCACTCAAAGTACAAATGATTTCATTTCATCACAATTGAGAAGAACATATGTATGAGATTAGTGATTTTCATCTTATGAAATCCATCATTATTGAACTCCACTGAATCCATGATTTGGATAATAAAAAAATTATAATTGATTGGCAATGTCATCATTAACATATCCCTCATAGAACAAATGATAATTGATTGTCTATTTCTTCACAGCACAAAGGATTTAATTCCATAAAATTTGTGTTTTGAGAGATATTTAGATTCAAAATAGTGTGAGTAGAAAATAGAAATTTCCTCTTGAAAATAAGCTTCAACAATTGAGCCTTCAACTGATTCGTTGTGGGATACATTTTTCTTTAATTTCATCTTGCGTCTCTCGAATGGGTACATCCATCAAAAATGTACTAGACCTCCACATTTATCTTTATGAAAAAAATTTAATATCATATGATCATTTAGTCAAATAAAGCTAGCAGAAATATTTTACCCAGTTTATATATAATTACAGAAATATCTTCTTCAGTATGATTATAACATCGTAGTCTTTTCACGCTACATAAATGTCTCAAAAAACATGATATGTTTGTTATCGAATCACAAATCATATAATTCAAAAAAAAATTAATCTAATCACCATAAGTATCTCCCTTATAACATGATAATAAAGACTTTTTAATCCGGTAATAGGACCATTCTTAACACATCTGCCCAAATTGGATGTATAGACATCTGGAAGTTTCGAATATGCTACCCACTGTCAAAATAATTAGCGAATCTCTTTGGACAGTGTATAAGCTATTTTTGGGTTCATTAACCTATGTGATCTGACATTTTCAAACAGTTCAAGTTATGGTCACCTCTAAATTTGGGCAAGATCTAATCATGGTTTTAGAGTATCTTTGGTCTTTCTTGGTGTATCCAAAATAGTATGAAATAAATTATCAAAATATTTTTTCTCAATATACATGACATCCAACATATGGAAGACCAAAAAATCAGACCAATATGGAAGATCCCAAAAAATTATATGTTTTATCCAATTATGTTCCTTTATAAAGACATGAATTTTCTATTGAATTAATGTTGTCCAAAATTTGATGGAATATAATGAAAATACAACTAATTTTATCTCTGTACCTGATATCATTTTTGGAGGTTCATCTCTTTCAATTTTGCCTTTTCTGAAATAAGATTTGTTCCTTTAAAATGGATGATCTTTTGGAAAAATTCTGCGA
The DNA here is from genome assembly GCA_963277665.1 of Viscum album. NCBI lineage: Eukaryota > Viridiplantae > Streptophyta > Magnoliopsida > Santalales > Viscaceae > Viscum > Viscum album. The sequence continues at coordinate 1,750,329,066 of OY728157.1, read as the reverse complement.
TGATAGTCAAAATAGCAAGGTTTTTTTTCCATTGATGAGCAGAATGGTTTTTTTGTCTTTCATATAGTAAGGACATGATTTCGGACCATGTGTACACAGGCCAGATAACATTCCATATGCCAGAAAGTCACTGATCGTTGACATCAATGCAGCTTTTAAATTTTGTTTCGCATAAACATCATATGTACTAACACTTTTACTCAACAATGCATTTAACTCATCAATCAATTGTTTCAAATAAATATCAACCTTATTATTCGGATGTCTTGGAATTAATAAGGTCAATAATATATAGGGAACCTTTATCAACATCCATGGAAGTAAATTTTACGGAGTTACAAAGAAGGGACGACATGAATACAAACTAACCAATGAACCAAATGGATAGAGACCATTAGTAGAAAGGCCCAATCGCATGTTTCAAGATTCTAAAGCAATAGACGGATGTAGACGATCAAAAATGATTCCATGAATCACAATAAAATTGATGATTCAATCTTTTATCAGTTGAAATATTTGTTTTGTGCCCTGAAATCATTGACGCAATATTCTAAGACATAAATAAACATCACATCCTGGGTTTAAGGGGAAAATATCTCAACTGTTTTACCGGAATCGATCCAGAATTCCCTGGTTGAGTTTCATTATACCTCGACTTTCCACATGTGGGAAAACTATCCAATGACTCATTTTCACTAAAATATAAGATGATATCATTTCCACATGCATGAATTTTCTGATAACTAATGCTCAAATTATGAACCGACTTATTTGTTTCATAGTAATTTGAAGGAAAAACATTTCCTTCAGGTAATAGTATTTTAACCAAAGAAAATCTCTGATCAAATCAGTTTTTTGACATTCTATTATCTGATTTAATAGCCATAAATGTTTCAATCGCTTCTAATTTTCATATCACGCAATCAGGATATAATATATCCTTTATAGATCTCAACAACTCAAAAAAGTTGGATGGTACTAACTCAGGAGTTAAATCAATTCCATATTGAGTTTCAGTTTGTTGAACAGATGGACCTATAATAACATGTACTAAATTTTGAAACTATGATGCCTCTAGAATCAAGTTATTAGTATATTATCTAGAACTACACTAACCATGTTGATACAAAAAAATCTAGGTGAAAACCAAATCACTAGAGATGTCCCCCAACATTGTCAAATGTGACAAATGTTCTGAGAGCACATTTTTTACAAGGACAATTAATTGTTTCTTCTGAAACATATTCTGGTTTTGATGATATAAATGCTAATAAAGCTTCAGCACCCTCAATATATATGGGAATTAAAAAGATCCATTTTTTCTGCACTTATTTATCCAAATGTGATCATCTAAAACTGAATGATTTCAATTTCGTTGTTCTTTATTTTTTTAAAAAAAAATTAGAATCATCACTATTGTTGAATAATTTGAAATTATAAAAACACTATCTGAAAAAAAAATTACAACTACTTATTAATAATTACCATTAATTTTGGGTGACAAAATTTCTAGTGGATTGACGACTACTCTTTTGTTTGACATCTCATTTACTTGCATCTTTCTCACCCAGAAATCACAATGAATAATCTTCTAGGAGGTATGCATATTCAATCTCATGCATGAGAATGAATATGCCTACCTTCAAGAAGAATATTAATTTTGATTTCAGTGTGAGAAAGATGCAAATAAATGAGCATTGAGACAAAAGAGCCCCCTTTTCGCCGATGAATCAACTTTTTGCAACTATCACCACCTGAAAACATTATACAAAATGTGGTCTTACGAATCCATATGGAAACTCGTGCATATAAGATTGGATATTCACAAATAGAAGCATACATTTGATACTGTTTTGAGTTAGTAAAAGTTGAAAGATGAAGAATCATTATGAAAAAGGAGTGATTTAAATTAACTGAAAATTGTGCCAAGTTATTATAAGTAATTACAATTTATTACAATTGATATTATTTGTATTTATTCCTTATTATTACTAATTATTACTAATTATTACTAATTATTCATAATTATTATAAATTATTCATAATAATTCATAATAATTACTATATGTACATAATTAATCCTAAATATTCATAATTATTCATAATTATTCCTATTTATTCTTATTTATTCCAATAAATTCCAAATTATTGTTATTTATTATTAATTATTTCTATTTAATCCTATTTATTTCTAATTAATGATAATTATTTGTAATTATTCATATTTATTCATATTTATTTCTATTTATTACTAATTAATTCTCATTATTACTAATTATTACTAACTATAGTTATTTATTACTAATTATTCCGAATATTTACTAATTATTTCTATTTATTCCTAATTATTTCTATTTATTACATAATATTCCTATTTATTCCTATTTATTGCTAATTATTCCAATTTATTGCTAATTATTACTCTTTATTGCTAAATATTCTTATCTATTGATAATTATTTCTATTTATTACTAATTTTTCATATTTATTGCTATTTATTCATATTTATTTCTATTTATTTTGATTTATTCATAATAATTCTTATTTATTACTAATTAATCATATTTATAACTAATTATTCCAAAATATTCCGTATTATTAATAATTATTTATAATTATTCATAATTATTGATAATTATTCATATTTTTTGAAAATTATTACTTTTTATTTCAAATTATTACTATTTATTGCAAATTATTAGTATTTATTGGTAATTATTACTATTTATTGCTAATTATATCTATTTATGGACAATTATTAGTATTTATTGCTAATTTTTACTATTTATTGTTATTTATTACTATTTATTGCTATTTATTGCTATTTATTCCTATCTATTCCAATTTATTCGTATTTATTACTAATTATTTCTATTTATTATTAGGTATATTTTTTATTACTAAATAATTCTATTCATTATTAATCATTATGATTTATTACTAACTATTTCTATTTATTACTAATTATTCCAAATTATTCCAAATTATTCCAAATTATTCTAAATTATATCCAACAATAACTAATTATTTATAATAATTACTAATTTTATCTATTTATTCCTAATTTTTTTTATTTATTCATATTTATTCCTATTTATTCGTATTTATTCCTATTAATTCCTTTTTATTCCTTTTTATTCTTATTTATTTCTAATTATTCCATTTTTTTTCAATTTATTTCTAATTATTCATATTTATTACCAATTATTATAATTTATTGCTAATTATTCTTATTTTTTTATAATTATTCCTATTTATTGGTAATTATTCCAAATTATTTCAAATTATTCATATTTATTGAAAATTATTTCTAATAATTTCTAATCATTGCTAATTATTGCTAATTATTACTATTTATTACTAATTATTGCTAATTATTCATATTTATTGTTAATTATTCATATTTATTGCTATGTATTCCTATTTATTGCTAGTTGTTGCTAATTATTGGTAGTTATTGCTATTTATTCCAAATTAATGCTAGTTAATCCTATTTATTACTAATTATTTCTATTTATTAGAAATTATTCATATTTATTTCTATTTATTCTTATTTTTAATTAATTATTTTTATTTATTACTATTTATTGCTATTTATTGCTATTTATTTATAATTATTGATATTTATTCCTATTTATTGCTATTTATTCTAATTTATTAATACTTATTTCTAATTATTGGTATTTATTCCTAAATATTGCTATGTATTCCAATTTATTGTTTATTATTACTATTTATTGCAAAGAATTCATATTATTTACATAATTATTAATATTTATTCATAATTATTTCTATTTATTGCTAATTATTCCTATTTATTACGAACTATTCCTATTTTTAATTAATTATTCTGATTTATTACTTATTATTCCAATTTAATATAAATTATTCTTAATTATTTCTAACTATTCATAATTATTACAAATTATTTCTATTTATTGCTAATTATTACTATTTATTGAAAATTATTGGTATTTATTTCTAATTATTACTATTTATTGCTAATTATTACTATTTATTGCTAATTATTACTATTTATTGCTAATTTTTGCTAATTTTTGCTAATTATTACTAATTAATGCTATTTATTACAATTTATTGCTATTTATTACTATTTATTCCTATTTATTAATATTTATTCCAATTTATTACTATTTATTCCTATTTATTACTAATTATATGTATTTATTACTAATTATTTCTATTTATTACTATTTATTAAAAAATAATATTAATAATTTCAATTTGTTATTACAAATTAATACTAATAAAAAAATAATTAAAATCTAATTTCATAACAAAAAAAATGATTAATATTAACATCTAAAAAATGAAATAAATACTATATTAATGAAAATATAAATACCTTTAAACATGATATCCTATTGATGTAGATGCCTTCACAACTTTTTTGTGAAAAAATCTAACTCATCTAGATTTTCTCTCTGAAAATTTAGTTTAGAGAGAGAGAGAGATAGTAAGACAAGATAGGGGTATTTGAAAAAACATGTGGGGTATATATTGGTTAGATTAGTAGCGACGAGACTATTTGTGACGAGCTACCCGTCGCAAAACCTTCTCACGCATTAATTACGGTCGGTTGTTAAAAGAGTATTTACGATGGGTCCCATCGCAAAAGGTACCTGTCGACACACTATTTGCGATGAGAGAACATCCCGTCGCAAAAACCTATTTACCACAATGGGGTATTTGCGATGGGAACCATCACAAATACCCGCAGTCTGACGCATTATTTGCAAAGGGTGAATAACTCATGTCGCAAATAACCTTGTTGCGGCTTTCCGTGCAAATTGTGGAAAACCTTTTGCGATGGGACCCCAAATCCCGTCAAAAAAACCCAAGTATTTACAGTGGGCAGAATCCCCCATCACAAAAATCTATTTTCCCATAGTGCCTATTCATATACACATTATTTGTGTTTTTCACTAAGGTTTTCATGTCCTATATTTCATTGTTCAAGTAAAACAACCTATTAACAAATCTAAATATGCACATATACTATACATACATTTTACTTACTATTAGATGAGTATTAATTAAATAACATAACAATACATGGTAAAATAATATATGTATATTTCCATCAGAATGATGGACACATAAACAACTAGTCCATAATTCAAGTATGTTATCTCCCACTATGCTATTCATAACTACAACCCTTAATAGACATATCTTACATTAATACCTTTCTTTGAAAATTAGGGAAAAGGAAAATAGTAATGTACTAGATTAGATTATGAATAAGGGTAATCAAGGGATATATCAACATAACAGGAGCATAATGTTGTGAAAATATGGGTATGTCATATCAAAATACAAAACATGACCATTATAGTTCATATACATGAGTCACAAAATAAATCGTGGAATTTATAATGACATTGACAATAATAAAATCAATGAATATGATCCATGATATCATATCATTGGAATAAATTATATATATATATAAGGAATACACATAATTATATAATATCTTCTTTCATGGATATCTGACAATAATTTCATAACATGTTACGATTTGGATTCCCACTCATGTGCCTCATTATAGATTGGGATAACCCCTAGTGTATCCTAATTAAGCCTTGGGATAACCTCCCATGTACCCCATGTTTGGAATTAGATAACCTCCTTCAAACCCTCATCTCGGATTTATATAACCTCAGGTGTACCTTCATTATCACTTGTGATAACCTCAAATGTACCATTAAGCACATATAATACATATATTTTCAAAAATCATTGGAAAGATATATAGGTCCCACACATAAAATAATCCATACATTTAATAGCTATAACATTGTAAAAAATTATCATATTAGAACCAATGAAAAGAAATAGGTTTCATAAAAAAATCTCATCAAAACATATCCCATGGAAATGGATTTTGTTTCATTAACATATTCTCATCAAAAACATAAATCATCAAGAAAAAGAATGTAAATGGTATCATTGAATATTATCCCATGTAAATATTATGTATTATTAAAAGATGTCATCATAGATGGAAAATAATTTTGAAATATCACATGAATAATTTTTGGTGGAAAATATCATATTTTATGATATAATATATTTATTATTTAAAATTATCACAAATTTTATGGAAATTTTTTTATTGAAAGTTAAAAAATAATCTTGTAAGGAAATATTTACATTATTGATTTTTAATGGTGGTATGAAATAAAATTCATTTCATACACGATAAAACAGTGAATTGTTTCACATTTCAGTATAATTAAAATAATCCTTGTAATGAAGATGACATGATTATTCCCAAAATGAAATTTTATAAAAAATAAGAAAGGGGAAATATTTTATTAAACAATATTATAATAACATGAAGACATTCAAGACTTTTTTTAGAAAACAATCACATTGAAGATAAATGGATTAAGACTGACGAAGGAAATTGATTATGTTTTCATTAAAGAAATATTTTAAAATATTGATTAAATAATAATTGGAAAATGTATGGAAAATGTATTATAATGAAATAACTATATGATAATATAATTCATTATGTTATTAGGAAATATATCATATTATTTCATCATCTAAATCATTGAAATAATTAATCGTGGTAAATAATGAAATCGTTATATAAAACCCTTACACCATTAGTAAATTCTGAATAATAAGACAGATGAATGAATAAAACCAAATATAACATTAAATATGATTAGAATAAATTATTTATTGATATCACATATCTACAGTGCTATTTGTATACTATATATAAAAATATTTGTATATAGCATAACGTATGTTCCAAAGAAGACAAATTGAGAAGTAATCCCTCACCTCAATTTTCAACTTCATTATAACTCATTTAAAAATCAAGTATGATATATATAGTTTTATTATAAATTTATTAAATAACCATAATCATATTTGTGATACTGTTTATTATTTACATATTTCCTTTAATTATCCATCTATAATCATTTTATTTCATATTCATAATAAAATTTAAATATTAAATCATTTAAAACTCATGTATGATAAGTATAGAACACATTTAAAACACATGTGTGATAAATAATGTTTTATATCCAATGTAGTAATTAACAATTACCATTTTTATCATACCATATATGATTTCCATATGTCCTTCTATTACCCATCTATAATCAATTTCATTAATATTTTTATTAAAAAGTATTCAATAAATCATTTTCAAAATTCCAAGAAGAATAATTTAAAAATCATTATACAAAGAAAAAAATTGTTAATCAGTTTATTGAATCAATTGGAAATTATTAAATACTTTCATAGAAAATTAACAAAGAAAATTATTTGGAAGAATATATTCATCACTAAATATATAAAATGGGTCAGTTTTCTATTCAAAAATTATTATATAAGTTTTTATAAATTGAGAAGGTGGAATTAAAATAAAAATTATAATATATATAAAAGAACTAGATGGAAAAATTAAAGATATTATTATAGATATATCATATTTTTTCAAATTAAATTTAATCATATATAATATTTTCAAAATGTTAAAATATATTATAAAACCATTAACCATTTTTTAATTTTTAATAAGAGATACCTTGAAGGTAATAACATAAAATGAAACATTAAAAATCATTTAGATAAGGATACTATTGATACATAATATCATTTGGTATTTATGTACCCCTCAAACAAATATAGATATATAACATAACTTATTTTCCAAAAAAGACAATTTAAGATAGTAAACCCTTACCAATTTGTTAACACTCAACTAAAATCATCTGAAATTATATAATTCACCTTGCAACATTAAAAAACATGGATTAATAAGGAAAATTCATATAAAATGTATGAGGATCAGTATATGGACATCATAATTCCAAATCGAAATATAATATCATTCATGTCTAAATGAAAAAAATTGTGAAAAATAACCACTACCATCCATAGAAATTTTTCAAAAGATCTATATCGTCAAATATAATAAATTATCATTTTTATAATTATATACAAAACCCATTTAAAAAATAATAATACAATTTATAATCTACTGATTCTATTTCAACACCCATTTTCTAATAATTATTTACTAATATCATCATTTACGGGTGATAACAATTTCAATATTCATCTAATATTCAGTTCTTCATTTATTGAACAAAAACTTTTGTGATGGTTACATAATATATATATATTTAGTAATGTAAAAATTTTATTATTTATTTATTATGTATGAATTTATAATAATTCACATGAATTGGTTATGAAAAAAAATTAAAACATTTCTTTATGATTGTGGTCTATAAATACTCATTAGACACGCTTCCAATATATTATGGATTAAAAAAATGGATGAAAAATTTAAATTAACATTTATGAAATAATTTCATATTTAATAAATATTATACATATTAATATTATATGCCATTCTTACCATAAATGCTTTTAAAAATAGAAAAAATTAATCTATCACGTTATGGATGTGGTAGTCTGAAGGGATAGACAAGTGATGTTATTGTTTTCTATCTTATCTTATTGTATGAATGTAGAAATGATGATATAATTTAAAATCCTAAATAATCCATAAATGTCATATAAAAATATTAATTCCATCTTAATATACAACCATATAAAATGTTCATGTAAACTAAATCATATTACATCATCAATGTAGTAAACTATATATGTGAATGCAGAATATTTTTGTTTTCTATTTTATAAACATTAGGTGGATAATGGGTTTCCATAATTAAAATAACATCTAAAAATATTTATTATAATATATTCATCATTTTATTAATGATATGACATGTTTAGTGGATATGTAATAATTAAAAATTGAAATTTTTCTGTAAGGATTTATACCTCTTTAACTAGAGATCACCTTCATATTTCACATGTTTCCTTCATTGGATAACCAAAGGGAAAGAAAAGAAGATATTTTATAAAGCAAATAAATATAGAAAGGTTTTTTAGTAGGTATTATATAATATTGATTGCTCAAATATCTTGAATAATATAATATAATAGATTCCCATTTATAAGTGGGTGTAGTATAGTCAAGAAATTACTTAATATATTACAATAATGAATGTTATATTTGATGCCAAACATAGAAACAAGTGAATTAATTAATGGATAAGATAAAATAGTTTTTATACTTCTTCAAAATATATGAATCTGACTAGTTTATGATTAATTTCTGACCTTATCTCTTTTTTTTAATCCCATTGTTAACCGTATTTCAATCATAACACTGATATCAATTTTTTTTTGAATTTTTACAATTCATTATAAAAGATTAATTTTTATAGTGTAAAAAACACATCATTCATCAATAAAATATATTATTGTGTCAATATTTTTTATAAATAATAATAATCCTCACATGAGTATTATTGATCTAGTTCTACTGGAAACAAGGGAATAAAATTTTGGGGTACATGAATGACCTACATTATCTCACATTATGTTAATTTTAATAATAACCCTTATATACAATATCATACATAATACCATTGATTATAACATAACTAAAATAAATATTAAAACTTTGATTTCAAATACACATTATGGATACTCAAGGGATATATCAACATAAAAAGATCACAATAGTTTGACAACATGAGAATATCATTTGTAAAACTATACCTTGTTAATTCTAGATCATAAAACTATGTCACAGAATAAATATTACCAGTTATTATGACATGAATCATATTAGAATCAATTAAAATGATCAATTTGTTGTATAATTTGAATACTATATATATTTTTAGCATGAAAATTAGCATATAAAATATAATATCATGTATATCCACCAATCCATTAATATAATGTTAAGATTGGTATAAACACTCATATACCAACATCAGCCTTGGGATAACCTCCATGGTACCAACTTTTAGGATTATTATAACCTCCCATGTATAGAAATTCATCCATAGTATAACCTCCCATGTACCTATATCTTACCTTGGTATAACCTCCCATATATCATCATTCCAGATTGTATTACCCTTTAATGCACCGTCTATTGCTATTTTGATAACCTACTTTCGACCCATTGTGACTATATAACATTAATCATTACCCAATGAATTATAATGTGTTATATGACCCACACATAACATAATTCATAACTTTTTGTGCATTAAAAATACAAAAATATTATCATATATGATCCATGGAAATGAAATGGGTTTCATAAACCATTTCATCATAGATTATTATGTTAAAAAAGAATGAGTTTCATAAATATTATACCATATTAACAATAATATGTATAATTAAATAATATGGATTTCATCATTGATTTATATCCAAGGTGAAGCTATATTACCATCAAAAGATTCTATCTAAAATTGAAAATTATTTTGAAATATCACCTGGAACATTTCTTGTGGAAAATATCTTTTACAGGATATCATTTAAATAAAATATAAATAATTTTACAAATATTAATGAAAAAATATTCATTGAGGATAATAGATTTATAAAATAGGGGATTATTTTTGTCACTTATTTGTCATGGATGTGAAAAATACTATTATTGTCATACATGTTAATACAAATTGTCCTTTCACTTTTTGGTAAAAGCTAAATGGTCCTTTTATTTCAATAAGACATGATTATTTCATTAAAAAAAATTAACAAAAACACGGATCTAAATGAAATTTAAAAATAATTTATGAATAAAAAAATATATTTGAAGTATTTTTGAAATCATGGATTTATATGAATAATCAATTTTGAAATAAGATAGAAATAAAATCAGTACTCTTTAAAAACAATGGTTGTAAAGTGTGATTAATTTATGAGACAAAAGTGAAGTAGAAACTAGTATTGTAAAGAAATTAAATTTGTATAATAATATTCAATATTTTTTGATAAATATATCATAATATTTCAACAATAAAATCTTAATCACAATAAATCCCAACAAACAATGAGATTATAACATAAAACACTTACACCTTTGTTATCTTTTTTATCATAAGCCCCATGAATGAGCAATGTTAAATAAAAATTTAAATATCAAATATATAATTACATTCATATAATTATATATCAAATTTATTTGTGTGTACAACTCTTAAAATAGGATTGTTGTGTAACATAACAAAAATCCTAATAAAGAGAAATTTAGACAAAAATCTATTTTCTTAGATCTTGACATCTATCATAAAAAATATAAAATCATAAATTATAAATATATGCATATTATAAATATATGTAATTAGAATAATAATATTTTTAATATTATTTCTTTTACTTTGGACCTTTTATGATCTATTTATTAATAACAAAGTTGTTAAAATCACATTTCAGGTAATAAATACCACATTTTTATGCATGTTTTGGCATTGTTTCTTCAGTAATTGGATTTATTTTTCATGATTAAATTATTTATGGAATCATAAATATGATATAAATCTGAAATATATTGATAATATTAGTGTTTTTTAGTAATAAATTAATGTTTTAGATAGAAAATCATTTACACCATTCAATGAGACATTATGTTCTATGTACGCTTGAATGATGCATCCGTTTTCATGATGGATGAAATGAAAGAAATTAAAAAAATATAATTCCATTGAAAACTAATTTAAATTTCATATATATTTTAAATATTCATTAAATGTTCTGTTATTTTACTCTATGTAAATAGTATTTTAAAAAATGAATCACATCGCTTCGTAAGGTGGCAGTCCTCCATATAGAAAAGAAACATTTTTTTGTTACCATTTAATGTAAATTAAAATGTTATATGTGATATTATAATTAAATATGTATAATAATATTACACATATAATATATAATCATTAAATCTATAATTTTATCCTTTCATGATTAGACCCAACTAGGCTCGATCCATAACCTCCCCAAGCATGACTTTATAGGACACATGTTGTCTACAATCACAGAAAGTGATATCAATCACTGGAGGCTTATACTAGAATAACTATATGCACAGACATGAATAATTTCAGTAGAAGTGAATAGTTATAAAAATAAAATGCTAAAAAACATAAATATAATCAAATTATGAAAATTCGTTAGGTTTTACAAGAGTGCGACAATATAAACTGAAATGTAATGAGGAAAATTATTCTCATAAAGAGGACCTCAAAAACAAAACTAGAATTTTATTTTGTTGATAGGCCCCTTCTTTTAATCACCATGATACGTCCATTTAATGTGGTCTAATGCACCCGGTATCCCTAAGACACTATTTATCCACCATCAAACTATTTTCTGTCAACATAAGACATGAAAAATGGGATAAAATACCATGTAGGGGTTATTATATAAATAAAAATTAGAACACCCCAAAATATGAAGGGTGAGAAGTAATAGGAAAGATAATAATAGATGTACAATATATTGGTCACCATAATTTAATAGTGTAAACAGAACCCAAAAACATGTATACAAACATACTTATTCTCAAACCAATGAATTCCAAATGTTCTAGAAAGTTGGTATTAATTTGTATGTATAGCCCCAGAATTTTTAATGTTTGTTCTTGATGCACTTTAATGACTCCAAACATCTTCTATGTCTACGCAGATGAAAATCATGCATTTCAAGCCACACATTAGATAAATTCCACATATTTTTGGGGTAACGATATCAATGTAGATGAAACCTACCCAAGAAAGACATTATGTTTACACTACAAATAAGCTCTATGACCCATTACCTATCTACACAAGGGTTCTACATTGAACTATGGAGACCCATACCTTGAAATTATAGGAGGGTTCCTTTGATGTATTCATTAGAGGATCCATGATTATCCCAACTAAAGGTTTCCACATTCATTATCAAGTAATAGTGACCTTATAACACATAAGTGTGTCCCTCGGGTAGATAATAGGGGACCCATGCCCTTCATAATTGGAGGGTCCCACTCTAGAGGTTGATGACCCATACCCTAACACCGTATGAGGTTCCACTAGGATATATGTGTAGAGGACTCATTCTAAATCTATATATGAGTTTTCCACTATAAGTGAGGATATGGTACCCATTACATAGCCTTCAAGAGGGTTCCACTAAACATAGATGTAGAGGACCCCTTCTATGACCATCTAAAGAGAGCCACTTTTAATCCCCTAGTGATCTTTCCCGATCACTTCTTGTTCTGTGTGTCTCTAAAAGAAGAATGTCACTCAGAACATCTTTCATCATATCTAATAAGAAAAAATGGAGTCCACCAGCATGTTGTAAACTGAAAAAAATAGGATAGGATAATTGTGGGATAATAATCATTTAAAAAATATGGATATATGAGTGGTTAAAATTTTATAAAATATGAAGAAAGGGTACATGTCATGTATGGGGACCCACATAGAGTACAATCACACTCTAGGACACAAATGTGTCCCTATATATATGTGGATCACAAACCATGTATCCATCCATGACATGTAGTAACAATACATGGTGTGACTCTTTTACCCTAGTCCCATCCCATACTCCCTCTCGATGTTCACATATCCTACCTGTGTCTATGTACTTCAGCACATGACATGTTCATGGACATTGGTGTGCCTGTGTTCTCCCGATGTATGCTCCAGATCACCAGATCATGAGAAACAATGACAGTGGTTATCCCACCTTTTGTTTGATACTTATAATTTTTCAAAAAATCAAAGTTGTCATAGCCAAGGACCTACACAATATGTGTTCTTTAGGCTACATTGTGTATATTCATGTTTTTTTGCAGATTTTATGGATTTTATCTTAGGTTGTAGATCTAGGCCAGCCACATGAGATCTCACCTACCAGCCTCCATATATCAATGTTAATTCCATGATTAAATTTTTACCCCTTTTTATGGACCTAAGTATGATACTAATTCATCCTAGTGGTTCGTCTAATCCACTACATGACTCCCATTTCACATTGGTTGTATCAGATACAAGATCCATCTAAAAAACAGCTGATATAACACGACACAACCTAAATTCAAACATTTATCACAGATTTGTTTATCACACGTGAAACCATTCAAAATATCGGGGGTCTGGTTAGGGTGCATCTATCTTGACATTGTGAACCACGAAGTTGATGTACAATGGTTACTAACTTATATAATTCATCACGGATAGAAAAATTATGAAGGATTGGAACATAATTTTCCATTAATTGTTGAAGAAATGATAAAATTGTGATGATCAAGTGGTACGAAATTGTAAACTAAATTCAATCTACACTTGGATTAAAAAACAACTTACATTTTCTGATGATCCGTGAAGGGCATATTATTTCTCAATAAATATAATAAATAAAGAAATAATACATGAATTATTGAGTACTACCTAGATTAGAATAATTCATGTATGAATAACATGCAAGAAAATGAAGAGGATAAATCATTTTGTTCCCTGGGACTCGATCATTCCATATCTAGAGTCTTTTCATTTCCAGATCATTTTTCCCTAATAGGATTAGGAGAAACACTACACGAATCTCTTAGGGGTTATGTAGATGAAACATCCGAATTTTTCATAATGTTCTTTTTATAGATGATAAAAAATATGAAATTAAAAAAATTAAAAAATATATTTATTTGTCTTACTAAATTCATCCACATGTGGAAGTCATTATCTGAACACCCAATGGTGACTTATGTTTGGTTTCTCCTAGGGTAAACATCACATTCCAGAGTCAACTGTTGACTCATATTTTAGATACAAGATATTTCGTAGTATTTTTACCATTTATGAAATGAAACCTGAATTTTTTAATATAAAATATATTTAATATTTTTATAAAATTAATTTTGGGGTGATCAGTCCAGATAGTTGGATGACATCTAATCACCTGGATATAAATAAAAATATTTTCACTTATTTCAATTCCTGACAACAAAAATGTCACTATAGTATTCCATCCAACTCTTCCCTAAAAAGTAATTAAAAAAAATTTATTATACTAATCCATCATCTGGATCTCCAACTCCATAGAGCACTCATGTATGGTTCAATTATCCCACAAGACTGATACTAAAAAAATGGTCTATCCACTTAGGGTATTGTCCTGTATATCTAGGATTTCCACTTGATGCTCCAAAAAAGTGTCTCCATTATTGATGTACAACTCTACCCCATCCATAACATTCATGGATTCATGAACATATCTCTTAATTTGTGACACATGGTGGATGGAATTCACCCTCTCCATATGTGAGTTTAGGGTGAGGTGGTATAGAAACTAGCCAATCCCTTTCACGATATCAAACAACACGATGACCACTATAATATTTATCCTCCCTAGTTGATCCATCATAATCCTCATTGTTGGTGTAATCATTTGAAAACATAGTCCCTTTAATATAACTTCATGGGTCTAAAATGTTTATATGAAAAATATTTCTTTCATATATATTTTATTATCATGCTCTCATGGAAGAAAGAGAAAATCTTCATCATCACTATAACCATATTATGGTGAAAAATAGATGCCTCACTACTCTCTATCCCATGGAATGATGACCAACATGATCTAAGATACATTGAATTAAATGGTTCCATGTCGATTAGAGAGTTGTTCTTATTTTTAAAAGAATTATCTACCAAGGGAATGTGATTCTCTCCACTCCGTACAAATTATAACATGAAATAAATTATAATATCCTCTACCACATGGATATCAGGCATGTTATTTTCATATACTTGTGTTTGAATGATTCTACATAACCTCTTGTTAGTTATGAATGCCTCGTATCGTCCTCTACACAACTGTGATGTGAACCAAACATCATTATAGTATAAAATATTAGAGGTAAACCCATGAAGTAATAAAATATCAATTACATAAACCATCCCTAAATTATTTATGAAACATTGACCAATGAAATAAAAGTAGTGTGACGACTTCAGGAGTTAGTCATGTATAACCTAAATGGTGTCGTGGACCTCTATATTCCATATAATACCTATCACAAATTTGAGTAATTCATCATCATATTACTTCTCTGGGATCTCATGGGTCGGAAAAAATATTTCTAAACCCATACCTTGTTAATTACATATCATAAAAATGAGTCATGGAATAAATATACTAGTTATTATGACGTGAATCATATTGGAATCAATAAACATGATCAATTTAATTGAATAATAGGAATACAATATAGATTTTTAGAATGAAAATTATCATAGAAAATATATTATCATGTATATCCACAAATACATTAACATAATGTTAAGATTGGTATAACCAATCATATACCGACATCAGCCTTGGGATAACCTCCATGGTACCAACCTTTAGGCTTTTTATAACCACTTTTATACCGAAATTCATCCTTAGTATAACTTTATATGTACCCAGATCTGTCCTTGGTATAAACTCCCATGTATCATCTTTCCAGATTGTAGTACCCTTCAATGCACCCTCTATTGTTAATTTGATAACCTACCTTCTACCCATTGTGACTATATAACATTAATCACTACCCAATGAATTATAATGACATATATGACCCACCAATAACATAATCCATAACATTTTGTGCATTAAAATTAGAAAAATATAATCATATAAGATCCATGGAAATGAAATGGTTTTCATAAACATTTTCCTTATAGATTATCATGTTAAAAAAGATTTATTTTCAAAAAAATTACACCATATTAACAATAATATTTATAAATAAATAATATGGATTACATAATTTATTTATATACTTGGTGAATCTCGATTACCATCAAAGGATTCGATCTCAAATTGAAAATTATTTTGAAATATAACTTTGAACATTTCATATGGAAAATCCCTTTTACTGGATATCATTTATATAAAATATAAATAATGATTGAAATATTAATGAAAAAATATTAATTAGAGATTATAGATTTATAAAATATGGGATTATTTTTGTCAATTATTGGTCATGTATGTGATAAATACTATTCTTGTGATAAATTTTAATACAAATTGTCCTTTCACTTTTTGGTAAATGCTAAATGGACCTTTTATTGGAATAAGACAAGATTATTTCATTAAAACTATTTTGAAAAAAGACATGCATCAAAATGAAAATTAAAAATAATCAATGAAAATAATAAATATTTTTAAAATACATTGTGTAAACATGGATATAAATGAAAAATCAATTTAGAAAGAAGATAAAAATAAAATCAGTACTCTTTAAAAACAATAGTTTTAAAGTGTGAATAAATTAAGAGAGAAATGTGAAGTGGAAACTAGTGTTGTAAAGAAATTAAATTTGAATAATAATATTCATTATTTATTGATAAATATATCATAATATTTAAATAAATAAATTTTAATCAAAATCAATCCAAACAATGAATGAGATTGCAACCTAAAACACTTACAACTTTGGTAACATTTTTATCATAAGCCCCATGAATGAATAATGTTAAATTAAAATTTAAATATAAAATCAATAATTATATTCATGGAATCAGATATAAAATGTATGTGTGTGTACAACTCTTAAAATAATATCGTTATGTAACATAACAAAAATCCCAAAGAAGACAAATTTAGACAGAAATCAATTTCCTTATTTCTTGACATCTATCATAAAATATATAAAAGATTCAATTATAAATATATGCCTATTAGAAATATATTTTATTAAAATAATAATTTTTTAAATAATTTGTTTTTACTTTTGACCTTTTATGACCCAGTTATTTATAGAAAACATGTTAAAATCACATTTCAGGTTATAAATACCTCATTTTTATGCATGTTTTGGTTTTGTTTCTTCATTAATTTGATTTATATTTCATGATTAAATAACATAAGGAATCATAAATATGATATAAATATCAAATATATTGATAATGTTAGGGTTGTTTAGTACTCAATTAATGTTATAGATAGAAAATCAATTACACCATTCATGGAGACTGTATGTTGTATGTATGCAAGAATGATGCATCTATTTTCATGATGGATGAAATGAAAGATATTTAACCAATATATTTCCATTAAAAATTAATTTATATTTCATATATAATGAAAATATTCATTAAATGTTATGTTATTAGCCTCTATGTAAATAGTATTTTTTAAATGAGTCACATCTCTTCGCAAGGCGGCAGTCCACCGTACAGAAAAGAAACATTTTTTATTCAAATTTAATATAAATTGAAATGCAATATGTGATATTATAATTGGATATATATAATAATATTAAACATATAAAATATAATCACTAAATCCATCAATTTATGCTTTTATTATCTGACCCAACTAGGCTCGATCCAAAACCACCCCAAGCATGACTTTGTAGGACACAGGTTGTATACAATAACATAAAGAGATATCAAACATGGGAGGCTTTTACTAGAATAAATATATGCACACAAATGAATAATTTAATATACAAGTGAATAATCATAATAATAAAAAGCTAAAAACTTGAATATAATAAAATTATGAAAATCCTCAAGGTTTTACCAGAGTAAGATAGTATAAACTGAAAATTAAAGTGGAAAACTACTCCACCAACAATAAAAAGGTCCCAAAATAAAAAAACAATAATGAAAATTTGTAGAGAGGTCCCTTCTTTAAATCACCATGATACGACCACTTAATGTGTTCTAATGCATCAAGTATCCCTAATACACAATTTATCAACCATCGACCTATTTTTTGTCAGCATAAGACATGAAACATGTGATAAAATACCATGTAGGTGTGATTATATAAATAAAAGCTAGAACACCCCAAAAAATGAGGGGTGATAAGTAATAGGCAAGATAATAATAGATGTAAAATGTATAGGTCAACATAATTTAACAGTGTAAACAAAACCGAAAAATATGTATACAAATATATTTATTCTCAAACCAAAGAAGTCCAAATGTGCTATAAAGGTGGTATTAATTTATATGTATAGACCCAGAATTTTTTATGTCATTTCATTATGCACTTCAATAATTCCCAACATATTCTTTGTTAGCACAGATGAAAATATTGCATTTCAATCCACACATCACAAAAAATGGCACATATTCATGGGGTAACTATATCAATGTAGATGATCCCTACCCTAGAAAAACATTATGTTTTCACTAAAAATAAGACACATGACCCATTAACTACCCACAAAAGGGTTATACATTGAAATATGGAGACCCATGCCATGAAATTGTAGTAGGGTTCCTCTGATATAGTCATTAGAGGATCCATGACCATCCCAACTGAAGGGTTTCACATTCATTATCTAGGAACAGTTTCTTTATAACACAAAAGTGAGACACTTGGGTAGATGATAGGGGACCCATCACCTTCATCTTAAATGACATTTCTATTTATAAAAAACACTTTTCAGGGGGAAAGTGATAACCATAACATCAAAACAGTTTAACCACCGAAAGTTTCTACACTTTTGTTGAAGAAAATCTTGAGCCAATTGGAATCAATTTCCCTGAATAGTATCCAGGGAATATAATTTACCTTGGACTCTGGATCTTCATTAAGGATTTATTCATAATGTTTAGCCATTATCCCCCAAGATTTCATGCATTCCTCTATGTTTATCCTTCCCATGTTGAATCCTTTCTCTAAAATAAGGTGCTTCCTATAAATCCATTCACCTTTACCCTTTGATGTTTCCACATGAAGAGATCTTCCAAACATTTGTTTGATCACTTCCTTTGGTGCATTGATATCCATCACTTGCTCCACCGTATCTTCATCTGAGTGCAAAAGAAGGTCCATGTGATGTAGAACCGATGCTATCTGATGCTGAGGGTTAGCATGGATGCCCACCTCACGCTGCAGTCCCGGAGGAACTTCTGCCTCCGCCCGACTCACTTCCTCAGAGTTTAGAAGCCCCTATTCTTGCTGGTCCTTAGTCCTCTCTTCTGCCTCCATTTGAGGAGATATTGCCTCTTCCGAATGTGGGGGTCATCACCCCCAGAGGTAGCCAACTCCGGATCTCCACTTACCTGAGCTGCAGTCTCCTTAGAGGAAATAACCACCATCTGCTTGCCAGTACCTTCACACACCTTCATGAAAAGGTTGACTTTACTAGAGGACCTGGTCATAGAGGGACTTGGTAAGTTAGAGTATTCTTTCCATTGTTGCAGCCTCCTTGTATGTTTGAAAAAGCCTCCGCAATCCATAGTGTAATTCTTTCCCTTCCTTGAAGAGGTTTTGAAGAAATCCTCTTCATTGCCCACTTCCTTTGGTTCAGTAGGGGAGTCTGGTGCTGACTCCGATGCCACTTGGCTGACCTCCTCTCCCGTACCAGTATCTCCTCCAATATCATGTACGTCAACTTAACCCAGCACCGAAAACCTATTATTAGAATTGTTAAAACTCCCCCCAAATTTCACCATCTCAGCATAGGAAGGTTTGATCAGCAAGGCCTACGTAGGAAAATATGATCCACTTGATTGTTCGAAGCCACGTCCCATGTATTGACAATGCTGATCATCTAAGACCAAACTAAAAGGATGATCACCCATGCATATCTCCACACCAACTTCCTCATTCACCCTCACATCATTGAGTAAAACCAACTGCATATCCTTATTAACATCCTTGCCAATGTCTAGGTGCACCTCTATCTCTACCAGTCTAACCGCTTCCGTGACTATACCTGCATTCTTGCTGGTATTGATACCCTCTTCAGAAAGAAAGACCTAATAACTGGGAACACCCAAATCCTTTTTTAGGTGGCTAAAAACCTCACAAACTATAGGGTTCAAATGAGAATCCTTTGGGGCTGTCTTGGGAGCCAGTATCGCTCCAGGGGTCAAAGAACGCAGCAGAGACCACCTCTTGACCTCCGCATTCTGGATCACCAAATCCTTCTCCCCTGGAACCTCCTCTAGTTCCACCTCGTGCTCTCCCAAAACATCACTATCACGTGATTGATGTTCCGCCACTGGAACCACTAGCTCCTCTGATGACCTATCCTGATTCATGCGGTGATATTCCAGTATGAGTGTTCAACTATAAGAGAGAATATAGTACCCATTCTCTACCCTTATAGAAAGTTCCACTAAATATAGATTTAGAGGACCCCTTACAAGACCAGCTAAAGAGATCCAATCTAAATCACCTGGTGATCTTTGCCAATCACTTCTTGTTCTATGTGTCTTTTAAAGAATAATCTCACTCAGAAGATCTTTCATCTTATCTAAGAAGAATCAATGTAGGAAACCATTATGTTGTAAACTGAAAAACACATAGGATATAATAATTGTGGGATAATCATCATGTCTAAAAGATGGAGATATGAGTGGTTCAAATTTTATAAAAAATGAAGAAAGGGTAAAAATCATGTAAGGGGATCCACATAGAGTACTGTCACACTCTAGGACACAAATATGTTCCTATATATACTTGGATCACAACCCATGTATTCATACATGATGTGTAGTAACAATACATGGTGTGACTCTTCTACCCGTGTCCCTATCCATGATCCCTCTCTTTTTTCATTTATCCTACCTGTGTCTATGTACTTTAGCGCATGACATGTTCATGGACATTGGTGTGCCCGTCTTCTCTTGATGTATGCTCCAGATCCACAGATCATGAGAAACATGGCTAGTGGTTATCCCACTTTCTGTGTGATACTTATAATTTTGAGAAATCATAGTTATCATCGCCAAGGCCCTACCCAATATGTGTTATTTATGCTATATGGTGTATATTCACGTTTTTTTATAGATTTGACTGATTTGATCTTATGTTGTAAATCTGGAAAAGCCACTTGAGATCTCACCTACAGACCTCCATAAATCAATGTTAAATTCATTATTAAATTTTTACCCATTTTTTGGACCTATGTATGATACATATTCATCCTAGTTGTTCATCTAATACACTACATGACTCCCATTACACCTTGGGTGTATCAGATATGATATCCATCTAAAAAACACCTAATATACCATGAAACAACCTAAATTCAATAATTGATCACTGATTTTTTTGTCCCATGTGAAACCATTCAGAATCAGGTGGGTCTGATCAGGGTCCATCCATCCTGATAATGTGAATCAATAATTTGTGGAACATTGGTGACTAACCTAAATAATTCATCAAGGATATAAAAAATATAAAGTATTTGATCATAATTATCCATCCATTATTGGAGAAATGATAAAATTGTGATGATAAAGGGGTAGAAAAATGTAAACTAAATTAAATCTACACATGGATTAAAAAAACAACTTACAATTTCTGAAGATCCCTAAAGGGAATATTCTTCCTTAATAAATATAATAAATAATGAGATAATACCAGAATTAATGAGTACAACCTGGATTTAGATAATTCATATATGAATAACAGTAATGGAAATGAAGAGGATTAATCATTTTTTTCACTGTGACTCGATCATTCCATATCTAGAGTGATTTCATTTCCATATCAAGATTCCCTAATAGGATGAGGATAAACACTAATCGCTTCTTTTAGGGTTTATGTAGATGAATCATGAGAATTTTTCATATTGTTGTATTTATATATAAAAAAATAAATATGAAATTAAAAAAATTAAAAAATAAATTTATTTGTTTTACTAAATGAATATACCCTTGGATGTCATTATATGAACACCCCATGTTGACCTATATTTGGTTATGCCTAGGGTAAACATCACATTATAGACTCAACTGTTGACTCGTATTTTAGATACATGATTTTGTTTAGTATATTTAAAATTTTTAAAATGAAACATGAATTTATTAATATATAATATATTTAATATTTTTATGAAATTAATTTAGGGGTCATCAGTCCAGATAATTGGATGACATCTCATCACCTAGTTATTAAATAATATGTTCACATATTTCGATTCATGACAGCAAAAATTTCACTATAGTATTCCATCCTACTCATCCATAAAAAGGAAATCAAAACAAAAATATTATTTTACTAAGCCATCATCTGGATCTCCAACTCCAAAGAGCTCCCATGTATGGTCCAATTCTTACACAAGACTGATACCAAAAAATGGTCTGTCCATTTATGTTATGGTTCTGTATATCTAGGATTTCCACTTGATGCTCCAAAAATAGTGTCTTCATCATTGATGTACAGCTATACCCCATCCATAACATTTAAGGATTCAGGAACGTATCTCCAATTTATGACACACGGTGGATAGAATTCACCCACTCCATCTGTGGGGTTAGGGTGTGGTGGTATGGAAATTAGCCAATTCCTTGGAAGATCTGAAACACCACTATTACCACTATAATATTTATCCTCTGCTGTTGAAGAATCATAATAATCATTGTTGGGATACTCTTTGGAAAACATGGTCCATTTAATATAACTTTATGGGCCTACAATGTTGATATGAAAACATTTTTCCCATATCAAAGTTGTTATCATCATCTCATGGTAGAATGAGAAAATCTTCATCATCACTGAAACCATTTTATGGTGAACAATAGATGCATCACTGATCTCTATCCCATGGAATGGTGACCTACACGATCTATTATACATTCCCTCCAAAGGTTTCATGCCGATTGGAGAGTTGTTCTTATTTTTTAATGAATTCTATACCATGGGAATGTGATTATCTCCACTTCGTAAAAATTACAACATGAAGTACATTATCATATCCTCCAACACATGGATATCATGCTTGTTCTTCCCATATACCATGGGATGAATGGTTCTACATATACTCTTGTTGGTCTTGAATTTCTCAAATCGTTTTCTACACAATTCTGACGTTAACCAAACATCATTATAGTATAAAATAGTTGAGGTAAACCAATGAAGTAATAAAATATCACTTACGTAATACATCCCCAAATTATTCATGAAACATTGCTCAATGACAGAAAAGATGTGTGCTGACTTCATGAGTTAGTAATGTATAACCTAAATGGAATTGTGGCCCTCTATTTTCCATATAATCCCTATCACAGTTTTGTTTAATTCATCATCATATTTCCACTCTCGAATATCATGGGTCTGAAAAAATATTTTTGAATCCTAGTGCTCTGCCTTCACCTGCAAACTTGAGAGGCACCATGGGATGAACTCATCCACGTTCAGTCTCATTATGGCTGACCAAAATTGATGTTGGACGAAACATTACATATTTATTTGAATTAAGTTTTATAGATAATGGATAATTGGGGATCTCCCTTATCACACCTCTAACATCATGAATAGAACCATCATCCACACATAAAATTGGATGATATGATTCCCTCCAACAAAAAATAAATCAAGTGAACGTATTTATCATTTATTTCCTTACAAATAACACTATATATTTATAAGAACTTGGACTCTATCACACACTGAAAAAAAAGAGTGGTAAATATCATCGAATGACGAAAATTTCCACCCTCCTGATCAAATACGTATTTCTTCAGGGAAGCCATCTTTTTAGAAGATTCATTCACTAATCAAGCATAGGATATTCTTTTAAGTGCATAAGTCACATAATTTTACATCCCCATTGTGTAGAATCTTTCAATGTAATTTTACTATAGAAACTATAACCCATGAAACTTTCTCAGTTTCATAGATCTCTACCTAATTCTTCACATGAGACTCAGATGGTCTATGTAAATAATGAAGCGATATCCTAAATTATTTTTTCTCCTCATCTTTTTGGTGATGTCTAATACTAGATTTTATAGTTTTTGAATCACATAGTTAATCTTGTGGGTCCTCAAATGCCATTACCCCAATGAAATAACTAAATACTGTGGCATAAACACATATTTGAGGCAAGCTATTGAGTAATCACAATACAATACATATTACAAAGCTTCATCTGATATTTTCAACACAAGAGAAATCCTAAACCTTATAAAAAACTGCTAAAAGAAACATCGGAATATTTTGGTCAATGTAATAGGATCTGCATTCCACATTTTGGGTGTCATGGATGATGTAATAAATGATATGTTTCTAGAAAACCACTAATATTACACTACAAATACAAGGAAACATAATTACTCTAACATTACATTGGGTGTCAAAATCAAAAAACTACATCAATAATTTTCAATTCCATGGATTAACTATTATCTGAAATTAAGTACCCCAAAAATTTATCCTCTTCTATATAGAATTGTATCTTTGATGGATTACTATAATGCTGGTACTCCTGAATAAAATTTTAATCCAGGATTAATTGAAATCCATGTACCTCTTCTTATGAAGAGTATATGAGTATGTAATAAAAGTATAAAATGGTAGTCTAGTCCACATATGATAATAAGACTTTGTCAATAAAATCCATAAGAAGGGTAATGGATTTTTTCACACAAAAGGGAATCACTGAGAAATAATGTTGCCCATTTTGACACCAGAATGTCAGCTATAGAATATCAAACTTGTGAACACTCAACCAGTGGTGGATGAACTAGAGATGAGGCTATAAAGACAAACTCATTCTCTCATCTAGTAAAAGAGGTCATCAATCCTCATAAAGGGTGACATGTTCTATTTAATTTCATTGTCCATGCGATGATAAACCTTG
This sequence comes from Viscum album, assembly GCA_963277665.1. Classification (NCBI taxonomy): domain Eukaryota; kingdom Viridiplantae; phylum Streptophyta; class Magnoliopsida; order Santalales; family Viscaceae; genus Viscum; species Viscum album. The sequence goes on along the minus strand of OY728157.1, from coordinate 1,750,303,589 downwards.
AAAATGTTAAGCTCACATATTCATTCTTCGCAAAAAACATAAGTGATACCATTGAGGACATATGTGGCCTGGTGAAACGATTGCTTTTATGTTCCTTTAGATAAAACTACATCACTCAAAAAATTTCAGGGGTCATTATTTTTTGTAATAGAAGATATTAGAGTGGTCTTGGGATGCAATTTGACAAAAAAATCCATATCTTATCTTGGAGGTAGTCCCAAAATTTCATTAGGGATGACATCCATAACATCCTTGTCAACTAATAGAATCCAAATACATAAATTGTCTAATAATAAGAAAATAGTATAATACACAAATATCGTACCTCTACTATTCTTGAGTGCTATAGTTTCATACGGCTATAATGAATGTAGCTATCTACGTCCCTGACTACATGATCCATGATCCTGAATTGGGGATCCCGGTGGTGGTGTTGGAAGGATTTCATATTAATTTTATCCACCACCATATCCTTCTCCTAGGGGTACACCACGTACTCTATCTACTCCACCTCTTTATGGGCCTCCCTCTCCTCTACTACGATAAAACTAATCATTACACTTCTTTTGTTATGGCTGTTTGTTAGAAAACATCTAGTGTTTTATGACATATATGATTAGAAAGTCACATGCTATGTGACCTCTCTTATAAACAACATATCACTAACCCTCTCAGGGATACTCTGATCCACTTTTATATCACTTATCATGTTCGCGAGCATGATCATAGAATGATCTCTTAATTTGAGGTTATGTATACTGATGTTTACATACTACTTCAAACAACCCATCAATATTTAACCCAGTTTTAGCTCTAGATTCCCAGGGGAAAACTGATATACAAAACTCCATCAATGGTTTTCAGTCCAACACCCATCATAGGTGGGAGTTAATAGGGTTATCACATTAGTATGGATTTACTAATGGATTCCCTACTAAAATAACTATTTTTAGAATTATAAATCTATGAAAATATCTTTGTAGTATCAGATAATTTTGATAAACTTATAAGTGAACTCATTCACAAAAATCCCTTATAGTTGCATCACTAGATGATCCTGAATCCAAATTGAGTAAAAATACGAGGGGTAATACTCCTCACAGAAAAACTGGTGTGAGTCGGGTTATTAGCGTGTTAACTCATAATGTATCTTTGTAATAAGAATCCACCAATTCCCATATTACCTATAGAAAATGAAAAATTCTACCACAAACACATAATATATCAGTTTCTAAATTAAAATAAATAAATAAACCACCATTTCTAGAAAATATGCTTCTTATTGAGGATTATGCTTGCCTAGGAACCTTAATGACCTCAGTAAACAGAACACATAGAGTGTGCTAAACTTGTGATCTTCCTCATTATCATATTATGGTATGATCTACTAATCAATAGCTGGGTGTTTTTCTACCGTTCCACATATGGAAGGATATCATATGCTGAAACCTTAAATGAGGTCTTATCACTCATCGTATCATCTCAAATATTTAGAACTGGTATCCTTGATGGATTTATTTCTATGGAATCTAAAACCATTAATCAATACATACCACTGTCACTTGAGAATAAATTTACAATTTCGTGTTGAATCAATAAGGAAAGTCAAATATGTAATCCTATATGATTAATGTAGAATTTGAACCCTACAACCAATGTCTCGGTATGATGAGTCTTTATGAATGAATTCAAGGTTATAGTGAATGAATATGTTATCCACCACAACAACACAATATTCCTTGGCCTCATACCCTCATTAGAATGACATTGAAATGGGTTCCATAAATCATGAAAATTAATTATAAACAGAATAATACCAAAATCATCATATGGATTGAAAAAACTATATTACTAATCTTACATGACCTGACACATCAGGGATCTATCCATAACTACCCCATGCCTACCCCCATAGGATAGTTGATTACAACAAGAGGAAAATATAATATATATCATGGGAGTCAATTTACTAGTGTACCTATATGAATACAACCAACCATATCAATAAATAAGTGTATTGATATAACAATAATAAGATTTAATAGATACAATATAATAAAAGTATAGAACAATTGTTGGTTGTACAAGAGTACTCCCATGAAAAGGGAATAGTAAAGGGATAAAATAAATTCCAAACCAAAAGGATATCCAATCCTAAAAAAACTAGGAAATAAAATTGTTTAGAGAACCCATATCATAATCTCTAATATTTTTCCACTGTATGTGGTCCAATGTTCTAGCTATCACTAATCGCATCTATAGTCACCTTTAACCTATCTGTCATCTACATAAGACACATCATGTGTAGGGAAACCCAATAAAGCGGTGAGTATATATGTAATAGGTATTATTCCCCAAAAGTAAAATGGGTGTAGTGAGAGACATTATAAGAATTAAAATAATTGTATAGATCATCTCAAATCAAGAGAATAAAAAAATTCCAATAACATGTAGATATATATATATATTCTAAAACCATATAAGCCAAAATAAAAGAGAAATGATATTTTTATCTCACATACCAACCTTTGAAGATGTGTCGTCTCTTATAGAAGCCCATTAATGATGCCCATAATTAGGCTCATATTCCAATAGAAAAATCCATTCAAAACAAAACCTCTCCAACTAAATAGTCGAGGGTAAATAATCCCTATGTAGATAAACAATGAATAGGTATAATATGGGGGTTCTACTCAATAGTCAGTATTAGTTTGATGACCTACCCAGCATGAGGGTGAAACATTGATGGTTGGGGACCAATTCTTTGTCTTCACAAGAGGGTTCCACTCAAGTAATCTATAAAGGAACCATGACCAGCATAGTCGTAGGTTTCCACACTAATAGTTAGAAGAGGAACCAATCCCGGCATTGATGTAGGTAGCCACTCACATTGTCAAGTTCCCATTACTTGATAACGTGGGTAGATTCCAATCTGATTTCTTATAGAGGGACACTTCTATTCAAAATAGGTAGATTCCACTATGATTGCCAATGAACCATACAATAACTCTATAAGAAGGTTCATCTCAGCTGATAGGTAGATAAAAAATGCCATATCAAAATAGGAGGGTGAAAATCATGGAATACAGAAAAGAACCATGCCTTTCCCCATATAATAATACCAATGTATAATATATAAAAGACCCAAGCCCAACTTAGTGGATGATTCCACTCTAATGGCCCTGGTGATCCTTTATGGTTAGCGACATCTCTGAGAATCACATAATAAAGAATACTATAAGAAAGATATTGAAACATAAAAAAAATACACTCTAGAGTCGACCATGAATTCTATGTTGGGAAATATAGATATGATAACAATGGGATAAGATCTATGTCCAAACATATGAAATAAAATATTATGATGTTTCCTAAAAAGAGAATAATGGGTACACTACATGTTGGGTGACCCAATTAGTCTCTAGTCCCACTTCATCAGCAGGACATGCCCCTAAAGTTACATCTATCAATATCCATGAATCTGTACCCAGTGTGTATTTAGACTATATGACATCCCTCAAGCACCTGAGATCCTTCATGTTCTCCTCGGTCATTTCCTTGTGTCCTTCCTATGTTAATGTACCTCACTAAATGGTTGGTTTTTGATGTTACAATTCTTGTGCAGTCATAGATTACACATTAGGTCATCATTACGTGGGTCACATAGTGTGTATTCTTCCCTTATGTCCTATGATACTCATAATCTCTAAATAACCTTGTACACCTTAGCAATGACCTTACAAAACACGTTACCTTTAGATTAAATGATGTGTCCTTGATTTCTTTGTTCCATTTCAGGTTCTGATGTTGGGTTACATATCCTACCTCTTTATATTAGACCTTTCTTATAAGGCCTCCAATGTCAAAGCTAATTCTTATGTTATTCATTTTTTATAATTCGTTGTATGTAAATTGGACACTAATTCATATCGTCAGATCGTCCTGTACAACTTCTGCTTCCAATTGCACCTCGATTGTCTTGGATTCATGATCCATGAAACAAACCCTATATATACCCCAATTAACCAATAATTTCATCCATATTGATCGATCCGTTCATCAAATGAAAAACAGTCATGATTCTGGGGGTTTGATCGGGTCGTATCTGACCTAATAATGCTGAATTGTAACCCCAGAGTTGAATGATGAATAATGTGAATTTTTTTTTGGGAAAATGTAGACGGAAAATGAGTTAACATTCCATTTCTAGTTGTACTTGGGAAATATATATAATATAAAATATACATGGTTTGAAGCAATTTAAAATGAATTAAACATGTATATGGGGTCATACAATAGATTACAATTAGAAAAACTCAATTAAATTGATTATCTAGTTCTATAAATATAATCAATAATGGAATAATAAATTAGTCAAATTGTACAACATGGTATTGGATCAATCATAGATGAATGATATATAATCCTATAAAGAGGATAAATTATTATGTTTAATGTGTCTTAATCTTACAAGATCCTGAGAATCGTTGTCATCAGATCATCATCCAAAAAATGGATGGACTAAGAACACCCCTAGATTATCCCATTGTTTATGTGTCTAAAATAGAAGATTCAACATAACCACGACTTTATATATGAAAATATGAAGTATTTTAATTAACTAATTAAATTAATTTACATATTTATTAATATAAAAACACCCTCTGATGGTTTCATTTATCAAAATGCCCTATACAGACCTATTTTAGGCCACATGTGAGGTAAAAATATCATTTTTAACTCTACTATTCTCTCATATTCTTGATATGAGATTATATATGTGATTTATCCAATTTTCACTAAGAAACAATTCATGGGTAATATAAAATATATTTAATATTTTTAGAAAATTATTCCAAGGCACACCGGGCCACAAAATCGCACATAGTCTCAATTGTTTGCTCCCAAAATATATGCTGAAATACTTCAAATTATTATGATTAAAAGGGGTCTCCAAATATAAGATCATTATAATTGTTTATGGTTAACAAATTACATTGGCTTATGATGCATTAGTCTATAATACAGATGATTACTAGTTTCATTTCCCATTTTATTGATGAGTAGAGATATATAGGTTATTCCATTAACCTAAAAACATATATATATATATATGTATATAAGAAAAAAAAATTATATCATAAATTTTTATAACATTTGGATGTGGTGGAAGATTTAATTAAATGAAAATATATGTTTAACAATTTTACATCTTATTAAGAGAAAAATATAAGGTTTTACCTAAATCATTTATAAAAGGGTTTCTTAATAAAATTAAGACCACTAGTATTTCGTGAGGGAATTAATGACGACATTTTCCTAATTATGGGATGATGAAAATGGTTTTGGGAGTGTGAAGTGGAGATTAGAGCTTTGTGAATTAATATTTTTGGGAGATGATAGATATAGAATTTATTGGTAGAATAAATTGTACTAACATTTTTTACATTACATAAGGCTCCAAAATGAATCATTATCAAACCATATAGGCGATATAGTATAAATATACCTCTATAATGGATGTTTTATAAGATTAAATTTTTTTTGCCACAATATAATTTAATTTAACCAATGCCCGAAATGTGTTTACAGTATCTGTGATATTAATTGTTTTCTGTTTTTTTAATTTTTTTTGAACAAAAAATATTATGAAATAATAATATAATTTTAATTATTATACTGAAAAATGATGAATAAATATTTTCAAATTACTTTCATAGAGGTGGAATGATTTTTCAAATTAAATAAATAAATGAGATGAGAAATCGTTTTTCAGAATATAAATTATTCTTCTGTAATAATAAATTTTAAAAAACATTTTTTTATGAAAAATATTAAGGTAGACTATATTTGATTAAACACTATATTATTTAAGTATTTTTATTATTTAAATAATATTATTCTAAAATAGTTAATGTAAATTATTTAAAATAATTGGTTATTTTTGATAAAAAAATATTTTATACTATTCATACAAAACAAATATCTTTTTATAAAATATTCATAATGTCTCGGGAAGAATATTTTGTCATATATATTTTTTAAATGAAGTTTGTTTTTTTCAAATACCATTTCTAAAAGTGGATATTTTTTTATTAAATCACAAAAAAGGACATCATTTTTCAAAATATTTAATTTTCAAAACTTATAATGAATGTACTAAAAATTAATTACATTTTTACCAATATTGAATATTAAAAAAAGAAGACATTATATTTAAAATATGGTTATAATTTTTAATAAATCCATTTTAAATGTATTCGTTTAAATGGAATATTTTAAATAATAATATAAATAGTATACTGTGGTACATTTAAACTCGATATTACATGTTACATAAGCTATTAGATAAATTAAACTATTAATCTTTTTTATAAAATAGTCTAAATAAATTTTATACATTATATTAATCACATTGATAAAATAAATGATAATCATTATTCCTCATAATATCACACGAATCACATGTATCTTCTTGAAACATATGGTTTTAAAGAAAAACATTGGCAATTTGATTAGTCTTATTTTCTAGAATATTTTCTAGATGATTTAAAATCATTACCCAAAAATTATACATAGAAATAAAATTCTATAGTTTTACAGACACATAGTTTAATAAATGTGAAGGATAAGATATGTAAATTATTTGAAGAAATATTGTTACACATCGAGAACCTAAAAGTGGTTTTGTGGAATAACCAAAAAATATTCTATAATATAAATAAAATGATTAATTTGAATGGGACTGATATACATAGGGACAAGTTTCCCATTATTCCAAAATATCATAACAATCATCCATTGAGAAATTATTAGAAACACCTTATTTTCAAAATCACATTCCTAATCATCATGATGATTGTAAGTATAAATTATTTTCTAATTAATACCATATGTCTTACTGAAGGGTAATAACCCTATATTTTATTTAATTAACATCCTCAAGCCCCATTGGATTTTTCACTTGAATTATCCATTTACATTTTAATCCTACAATTCCTTATATATATTGTTGTTTAATGAGCATTATGAATTCTTATGTGATAGATGTTATTGTATGAAAACTCGACTTGGGGAAGTTGTTGATCCCAAAAATAGTTTGAATCTATCAAAATGCAACTCAATATATCATTAATTATTTTAACTATTATTTTAGTTTAAATATATTATCAATGATAGTAATGATGTTTGATGACACTTTTAGGTTATTGGGTACAAACTATATGGTATTTTACCTATTACACGTTTTTGGGAGTCTAATAGAAAAATCCATTCTAGCGATTTCCCATTCCAATTATGGTATAGGAATTGGATGTGAAATGACCATATAATTTTTTTTCCAATACATACCTTTATTACATACCAATAATATAGATAAAAACCCTATGATATCTCTCTTCACTCCATGCCACTAAAAATATTCTTTCAAATCTCTATTCATCATTGTACTTCTATGATCAATTGGGAATGAATAACTATGATCCTCTTCTAATGGAACCATCATGAAATCAGGTATATATATACCACCTAAAAAGTCCAAAAAATAAAATTCCATGATAATAAAGGTTAAAATCAGTAACAATTATCAAATTCTTTTACACCTCCACAAATTTCATCTACATCTCTTTAAATATCTAATTGATTAATTGTTTAACTCTTATTTGTGACAGATAATATCTCTCTCCATATATAGTTTTTTCAATATCCATCCATTTAAAATCAATAAATATTATATCTTTTTTGATCCTTATCATATATAAACATATTTCATCATTTTAACTCAAAGCATCATAAACCTTTTTCCCTTTCAAAGGATGGTAATTTATTGAGAATTCATAATCCTTTTTTTGATTTAACTATTTACCATGGTGAATATGAAACCTTTTATGTCTGACTATAAACCTTATTCATTTTTTTCAATATATATATCAAGATTTTATCCATTAAGATAATTCTTACAAATGATAAATTAAAATTTACTCTAGCTAAATCATAATAATTAATCGATTTATTTTTCTAATGAACCATGAATTTTCCTATGGAATATGTTATAAACCATTTATCTTGAATGATAATGCATCCTAAATCCATTAAAAATGAATCAATAAATAAAAAATTCTTTATCCATTGTGTAAAAATATAAATATAGGTGAATTAAATTCCATTTTCTTTACATTAATGAAAATCATCTCAAATTCTTCTATACAGAGGAACTTGTCTCCCTCATGAGTTAACATGGTTTTTGGATTATATATTAATTAGTAAATCTATACATACTATCAATAATATATACTAAAATAAAAAAAACTATGGATCATATTTACCATGGTCAGTCTGGGACAATGATCAGTATCCTCAGACATTTATGGAACTGTTAATATACCATCTCTTGAGATTCTACTACTCTAAAATGTACCATTCTCTTAAAATATAAAACATTGTAATTTTATCAAAGAGTTATACATCCATAGGTTCTATTGTAAAATTATCAACTATTCATAATTCTCTTCCATGGTATTTGAATATATGTGAGTATAATTTATAAAGACTGCCCAAAAATGATAAATTTAAACTCTAAAAAAATATTAATTAAATATTTCAAGGGGGTTGTGGAATTAGTAATACTAAATGAAATGACTATATACTCTTAATCTTCATAACATGAACAGAAGGTTTTCTTGGGTATATACTCCACCATTACTCACAATCGATGATATCAAGAATGATGCTTAATCATGGAGGAGTATTGAGATTTGTAAAATTTTATAAAAAAAGACATCAATAAGGGGTAGAGTATAAATATTAATTATTGTGTTATTGATCATCTCACAACAATCAATGAATATTAAAATTTATCTATATATTATTTTAATGAAATTAATCGGTGTTATTCAAGTAACACATTGTGATGTATGAGTCCCTTATTAAAATTCATATAGAGTTGCTCGATGATTTTATATAACTCAATATGGTTCATTATATAGGGAGTCGTCAAAATAGGTTTGATACAAGGAATGAGTTTTTATGAGAAATCTACACCATGTTTTGGAGGATAACATGGATACTCATCATGAAATACATCAACAAAATCAAACAAAAAATTCATATCACTGATATTTTTTTTTCTCCACAATTGTTTGAGAGATTATGATCTTTTGAATGGCTATAAATAACTATAAAATTGATTTCATCTCTATATGAAGATGTTATCTATCATCGCACTGATAGAAGTAAATAGGTTGGTTTGGAATATCAAATTTGACTCCCCTCTAATGAGAATTTATGTGGTATTTATTTATACAAATTCATTAAATGACTATGGTAACACCAATTTCAATAGGAGGAAATATATCATGGATTTTGGGAAGTAAATTCTTGAAATCATCCACTGGTGAATGTGCATACACATGATATGTAAAGGACGTATCATTAGTCGGTTTCACTAATAATTAATCTTCAATATTTAGGTTGTAATCATGGTACACGTGAAAAATATGAAGGATTTATAAAAATGGGTAGATCCAGATCCACAGAGGTTATTAATAAATATATTTTAGATGGTTAGTTTAATTTTCAAAAAATTATTATCGATACCTCATCATAAATATTAAGATTATGTAAATTTCATACGTTTCACAGATTAAGTTGTTTCAGATGGTAATCACTATCATTAACATTCATATTTGAATATATTTTATCATAGATCTCAAAACCATTAAATTTGATCCAATAAATTTTGGTAAGTGAGTTCTATAGTTAATTTTATTTATTCAATTACCTATATAATTTATTCTTTTTTCCGATATATTCATATACTCAATGAAATTCATTTCACCATATAAAACATTTAATACCACACTTAAGACTTTTGTTTTCTATGTTTTAATATACTCATTATGAATTAATGAAATCTCATCATCCAATCTATATGGTTTTTATTCACCCCATTTAATTATATAAATATTTTCTTATCATGGCCAGGATAATATCGGCTAGCACCAAACCCCATTTCATCCATGATAGAACATAAAATTATTTCATCATACCAACTGATGTATGTTATGGGTAACACCATTAGAATAATTTTTTATTCATTTTATGACTCCATATACATCAATAACACGTTGGATTATAGTACTACAAGTCTATATTAAATTTCATGTAAAAAAAATTCTCAAGTGTTCCAAACGATTCACCATAATCCTTTTTATCATAAGGAGTTCCTTATATATTTATATATGAAAAAAATAAGAATGTACATATTGGAATATATTTTTTAATATAATCCCACATCAAGAATTAAATTTCATATATTCTCACTATATTCTTGATAATATTCCACCACTGGTCATATTTTTCTTCCAGACAATAGATATCCAAAATTACTTTTTCATTCTCTAAATTCATTATAATAAAAAATATATTTTCTATAATACATATCAATATCATCATAAAAATTGGTTATATAAAACCAAAAAATAAGTTCAATGTTTCATTATGAAGGAATTAATATGACATGTTAACATCCTTTTACAGTTTTGATGTACAACAAGATTAACTACCTGATAATTTTTAGTGAGAAAAATTCCAAAACATTCATTACAAACCCCTTAATATTTGAGTTCAAAGGAGGAAAATCATTGCATTTTCTGATTAATTTAGAATTTAAAATCCTCCTTTTAACTCTTACGGTCTACTAAAAAAATAATATTTTATGAAGAAATAATCAATTTAGGATAACACATCATCACGAAAAACATCTTTTAAGATGAAAAGATCTTGAATCCTTAATTTTAATCATTGATATCAGATGCATTAATTAATTAATCAATTTTTATAATAAAAATCCTTAATAATGGTTCATAATGAAAATTATAATTAATAAAATAGTATCCAAAATCAGTGTCAAACCATGTGACAAGTAATGGAACACTCACTTTCCACTGGTATTATTGTCGATATATAATGGATAAAACGTTTTTCTATTTATAACCCTTAGATTCATATACACTCAAAAAAATTCCACCTCTAGTATCAATATAGGGTTTCATATATATATAAAGTACATAATAACTTTCTTACCAAAACATTATAATGATATACTATTATTATACTCATCATATTTGTTCTTCACAGATGTTTAATCAAACCATATTTCAATATTTAAATAAAACATTATCTAAAACCAAATGTAAATCTCATCACCAATCATCTATAAATATTAATTATAACCAAATTAATATCTATTACATTAAATAATAACTCATGAAATAATAATTTGGGTGTATTTTTGTTTAATAAATGGACATAAAATCATCTAGTCAATAAATGATCTATGTTATCTCCCACTATGTTCTCCAATACTAGCACCCTTCATTGACATATCATACACAATACCATTTTTATCACATTCGGAAAGGAAACATAAGAAACTATGATATTATATTTTCCATATGAGTAAAAAATATATATCCAAACAATATTATAAGAATGTTATGAGGATATGATAATAGAATTTGAAAAACCATACACTTTATATCATAGATCATATACATGAGTACATGATTAAATCATAAAATTTATTAGTCATGAACCATAATGCACTCATTGAACATGATCCATCATATTATAAAATTGTAATAACATATATATTTGTTTCATACACAAAATCATAAGAAATATAATTTCATGTATATCCACAAAGAAGTTCATAACATGTAATGATTTGTGTAACCCTTAATTCACTTACGAATGGATCAGGGTAACCTCCTCTATACTATCAATATTTCATGGTATAGAATCCCTTGTACAATATTTTGGGAATGAGATAACATTTTATAGACTCTATTAAAGGATTCGGATGAACTCATATGCACAATCCTTTAGGATTGGGAGAACGTCCCATTGTACCAATGTAGATCATATAATATTGATTACAAACCTTTACATTAGAGATAGAATGAGGTCTTACCCATAAATTAATATATATAGTTTTGATCCATAATATTATTAAACATGATCAAGTGAAAACATATAAAAAAGTAAGATTCATAATATATTTATTCCATGTATAGTACATTGACAACGAATTAGTTTCATGAACATCATTTCATCAAAAAAATCTACCATCCATTGAAAAATATTGGCGGTATCATTGGATCATATCCTCATAAAATCTTATGAATTATTAATTGATGTATTCATATATAAAAAATTGTATTCAAATATAAAATAGGACCTTTGATGTGGGAAATAAACTTTTTACATGATATAATATATTTACAATATAAATTTTTGAAAATTTATAAAAAACAATTTTCCTTTTAAATAAATATTGAAATAGGTAATAGAAAATTTAAATCATTGGTGCGTCATAGAGACATGAAATACTTTTAACGTCGTACCCAATAAAAATAATCCATTCACATTTTTATAATATCCATATGTGCCTTTTTTGGAAAAAAAGATTATTCTCTTAACATTTTTTCAAAAAAATTCAAAAAGTATAAAACATATATTTTAAATATCAAGATTAATTTAATAAATCATGAAAGTATTTTTTTACATAAAATGGATTTTGATGAAAACGGCTTTTCAGATAGATGGATAAATGGAGTAGGTTTTCATTAATGACAATGCTTAATAATAATGATTACATAGTGGAATAAATGATTGGAAAATATGTATTCTCAAAAAATAGCCCTTTGAGAATATAATTGATGATGTTATTGGTGAATAAATCATTTGATTTCAACATTGGAGTCATAATTATAACCAATGCCGATAAACAATGAGATTATTATATCAAAAACATACAATATTAATAATGTTTTAATCCTATGTCAGAATAAATAATAAATTCAATTAAAAGATTCAATAAAATAAGAATAAGTAATTTCATGATATCAAATTATAATGGAGTTGTGTATACAAATCAAATAGAAAATATATGGGTCTGAAAAACATATGTCCCAAATAAGGGACACTATGACACGAATCCATCACCTTCAGTATCAAAATATTTCCAACCTATTTAAATCTCATATAAAATAAATATATGTTTACTATAAATCTATAACATAAACATAATCATATTTATCATTACATATATGATTTATTTATGGCCTTTTATGGCCCATAAATAATGATTTCATTGAAAAATTCATGTTTTAGATAATGACCTCCTTGTTTTCAATGTATTGTTTGGTTTTGTATATTTAGTACAATCATGTTGATCATATATTAATCATATCAAGAATTTTAAATATGATATAAATTTCACATATTTTAATTAGTTAATAATTTATAGTGATCTATTAATATTATAGTTATCAAATAAATTACACCGTTCATGTAGGTAGTTGGTCAAACATAAGAATTCATGCTCTATCCATTTTCACATAAAATGAAATGAATGAAAGGTAAATAATATATTAAATATCAAAAAAAAAAATATTTTAAATTTATCGGATATATTGATTAAATATACCATTTCTATTAAAATAAAAGCGATGTTTTAAATAATAAATCACATCGATTTATGTGTCGGTAGTCTATCTTCCATAGGCGTGACATTATTGTAATCCCATAAAATGAAAATCAAGATGGTTTCTATGAAATTAAAATAAAATAACTATATTAATTTCATAAATATAATTTATAAACATTATATAAATTATTATATACATATGTGAGATTTGGTGATGAAAAATGAATTACATCAGTTTGTGAGGCAGAAGTCCGATGTAGACATGATTGAAAATTTCATTACTTATATAATAGAATAAGAGATACCAGCTAGTAATCAAATTTAATTAACAATATCACAATGTATGTCTGATAAAATGTTTTTATATTATTCCAGAATAATATTTTTCACATGGTGAAAGGTGAAATAATACCATCACAATAGTTTTATAATTTTACCTATTATTTAGAGGTCATCTTTAAGACTATTTATAAATCATCATTTTTAGTGTATCGTAATTATTTGAATGCCAATATGATATTTTCATTCGTTTTAGTATTATATTTTTTTAGGTATTGGATAAACCACATTGTATTGAAGGTGTGAGGTGGTGAAAAGTGTATTGGCAATTTAATTGTGTTGTAGAGGAAAAAAATGAAATGTTTTAATAGAATAATGTGTAACATTGTTTTCAACGCCCTATGATGATAAAAAATAGTAATTAACAAAATGTAGAGTTTTTAATGTTAATATGTGTCAACACCACGTGTTTTGAAGAGGTGTATATGTAATTTTTCCCATTATATTTTTAGTTCAACCATAGTAAACCCATTTTAACCTCACTGGCACTAATTTTATTTTTTAATTTTATTTTTTACCAATAAGTATTTTATCCTTATTATATAATGTTAATAACTCTGATTTTGAAAATGGTATCCATTTTTCCAAATTCTAATCATATAATCATTTAATTATAATTTAAAAATAATCCATCGATAATATGAAAAATTGTTTTCCATTTATAAAATATTGAAAAGCTTATAATTGTTTAATTTCAAAATTCAACATGAAAAAAAATCTAATGATATAAATATAATTAATAAATCTATCATTAAAATAATATAAATTTTTAATCCATCTTAAAATAAAATTGATGATTTGAATTCAATAAATGAAAATCTAGTTTTTAATAAAAATCATTAATTTTTACTATTCATCAAGAAATTAATCAATTAAAAATTATCTACAATCCAGTAAATGACAATTTTGAATTTAAATTAAAAAATGATTTTTATTTTCATAAATATTTTTAAAAATTGAGAAAAAAAAATTTATTATTGGTTAAAAATATCAATAAAATATTTGAGATTATAGTATTATTGAAACATATAACGAATTTACAAATGTAGTGTATGTTTCTATCAATATGTCTTATTAATTTAAACCATTATAAAAACATTTTAAAATGGTTTTATTTCTATTCATATCATCAAGTGTAATAGCTAGTTTATATGGGTCTAGTTTAAATAATAATATAAATTTTATATTGTTCATTTTCAAAACATGGTGATTCTTGTAACTCATATATCAAAGTAATTAAATTTTTAAAAAATATATTTCCATAAAAATCATTATGTTTTAAGTTGAATATGTTAAGTTATAATAATTATTTTGATTAAAAATAAGGAAATCGTAAGTGTCCTAAATTCACTCTACTATAAGTACGTTTAATTTAAAAGCTTTATTTTACAATATATATTAATCATGAAATTAAATTTTATTCATTAACTGGAATGTAAAACCTATAAAATTAATGTGAAAAAGAATTTATTTAATCAATAATGTAAATTTTTAATTAAAACTAAATATAAATATATAATAAATAAATAAATTTTGATCAAAACACATTTGAAATGCTGAAAAGGGTTTTCTAGAAATAAAATCTTTAATCAGAATAATGAACATGTAGAAGAAAAATATTATCATAATTATTCATTTATTAAATTGATTGTATTAATTAAAGGGAAATTATTTATATTTATGACCAAATCGAACAGATAGAGTGACATTTAAATGATCATATTTAACATAAATAAATGACAATTTTGTAATATTCATTATTTTTAATTATTTAGTCAAAAATTAATTTTTTGGAAATTTTTATTATATTTATGCTATGATAATTGTGGTAGGATGGTTTTATTTATTATATTAAATTAATGAATAAATATTTCTATAAATATTATATGTTAATTATAATGTCTTTCCTCAATGTGTGATAAAACCATTTTTAGGGGGACATTTGTTTTGAGCCAAAAAATAATTTGCTGAAAATTTAATATCTTCTTATTATGTTATAGTCAATAAATATGAATTATGTACTAAAATTATACAATTTTTTTATAAATTTTTTTAACTAAAAAACCAATTTAACTTTTATGATAAATTTTTCTTAATTAAATTTTAATATTGTTAATTTATAATAGACTTCTTTTGAATCTCATTGTTGACTTGAAAGAAAGCTATCGAGAACAATTTTCATTAATAAATACATGGCATTATATTTTATAAGTGAGGAATTTAAAACCTAACTATGATAATTGGATTATTATATATATTTTAACAACATATAGAATACCATTTAAATATATAATTTGATATGGATGAATAGATATTCACTGAATGTTTTCAAAAAATAGATGGTATTGTCATAGTCTAAAGGGAATCTAAACCATGGAGGATCAGGCTGACACGTTGTGTATGTTTTCCAATTAATGAATATGGTTTTTATGTATTTTATTTTTTATACCATATATGTAATATAATAAGGTTTTCATCATTTTTTTACAAACATGTAATTACAGTTGAATTTTTTTAATGGTGATTTATTTTATTGATTATATCATGATGGGAATTTTTATTATATTATTTATAATGTCCTACAGTACATATTTCAAATACATTACCATTTTTAATAGTGAACTATTTTTTTCAATAAACTAGAAAATTAATTTAATTATTTCATCATAATTAAATCCTTTCTAGGAGATGATTTTAAATATTTTTTACATTTACCTTCAAAAATAACTAATCGAGGTTATTGAACACTGGAAATATTGTTATTTATAAATAGTTGTGATTACCAATACTGTAAAATTATTTATTCATAACATTGGAAGAAAAATTTCCTTGTTATACATCATTTTGGTTAACAAATATATGATCTTGAATTTAATATTTTTGGTATAACATTATCTTAAGATATTATTACACTTTTTTACTTGTAATTCATTAATTTTAATTATCAAATGAAATTCTCAAGATAATATATATGGGTTTGAATGTTGGATTTGATTGTCTATACAAAAACCCTAATATAGTGGTAGGTATTTCATGTTTTATATATTCTAAACCAATTTCCCAATTATTGTACTAGGGTATGATTTTAATTATTTAATATCCTGGTTTTTTTGAATGAATTTATTTCTATAAGTGTTTTAACTTATTTATTTTATTAAAAAACTAATCACTTTATTATAATTGTTCCCATAAAATAAATTCTATGAATTTATATACAAACATATGAACACTCGTTTAATAAGCTGGTTATTTATGTGTGATACAAAACATATAACACTTTTATTTTTTGAATGAATAATAAATACTATATATTTTATGTTTTCATTTAAAAGGTAAATTTATCATATTTATAAAATAAAATAAATTATATAGGTTTAATATATATTTTCAATGATGTTCAATTTCAATTTTGTGCATAAAATAATATATCGAGGTTAAAATTGTGTAACCATAATATTGGTAAAATTATATAAAAAGTTTCAAATAGTGGGAAAAGGAATATAATATCATAAAATATTATCTCTAAATTGTATGTATGAGAATATTGATTATCCATATCGTATATTTTTAATATCATACTCCACATAATAGTTAAATTTTAATTCTATGAAATCTAATTAATGGGTAATTATGAAAAGAAAACTCAAAAGCACCTGTATAAGAACCCCTATAATCATATACTAAAAAAAGAAACCATTTACTTATCTCTAAAATATTGTGTTAAATTATAACCCTAAAAACTATCTCCCACATTGGGGAACATTTAACCACAAGAATGAGTTTAAAATCAATCATTTTTAGATCGACATTGAGAGGATATTAAAATTACATTGCAAATGTTATCGTCTCCCAAGTCATTTTCAATAGTCTTTTCATCCAAATATTCTAATATATAGTATTTCAGTTTAATAATATGTTTCTAAATTGTTTTATTATAGTTAATTTGATATCTTTATTATACAGTAACATGTACATATATATTCAATAGGTATAATGTGTAATATTTTCTATAAGTATTACATCCATTATAAATTTTGATATAATGCATAGTATTTATGGACATGGAAAACCTAAATAATGAAAAAATGTTTTAGTAAAGATTTATTTATAATTTTTAAATAATTATATAATGTTAATTATAAAAATAATATTTAGTAGTAAATTTAATTATTTTCATTCAATAATCACTAAAAATAATATTTTTATCTGCTCTAATATAATTATCACTATATGTTAGATGAATTAAACATGGGACCAATAAAATACAAAAAAATTAATATATCTTCTTGATAATAATTTTTTATGTAATTTAATGATGAAAGAGCTTAGATCAGAACATATAAATCAACCAAAATTTTGAAAATCGAGTGATTAACCCATGGGTATTTATTATTGAAATAAATCATTAAAATAAAGGTAAAATAAAACTATAAATTAATTGTAAAAAATAAAATAGAATTCAATATGTTTAATAAATGTTTTATCAATAATAAATTATTATATACTATGTTTAAAAATATCTATCAACGAAGATCACTGAGAAAGGTTTTATTTTCAAATAATACATTTAAATCATGTCAATTATTATCTGAGTCCCAAATGGTAGAAATTTAATGCTATTTCCCTCTTTAAACCAATAAATTTTAATATACACTATTAATTTAGTGTGCTTAATTTTTTACGTAAAATTTCACATCACATTGGTTTTTAATTTACAAAAGTCATTCATAAAGAAAGAGGTAATTTATTCACATCATTTTAGATATGAATTTTTATCATCCATGTCAATCTACATTTATTTTTTTATTAATATATACCTCCCAATATAAAATAACCATTAAATATTTTCATCTATTGAAAATAAATTTATGTATACTCTTTTAATAGAATATATTGAATCATTTTGATCATTAGGAATTTCTAATAGAGTCTAATTATTTTTCATTTAGAAGTGTCCTTTCATTTTTATCATAATTATAATATATAATTCTTATTATCATTATTAATCATTTTATAACAATATTTTCTTTCATAATAATCCCTTTAAAATTAAATTTATCATAAAATAATTGATATTTATTCATATAAGAAATGAACTTTTCCAATGATATCATAAATAGTTTTGATATATGTCATTATCGATTTAATGTTTTATGAAATATCTCGGATATTAAATATGTATAATATCCAACATCCATATCTTGATTTCCTCTAGTTATTTATATCATATTTTTATTTAAATAATTTCAATATAATTGGATAATTAATATATAATGGTATAATGAGTTTTTTCATATAGAATGTATATATATATATATCTGTTTTTTCATTATTTTGTGTAACGTCCCGAACCCGGGTGTCACACAATGGGTTCCCCAAACCCGGTTCTCCACGTGACCTCAAGTGCATTTCCCCAAACGCCAGAGGCTGCCAACTAGCAGTGAGGGGCCAGGTCTGTTAGTGGTGAAACTATGCCCTCATTTTTCAAAGTGTAGTGCAACGGAATGCAGAATAAAACATACATCAAACAGCGGAAGCACTAAACCATACACAACTGAAATAAACAACAACAGTGGATATAACCAACAATATATAAATGATGATGCTACATGTGTCAAGTTCTACGATAATAGCCAGAACATGTTATACATCAATATAGTACAACCAAAATCTGAGTACATCAAAACAAAGCAAAACAGCTGGCAGCGGCATCGCGAGCCTAAGCTCGGTCCCATGCCCTCCTACTCTTCAGAAACAGTGAAGTACCTTTATAGGGTCTCTTTCCCCTATCCACACCTATAGAAACGTAATCTATTTGGCCGAAAAGCGTTACCCAAACAGGGTGTGAGAAATATATCGCAGTAGGCACCCACCAAAGGCCCCACACAACAGTGTGTAAGCATGCAACAACGGTGTGCAATAGTAAAATGAAATAAAGTAAGAAGTACTGAAAAGTATCTAACTTAACCAGTTATATTTCCATTTTAACATTATTTTTTGTTATTTAATTTAAAATACCACCACATTGAATATTTTAAGTCAACAGCCAAATGTCCACAGACACATTAACTCCCACCCTCGAGTAAAGAGAAACCAACACAGGAATTTTCCCACAGGCACACGAATATTGCCCACAGGCGTAAATAGTGTCGCCCACAGGCATAGAATCATTTTCCCATAGGCACGGAAGTAGTTTCCCTCAGGCTAAGTAGAATAACGCCCATAGGATAATCACAAAACTACCCTCAGGCTAACATGTTATCGGGCCATTCCCAACATGTAAAAATGCAGTAAACAAGAAATTCCTCTCGAGGCAATTCTACAATTACTACTTTTAAGTCATACCCTCGGGTATCCTGGCCAGACGGCTAAATAGTGGAACACACTCACGGGGTGGTTCCAGATCCATGAAATGATCCCAAATAGCATTTTAATAACAAAATTGAAATCCTAATCAATTCTAGGTGTTTAATACAGCAATGACCTCAGCCACACGACACCCCGACATGGGTTCATTGAAAAAAAATTCACAAAACACACGTCAGTTGGAAAAATT
Organism: Viscum album; assembly: GCA_963277665.1. Taxonomy (NCBI): domain Eukaryota; kingdom Viridiplantae; phylum Streptophyta; class Magnoliopsida; order Santalales; family Viscaceae; genus Viscum; species Viscum album. The sequence continues at coordinate 1,750,283,205 of OY728157.1, read as the reverse complement.
AACACCAAGCCACCTACATTAAATGCCAACGAGCGGTATACCATAACGTCATCTCCAGAAACGCCTAATAATGGCATAGATCTGACGAAGAAGAAAAAATTCTTAACCTCATATAACTCTTGTTAGGAGAGGAATTGTTAAGAAACACGCTAGGAGAAGAGAGGTCTTACCCGTGCGGTTCGAACGAGACCGTCTGAAGAGGAATCAGATTCTAGACGAACACCCGGCATATCATCAATGGTTCAGCCGTCCATCTAGAGCTCCCTCATCCATTCTAAGTCTTCCCTATGAACAGGGGAGGCTATTACCGGATTTAATCAAAAAAAAGTACATGGCATGTACTTCCAAGTACATTGCGTGTACTTCCTTCATTTAACTGTGCCTCTGGCGGCACCGACACACTGTTCATCCGCCAACATGAGTACACGGCATGTACTCTTTAGTACACGGCATGTACTGCCGTCCAGCTGGCGGCTGCTCCACCGCCATACTATTTTGGCATGCCGACTGACTAAACGGCGTGTAAAGGACCACTACAAGGCGTGTAGTCGATTCCTACACCCTTCACCGCTAACATGTCTACACACCCCGTGTACTCACCCCTACATGGCCAGAAGTACACGTCATGTGGAAAATTTACACGGCGTGTACTTCTTAAATTTTGGATTTTCCCCATTTTCAATATTTTATTAAAACACTTGAGGAAACGAGATCAGAAGAAGCATGTACCTTAGAGGGAAGAACCAGGTTCTTACAAACTTCCCCTATTATAGAAATTCGTCATCGAATTTCCCTTCCAAGGGTGGAGAAGATATTGCCATGAACAACTCTGGCCACTGAGTAGGTACGTCAGCCTCTCGCTCCTAGTTCTCATCCCACACTCAGCCATGCTTCCATAACACCCATACTAGAGAAATGAACCGGCCTTGGAGAACCTTCGTGCTCCTATCAACGATACAAATTAGATGCTTTTCAAAGGATGCATCTGCCTCCAGCTCAACATCCTCGGGTTGAAAGATGTGAAACAGGTCTGAATGATAGCGACACAACTAAGATACGTGGATGAGGTCATGCATGGCTCGGTACTACTGTGGTAACCACAATAGATAGGCAACCAGACCGACTCTCTCCGGAATCTCAAATGGCCCCACATACCTCGGTGAAAGCTTACCATACCTCCTATTCCACTTGTGTCCCAACCTCGGTGAAACATGTAGAAAAACCTGATCTCTATCCAAGAACTCCAATGGTCGTCTATGGCGATCATCATAAGACTTCTGACGAGACTATGCGGTAGCTATCCACTTCTGAGTCAACTGGACCTATGCAAAAGTCTCATGCATGACCTGTGGCCCTAGTAAAGCTGCCTCACCTGCCTCTATCCAGCACAAGGGTGAACGACATGGCCTATCATATAAATCCACATATGGTGTCATATCAATAGTCGCCTAGAAGCTATTGTTATAGGAAAACTCAACTAAGGTTATATGATTCTCCGAAAATCCCCCAAATTCTAGGACGCATGCAGGAAGCATGTCCTCTAGCACATGTATCGTATGCTCTGACTGGCCATAGATCTGAGGGTGGTATAGTATGCTCAGAAGCACCTGTGTACCCAATGCCCTCTGAAAACTCTGCCAGAAGCGAGACATAAAACAGGCATCCCTATCTGAAATGATATAATGAGGGACCCCATGAAGACGTACTATCTCCCAGATATATAGACTTTCTAGCTCGTCGACACCGAAGGTATCCTTGATTGATAAAAAATGAGCTACCTTTATGAGTCTATCCACAACAACCCACATGACATCATTGCCACAAGGTGACCTTGGAAATCCAGTCATGAAATCCATCACGACATCATCCCACTTCCACTCTGGAATGGGTAACTTATGTAACAACCCAGCTGGTCTCTGATGCTCCACCTTCACCTGCTAACAGGTGCAACACCTCGTAACAAAACCAGCTAAATCTCTCTTCATACACGACCACCAGTACCAACGTCTCAAGTCGCAGTACATCTTGGTAACCCTGGGATGAACTTCCCAAGCTGAAGCATGAAACTCTTGAATCATCTCCTCATGTATATCCCTTGGAACCCATACTCATCCATGTAAACACAGAACCTCATCGTCGCCTATTGTCCAAACAGAAGAAGGGTCCACACTTGCCACCAACTCCGGTAGAACTAGGCCTTCTGAATCAGATAGTTGTCTCTTCCTCAATCTATCCAAGAGGGTATATGTTACAGCTAATGATGAAAGATAAGTCTACCCCTGACTATCGTGCACCTCCAGATGCATCTCAGAGAACAAGTCCATGAGCTTACACTCACCGATGGCCTCCTGCACTACTTGTATCTGAGTCATCCTACTCAGTGCATCAGCTACTGTATTGCGTTTACCAGGTGTATAGGCAAGCTCAAAATCGAAGAACTGTAGTTATTCAACCACCTCCTCTGTCTCAGATTCAAGTCACGCTGAGTAAAGATATTCTTGAGGCTTTTGTGGTTGGTAAAAACCACAAAATGCTCCCCCGATAGATAATGTATCCAACAGTGCAACGCATGTACAACTGCAGCTAACTCGAGATCATGCATTGGGTAATTCCTCTCATGTGGCCTCAACTGCCGAGACCTGTATGCAACAACTTGGTCTCCATGAATCAACACTTCTCCCAGCCCAATACCTGATGCATCACAGTAAACAATATAACTCTTCCCCGACTCTGGGTGTATCAGGATCGGTGTTGATGTCAACCTTCCCTATAGGTCCTGAAAAGCTTTCTCGCAAGCTTCCGACCTGACGAACTTCACACCCTTCTTAGTCAGACCTATCAATGGTGCTGCTAAGCGGGAGAAGTCATGTATGAAGTGTCTGTAGTAACCAGCCTGCCCTAGGAAACTCTGAATCTCGAACATGTTCTTAGGATGCCCCTAGTAAACCACTGCTCTCAGCTTCTCTGGGTCTAATGAAACTCCTGCCTCAGAGATGATAAGACCGAGGAAGTGAATATGGTCCATCCAAAAGTGTCACTTTGAGAGATTATAATATAGCTGATGCTCCCTCAGTGTACTCAATACGATCTCAAGATGGGTGGCATGGTCATGTCGAGTGTGAGAGTACACCAAGATGTCATCCATGAATACTACCACAAAAGAACCAATTTACATATGGAACACACGATTCATCAGATCCATGAAAACTTCTAGTGCGTTCATGAGTCCAAACGGCATAACCGTATACTCATATAGACCATATGTACGTCTGAAAGCCGTGAGAGGTATATGAGATGGTCTCACGCGCAGCTGATGATATCCTAATCTCAGGTCAATCTTCATGAACACTTGTGCTCCACGAAGCTGATCAAAACGATCATCAATCCCTTGCAAGGGATATCGTTTATTAACAACCAACTGGTTCCGCTTCCGATAATCCACACAATGTCTGAGGGTACCATCCGCCTTCTTCGCAAAAAGGACTGGAGAACCCCACAGAGAAGTAATGGGTCAGATAAAGCCCTTATCCTGCAACTCCTCCAACTGCCTTTTGAGTTCCTTCAACTCAGGTGTATCCATCCTATATAGACGAATGGACACTGTTGCTGCTCCTGGAACAAGCTCAATGGTGAAATCCACCTCTCACTTTGGAGTTAGACCCGAAAATTCCTCCGGGAAGACATCCCGGAAACGATCAACAACTGGAGGGAAATCCGTCTGACATGTCCCATTAACATCCAGATATAAGCTTGCAATCTGGGATGTGACTCCACCTTGCCCACGATGCTTTGGTCTAGCTCGACTCGCATGCACATCTAAGTCGCCCTTGTATAAAAAGTCTCCACCCTCTAGTGACGTGAAACTCACCCTACGACGATAACAGTCTACAAAGGCTTGGAAGGAAACCAGCCAGTCCATCCCGAGAATGACATCATATATCGTCATCTCTAGGACATAGAGGACCCAAAGGAAGTGACACCCACAAACCTTAAGGGGGCACTCTTTGCACTGATGCACACCAGCCGTTCTAGTCCCCAACAGAGTGTCTAGATTCATAATATCAAAAGTTGAAGAAACACAGAGCCTAAGGATCTCCACAACGGGTATAGGTATAAAACTATGAGTAGCACCCATATAAAAACTTAATGAAGATATGATAGAATCTACCAAAATAGTACCTCTGACTATAGAAGGTCCGGGGTCTTGCTCCTGCTGGGTTTGTTCCACTGCATATGCCTGCCCAGTGCCGCGACCCTACGATACAGCATGACTACCCTGAGCTTTCTCAACCTGTTGCCTCTAAGATCCTGGTGTTTGGCTACCACAGCCACGACCACCATCTCTACCTGTATGCCCTGACGTATTCCAATATCTGGACTGATAAGAAGCTGCTGGTCCTGCTCCCGCTCGTAGAGTCTCCACAGAACCCCTCTCACTAGCCATCAGTGGAAACGCCCTGCAAAAGTGTTACAGATGACGCATCATGCCGCAAGGTCAGCACTCCGCTGGGTCTCGTGGACACTATGGCCTCTTGTGCCCCTCTCTACCACACTAGTATCACATAACCTGGCCACCTAAATCATTCTTCTGACTTGTACTGCCACCCAGAGAGAAGTACGCCTGTCTCTTCCTCCTACCAACAGAAAAAGTACCAGTAACTGGTGATGAACTAACCTATCCCACACCACTAGATTCTCAAAGGTTCCTCTCTATTATCAGCGCCTGGTTCATGATGGCATGTACAATAGGCAACCTGATGACATTCACCAGTGCTCGGATGTCATAACAAAGACCATCCTCAAAACGTCTAGCTCTCAATGTCTCATCACCCACTAGCACGGGTTCAAAGCGATGAAGCTCTATGTAACGAGCAGAATATTCCACCACTGACATAGCGCCCTCCTGCAGATTCATGAACTCTCGAGCTCTATCTGCCATCAGCGTCTCTGTGAAGAAGAAGTCATAGAAGATTGCCTAGAAATTCTCCCACGCCATGTCCCTGTGATGCTCTGACTGGGTGGTAACATCCCACCACCTCTTGGTGGAATCACGCAGCATATATGTCGTGAGCTTGACCCTCCGCCCTGGAGGCATCTCAAGATGCTCGAAAATAGTCTTCATCGACCCCAGCCACGACACCGTAGCCTGGGGTCCTCCATCCCATGAAAACGTAGGTGGATGCTACTACTGGAAGATACGTGTCAGCTCGGCCATAGATGTGGCATCTGGCGGTGCTCCCTGAAAGGTCTGCATAAACCGCAAAAGCCTTCACAGAACTGCGCCTCCGTGCCTGTGTCCGGTATAGTAGCTGGTGCAGCATCTAGATCTACTTGAGGATCAACTGGTATCCCATGGCCCACTATCTTCGAATTATAGTTGGTGCCGCTCTCCTGGCGAACAACGCCCGATCATCTCAACGACATGACTCTACAAGGTCAAAACACGCCTTAGATTTTAGATTTATCCAAGAACGAAAGTGAAGGAACCACAAAGGGAATAAGAGGAAGATGTCATTTCATGATTTGCAAAACAAGACTACAGGGCATGTACAATGACTACACGGCATGTACTTGACTTCCCCTCCCCCTTCTCGGGTCCTTCTACATAGCTATGCCACATGGCTCTCGTTGAACAAAAACTACACAGCATGTATATAATCTACACGGCATGTATGGTGTTATTTTCCAACTGCCCGTGTCGTTTGTGACATAGTCGACTACTCGGATATGATACTACATGGCGTGTTACACCCTCACACGGCATGTACATCACCCCGTCTCCCAGTCACACAACTATGTCCACATGGTCTGTCCTCAGACAAGACTACACGGCGTGTCCCAAAGGTACATGGCATGTTCAATGAACGGTGACACCGACCCATGTTGTTAGTTACACGGCCAAGTCCCCAGGTCACACTACACGGTGTGTTCATCATTGACACGACGTGTTCATCATTGACACGGCGTGTTCTGTAAAAGGAGTTCACCGACCCGTGTTTTTAGTCACATGGTCAGACTCTGAGTCCATACTAAACGACATGTATATCTGGTACACGGCGTGTTTTACGCAAGCTCTTCCCTACCCCGTGTCACCGCCCACACGGTTTGTGACACGGGAAGAGACTACACGGCATATACTCTGGGTACACAGCGTGTACTAAAAAATTTTATTTTCCTTCATGAATAAAAGGACATACATGGCGTGTGTAAAATACTACACGGCGTGTATACTGGGTTTCTAGAAAATATGCCTCAGAAACATCTCTGGAACCCATAAAATACCGAAAGAGAACACCTAAGTTTCAAATTCCGACCCATGAGAGGCCACACTCTCCACGAATCAATGTTTGACATCTTATCTATGTTATAACTAATAAACAGTCAATGATCCACCAAATTCCGGTCAATGGGGGCCCATACTCCCAAAAAACCAATGTTTGGCGTCCATTCTGTGAACAGGTCACACTAAAATTACCCTATAATAAGGCAGGTATGTTATCAAATCAGCTATCACGACCGCATGCTTTACTAGCACAACAACTATCACAACAACATGCAATTTCTAGTGCACCTACATGGCATGGAAACTATGCACAGAATGTTATATCTATCATGTGCCTATATGATGGATGAGATGGAATACCTTCGTCTCATCAGGTTGCAACTAAATAGAACCCACAGATAAAATATCACAGCACAATCTTAAGTGCATCACCCAATGGTGAAATAAAATCAACTGTAAAATTTGATAAATCAAAAGAAGTGAAGAATATGATGTAGAGTGGATTTTCCCTATACACAGGTTAGCTACGCCTGGCACAACTTATTACCAACTACCGTTCGTCATATCCCTGACTACAGCTCCAAATAGTAAGTCAAAGAAAAGAACCCCTCTGATACAACTTTGTAAAGTCCCGGACCTGGGTGCCATGAAATGGGTGCCCCAAACCCGGTTCGCCACGTGACCTCAAGCGCATTTCCCCAAATGCTTGAGGCTGCTCACTAGTAGTGGGGGCCCATGTCTGGTAGTGGGGAAACTATGCCCTCATTTATCAAAGTGTAGTGCAGCGGAATACAGAATAAAACATACATCAAACAGGGGAAGCAATAAACCATACAAAACTGAAATAAACAACAGTAGTGGATATAACCAACAGTATATAAATGATGATGCTACATGTCTCAAGTTCTCAAAAAATAGCCAGAACATGTTATACATCAATACAGTACAACCAAAAGCAGAGTACAGCAAAACAAAGCAAAACAGCTCGCAGCAGCATCACGAGCCTAGGATCGGTCCCATGCCCTCCTACTCTTCAGCAACAGTCAAGTACTTGTATAAGGAATCTTTACCCAATCCCCACCTGCTGAAACGTAATCTGTTTTGGCCGAAAAGCATGACCCAAACATGGTGTGAGAAATATATCTTAGTAAGCACCCACCAAAAGCCCCGTGCCCAATAGCGTGTAAGCATTAAACAATGGTGTACAATAGTAAAATGCAATAAAGTAAGCAATACTGAAAAGTAACTAAATTAACTAGTTATTTTGCCATTTTAACATTCTTTTTTGTTATTTAATTTAAAATACAACCACATTGAGTATTATAAGTCAACATCCAAATGTCCACAAACACGTAGACTCCCACCCTCGGGTAAAGAGAAACCAACAAATGAATTTTCCCACATGCACACGGATATTGCCCAGAGGGGTAAATAGTTTCTCCCACAGGCACCGAATCATCTTCCCATAAGCACAGATGAAGTTTCCCTCAAGCTAAGTAGAATAACAACCACATGCTAATCACAACACTACCCTCAGGCTACCAGTTAACCAGGACATTCCCAAAATGTATAAATGCAGTAAACAAGCATTTCCTCTCGAGGGAATTCTATAATTACTACTTTTATGTTAGACCCTAGGGTATCCTGGACAAACGACTAAATAGTGGAACACACCAACAGGGTGGTTCCGGATCCAAGCAACGATATCAACCAGCATTTTAAAAACAAAATTAAATATATAATCAATTCGAGGAGTTTAATATAGCAATAGCCTAATCCACACGACACCCCAACATGGGTTCGTGGCACAAAAACACACCAAAGACACATCAGTTGAAAAAATTAACACCAAGACACCTACCTTATATGCCAATGAGAGGTATACTCGAACGTCGACTCCAGAAATTCCTAAGAACGGCGTAGATCTGATGAAGAAAAAAACTCACTTAACCTAAAATAACTCCCGTTAGGAGAAGAAATGGTAAGAAACATGCTGGGAGGAGAGAGGGCTTACCCGTGCGGTTCCATTGAGACTGTCCAATGCAGAATCAGATTCCAGACGAACACCCGGCGGATCGGCAATGGTCCGGCCGTCCCTCCCGAGCTCCCTCTTCCGTTCTGCGCCTTCCCTATGAACAGGGTAGGATACTGCCTGATTTAAGAAAAAAAAAACAAGGTACACGGCGTGTACTTCCAAGTACACATCATGTACTTCCTTCATTTAATTGTTCCTATGGTAGAACCGCCACACTGTTCATCTGCCGACATGAGTAAATGACATGGACTCCTGAGTACACGGCGTGTACTGCCACCCAGCTGGCGGCTGCTCCACCACCTTACTACTTTGGCCTGCCGACTAACTACACGACATGTAAAGGACCACTACACGACGTGTAGTTGGTTCCTACACCCTTCGTCACTGACATGGCCACACGACCCGTGTACTCACCCCTACACGGCCAGAAATACACGGCGTGTGGAAAAAGTACACGGCGTGTTTTTACAAAATTTAGGATTTTTAGACATTTTCTATATTTTATTAAAAACACTTGAGGAAATGAGAAAAGAAGTAGCTCATACCTCAGATAGAAGAACCGGGTTCTTAAATTTTTATATTGGGAACCTGATTATATTACCCTCAAATGAAATGTGTATAGTATTAATTAACATTTAATACATTTAATAAAATATATACAGAACCCAATCCACTTTTTGATTAATTTCACAATATTTTTTGAGAATATGGAGTGAACCCTATAAAATGTTGGATAGTTTCCCATTGGTTATTATGTTATTTATAATGATCCATGAAATAATAAATATGTTTTTGTGTATAAGTAATCCATACGCATAGTCTATAATCATATGTTAAGCCACATTCCTATTTTTTTATGTATTATGATAATTGTGTCATGATTAAACATTCATATGATTCATTTAATTTATTTTAATAATCATACATTGATTTCTTATTCATGGTTTATTTTTTATGTATGAATTCCACATGTTTTGTTTATACACATTTATTTTTTCTCATTACAAAATTGTCATCTAATCCTCACTTAAGAAATTCTATTTATGTCTCTAATATTTATTCATTATTGAAAAATTTATCAGGAAATTGTTTTTATGATTACACACCCATATAAATGTAGATTTTTATTTTTAAAAATTAATATAATGGTATCTTGTTTGGTGATTATTTTTTGGGAGTCCATGTATATTATTTTGGTAATGTATCCAATCTATAATGACATCACATATATATTTTTTATGTGATTGATAAAATATTATAAGTAATCAATGTTTCTTTTAAAAGTTTTAATATTTATTTATGTTATGGATGGATTTTTTGGAAGTAATGATATTCTGAATGAAAATTTTCAGCTACTTAATTCATAAGTATTTTAATATGTCTAACTTTTATAAGCATTTATAAATTTATTTTTCTATAAAATAAAAATATAATCATAGTATTAAATAAAAATAATTTTTTTTTGTAATTAGTTTCCACAAACATACAATTATCTTATATTGACAATATTTGAAAAAAATATTACCATATGTAATGAATCAAATAATACAAAAATATTATTCTGAAGTGTTCAAATAGTAAATAAATTCATTTCATGATAAATGTTAAAAAAATTACAATAAATATATCATATAATTATTATTATATTAAATTATGATGACAGATTTAAGACATTTTGGCATACCACATCATGTATTATTGGCCTACGAGGGTACCTCTTGTCTTATTTTAGATGTGATATAATATAACTTGTGAACTAGTTATTTCTAAAACATTTTCCTCCACCATTAATGATAATCCTCAATTTTTAATATTTTTTTCCTTTTTTTAAACTCATAAAATATTTTAATTATGTTTTATGGAATAATATAGATGTTGGGAGAATAATAAATGAATTATGTTTATCAGAGTATACTATGTATTTTTGTAGTGATTCAAACTAACTATCATCATATCATTCATCTTGGTTTTTTTATTTGATCATCATAATGACAATATATTAATTCATTCATGAACATTATGAATATGAATAAAATTTCCATTAATTAGTTGGATCTTGTAATATATACATGTAAAGGATTCCTTTTATGAAATACATTGAGTATTATTTCATGTAGAAATAATATTATGAATTCATATAGATGTGTAACAATAAATTTGTGTGGGTATAATAATTTCTAATTAATTTAATACAATTTTATTCCACAAAAATTTATTTAACGAATTTATTAAAAACAAGGGTTTCATATAATAAGAACCAAATATATTTCTATATTGATTTAGAATATCCGCACACAACCGCCCTTAAATGATAATTAAAATACATGGGAAGTTAACTAATAAGGAATTTAGAAATCCAAAAGTATTCAATTTAAAAAAACAAAAACAAAAATATCAACATAATTTTATGAATATTTATAAAATTATATAATAGTATTTTATGCAAGTATATTTCTATTATGTTAAATTTTTGAATTTTCCATTTTGTATCATTTTCCAAGTATTGTGACATTTATTTAAAAAAATTTATATTTAATACTAAATAGTTAATGAATATTACAATAAATCACGGTAATATAAGGTTATTGAAAATATATATTTTTATTAAAATGTGACTTTAATGAAAAAATAATGTAACAAAAAATCATGAATGGTCTTATTGTTTCATTTCCATGAACCATCATTCTCATGATTAGATATAATTATTGAAATGGTTTTAGATTCTTATGAAAAATGTCTTATTTCTTCAATACAACCCTATAAGAATTAGTTTAGTTATTTTACTAATATAATTTTATTTTATTCAGGTGGCATTTTATTCTACTTTGAGTGTACACATACCAATATTAACAATGTGCTAAATACAACAATTATATCGGGATCTGACTGTCAAACCACCCTAAGATACCCTCTTGATGAAAAAGGAATAATTAAAAATCCTAGATTGGGTAATTATTCTATGTTATATGATTTCCCCCTTTGAAAGAGAAACTTTTTATACTAGGTGCACAAATATATTTTATATTCCGTAATACTAAATAATTTATTATATAGAGACCACTACACGACCAATGTAAGCATGTGATTATCACACCCTAAAATATTTTTTGTAAGATATATATATATATATGATACAATATTGATCCATTATCTAGTTTCCAAATAATTTATAAAAATTAATTCAAACAATTTAAAATTGTCCCATACATGTATCATAAATATAAATAGGCCCAATAGAATAAAAATAGTGATCCCATGTTATTAAAATATACTAGAATAACATGATATATAATATTCATATCGTCATCCATTCTATAAATTAAATGAGGAAAATATTCAAAAAGAATCCCATGGTCAAATTGTGACTATCTCAAATGGTATTATTCTTTATCCAAACATATTCCATGTATAAAATATCAAAATGTTTCCTTTAGGATTACTTGTGTGAAATCAATACATCCAAACAATTTTTTTGGTCTCTAACCCACCAATAAATTCTTTTTATTGTTCAATGTGTATAGAAAAATTTTGTATGGATAATGTACTAGGTTGGGGAATAGTAAACATGCTACTCCAAACTGGTTTATCATAATAATAATCGATAATATAGATCACACAATTTACATATTAGTTGGACATTGAAAACAGTATTTAGTTTTATCGTGGGAAATGATAATAAAAAATTGGTTTTGTCTTCACCAGGAGGTTGTGCTCAAATATATGTGTGTATATATGTATATATATGTAACAACTCATACCATGGTACCCCAAATCTAGTGTCTTATTTATTACATTGGAATAGATACAAACATTTGAATCCCAACAGACCAATCAATTTAGTACTATTGAAAACAAGATATATTCACGATACACCCTTTTACCTTGGCAATAGAAAATAAAACATTATACAAAACAAAATAATGTTAACTAATGTCATGAAAACATTGAAATTTTTTTTTCCATTTCACGGTGAATGAAAAAAATATTTTTAATCTAAAACTATTCATATGTGGTAATTTCAAATAAATCTATAATGATTCAGTAAGAATCGATATAATAGAATGGAAAATAACTGAGCATATAGGACATTTATATTACTTAAAAATCATTATAATATACAAACTCATAAATATCAAATGTTAAGTAATTGAAACGACTTTCCATTTAAATGACCTAATTATCATGATATGATAAGTAATAATTAATATGGAAATACAAATAAATTAACTAAATTGTCATTTTATCTATAATCTAATAATAATTTTCATCCAAAATTTTATCATTGAGAAAATATAATTGACAATCAAAACAATCAAATTGAAAATATTAGACTTTATTTTATCAAGAAAATTTGTACCTCTACTATCTAGAAATTTCTATAGGCAGTCTAATCTATAGGTAGAACACCATTTCATTTGGATGACTAATTTGTCTCGTGAGTATCATCGATGCATTGATGGGATATCTACAACTGGACCCCATTCTTATTTTCATGTTAAAAACATTCCACCTGTATTGAGTAAACTATATAATCCATGATTCAATATTCCTTATCATCAAGTATATCTGTTGACTAGAAGATTCAAATTTTCTAATAATTCCCCAATTAATATAATACCATTCAACATAACCCAATATCTCAAAATTCCATATTGTTTAGGAAATAGTCATATCAATTTCAAAATAGAATATATTTTTTATACAAATTTTCTTTACAATGAAAAATAATCATAATAATGTTATTGTTTCAAGATTATGTTAACTATCAAAAAATTGGGTTGGATTATAAAATTACAATGACCACATTGTAATGTTCTATAAAATTCCACTAAGAATAAATAATAAAAATTGATACATAATATACCATGGAATATTATGGAATACTAATATGCAATATCAAGGGTAATTTTATAAAATATATAAAATAAGATCGTTTCATAAAATTACAATATGCCACATTGATGAGAACTTGATATGAAGTCCCTTTTATAGATCTAAATTTACAATTATATTCTTTATCTTCATAAATAATAAACATTTATTAATTCATTAATGTCATCAAAAGGATATTCTTGTTTATTAATCCTTTTATTTCACTTATTACAATTTAATAATCTATTATTTAATCAATAATGGTTACATTAGTTGTTTTAATGACATTGAACTCATTATTGAGAAATGAATTTTTTTAGGTTGAGTACTAGTATAAGAGATCATTATTTCAATATAGAAAGTGTAATAATCATGATATAATTAACATGATTTTACATAAATCATACTTTTGGGACCAGTCATGAATGTTGGTTTTTAGAAACAAGGAATTTAATGATCATGGAGATGGTAGGTCATACGTATAAATGTGTAACATTTCCATTTATTAGGTATATTAATTGAAAGATGGTATGTAAAATATATCATTATTGAATGATTCTGGTATCATAACTAATTATTGATTATTTAGATATAATAATATATATAATCTATATTTTATGTGATGAAAATATGGTCACATATCCTTAGGTAGGCGGTAGTCCATGTGTAAACCAATGATATAATCATAAAAAAATGTCCATTTATAGTATATATTTTATATATTTAGTAAATTCATAAAATTAAATGTTTGGTACAAACTAGTTTCGAGAAGAATATAGTCTGCGCATAACATTCTAGTGAATGGCGTAGCATATTACATGGGACACTATAAAGTTAATACAGCTTATAAAACACACTATATCTAGGCTAGAACAAGTAAATCACATTGGAAGAAGGAATTTTTTTGATAAATATATTCTTCTTGTCATTGATCCTAATAATTTAGGTAATCTTTTCCTTTAAAAAGAATATTATATGAGGAAATTTGAAATCACTCAGCTCAGAATGGAATGTAATGCACATATTGACTTAGTGAAAATGATTTCATCCATCCTAAAACATTTTATAGGTGTTTAATTTATCTTAGTCTACATGAACCTTGAAAATAATCAAACATTACTAACATTCTTCATGAAATCAACTCAAATTTATGCTGACCAGAACCCATTTTGACAGAATACTTTTTTGGACTAGAAATTTTTTTAGAAAATATGAGAAGGATTTCATGAATTTATATTTTATAGAATAAATAAAGAAACCATTTCATGAATTTAAGACCATTAATGGATGAAAATATGCAATTACATCCTGCTTTCCTCATACCACACCAATTATAGGGGTGGATGTTCCACATGGAACCCACCCCTGAAATTGACATTATTATTAGTGGGCTGAGGAATCATTGTTAAGATGACAATAAACAATATATTGATTGATGGTTGAGGAATGACATTGAATACCCCCTATATAAATGAAATATGTTTCATAGTTTATCATCTCTTTTAGTACCCCCACAAATGACCATTAATTTATGTGGTGAGGTTTATTCGTCATACCCCCTACAAACAAACATTTATTTGAGTGGTAATGTTTCTTCTTCAGGACCCACACAAATGTGACTTAATTTGTTGGAATAGGCACCTTATTTGTGCCCCATTCAAATAAATTCTCATCTTTAATGTGATTCATTATATTCAGGGCCACTGCAAATGACCTTATAATTATCAGGGTAAAGGAGCCCATAAAATAATGTTTTTGAAGGGTTGTAGTTTTTATAACATTTTGTATTCCAAGCCTTCCTGAGTATATAGTTATATTGGTATTCCTATAAAAACCCCATAAATGAAAATATGAGAGAATAAAGATAAAAATATTTAACAATAGATCTCTTCAAGGATTAAATACCGTATATTGTAAATTAATGAGGTGAAGTAACCTTATCGCCTGTAATAGATTTCATCTCACATGAGAACCACATACACGTAGAAAATCCATTGATAACTAAATAAATTGTGTACCTCCATACCTCATATAAAATAGTATATGGATAGAGTATTTGAGTTCCTTGATCATGTATATAATGTAGTACATGGTATGGACACTTCTAGTTTCCATTTAGTATTCTCTATTACTTGGAACCGTTTGTGGACATTCCTTGAAACTATCTCCTTCCTCATCATCCAAAAACTATTACAGTCTATATGGTTACCTTCAAGAACTAAACATTAATTTCATCTAAAAATGAATCATCCAAAGCCTCTAAATATATGTTATTAGAGTATGGGGAAAATCAAAGTGTCTTTTATATCAAAAATTCCTATGGTGGATGATGTCATATTGTTAACTTATATAATAAGGGTGATCCTTGGAATAATCAAAATCATAAATTCCTATGTTAAAGAGGATACAAATAATAGGAATAGTGGAATGTGGCTCATCTGTTTTGGATTCTATATATGTAGCCCATAAGATCTACACCATACACTCTTCCACATGTAGGTAGTAGAGGAATGGATGATCTTCACTCGACTACTACTCAGGGAAAAATTCCATTCTAATTTTGATTGAAATATCCCTTCCCACTTATATTACTGAATTACATATATTGGGTTGCTTTCCATATCCTCATATTCCTTTTAAATAGAACACATTCATCGAATCATGTGGTATTAGAGTTTAGTGATGTTCTTGAAATCCACACAATTAAATACCAAACTCATGAGGGGATTCCCAATGTGGAAATTCATCTCACAGTCTTATGGGAATCCATTTCTATATATGTCCTAAAACCATGTAACCATTCTCTCAATAGACTACATTCATGGTAATTAACAACATCAATGGTACATTATCTCAATAATGAATCTATGGTTCTTCTCTATACTTGTATGACCCTGTTGACACTCCATTCTGTCAAAGAGTCAAATAAATGACAAAGGGAATCTCCTTATAATTAAAAAGGTAAAATTCATGAAGAAAATCAGGATTTGAAAGGGAAAGAGTTTTTTGATGCCTTATTAAGAAAAAAGAGCATCGGTGCGTAGCCTACTTGCGCACCCCAAAATTTCGTGCAACCTACATGCATGCGCCCAAACTCCTTTCTCCCAAGGTCCTATGTTTTCATATAAATAGACTTTTAGGGCCTCTATTTGTATGGATTAATTTCTATGAATCCCAATTTATTCTATGGTAGGCCTAGTTCTTCTCCCAAGTCCTCTTGAACTTTCAAGGTTGTTCATTAACACATTGAACACAATATATAAATGAGCATCATTGGACATAAGTCCTTTTATTGTTTGAAAACCATAACACTTGCACACCAAAAGCACCCAACCTCTATAAATTAGAAACACATGCACACCACCTATTCCTATCAGCAGAACTTCAGCACCCCAATTATAGGATTACCTATAAATACTATTGAATTTATGAGGCATGTCTTGCCTCCATATAACCATACAAGTTTTTTCATCGCTTAAGTGAATATCAGGTCTCCCAAGACCACTAGTGTGCCCATACTTGTGCACCCTTACTGAATTGGGTGCCCCTCTTTGATTCAATTAATCTCTTCAGTTTATAAGCCATCATGCCTTCAAAAAAGCTATTCTTGGAAATAAATCTTCTTCCTTGGCTCCCTTGTCTAAATTAGATTTTGTTGAAACCTCCTCAAAAACATTCTGACTAATCCAACCTTTGATAAAGGCACATCAGCATGTCTCCCATTTGGGTTTGTTTTTCCATATTCATTGGTTTCCCACAATTGTTTTATAAGATTGTTAGGATACATGGAATTTATTTGCGTTTGTATATCTATAGTCACATCGACCTTTCCCTCAAAAAACGTTTTGGGAAGTTCCCGGTAAGTAGTAGGGTTTGGTCATAGCCTTTCCCTTCTAGAAGAGTTGACTCGAAACATTAGGTCTATAGTAGGGGATGGTACGATTCATACCTAAATTTACTATTAAAAATAATGGAGATATCTCCCTCCCATACTAGGATCAATTTTAGGTCACCCATCCTGGTGTAAGACCGTATATATTTTTGTATGAGGTAGTATCATTACTTATCCTTTCTTCTTTGGCGCCAAATACCAGAGGAGTGATGGGTACGTGGACATCTATTACTCTTTCCCTCTCCCATTGAGCTTTGTCACCATGGGAAACAATCCTGTTGTATGCCCCTAACCGGAATCCCTTCGTCCTTTCGCTGGACCCTTTTCCAATGTAATGTGAACAATGGGAAGTCTCTTTACCTCTCCCTCTTCCCAGGTCTCCTCGACCTCATCCACCCTCACCGCCATAGGTTCACCCTCTTCCACAAACAGAGGAGGAAACATTCATGTTTCATTGTTGAATCATTCAAATCCTCTTGTTTCTCACATCGATCATGAATCTCATGGGCTTAGAGATTCATGATGATTAATACATATGCACAAACACTGATAATGGAATTAACTTCGAGAACTATAATTCCCACCATGATTGGGATATGTAGGAAGCCTTCCCAGGGCTCGAGCTCATTGGATTTACACTTCATAAATCTAACAATAATTCCCTTAATTTAGGATTCTCCCTTAGAATTATGCCCCAAATTAAACCCTCAAATCACTAGAGAACCCTTTTCTAGATGTAAGCCCAAAATCATTTCTCTCAAAAGAATATACACTCCCATTAGACATGTCGAACTACATGGTCTTTGATTCCAATCTATATGGGACACATAGGAATACTACTTGATGATAAATCCCAATACATTAAATCAACCATGTTCTCCTTGAGTCATATTTCCAACAGGGTCTGATTCTATATAGTAACCCATAGATTTTCCTTGTTCCTTGGGCTTCTTCAACATAAGTCCCACACTATGTTTTAACAATGCACCTTCTACTTAGATGTCCATGACAAATGACATTAAACTGTATGGATAGGTCCTTATCCAATGGCCTTAAAAGGAATGATGTTTCCGATTCAATGGAACCAAACTATGAGGGTTCTCATTACATTCACAAGGATATGGCATTAGAACATTTTATAGGCACACTCATAAGATCAAACCAAACCCTAATCTCCATGTATGACGATAAATCCCAGAGTGCCCCATTGAGTCACTTAAAAACCCGTATCATCATAATGATGATTAAAAGGATATCTAAGTAGAATTTGAGAGGATACCATTAATGGAGAACCTTTAATACATATGGAAATATCCATTAATGAATAAACTTGAAATCATACTGATGATTCAAAATTTAAACATGATAATAAGTGATTGAAAATTCAAAGGGAAACTTATGTTACACTTGGTGAATTAATAAGGATTCATGAAAAAATCTTATATTTATGAAGAGAGTCCATGAGTAGACAATAATTCCAACCAAATAGTGTGTTATGAGTTTGAACTCCCATCCTCTCAAAAAATTTACTTTCCTATGTATCGTAACTATTACAATTAATGAATTCCTTCCTTCGGAAGGAAGGTCACTTTCCGATAGATAATTACTGTATGTTTTAGGTTCCATAAATAAATCCAATGGAAACTGAATGGAAGTAGTGATTCCTAATACAAGAATACATGATTCATGGACCTACAAAACAAAAATGTTGAACCTAATGCGAATCCATAACCTAATTAATAATGTTACCAACTGGTTATGCCCCTGTCAATTTGTAAATTAATGCTAGACAAAGGAATCAATGAAACATGTATCAATATAAAATGTTGTTTAATTAATGGATTTTGTTGTTTTTTCATGTTTTTCTATAAACTCCCTTCACCCAAAAATGTTTTCCTCCAAGGAAACATCTGTGAAATTCAAGACCGCTTCTAAAGTTGGATCCCAATCCATGTAAAGGACATCATCACCAACCTAGTGTCTTCAACATAGGGTATCTAATGTGTTGGTAGTGGAATATCATCGACAATGTACAATTTCGACATAGGAGGATGCTCAGAAGGCCCCCCAGGTCAATAACAATCCTTAATCATCTAACAAATGATGCCCAATGATCAAGAATAAGACACTTACAGCAACCGTCTTCAAGGATTTCGTGTCCTTATACCTGGAAAATAATAATAAATTCCTCTCAAACTACCGGGTGGTCGATCAAGAGGCCACCCATGGCCTCAATTCAAGAATGCATGAGTCTTCCCTAAGGACTCCCACTGGAAATTGTTTCCAATGGAATTACATTGTAGTGAACCACCAAAATGATGGGGGTATTGATTTTGGACGTTTGGCCGCTGTAAATCTGACCCATGCACACAAGATGAACCATCGAGGAAAAAATATAATAAACAGTGATCATGTTCTTACATCGACCACTTCAAAAGAAGCCTATCAACCGATCATGATGGAAAAAAACCAACGTGCACATAAAATTGACCGTCCTAATTTTGCGGCTCAACATAATAGTCTAGAAGAAACCCACCAATATCAGTATATAAATAAGGTTGAGTAGTGTAAACAGGCACATACATCTGCTAAAAAATTGTTAACCACTCAATAGGCTCGTCTGACAGAATTTAAAGAATCCCACTAATCTAATGTAGTGGAAACTGGTAAACATGAACATTCACCTATTTACAATTACCAATTCTGCTAGAAATCTCATCTTCCAGTATTAAAGGAATTCCATCAACCATATGTGATAGGAAACAACCAGTAGGCACATACACCTACCAATGTTCTTTAAGTCTTCCAGTAGCCTCATTTGGTAGCACATGAAGAAGTCAGTCAGAAAGATCTGACGACAATATTGGGGATGACCCAACTCTCTACCAACATACATGAGTTCTGTCAATACCTATTCATAGGAAAAGAAGGATAGTAGTAGGCACATACACCTACTCTAGATACGTAATGGATGTATATTCCTTTTCTGGCCACTATAGTCACCAAAAACATCTTATCAATGGTGAAAGGCAGAAGAAAAATCCCTACCCATATTCTTGAAGAACGCGAGGATATTAAAACAACCACTTCTATTGTACCGGGGAAGAACACACATAAATCTATCCCCACATATGGTATTAAACATCTACATTCCATCCTAGAATAGATACACACCTCTATTTTAGTCTAGGAGGTTCAATGGTCATACACACCCATATCATACAGAAAATATTATTGGGAATATAAACCCTTTCCAATTAAATATAATCAGTCCGTTATGGTAACCAATCCATGGAAGTCACATACACTTGTGCATGATAACCCCATTTCACAACAAGTGTCCACAACTAAGTATAAGAGAACATCCATGAAGAAATGTCGCCACGAATTTTGGGAAAATTAAGAGTCAAGCTACGATTTGGATCATCTTATTACATGAGTTTTTAATGCACTCCGACATTTATCTGTTGCAGCTCAGGATCCTATCTTCTCATTACCAATTTATGAGAGTGGTAGTAGTAATTCTGAAATTCCTCATTGGACACTTCATCATGATGGATTTCTTTATGAAAATTTGGTCAACCCAGAGTGCCTATATCTGGATGAGAGCCATGAGAACCTTCAGTATGGATAGAATACTAAAGAGCAAGAGGATTCGTCCCTTGCTATAATATACCATGATGATCCTCTCAATATTGGTAGCCGCTACAAAAGTCCTCTATGTAGTAGTTTTTTAAATTTTCAATACAATTCAATAATTATAAATGTAGCTATGAGAAAGACATCTTATCTTGAGGAACATGAAAACACAAGTCCATTCAGTTCTGATTCCTTGTCACTGACAGGAAAAACACATTCTCAACCAGAATGCATCTTAAGGTAATGGTCATTCTATGAACCTCCCTTGGAGTCATTTTTCTTCTAATACAGAGCATACACTTTTTTAGACCGTGTGGAGAATCTAATAGTGAATGGCGATGAAGATGTGTTAATCATGATGAAACAATTTTCTAAAGAAGAAATACTTGTCATGTTGTTTCCTTTGGAAAATTCTTAGTATCACAGTCAAGAATTTATTGAAGAAGATTGCATTCATGATATGCACCTCAACCTATGGAATAATCTTCATAATTTGAAAGACAACATATTAACATATGAAGAGTATCAAAATCTTTTAAAGGTAATAGAAGGGTAGAAATTTTAAATTGGCATGGTGTCTCTCTTAGTTTCCCAAAATACAATGGAAAAAACATAAGAGAATCCTTCAGCGTGAATTCCACAATTCATTAAAGATGCTCGGCCACTAAATTTCTAATTACCCATCCAGTGATTGTATAATTGGATGCGTTGCACATTGATCATTGCATTTTAGTGCACTTCAAAATCAGCAAAGTCTACCAAATGTGGTCTCATGCAGTGTTATTGCCCATGTTCAGCCATAAAAAATAAATATTGTATTTAGTTGACTATACACAGAAGATAAGGCCTCATCCAGCTCCCATCAGAGTTTGGACCAATGAAAAAATGTTGTTGAGTTACTTTTACATCATGCATATAAGAATCTTGAGCAGGAATCCCACATAGAGAATGTCAGCTTTCAGAGAAAGAAAATGTATGAAATGGCAATAAAATCTTCTAAAACAGATGATTTGAGTGGATGTTAGATAATTGACCCTACTAATGTCTAAACCAAAATTCTCAAAATTAGAAGATAATTTGCCCGAAATTCAGCAATAGTAGTTCAATAATCACCCCAACATGAATTGTTGGGGGATCGTTTAATTCAACCTTCAAATTCATTTAACAAAGTTCAAATATTTTAATATGATGAACATTATAATACCCATCCTACTATACTGGGGGATTTTACTCATCTGCAATCCCCTCCTCAACAGAAGTCAGTTTTCTCCCGATTAGGGATGAAGCCAAAAGAAGAGAATACAACTGAACAATCCATGGAATCCCTCTGGTTTACTTTTATCCAAAATGTTCCTAGGGAATTTATCATATAGGTGAATAGAGTCTAATGGAATATATGGAGGGAAATGATCATACGAAAATACTAATAGAATTCTATCGAGGCATTATGCATCAGTGAATGTCATTAACAACACTGTAGAATATCCTCAATGATATGAGTCTAGTTTAGGGGAATCAGGTGATGAAGTTCTTTTCTATAATACGATACACAATGAAGAAAAATGAAGAAGGTGTGTTTACCAAAAATCCGAGGCTTACCAAGAATCTACGTATTCCTTCAAATAACAAACTCCAACCCCTCTTAAAGGAATCTAACTAGGGGAAAGGAAAAAAGTCAGGTTGCATCTTACTTTTACATTAGAGAGGATCAATCAATTTCTCTTGAAAAATATCTTCACAGCTAGAAAAGGAAATGAAGGATTTGAAAAGACTCAATATAGATTTACTTCAAAGTAGAATTTCTTCTAGACATACTCCCAAGGAAGGTCCTCAACTTGCACAATGTTTTTGAGCTCCTCAACAAAGAGGATTTATTGTGACTGCAGATGCAGATAATGAATTATCACAAATGGGTACACAACCAAGGAAGGATCAAAGACATCCTGATAGGCATGTTCCCATAGGTTATACAAGGAAAATATTAACACCACCATCAGTGGTTTTTCAGATCATAGCATAATATCAGGATTTGGTTTCTATACCTGAATAGGTTCCAGCTCATCTAGATATTTTCCAAATGCTTATGACCATAGATGAGGAATTAACGACTCTATTAGAAGCTATGGATGAACGACATGGACCAGTTCAACCAGAAAAAAAGAGATTACCCTAAATTGGTGGATGCAAATCCTCCCCAACCAAATTTTATGAATACCATCATCCCAATCATTAATGGTTGAGGAGATCCAGAAAAACACATAACACATTTTTTTTGTCATTGTGATCCATTGATGGGAACTCCTCAATAACAAGATGAAGTAAAGCTTACGTGTTTTGTGCAATCATTATAGGGGCCAGTTTTTGTCTGTAATTAAAGTTTACAATCTCGATCAATTACTGGATGAGAAGATCTCTATCACAAATTCCTTCATCAATATATATCAATTCTACTGAGGAAAATAGTTTTTGATATTACAAATTGTAAAAAAGTTATAATGAAAGAGTTTCAGATTTCATTATGCGATGTAATGGATTAACATATTCTTTAACTCTAATATTATATAATGAAAAATTACTGCCAATTTGTGTGGAAAATATATCTGATTAATTACACAGAACATTGATCCCTGTGAAATAAATAATAGGGCCGTGATACCTTTCTTCAATCACTCAATAGATATAAGACTCAATTATAGAAACTTTGGCTAATTCTCATGTAATTCCATCTAAGCCAGGGAGGTGTATGGTAAAGGTAGATACCAATATATTTATACACAAGAAAACACATGTACCTTCTTCTACTTCAAGACCATCATCATATTAAAGGGATTCACCTTCAAGGATCTGTTGTAATGACTGACTTTTCAAGTTGATCAAAGAGATCAAAGGTGGAAATAGTTTTAGTAATGAAATAATAATTGTTATTCATTATGGAATGAACAAGTTCCTGTTTTCTTTATCTCATCTCTGGAAAACAATTTGGTTCCATTTTTATGGTCGACGGAACCAAATAAAAAAGGAGGGGAAGATATTTGGAATTATTTTCCCTTTCTCAAGATATTAGGACATCCCATACATGAGTATTTTGTTTTAAAGTAACACCTGATAAAGATGGTAGACTTTGGACAAGAGAAACTGAAATGTTATGCTGCTCAGTTATCATGTGTTACTATTACCGATCTTAAGGAAAAATGTAAATGGAAGGAAGAAAAAATTAAAAATGTTCTGAAATATGTGTATTGGATGATCTGGAAAAAAATAAACTAGGCTCATGCAAATTTATGAAAACATTTCAAACAACTGATTATATCTTCTGCCTCTTCCGCCACTGTAAAACCACCTTCATCAAAATTCCAATCTTCAATGAGGAGAAGTGATCATAAGAACAAAGAGTAGACATAATAAGATGAGTTCATGTTAAGGCCAATGTTTTCATTGACCGTAGAAGATTTCATGGCATCAGTTTCAAAATCACCGACACCACCCAACGAAAAAGTAAAACCAAAATTAACCCATCATGAAGAATCTACATTAGATGAATAGTGGATATTTGGTTTCGTCAATCTTTTCCACTTCAAGGATACTTATACCTATTGTAATTCTAATTATAATGATCCAGAATTCCATATAAATAAATGGGGAACCAGAGGAAGAGGTCAGAGTCAAGGATATAGGGGGAAACATGGGAATTCTATAAACCACCATTTTAACTCTACCCCTACTCATATAATATAGGCAGTAAAATCTTGTTGAAGAGCCCCTCTACGGGTTCAACCAGAACATAGAGTTTATTCCATGAAAAATATGTTCGGTCCTTACATGATTATTTTGGAGTACAAATTAAAAGTCACACCTTCTTCCTATCAGAATGTTAATAGACCTTGTTAGTACTAATCTACCAAATCTTGGAGTATTTACAACTTCTTCTCTATCACTGGGTATGTCTACATCAGAGGCATCCACTTTATAAACACCTACAAAACTACATATTCATGCTGGATGATTTAGACTTTTGGATGAAAAGTATGGTGAATGGAAAAACATTGTCCCACATACCAGCCATGTTATCAATTATGGATTCTTTGAATCAGTCCAATGATATTCGAAAAGCACTCATTGAGGCATTTTCATGTACTCATGAGTTTGAAACCGCAGTTGCTACTGCTGAGGTTTACCGTATAGTGAACGATCCTGCAGAATGTCATGAATTAGAATTTTTTACAGATGAAGATTCAGATGATTTTGTACATAGAAATATTATAACCTTGTATTTTTTTCAATGTCAATGAGGTAGATATCTGACGAGTCATCATTGATAATGGATCCAGAGTCAACCTCATTCCTGTCTGTAAAATTAATCAATTGTGGCATACTAAATCTGACTTATCTCTTTCGACATTAGTGTTTAAAGGATATGAAATTAATGTAGAAGGTCCTCTGGGCATGATTACACTTAGAACATAGTTTTGAGATCTTGTGTCTAATTCATATTTCGTGGTTGTTTGTCAGGACACAACCTTCAATATTTTTCTAGGAGAGCCTTGGCTGCATCAATAAGAAACCATAACTTCTTCATACCACCAATTTATTAAGTACTATTTAAATGGTCAAATTGGGACATTTTATGGTCTCAAGGCTCCATTCAAAACATGTGAATCTCAATACATTGAGGCAGAGTTTTATTACATAGAAAAAAGGAAGTTCACAAAAAAAGAAATAACCAGAGTTAATGCTTCGAATGGATTAGAAAAGATCCCATAAAATACATTCATACAATTTATTATAGATTATGTGCTACCCACCAATCAAATTGAAAGGGTAAAAACAAATCCAAGAACTCATGCAATAACTTCCATAATAATAATTAAGGCATCTGATCCAGATAGAATGGAAGAGATTAATGATTCACTATTTAGTGATAGAAGCCTAAATGGAGATGTTTTCCTTTCATCTACTGAACTACAATAAGCCTCTACATCATCAATTAGAATACAATAATGTGTAGAAATGATAAAGGAAAAAAAGACATTGATTCTCAATACATCATCTCTTCTTTATTACCACTATAAGAATATTTTTTATTAGTAGGGATAGATATGGTGGCCTCTTCTTTAGGATATTCAAATAGTAACTTCCCATATAACTATGGGAGTTTTGCCTCACCATTTACTATGAAAGTCAAATCAGAAGAAGTAACACGTAATGAATAAGAAGAGGGAGATCTTGGGGCTGCTTCTACATCATTTTAGGAAGGTGTATTTACCACTGTGGATGAGCTCAGAGAAATATATTGTGGTACAGAAGAAGATCCACATGCCATTGTAATTAGTACGACCATGACCTCTAAATGGAAATTGGTGTATATTTCATTTCTAAATCAACATTGAGATATATTTTATCTTAATTATACCCAAATTTGAGGACCTAATCCTTATATAGCCACACTTAATTTGGGTTTTCCAAAAGAATAACATGGATTCAAGCATGTTGCAAGAAGAACACACCCAACTCATTCCTCTAAAATTGAATATATAGTTGATAATATTATAAAGGATAACATTTTCAGAGACATTAAACATCCCAAATGGCTAGCCATCGTTGTCCTAGTGAGAGTACAAGAATGAGAATATTAGAGATTGCATTGATTTCAGAGATTATAATTGGCATTATCGTAAAGATGATTTTCCAGTTCCGATTATAGTGATTTTAATTGATGCAACAGCTGGCTAAAAATCACTTACAATCATGGTTGGATACATTGGGAATAATAAAATCCATATGGCCCTAGAAGATGAAGAATATATAGCCTTAAGATCCCCTCAAGGAGTGTTTTACTATAGGGTAATGCCCTTTGTCTTAAAGAATGCAGGGGAAACATTTCAATGTGAGATGCATCATATCTTAAAACCCATCTTTGAAAAATTTGTTGAATGACATGTAGATGATTTTTTTGGTCAAATCCAGAATAT
Organism: Viscum album; assembly: GCA_963277665.1. NCBI lineage: Eukaryota > Viridiplantae > Streptophyta > Magnoliopsida > Santalales > Viscaceae > Viscum > Viscum album. The sequence goes on along the minus strand of OY728157.1, from coordinate 1,750,256,515 downwards.
GTTCCAATAACTTGGATGATCTGTATATTACATTCATTAATCATCGGCAACACAGTTTAAATATGAATCCCATGAAACGTACTTTCTAGGTAACCTCAAGAAAGTTCATTGACATCATTGTATGCCAACATGGTATTAAAGTTTATCCTGAGAAAAAAATCTATCATTGGTATGCCACCACCTCAAAATTTGAATGAATTAAGAGGTATAAAAGGACACATGGCCAACATTCAGTGCTTTATAACCAATTTGGCTGGAAAGTGTTTATCCATCATCAGATTAATGAATAAGGGTGTCACCTACCAATGGAATGAAGAATGTCAAGAAGAATTTGATACCCTCATGATTTATCTCTGGATTCCACTAGTATTAATGACACTTGTTTATAGAAGACCACTTATTCGTTATGTGATAGCTGTACGGAGATCACTGGGTGAGTTATTTTCTCAAAAGAACGATACAGGGAATGAAAACAACCTTAACTGTATCAGTCAAACTGTGATTGATACAGAAACTCGATATTCATGTATTCAAAAGTGTTGCCTTGCATTAATTATTTCAGTTCTGAAATTGAGGCACTACTTGCAACATCGTGATATCCAATTGGTTTCTTGAAATAACCTACTCAAAATTATCCTCAGTAGTCCTATTCTTACAGGGCATCTAGCACGATGAGAATTTATTTTGCAATAGCTTCATATCCAGTTTGTGCTTCAGAAAGAAAATAAAACGGAAAGATATGGCCAACTTCTTAACTGAGAACCCATCAAAAAAATACATCATTAAATACTGAACATCCTTATGAAGTGGTATTCTTTATTCAGGATAATTTCAAAACATGAGAAATGTACATTGATGGTACTTCCAAATTTCCAACAGGGAAGAGAATGTAAAACACTAAAGTCAACAATGTTAGGTTAGAAATTGTCATTATCTCCCCAGAAATGGTAGAATTGACTTATTCCTTCATATTATCAAAAGGAGGAACCAATAATGAGGTAGAGTATTAAGCTGTCATTGTAGGTTTGAAATTGGTACTTCAGGTGTAATTGAATCACTTAAAGGTAAATGGTGATTCAAATTTGGTAATCAAGAAAATTAATGGAAAATATTATATCAGAAAAGAAAATTTAATATTTTTATGTGATTACATCATATGGTTAATGGATGAATTTCCCTCAGAGTCAACATTGTCTTTTGTCTCATGATCACAACATCCCCAAGAAGATGCACTGGCTAAGGTAGCTACAACACTAGATGTTCCAAATCATGATGAAACAGTCATAACCATGTCCCATCGTCATGTGGTCACACTTTTTATTCAAAAAACAATTGGGAAAATTAATTAAATTATCCATATTCCTAAGCCATATGGTCATACCACAGGATGGAGTACATCCATCACTGAATATATTTAAAATATATTACTTCCACTGAATAGGGATATAAAAGAACAAATTTAGTGATGTGCAGCCAATTTTACTCTTTATGATAGTCGAGAGAAACAAAAGTTCCTCTACAAGTGAGGCTTCGATGGAATCCTCTACATATGAATTGATGATGAAGAGATGACAGCTGTCATGAAAGAAGTACATTCAAGAGGTTGTGGTGCCCACAAATCTGGGAACATACTCTCTGATCATATCTGAAGGGTTCGATACATTTGGCCGTTAATGATGCATGATTACACATATTTCACTAAAAAATTTCATCCCTACCAAGTGCATGCCAACTTCATTCATAATCCCATGGAGTTGATACATAAAACTAAATACTCTCGGACATTTTTCACAATGGGAGTGGATGTAGTAGGGCCTTGTCCTCTAGGTATGGCTATGCAGTTCAAGTATATCCTTAATGCTGTTGACTTTTTTTATAAATGGTCCAAGACAATACCTATTAAAGAAGTCTCAGAAAAAATCATTGTTAATTTTTTAAAAACTAATAGCGTTAGAAGATTTGGTATCCTTCATATAATATTGATCAAAAAAAGCACCAATTTTCATTCAATTGAGGTAAATATGTTATATTTGAAGCATAATATCAAATCCAACCATTCATATTGCTATCATGCGGTGGCCAATGGACAGATATGGGCCTTCAATAAGAACCTATCAAACATACATGAGAAGATGATCGATAAATATAAGAAATAATTTCATGGAAAACTTTTAAATTCATTATTGGCTTATCAGACAACTACACATACTTCCACCAAGGAAATTCTTTATTCAATGGTATATGGAAATCAAGTAGTTTTTACAATTTAAATTATATTCCCTTCACTCAGAGTGGGAATCTGTGATCATGTGACTACATATGAGAGGTCTCAGAAATGGTTCAATGAGATGGATGATTAGATGAGAAAAGATTTCATATATTCCATCATTTAGAATCCTATAAGAATAGAATAGCGTGAGATTTTAACATGAATGTTAACCTTCATTCATTTCATCATGGAGAATTGGTATTGGTCATTAGGACTCCAATGATACTAGGGAATAAACATCCAAATCCTAATCCAAAGTGGGAAGGACCACATTCCATACATAAGGTCTATTCAAAAAGAGCTTATTCCATAATCTGAATAGATGGAGTGCTTGTTAGAACATCAACCAATGAGATATTATAAAATAAATACTTTCTGTAGTTTTACATATCATCCTTATTGCAAGACAAAAAACTACACAGTACAATGTATGCACTATAAGACTAAAAACTGCATAGCCCCCATGTCCTTTCTGTAAGACTAAAAAACTGTACAACAACCATAAGAGTCTAGGCTTCAAGATGTAAAAATGTGTAGCATCTTCATCATTTTCGCATGATGTTAGACTTCTTGACATAATTTTTCCTCCTTTCATGACATTAAACTATATGAAAAATCATTTCTCTATTTGACTTTAGAAGAATCCATAAGAAAACATCATTGAAATCATAGCTACACATTAGTAGCACATGAGTCCCTTTCTTTCCATTGTATGAGTCATATCTGCATAAAGACCTTATATCAAAAACATTGTTTGACTTGATTCTTATTTTAAATGATATACATAGAGACACTTATATCTTTAATTTTTGGGCCACTAGAATTCACAAAATCTTCTTCTTTTCTTTTCTCCTCCTGTATACGAATTAGATCAATACAGAGTGTTTCTTAAAATATATGATTTGGTACATATACCATTTTATGTCTTATGATTTAACATTATCTCATAATGTGTCAAAATCCCCCTTTCCTCATGTCAAGCCTAAATGGGATGAGTAATGATTGATTAATGAACTACAAGCAGCTTAATTGTTATCTACTTGAGATACATAGAGATTCATAGATCTCCAATCTTGGGCCCAGCCATGATAAAAAACCCCTTTATTATATTTATAAGTATCAAACCAGCATAGGTAATGTTTAAAGAACAACGAATAGCTTGATTCTTGCCCTCATCTATACTTATAGTGACACGTTGGTTTTTTCCCTTAGTCCAACTACATGAATTCATTTTTTCTCATCAGTTCATATTTTTCCTTACTTATCGACATTAAAAAACATGGAAATCTAACGCCCATATTCTTCACTTGTGTCACTTTTGTGTTATAAAATAATCCCTTACTGCTCCTTCTTTCTCACGCCATGCATAGCTCTCATGGATCTAGGAATTGGTAAAAGGATTCTTTATACAAATATGGTGATTCAAATTCTTATAGGGTTACTAATGTCTTCAATGGATGACTTAAACAACAAAATATTATGTTCTTATTTCTTGAATTTAAATAGTACATCATAATATTAATTCAAAATGAAACAAATAATGTCCCCATTTTATATACGAATATGAATTATGTAAAAGATTAAAAATTCATGGTCAATACTGATTCAAATATTGATTTTATTCTTTTAGAATTACCTCCTTCCATTTTTAACGCTCTTAATATTGAATATTTTCTGATATTTATAATCTTTCATACGGTTTTTAGTGACAGAGTATCCATTAACTGAGGACTAATTTTCCCGACAATACAGCATGTTCCATTAGATTTATTAGCATAAGATTCCTACACAATGGTTTTTTTCAGTCAAATGATGCCATTATTTGGCTGTGAAGCATATTCCCTAATTAGACCAACATTATACAACCCCCGTAACAGGTTTTTCAAATGATTGTAAATTCTTCCTTGGTTATACTATCCTTCTTCCCTTCAAACATTGAGGAAAATATTCAGAAATATGTATTTTAAAATCGTCATTCAGATATATTTATCCCATTATCTTTCCCTCGATTTGAAACTCATCAAGGCCATAGTTTATAAATTTATATCTCCATGTGTTAAAAGAAATATGAAATAACCTTGAAATCACTTGGCCACATATCATATATTGTTTCCATTTTCTGGTCCAAGATGTATGATTTATAACTATAGACACCACACCTCCTACATTTGGGTCATACCTTCGTAGAATTACCATTTCTATGATTCTATGGAAATCATGGATGAAATTACCCATTCCATATTCTGATAACTTTCTCTACAAACCAAACTCTGTGCATCAGAAAATTGGCGTCTTCATAAACGTCCTTCAGCTTTAAGGAGTCGAATGTCAATATTTTCTAGATATTTTTTTCTTGCCTATGAAGCACATGCCCATATGCGGCGATGCATATGTTACCTACATAACAGGTCTGACTGTAATAAGATGCCACTGTTTGGCTATGAAATATATTCCCCAGTTTGCCCTACATAATAAAACCTCCATAACCGGTTTTCCCAAAAATTGAAACTTAGTTCTTAAAAAAAGACACTTTCTAATGATATTATCCCTTTTCCCATATCATCTATTGTATTCAAAGATTCTTAAATCACATTTTATGATTTTACAATCCATACATCGATATGGTAGTATACATCTTAATAAATTATCATGAAATTGAGAGATTATCATACATTTGTTCAATGCTAAAGGCCATAAATTACATCCCCCATGTCCTCAATGCATGACTTAAAACTGAACAGTACAAATGTCCTCACTACATTACTTCAAACTCCATAGTACCAATATCCTCACTATATGACCTAAAACTGCACAATATGATATCATAAATTCCCCTTTCTGATAAATTTTAACCATTCACAATAGACCAAATTTTTATAGAAATGGTTTTCCTCTTCATGACATATGTCGGTATAAAATAGCCCTATAATTATTAAAATAAATTTACATAGAAAAACAACCCATTTTGGTCTTGATACACCCAAATCATATTTTCCTCTCTCTAAAACTAGTAAAATGTAAAAAGCTTACAAATCTCTTTTTATTGACTATGCAGTACATGCCCTTAGGTGGCCTTGCATAAGTTTCCTATATAAAGGAAATGTCAGCCAAAAAATTCCACTATTTGTCTTAGAATGATATGCCCTATTTGACCCGACATAATACAAATCCCATAACCGATTTTTCAAAATAATGGTTTCTTAGTTCATGGAGGGGACTCCTCTTACGTTGATACATGTTTTTGATTCGGTGACCATAAAAATCATGGCTCAAGATTCCCCTACGAAATATGTAATGAATATTAAAGAAATTAATAGCCATAGAGTCTTTATTGGGATCTAATTTCAATATTTATGGTCAAGTCTATTTGACCTTAAATACTATCCCATTATAGTCCAACAAGCATTACACTAAACTTCCAACAACAAAAGACATGGTACTCACTAGATTGAGAACCCGTAATGGGAACTCAGAACAAAAGTTGAGTCCCAGCTCAATAAACATATATTTTTATATGATTTTTGTAATATTGAGCAATAAAATGTCTAGAGATATAAATTTTATGGGTTTTTTCATATAACCCTAGAAAAAAATCAGACTATGATTACTAGGCCCATTGGCTTAAGTAAAACAAAATCAATTTGCAAAAGTTAAAACACGTATGATTAAAGAAAAAATACTCTTCATTTATGAAAATTTTTCACAGAGGAGCATCAACAAATTGGAGTCTCTCTCTTGTCAAAAATCAGAAATTATGAAAGGATTTCTATGTAGTTCATCATTTGTTTGACATACTCTTATTCCCTGACAGCTACCTTTTGAAGATCATTTATTTAACCATCCCTGCTCTCTTCAGCATGATGATGTGATTCTTTGTCATATGAAATGGATTTTGAACCATCCTTATAGACTTATCCTAATGAGATATCAAGCTATTCATGTTCCCCGGTAATGATATCTAACACATGTTGAAGGACCATATACAGAAAAGGTTTTTCATTAATTGTATACTTTTGTCCCATAAACATTGTAGTATGATTAGCCTCAGCCTGGTATATCACTGCTTAGAACTCTTCAATATTGATCGACATTTTTTATTTTATCAAGTATTGTTGATGATTATTCTCTTTCTCCCTCCTTTGAATAATATTTTTCACCACAGTATGAATTTCCCAATATTCCAAACCACCAAATACTAGTGTGATAAATTGATATAAAATTCGTTGAATTATTGAATGCAGTTCCTCAAGGGTAATCTAAGATTTTATCTTCTAGATTTTTTTACATGCCTTGAGGCATGAAAGAAGAAGATCCTTCTGCTACTTTGGGTCCAATTTAGAATCATTTTCATATAAAGGGATATATTCTAAAAATAATGCACTTAATGAAGTGACCTATTCGGTTCCTTCTAGTACAATGGTTTCTCCACCATCCATTTGGGTTGATGCAGAGAATTCACCTTCAGATTAATCCATTGAATTTGATACCCCAGTATGGTAAATCAAGTTGTACGGTAATGGTTAGATTAAAGAGATAAAAAAGTGAAGGAAGTCATAATATCAATATCTCTTACCTAATAGTATCTCAAAAACATTTGAAGAATCCTCCCCAATATTCTCAGTTTCATCAATTTTGTTTGATGTCCTTGGATGAGAAGTACTATGTTTAATATGGTCAGTATCATCAGAGTGAATTCCAAGAAGATATGCTATCTCTAAGTACACCTGATCCAATGTCTCTTCATTGGTGGGGATGAAGTTAATATCAATACTTCCTTCATGTATCATTGTTTCAATAGCTTATTTATGTGGAACATCATATTTCAACCAACAATGTATAGAAGGTTAATCATAAGATGCTTAACAGGACGAATAATGATAACTCACATCAAGTTGATTCTATAAAAGGAACTCCAATATCATCTAATGCAATTGATATATTAACATGTTCTAATTGTTCTTCAAAATACATGACAAGGTTCATCATTTCATCTAGTGATATCTCAGATCCCATGTTAGTCTCACCAATGGGAGCACATGGCTTGTTCGTTTCGCAACCATCCTACGTCAACCTTTGACCATGAATATCTTCTTTATCAACAGTTTTGGGGTCAACGCAAGTTGTTCCCAGATGTTCTGGTGGAAGGGATGAACCTAAAAGTATCACATAATGGATGTTAGTTGTTGTTACATTTTATTCCTTATGATGCATTTTCGATTTACCAGAAGCCTCTTCTCCTCTCATAGTAGTAACGTGAGTAGTTCTAGGTACAAATGTTGGATATTTTCGCTTTAATGCCTCTTTTGAAGCCACTAGATTTTTTGGAATCTGTGTCTAATCAGAAACACCCTCTAATGTTCCATGAACCTTTTCAGTAGTTTATTTCAAAGAAGAAACAGAATAATCCGTTGGAATTATAAGAACTTTAAACACTTTTTCATGAATAAGGTCTAAAATTCACGATTATCCGAGAGACTCACCACTTCTAGGAAAACACATAAATATGTCTCTCTTTCTTTGGATCTTTTTCTTAGTTTCTTTCATAGTATGTCTTGTATCATCATTTCCAAATATAGTTTTTGAAGATTCCAATACACTCTATATTTCCTCACACATGTAATGTAGTATCATGGACGTTTCTCCTGATTCATAGGGTGATAAGGAAGCTCCAAGAGTAGTGCCTCTAGGGAAATACTATAGTGAAAGAACATCAGTTGTCTTTCCCTTAACTAGTTGTAAGGTAATATGATATTTATCCTATGTAACAATTTTCTAACTTAATTTTATGTTTCCAAAAATGGATGAGAATGCAAGAGAAAAGAAATATAAATCCTCAGGATCTACAAATTCATTCCACTCCTTATATAATGAAGGATTAATCCCATTGTTGGTAACACGATCTCTCATTTCCTTAACATGAATTGTTATAGGAATTGATTCATTAGTGGAATATATGAACATTTCCAGCTCTTGAATGTAGGTCCTCACCTCATTGGGATAATCCTTAAAAAGAATGTTAGAAGAAGCCCACAAATCCCCTACTCCAGGAATATGCAGTCCTACACCCTGATATATCCACATGGTCACAACATCAAAGTATAGACTCAGCCATGTTTGAATTTCCTCTAGCTATATATATTTATAATATATGTCAAAGGGTTGTGAAGAGGATCCGAAAACCTTGGATTTTAGTTTCTTCCCAATACTCAGTGTCAGAGATGAGGTATTATAAAATGGAACTCACCGCTCTTCAGAATGATAGAGACCAGATTTCCTCGATATGACTTCCATAGGTATTGATGGAGTGGCTCTCTTAATTCTGTTAAGAGGGTTACATAAGGCATGAGGTCTCATCAGTTAATTTTGAGCATCACCACCTCCACCCACTGATTCAGGCGAGTTGGCCCCTGATAATGAAGAATTATCTTCCAAATGAAGGGGTTCCAACCTACTACTTTTCTTCACCCCCACTCAAGGTGAATCATGATTTAATACCCCTTTAGGGTAAGATGCAACCCAATTTTATGCATACCAGATAATAAATAAACTTACTATATCAATGACGGGTAAATTAAATACTACCCCAGTCTTCTCCACAGATTTCAACAACCATAGTTGTCAGGAAGCCATTGTGTTTTACTCTAATATGACAAGAATAGAAGGGGATACAATATTTTGTTTTAGACATTTGAATTGATGTGTAAATCAGTAGGGATCTTATTCCTCACATATGATATATCCATCAATTATGGTGTCCAACACGCCTTCTCTGCATGATAGAATATATGACTTCAATTCCAAATTGACCATCCCATCATCAATAAATCTCCCCACAAGAGGATTCCCATAATGAATGAAATGTAACTCCTTATGCATCCTCAATCTAGCCTTGATGTTTTATGCATTCAAATACAAGGTTGAAATACCAGAAAAATCCGGAACAGATGGTCAGAAAGAACATAAAAAATCATGTACTCCACATTGCACAGAATAAGTTATGATGTGAGTAGTGATCCATCCACACAACACTGGGAATGGTACAAATATTTTAAACAGAGATATCTCCTTGTGAATTTTTAGTAAACTCCTATGAATCTTGGCCAAAGCAAGAGTGACGTACCCTACCATCCTATTTTCTTATAGCATAGCCACCATAACAAATTTTCATGGCCTCACACCTCCTTTGGAGTATCGGACTAGTAATAAATACACCATTAGCCACATGGACATGAAACCTTCTAGACATGTCATTGCAGAAATTTTTGGGTTGAATTCATATCCCAATTTATCAAATTCTCTTTTCTTTAATGTTGTCGAAAAAGTATCAGTGGTACCACTCTCCTCTTCCCTTGGACATCTAGTCAGACGAGTGTAAGTGGGATACTTTTCCTTCATCATTTTACAAAATATTTACATTTATTCTTCTATATTAATATCCATCCTGGTGAGATAATTCATGGTGGTCATGTTCGTGAGTTTCTTTAATATTTTCATCAACTCACGAACCAAATCTATTGTCTTTTACATGTCATTCCAGGTATCCTTAAGAGGAATAAATTTATAATACATGTCTCCAAGGATTAGAGCTCTGAAAATCTTATAAACATCTCACAAGCTGATGTCTACGTCTCCACGTGTTAAATGGAAGGAGTTAGTCCCCTGGATCTATCGGCATAATAATTCTAGCATGAAATAATCATTCTTGTACACATAAGTTTTTCCAACCAAGACAGCCTCATAAAATCCCAATGCCATTCATGTCATCTATAAATTTTGCATAGTTCTTACGAACCCAATATTCCCGCATCCATGGAGGTTTTACTACTTCTCCTGGGAGGAAGTCCCAAATTATCTTCCAACCCTTGGACTAATATGTCTGAGAATCATAAATGATTAATGAATAATATTGTGGCTGCAGCTCGGGTGTGTGTGCCTTAAAATATATAGAACATGAGCTATGATTCATTATAATAACTTTCTCTACTATCCCGTCATTAAAAAATAAGCCCCAAAAAATCATTGGCCGAATAAATGTTGGTATAATATTGAAACCAAGATTCTGGGAAATAGTTCTTTGGATTTTGAATATTAATATCCTGCAAATGGACATAGCTATAAATAGGCAGATATGTGATTTGGGGAACGTTGAAATAATACTTCTTCAATTATATTTCTTTGTCTGGAAGGGTGGTGTCACAAACATCAATATAATTATGAATAATGACATTTATCATGTCATCAATAATATATCTAGAAAGCTCATCAGTATTTTCAATTATTTTTGAAGTAATTTGAACCTTCCAAATGATATAAGTCATCTTTTAATGTAAGTTCTTTTAATGTAGTTTTAAAATGAAAATTGTCGATGGAATTAAGGCGTGCATGTTTAAAATTGGCACACAAGTATAAGTATGTGTTCAGGTTTGGAATACTACGTATAGCTCACAACTAAACAAATACAGAAGAATTTCGGTGAAACAGAAGTGTCTATGTCAAAGAAGACTTGCATGCCGAGAGCTAAAAAAATTTATGCCTCAAGGATTTTTCGTAGAAGTGAAGCCGTTATATATAGGCGATGCATGTCACCATACATTCCAGAATCTTGTGTGCTGAAAACTTACAAGACCAGTTGCTCAACATGCATAAAACATGCATGCCCCAATACTCTTTTCTTTCTCCTTCATTAAATTACCTTATAATAGGATCTGCTTTTCATTTCAGATCCAATTTTTTTTGGGGGGGGGGGGTTCTTGACACTCCATTCCATCAAAGAGTCTAAAAAATTAAAAATGGAATCCCCTTAGAAACAAAAGTGTAAAATAGAGGAATATAATCTTGATTTAAAAAAGAATAATTTTTGGGTCGCCTTAGTCAGACCAAAAGAGCACTGGCGTTCAACCTACTTTCACTCCCCAAAATGTCACGTTGCCTGCTTGTGCTCCGAGACTACATTCCCAAAACGTTTTATTATTGACTACAATTGGACCCTTAAGGCCCCCATTAATATGGAGAATTTTCATTGAAGCAAAATTGGATCTCTAGTCACCCTTGTGCTTTTCCAAAGTCTTCATGAACTTTCTAGGTAGTTCTTCAACACATTGAGTAGAGGATTTAAGTGAGGATCATTAGACATAAGACATTTTAGTGGTTGATAACCATAACACTTTCGTGACTAAAGTTCCCAACCACAATAAATCTGAAACACTTTCACCCCATTGATTACTTTATTTGTATCTACAACACCCCACTTCTTGGATTACCTGTGAATAATCTTGAAGGATTGAGCCATGTATCTCGTCATAATTACCATACTAGTTGTTCATCGCTTAAGTGAACATCAGGTATCCCAAGTCAATTTGTGCTCCTATACTTGTGCACCCTAACCTACTTGGGATCCCCTCTTTGATTAAATTAATATTTTCAGTATATAATCCATTAAGCATTGATCAAAGAGATTCATCAGAAGGCTTCTTCTTCTTGGATCCCTTGTCTGATATGGATTCTGGTGGGACCTCCACCAAAACCTATTGACCTATCAAGCATTTTGGAGAAGCACATCACCTTTTATCTTATTTGGGTTTGTATTTCCATAATAATAGGTTTCTCAATTTTTTTTTTTAAAATGCAATTAGGATACATGGAATGTATGTGGGTTTTTATATCCACAATCACATGGAAATTTATCCCAAAAACAATGTTGGGAGGTTCCCAGTTTGGAAGATGGTTGGGTCCTGGCCTCTCCCTTCTCTAATAGAGGACCAAGAACATTATGTCTCTGGTAGGGGAAGGTAAAATTCATATATACTTTTCCATTTAAAAATAAAGGAGAAGTCTCCCTCCTATACCAACAACAACTTTTTGGAAACCATCCTGGCGTAAGCCCCTAGGTTTTCTTGTAAGAAGTAGCATAATTTCTCCTCCCATCCTCTTCGAGCCAATGACCAGAGGAGGGATGGGTATAGGGAAATTCATTACCCTTTCCATCTCCCCACGAGATTTATCACCATGTGTAGCCATCTAGTTTTATTCCCCTTACCTTCATCCCTTCCTCCATTCATTGGACCCTTTTCCAGTGTAATGTTAAAATAGGGAAGGCTTATCGCCTCACCCTATACCTGGGTCTCCTCGACCTCGTCCTCCCTCACCGCCAGAGGTGCACCCTCTTCCACCAACGGAAGAGGAAAAGTGATTGTGTCATTATTGAATCTTTCACGTCCTGTTTTTTGTCACACAAAGAATGACTTGTGGGGCTTAAAGATTAGTGATGATTAAATCATGTGCACAAATACTGATAATGGAATAAACTATGAGAACTCTGATTCCCACCATAATTGGGATACATATGAAGCATTCTCAGTGAATGTTCGCACTGGATATCCTCTTCATGAATCTAACCCTACTTCCATTAATCTGGGCATCCTCCTTAGAAATACCATCAAATCACCAAGGCATCCTTTTTAGGATGTTATCCCAATCTCATTTCTCTCAAAATACTATACTCTCCCATGAGACTTATCGAACTACGTGGGATTTGATTCCCCCCTATATGGGATACATAAGGAAGCCTCCATGAGGTTCAATTCCAATATATTAAATCAAACCTTTTCTCCTTGGGGCATATTCCCAACAGGGTTTTATCCTACATAGAAACCCATATCCATTCCATGTTCCTTGAGATTCTTCAGCATAACTCCCACACTATGTTTTAACTAATCACCTTCTTCTTAGATGTCCATACCACATGAATATAAACTGTATGCCTTGGTACTTATCAAATGACCTTAAAGGTATGATGTGTCCCATTTAGTGGCATCGAACTATGACAGTTCTGATTCCTTTCACAAAGATCCATAGGCATCCAATTTTATGGGAACGATCCCAATATAAAAAAAACGTCATCTACCCAGATGAAAATAAATTCTAGAGTCCCCCATTGAGTGGATTAAAAACTAGTATCAATATAATGATGATTAAAACAATCTTTAAGTTGTATATCAGAGGATACCATTGATGGAAAACCACGAATACATATTTATATCGCCATTAATGAAGAACATTGAATACATACTTATGATTCTGAATTTAAAAATGATAATAAGTAATTTCAAATTTCAACATAAACATATGTTACACTTGGTGAATTAATAAGTATTAATGAACATATCTTGAATTTATAAAGAGGGTCTCAGAGTATACAATAATCCCCCCAAAGGATGTGATGAGTACAACCTCCCATCCCCTCGACCAATGTAAGTTCATAAGTATTGTAAATTTTTAACATTACAAACACCTAGCTTTGGAAATAAGGTCCCGTAAGGAAAATGAACTGTTGGAAGTTTTAATTTCCATAAATAAATCCAATGTAAAATGCATGGATGTAGTTATTCATAAATCTAGAACACATGTTTTAAGGAACTACGAAACAGACCCAAACCTTTATAAAATATGGAATTTTATTCCCATTTAAATGGGATCCTTATGAATCCTCAAAAAGGCCCAAAACTAACATCTCAAACACATTATAATATTCTATATGAAATATTCCTTGTTTGGATTTATTCAACCACGGAAGTTTCATTCTTTCTATTTTTCGCGGTCTTCCACGACATATATTTTAAATCTATCATATCTGGGCCATAGTCCAACATATTTTGATTAAAATGACATTTAACTTCACAATTTGTTCCTTTTCACAAATAATAAAACCATACGATGTGTTTTATTAAGTGAAAATTAACTACATGGTATTTTATTCCTTTCTGTAGAATATATATAAAACTCATCTAATGGGATTGATCACGACATCCAAAAATAGCAACTATCATCAACAATGATCATAAAATTTAGATCACACCAATGTGTGGATTAATACCGGCATCATGATAATAAATTACATGAGGATATATAATCAATATAAAACTATACCATTAATGGGTAACATCGGATACATGCATAGGTATTTGTAAATGATGAACCCTAGATACATGTAGATAACTATAAAGTGTTTCAATATTAATAATTGATTGGAAATATATATGATACATGTTACATTTTTGGGATTTAATAAAGGATTCATAAATATATTTTAAAAATATTAGATAGATCTCAATTAAGAAATAATCCCACAATAATGGTTTAGTAATAATGGACTCTCGTAATCATAATAAATATGAATCCACATGTGTTATTGGATCATTTTCCAATGACTTTCTTCATTGAGAATAAAGTATGATGAAACATATCAAATTTTGGAACAATTGAGTGTTTCTGGTTCAATGAACACTCCACATTATAGATCACCATAAAAGGAGATGAAATTATGTTTCATATATGAATGGTCATTCCACATGCACAATCAAAAACTCGATTCACCGGAAAATGGTATTCTAGGATGAAACAATCCTGATTCCTTGTGTGTCACTATATTAATGTTCTAAGATAGAAATCCAATGATATATTAATACCATTACCGATATCATAATTTAAATTGAAAAACAATTACATGGACTGCATCATCAAACTTGTAAAAAAAATCCTTGTGAAAAAAAATATATTTTGAGTATAGCTGAGGTCCTAATAAAATCAATTCATTTTTATAATTTGAGAATATTCTCCATTTGATTAGATTACTCAGTTATACCTTAACAGTGTTATAATATTTCATGTTGTGCCACCCTAAATCATATCTACCCAGGATAATTGGTTTAAATCATTTTTCTAGAAAATACATTATTTGGTATAGATATTTTGTTCAGCTTCGTGATTCATACCATCCATTGGTAAAGGGAATGTCAAATATGACAATTCAAACAGTTGAAGACATGTTAAGATCATCATTTATGGATATCAATGGTTGTTTGGATCATCAAAGACCATTGAAACATATTTATTTCAACAAAATAATTAACTTGGAAATTTAGAAAGATCTTTATAAGGCCATATGGGGATTAAAGGGAACAACTCCAATATTTTTAGGGTAAGTATTACAAAAAAATATATTGACACATCAAAATTTCAATGAACTAAAATTTTATATTAGATTTATTATGAAACACATATGTGTAGCTAAAATTCATCAATAAAATTATATTTTCAATCATCGATGAGAAAAAAAGATTTATGTTGGTGAAAAGGGATTCATATTTTTTTTGTGATTTCGGATTTTAGATTTAGAATTATCGAAAATATGATACATAGATATCTTATTCCATTAATATTTTCCGAAATCATAACCCTATGATGAATTATCAATTTAAGATTCGACAAAATATGTCTTATTATAATGTTACATTCTATGTATATCTAATCAGGATGTAATAAAAGATCATTTATGCAAGTTGAACACAAGGGTCATACTGATATAATAATATCTATCCTATGAGGAACACCCAATGGAAATTTTGGTTCATATAGATAATGTTAAATGAAACAAACTCACTCATCCAGTCAAGGTATTGTAGAAAAAGAATAAAATTAATGATTCCATGTAGCAAAACTTATGATGTGATGAGTTAAATTTATCATAAGTTTGATTAATTTTATCAATGCAATTTCAATGTTAAAAATATTATAATGATTATAAAATTTTAAAACATATGATTTTATTATATTTTTCTTTTTAAATTAATGTAATTGATACAATTACTTCCATAGAATATATTTTTTAAGTAAATAACATAATCATGTTAAAATATTATTATTATAAAAATTTTAAATTTTGATTTAAAAATATCATCGGATTAATTTATTAGATTAATTTAAAGAGAATAATATTATAAAGAATAATGATAATTCAATATTTCATAAAATTGATTTTACTTTTAATTAAATCAATTGTTAACAAGTATTCAATCTATAATAGATTTGGTAATATATTGATATAAAATCTATTTAGTTTCTAATAATATCATAATTTTATATTACTTTTATATAAGGGAATTGTTTAGCACAAAACATATTTATCATGAAAACTATCTCATCACATTTTGTGTGACTATTTTTAGATAAATTTATTAAAATTGATAGAATAGAATATAATACAGTGGATTCTAAATTTGGAAGCATGATGATCAAAATTTTTAAGTATTTCATCATTATTTTTATACACTTTGAAAATTAGCCATGGTAAAATTAACATATTGGTTAATAGTAAATAAGATATTTATGGTTCTAAATTTTTTTAAAATTCATTCAAAATATATCAAAAATATTAATTTATTTATTTGTTTGAAAATATTTTTTCCATAGTTATCCAAAATTATGAAATATGGTCTCTATTTCAATATATATTTTATTTAAAATCCTATAATATTTAACTAATGGATCATTTGAAATATGTTGCTCTTTTTATTTCATGTATCCAATATTTTCCAATAATGATAAAAATAAAATTTTTTAGATCTAAATTGTTAGTGAAAGATAAATAATTGTTTAACATGGGAAATTATCTTAAATTTTTTTTATAAAATATTAACATAAATTCATTTGAAAATCTGACATGATATATATTAAATTAATTTAAAAAATAAATTAAATAATTCAACAATATTATAAGTAATACAATTTCGATTAATTATTTTATTTGATGAATTTAATAGGTAAATATGAAATTTTGTTTCTTTTATAAAGGATTTTAAAATAAATACATCAATTTTTGGGTTTTAATGTCTTATTAATGGAAATGTGTGAATAATGACATTAATGTTATTAAAAGGAAAATAAATTTTATTACATTATTTAGAAATCATAATAAAATTTTATTATGAAAATGGGGATAAGAATTGTATCAAATTTAATCAGTTTTTTATTTATGGGGAACTTCTCATTTTATATTGCCTTTCTTTGCTTTTATTGTGTAAAAATTATTTTTATCATGATAATTTTTAAAATAGTTAATGGTTGTATGAAAAGTATATTACGGTGAAAAAATAACATTAACAAGTCCAATTTTTATTAGAAGAAGATATAAAGAAATAAACTCATGTTATATTTCCAATATATAAATTTGGATCCATTATAACATGAAATATAAATTTTATTAATTTAATACATTAAGATATTTGAAGAATTATCCTCCCCTCAAATATAAAAATACACACCTTCTCTCAATTAATTAAACCCCATTAAGCCATATAGTGTGACCATACCCTACCAAATCTTCCTCCCCACTTACATAGTCATGAATTATATGTGTTGTAATTCCTAAAATACAATTACAATGTTGTTATAGAAGGGATCTAATTAAACCCTAAAAAAGAACATGTAATCATCTTCACTCACTCATTGTTGTTAATTTACTCCAATACATCATAGAAGTATATTATAAATATCCATTAGTAGAAAATATTGGATAATAAATGTAATTATATTTTTTAAAATTTTTTACAACCATATTACTCTAATATTCATCATATGGGATGCACAATATCCTTGATGCATTAATATGACATATCATCTCCATGTAGTGGTTTATTCGTTTTTATCACCAAATATTTTTTATTTTTATAAATATATTAAAAAATCATATATTTTATATTTATAAAAAAATGAATTTTAAAAACAAATGTCATTACATAAAATTTGATCGAATGGAAAACAATAATTTTTTTCAGGTGTACTTATGGACTACCACCTCTCCAAAGCAATGTGATTTTTTTAATTCTACATTATATATATTGTAATAATAATTGAGTTATTACATATATATGATATATATTATATTATATTTATTCTATAATTATTAATTATTATATTATTTTAATAATGATAGTGTTATTACATATAGATGATATATTTTATGTTATAATGATTCTATAATTCCTAATTATTATTTACCAGTTTTTTATTCATCCATTGAAAAGTGAAATCTACATTCATGCATATTTATGGACTAATATATCAACATACGGTGAAATTAAAATTTTTTCTCTAGCATTTATGGATGAGTATAAAAAAATTATCATCTTTATCTATGATATTTATGTCACAAATAAAATTATGGAGATTTTGGATGAGTAGTCAATATATAAGTACTGGAAGTGTCAAACCACAATTCTTATAAATATGATTTAGTTTCCACCCTAAACAAAAAAACGATAAAATATAATTAAAAAATATGTGGTAAGATGTTATAAATATATTCTATATTATATTATAGATTTTTTATGTTTCTTATTTATTTATAAAAAATATATATTTATTATACCAAATTTTTACTTATATTCCATGAAATTAAAAATTGATGTTTTGGATTTTATATCATTTTCCACTAAATCATGAAATATTTGATATTTAAGACTATTAACTTCTATTTTTTGCATATACTCACTAATTTGTGTATTCTATATCAATACATATTTATTAATGATTTTTTATTTTTTTATATCATGTAAATTAATTCAAGATGATACACTTTTACTGTAAACAAATATGAATGAATTTATTTTTCCATCTCTTTTATTTGGGGTAATTCTTATTTCCATTAAAGGAATCATATATTCCATAATTTATAAACATTGACTATTTTATGATACTATTTAAATTTAAGGATCATAAATTTTTATTTCCGGTGATTCTTCTGTATCATACATATCTCAAGAATAGTTTTTGATTTACTGAAATATTGTTGTAATTTCTATTTTGATCATATAATTTTTTCTTCAATATCATTATTTCTAAAAACAGAATTTAAATTTTTTATTATAGTCTCTAAAATTAAAATTTAACGAAATTTTATAATTTACATGACATCCTAAAAGGATTTTAATGAATATTTCAATGGGTTTTTCAAAATATCTGTTTTGGAATATAATTGAAAAAAATCAGTAACTCCCCGACTCTAGTTACCTAGAGTCGGTACCTTATTAAAAAACATTTTAATGATCACAATGGATCAAATCACGAAATACCAATCATTTTAGTATCCTTGGATGTACTAGATATATAAATAAGTTTTACATTACATAATGAAATGAAAAACAACAACATTGTGTCTCAATTGAACACATTCATATCCCTTTGATTATCCATCTATGTTAGTTGTAATAAACATCTTCGCATCATAGGAAAAATAAAACATATAAAGGGGTGTGATCAGATGCTCAGTAAGTATCACAATACAACAAAAAAATTAATAAATAAGTGTAAACATTTAAAGGAATGTAAAAGTCTAAAACACAAGCCTTTTAAACAAAATCTTCAGTATAATATTGAAAATATAAATCAAATTATTCCATTTACTTATTCACATGTATATTCAAGTAGTTGAATAATCACATGAAATATAATTAGATAATTTCATAATGAGGGAATACAAAATACTGGACATAATAACAACGTAGTCATGGACTCATACCATGACTACAAATAATATTTTTTCTAGGCCTTGTGCCAAGACACTAGTTTGTCTCGTGAGACCTACATATGCATTGAGGAGTTATATGGCTCCACCAGTCACTTACTAAGTCCAATGCATTCTTCATATAAAAATGTTGAAAGATAACATAATCATTCATATTTAAACTAGCATATAAAATGTTAATAATTTAACCACAAACAACGAATGGTATATAAAATAGCACAACGACAGTCATACATATCCCAAAATATTTTATACAATATGAATGACTCTATCATAATAATTCAACATTAAACAATTGTAAAATCCATAATATTATGTTGACCTAGATAAAATCAAATCTATTTGATAGAAATATCTATTTTTTTTTTGAAATCATTTAAAAGTCACATAATTGTAAAAGAATGAATTTATTATGAAAATATTATTATCATATTGTAAGTGATGCTTCAAATATTTCATAACAGTGGGAAATAGCCACACCCACTATATACGTTAACAAAACATGCTTACCATAAATTGTCAAAAAGGTCATAAAGTACCATGCTTGGAAAACGACTGAAAGATTCATTTAAAAACATTTTATAAAAATTCATACTAGGGTATAAATGAAATTAACCAATATTTTAAGAAATGGTATATATTTTATAAATATATTTCCAAGAAACATGAATGTGGATGAAAAAGAGGTCCCAGTAGATACACACGTATAACCAACCTCGAAAGAAAAATGAGATTATAAAATTAACCCCTACCTTGTAAATTTACTTGGGTTAGGGTACATTAACTTCATTAAAAATAGTTAAATCATTGTTATTAAATATTAAAATATCCATATCCAAAAATATGATATTATATATTATCTTCTAATATCTGTTTGTTAATAATATTTTAGTAGTATCATTATTTCAGGTGTTAACTGATTCGTTTTAATTTATATTTTTTTTATGTACATCATGTCTATCATGGATAGAATGTATTTGATTCAAATCCATATTAATAATAAGTTCCCAAACATTATTTTTAATCAGAAAATTTTAATTATTCTTGAATGGTTTTGATGGGGAATGAATCTATTCGTGTTCGTGGAGATGGTAATCTACAATACCATTTTATTGATGCTGAAATCATATGTAATTGGATGGTATATAATATATAAATAATACTAAACCTTTTATATTTATTATTTACATAATTTACAATCATTATTATACTCATCCAATTAATGAAGTGTTGAATAACAAACTACAGTACGACGTGGAGACGGTAAGTTGTATGTACACGCGTATGGTGACTTATTCATTCAAAGGATGGATAGAATAATGAATATAGTTGTACCATATTTATAATAACATAATATTACGTAGAAGGAATTGGATTTGTTATACTTTTATGGAAAATACAATGAAATATGAAGGGGAAGAAGAAAATAACTTTGAAAGAGGCAATGAAATAATTACCTATTCTCCGGGTGCTTCCTTTTGATTTGATCAAAAGGGCTCCTTAGGTTGAATTTTGATCAATGTAAGATATCTAGGTGGAATTGAGGGTATTTGGGAGGATATTTGAGTAGGGTATGACTGATCCAAATGGAATTTGATGGGGATTTTGAAATAATGGTATGTAACCTTTAATAAGAGAGGTGAGGGTCACTTTAGGAAAAGCATAATATATTAATTTATTAGAAAATCATATTTGGTTTATAATGGATCCTAAATGAATTATTTATCAGATAAGGTGGGGCTTGGTCAAAAACCTCTCATCCAATAGGTTTTAGATAGGTTTATGTCACCATATTATCCTTATTAATTATATTTATCTCTTAATTAGACAGGTTAACTTTTACCTTGTATTCATTTATTATTATAATAAATGGTTAATAAACATATAATGAAAATCCAAGAGAACATAAAGTGGTTAATTATTGAAATATATGATGTTATATATATCCTTCTACTGAACCTTAAATTTTTACAAATATTATATCATTTAGTAATATATATTATTTTTTAAAGAAACTCATTTATGTCAAATTTGACACTATTTGATATTTTGTGTTTGTGAAAGTCATAACAACTTTATCAATTCAAAAATAATTATTCAATCAATCCAAAAATGTCATATTAAACTATAAAATCAGTTTAATCAATCAAAAGTCTCAATTTACATTTATTTGGATACTTATATTATCAATTATTTTAAACATTCATTAATATGGTAATTACATCATCGTCACTGTGTCATGAATATATTTCATAAATTAATGTCTATAAGTTATAAATAAAATACCATTATGTATGAAATATTTTTATATTTATAATGAATATTTATAGTTGAGTGTATATTATATAAAACATATATTAAAAATATTTTAGTTATGTAAATTTAAATTTAACTCTTTTAACTCTTCATTAAATAAAATTAAAATAAATGACTTAATCTAATCCAAGTTGATCAAAGAGGATCATATTTTATTTCTATTGTTTATATTGTTCAAAATACAATTTTACAATAAAATTAGGATATGTTTTAGGGTAATTAGAATATCTTTTTGACCTTTAATTACCCTATTTACATTTAACAGCGATAAATAAAAATCAAAATTGATTATTCAAAAAAAATTATTTTTATCTTATTGATCTAAATTTTACATATTGACGTCAACCGTGTCTCTCGTATTTTTGAAATTAAATTCATAGAAGTTGTAAAATTTCATTTTATGCAAATTTTTAAATGTGCCTAGAAGGAGAGTAAAAGATGTTAAAATGATAAATTAATTTTTTCAAAAATAATTTTATTATAAAATGACTCCAATGAATTAAATTCAAATTATATTGGTATTATGTATTTATTTTGATCAAAAATAATGTTAAATAAAATAACTAATTATTTAACTAGATAGTAATTTTTAAACAATAATGTTCTGTTATTCAATATTCAATAAAATTTGAATGTTTTCAGAAAACTACTAAAAATTCACCTTGAGATAATTTTGATATCACAAATCCATAAACAAAATCCATTTTGAAAAATAAAATTATTATACTTTCAAAAAATGGGTATTACTATTCATGATGGCTTGTTTTATTGGTAATGGTCTTCTAGAACTCGATGTTTTGTACAGAGAAATCTATTGAAATATTTTAGAGAAACGTATAATGGAAGCTTGAGGAGTTACATTCTTCCCTACTTAAAATAATTTCATCCTCAAAATTTCGAGAATACTACCGTATAAAATGATTTGGGTGGTTCTTGATCATATGTTCCACGGGTTCCCACGATGCCAATTCCTTCTTGTGGATTCTCTATAAATAGTTTACCAGACGAGTCGTCCAGTTTTTGAACACTTTTTATCTAGAATCATGTATTATTACATGATCATCACAATTTGAAATATAGGGTATCAGTTCTATGTCATCATAGGTGAGTACATGCTTTGGGTCAGGCTTGTATTTTCTCAATAGTGATATGTGGAACACATCATGGACATTGGAGAGACTTGAATGCATTTAGAAATGGTAAGCTATAATTCTAATTCATTCTAGAATTTAAAAAGGTCAGATGTACCTGGGACTTACTTTAACCTTCTTACTGAATCATATAACACCAATCCATGGAGATACTTTAAGAATTCATGATGATATATTTGAAATATCAAATCATTCATTTGTTTATCGGTATAACTATTTTTTATAGTTTGAGCTACTTTGATTCGGGTTTGGATAGTATTTATCTTTCCCATTTTTCCCTTAACAAGTTCAGGCCCTATGAGTTTTCATTCACAATCATTATCCCAACAAGATGGTATGTGTCATCTCTTTCAGTATAATGCTTCATATAGTGCCATCTGAATACTTCAATGGAAGATATTGTTATAGGAAAATTCTACATGAGGTAAATATTAATCCCACATACCTTTATTGTCAAGTGAGAGGGATCTAAAATGTATTCTACGGTTTTAAGAGTCCATTCTATTACTCCATCAGTTTGAGGGTGGTTGGTAATTCTCAAATGAAGTTTAGTATCCATGGACATATAATGACTTTTCTAGAATCCAGATGTAAAATATATATCATGATAATAAACAATCCATAGGGGTAATCCATGATGTCTTACAACATCATTAATATATAGTCTTTTTAAACGATCAAGTGGTAAATCTTATCTTATAGTAATAAAATTTGCTAACTTGGTTAGACTATCAATAATGATGTATATTGCATCATACCTTCTCGATGTCTTTGGTAGCCCCATTAAAAAGTTCCTAGTAATATCATTGCATTTCCACATAGGTATGGTAATAGTTTTCCTGACTTCTCTAGGATATTGTCTTCTAGCCTTCACCTATTGACGAACTTTACATCTTGACACATAGCCAGCAATCTCCCCCTTCATATTGTCTCACAAAAAATGATCCTTCATATCCATATACATCTTAATTCTACCTAGGTGTATAGATAAATTGGAGCTATGAGCATCATCCAAAAATTCCTTTTTAGATTAGGTTTGTCAGGAACACAATTTCTCTTCCCAATGTTCCAAATTCCTTATTCTTATTAGAATTCAATCAATTTACCATCATTCACATCAGAAATTTTGTATAGAAACCCCTCATCATCAGTCTGAGAACTTTTTATCCTTTCTAGTAGTGCAGGTTTGGGAATGATTTTAAATGTATTGATGTTTCACCTTCTATGATTATTACCATATCTATCTTTAATAGATTCATGAACATATGATCACTTTCATATTTCATCTTGCTCAACACTCCTTGATCCTTTCTGCTCAAATCATTTCCCACCTTAGTTTCCTTCCCCAAGAGGCAGTGTATAGTTAAATCATAATCCTTGCGTAGTTCATACCATCATCATTTTTTCATGTTGAGTTATTTCTGTGAGAGAATATACTTAAAACTCTTGTGATTGCTATATATCTTTCATTTTTCACTATAGAGATAGTGTCTCTATATCATCAAAAAAATATTATAGCTAATAACTCAATATCATAAGTGTGATATTTTTTTCATGAATTCATAGTTGTTGTGATGCATAAGAAATAACTCTATCATTCTTCATAAGGACAAAACCAAGTAATTTCATTAATGATTCACTATAAATAACAAAACCATCATTCCCTGAATAGAGAATCAAGATAGGAGCATTGACTAATAATCTCTTCAGTTATTCAAAAAATTCTTCACACACTTTTTTCCAAACAAATTTATCCATATTACACATGAGCATGGTTAATGGTTTATCCAATCAGGTAAAATTCTGCAAGAAATGCTGATAATAACCTGCTAAACTATTAAAACTACATACCTCGGTTATACTCATTAGTTTTGGGAATTCTTTTATTGCTCTTGTCTTAGAAGGATCAATAGATATTTCAACCATAGAGACAATATGGCCAAGAAAATAAATCTCATGAAGCTATAATTCATGTCATATATGATTCTTTAAAGTATTGTGTTGGGGAATGTAATGATGTTCATAGATTTTAGAGTAAACCAATATATCATCAATAAATAACAGTAAATAGTAATCAGGATTTTACTTGAAAATTATATTTATTAGAACAATAATGACATAGGGTGCACAAGTCAGTCCAAACGACATTTCTATAAACTCATAATGCTCATACCTAGTATGAAATATTGTGTTTTTAATGTCTTCTTTCTTCACACAAAAATGATGGTATCTAGATTAGTGGACAATCTATGAAAAATATAGAGCTCCACGAAGTTGATGAAATAAATCATCAATACAAGGTAGGGGATACTTGTTCTTTATTGTTATTGCATTGATCTACCTGTAGTCAATGAGAAACCTTATAGATCCTTATTTTTTATTATAAAAAATAATAGGCTCTCCCCATATAAAACACTAGGTTGAATTAATTTTTTATTACTCAATTACTCTAGTCAGTTATTTAGTTCCACTAATTTCACAGTGGCCATTCTATAAGGGGTCGTCGATATAGGGCTTGTAACTGGAATTAAATCAATGGAAAAATTAATTGTTTATTCTAGATGATGTCCAGGAAAATCATTTGGAAATATGTCAACATATTCGTTCACAATATATACGTCCTCTATTTGATCATTCCTTTCCTCATAAATAGTTATTTCAGTCTCTTACTCCACAATAATTGAATTTAGAAGAGATATTGGTGTTGTATGTTGATAAGAATCAGATGATGATGTCTCTACTCTAAAGATAAGGTACTCTTTATCATCATCACAAAATTTAACATCATCCGTACAATAAATATTTCCATTATGGTCTGAAAGACAACATATACCAAGGTTTTTATCAAATTCCATCATGGTTATGCTGATGATATTAGTAGATAAACCGCGTCTATATGCACTAATGGGAACTGATTCACAAAACATTATTGCAATGATACTTCCCTTAAGAGTTTTGAATAACTCCCTAGTTAATTCAATTGGGAAATATTTAAAATCTATTGAAAAAATGGATGACATGAAGTAATGTGATGATCCAGAATCAAATAAAGCATTGGCCAAATTTGAGGAAACCAATAATTACCTATTACCACACCATTCAAAGATTTAACCTCAGAAATAGTTATCACATAAGCTTGGCCTTTATATCTTATCCTTTTCTGAGGTATGTTTCCATGGTTTTTAAGTCATTCATTTGTATAATTCATCATTTATCTACAATCGTAGCATTCATCAATGACAACCTCTTTCATTTTCTTGCAACCACGATCTTGGTGTCCTTTTTCATCACACATGTAACACACTCACATTACCTTCAGGAATGTACTGAGGTGTTTCTTCCGACATTTATTATAGGATGGAAATTAAACATTTCCCTTCTTCCCCTTATTTCCATTTTCATAGTGTTCATAAGGTTTATTATTCTCTTGATTTGATTTAATGTCGTTAGACATATTGACTTATTTTTCTGTCTTGATAGCACATGATAAAATATCTTTGCATGATGAGATGGATTGTGAGACTAATTCTTGATTGAGAAATGGTTTTAACCCATCAATGAATCGATAAATCTTACTCGAAGGGTTACATATATAATATTCTTTATTTCTTTTTAACCTTGTAATGTTAGCTAAATACATTGCAACTTTCTCATCCTCTTTTTTCATCAGACTCAGAAATTGTCATTCCATATCCACTCGATGGTCACAGTGAAATTCTTCTTTTTATAAGAAAATAATTTTAAACTCTCTATATTACATATTTTATACTTGTTCGTCCTCCTTGGTGTTTTGAATTAATGACTACCATTGATCTGCATCTCTCATGAGGAGATAAAAAGCTATGAAAGCTTTTTCCCTTTCACTACACCCCAATGAATTAAATTATTTCTCTAAGGAAATTATCAATTTCTCAAATACATATGTATTTAAAGTACCATTGAATGTTGGTGGTAATTTGCTCATAATGCAGTCTAACATTGATTCTCCATGTTGTTGATCCGGGTGCTCTATACGGGTAAGCGTTTTATTCATAAGCTCAATTAGTTTTTCCAGTATGGTTAAAAGATGTTCAGCACCAATTTCATCACCATCTCCAATATAATTATCTTGTGTAGAGGGTAATACATACGTATATTACATTCATTGAAATAGATTCCATTCCATCCATTAGGATCCATTTAAAAACAATGGCATACAATATATTAGTTCACGAATTTCAATACATAATTCAAAACATGTAAAATACCTAACAAAAATTGAATAGTTTATGATTATAATCCATAATCATAAAAAAATTCATTGAGAATTATTCACTCATAAATCTTTAATAAAGTTATCTATAGAAAATGTGAATTATCCTAATTATATTGCATGAGATTGTTGTAACCAAGAGTGCAGCAAGGCCCGTTTTTTTGTACTAGGATACTACAATCCATGCCCAAAACTGTTTGTCAGTGTTTTCACTCCTAGGATCATCTATTCGAAAGTTTCCTCTACCTAATTATAGCTAGACTGTGATGTATTTCTTTGAAAATACAAAAAATATCTACATTACGAATATTCTAGGAAGTTCTTCTATACGAATCCTCAAAGTCTATATTAGGGTAATATTCTCTAATCAGAGTTTTTCAAAATATATCTTCCACGGTTTGTACTAAAATTCCCTGATATCAACTATAACGCCCTAATCCTAGTTACCCAGAGTATGTGCATTATTACATAACATTAGCATGATCCCAAGGGGTCAAATACCGAAAGACATATAAGTTTAGTAGCCTTAGAAGTACTAGATACATACACAAGTTTTACATTACATTATGAAATAAAAAACAAGAGCAATGTATCTCCTGTGAACACCCTCATATCCCTTCGCTTATCTATGTATGTCAGTCATAATATACTTCTTCTCATCCTGGGAAAAATAATATATAGAAAGGGGTGATCTCAGATTCTCAGTAAGGATAACAATATGGCAGAAACATTTATTAATAAACATAAACATTTAAGGAAATTTATAAAACCAAAACAAAGACCTTTTAATCTTAAAATGGAGTATAATATGGATAATATATATCAAATAATTCTATTTAATTATTCTAAAGTATATTATATAAGTTGAATAATCACATTTAATATCATTAGGTAATTTCATAATATTTAAATGCATAGTTCCAGACATCATAACCATATATTCAAGGCATCATGCCCAGATTAAGAATAAGATTTTGTCAATTCCTTGTCCCAAGACACTAGATTGTCTCATGAGACCTACCATTGTATCAATGAGCTGTAGAAAGCACCCCCAATCAATTACTATGTCCAATTCATTCTTCGTCTGAAAATGTTGAAACATAACATAAACATTCATATTAAAACTAGCATATGAAATGATAATACTATAAAAATAAACCATGAATGGTGAAAAATAATAATACATCAACAGTAAAACACATCACAAAACCTTCAATTCAATATGAAATATTTTTTCATAATTAATCTTCTTCAAACAAGTGTAAAATCCATCAAAAAATGTTGACAAATACTAAATCTAAACCATTTGAGAGAAATATCTATTTCTATTTCAAAATCATTCAAAAGTAACATTATTATAAAAGAAAAAATTTATTTTGAAATTATTATTATAATATAGTTAGGTATTCTTTTTAGATGTTATAATGATGGAAAATAGCCACACCCACCGTATATATTAAAAAAATTATTCCCTCAATTAGTCGAAAAGATCATAAAGTACCTTGTATGGAAAACAACAGAAACATTCCTTCAAAAATATTTATAAAAAGCAAAACATGGGTATAAAATATGGTAACCCATATTTGAGGAAATATTAAAAATGTTTTGAAATAAATTTTAATGAAACATGGTTGTGGATGATAAAAATGTCCCATTAGATACTCACGTATAAACAACCTCAAATAATAAGGTGATTGAAAAATTAACCCTTACCTTGTACATTTCCTTGGTTGAGGGATCTTAAAACTCTTGTATAATAGTTAATTCTTTGTTATTAAATTATATAAGAACCATATACATAAATATGATATTTTATATGATATTCTAATATAGTTTGGTTAATAATATTTCAACAATATCACTATTTCCGATGATAACTGATTAGTTTTCCATTATATGTTTTTTACATAAGTCATGATTGTTATGGTTATGATGTATTTTATTTGTATCTAGAATGATATTATGTTCCTAAACCTTATTTTTAATCATAAAATTAAAATTATTCTTGAATGGTTCTGATGGGGGATGAATCTCATCGCGTTCCTTGAGACGGTAATCTGTACATACGCACGAGGGACAATACCATTCTATCGATGGTGAAATCGCATTTAGTTGTATAGTATATATTATATAAATAATCATTAAAATATTAAATTTATTATATAAATCAATTATACTAATTATTATACCCATCCAAATATTGATGTGTTGAATAAAAAACTACTCCACGACATGGAGAGAGTAAGCTATAGGTACACACGTATGGTGACTTTTTCATTCAAAGGAATGATAGAATAAAGAATATAGTTTTACTATATTTATAATAACACTAATATATGTGGAATGTCTTGGATTTTTTATTCTGGTATAGAGACAATAGAGAAATATGATGTGGATGAAGAAAAGAACATTAAAAGAGGTGATATAATAATTTCCATTTCATCAGGTGATTCCTTTTGAATTGATCAAAAGGGAACAATAATATAGAATTATTTTTAATGTAAGGCCCCTAGGTTAAAGTGATGGTTGTTAGGACGATATTGGAGTAAGGTTTGACTAAGCCTAATAGCTTTGTAGGGTTGATTTTAACAGAAGGGTATGTATCCTTTTAAAAGAGTGGTGATGGTGACTTTATGAAAATCTTGATATATTAATTTGTGATACAATAATATTTAGTATATAATGTCTCCAAATAGATTTATTTCAAGGATAAGGTGGTGATGGGACGAAAAAATATCATCCAATTTCTTTTAGAAAGGTTTATGTGACCATATTAACCTTATCATTGTTGATTTAACTCTTAGTTAAATACTTTAACTTTTACCATGTATTCTTGTATAATTATAATAAATGGTTAATAAACTTACAATAAAAATCCATTCAAACTCCAAGTAGTTAATTCATGACTTATATAACATTATATAAGTCTTTTTTCCGAAGCTACTATATCTAGGAATATTATATCATTTAATAATATATTATTTGATTTAAAAACTCATTTATATCAATGTGGACGATATTTGATGTTTTAGTTTTATGAAATTCAAAAAAAGCATTATCACATCGAAAAAAAATAAATTTATTCAATCCAAACATGTCATATTAACCTAGAAAATTATTGGAATTCATCAAAATTATCAATTTAATTTTATTTGGATATTTATAAAATGGATTATTTTAATCATTCATTAATAAGGTAATTACTACATCATCATTGGGTAAAAAAATTATTATTAAATGTCAAAAAATTATAAATAAAATACCATTATGTGTGAAATCTTGTTATATTTAAAATGAATATTTATAATCTAATATGTCTTGTGTATAACCCTAAATTTAAAAAGTTTTAGTTAAGAAAATTTGAATTTAACACTTTTAAATCATTTTTAAATAATATAATAATAAATGTCGTAATCTAATCCATGTAGAACAAAGAGGATCAAATTTTATTCCTAATGTTGATTTTGGTTAAGAAACACTTATTCAATAGAATTATTACATGGATTAGTGTAATTATAATATCATTTTTACCTTTAATTACCCTATATACTTTTAATTGTGGTAAATAAAATTCCAATGTTTCTATTCACCATAAATTATTTTCATCATATTTAACTACATAATACTTACTAACGTGAACTATGTCTCTTGGATTTTTATAATTCAATTCACATAAGAGAAAAAGTTATGTTTTATGCAAATTTGCAAATGATTCTAGAAGGTGGGTAAAAGACATTAAAATGTTAAATAAAATTTTATTTTTATTATAAAAATGAATCCAATTAATTAAACTAAACTTATATAGGTATTATGTATCTATTTTGACCTAAAATAAATTTAAATAAAATAGATATTTATTTAAATAAAATGTAGCTTTTAAAAAATAACGTTTTGTTTTTCAATATTCATCAAAAATTGAATGTTTTCAGAAAAATACCAAAAAATCACCCTAAGATAATTTTGATATTCTGAATCAAAAAATGACTTCCATACTGAAAAATAAAATTTATAAAATTTCCAAAAGTTGGTATTACTATTCATAACAGCTAGTTTGATTGGTCATGGTGTGCTAGAACTCACTGTTTCGTACAACGCAAGCTATTGCATTATTCAAAGAGAAACATACCGTGGAAGCTTGTTGTGTTAGAAATTAAAAATGATACTTCAATAATTTATTTTTCTTCTACCAAATTCATTTTATTACATATTATATTACTATACAATATAATAATTATTTTAAAATTAATTCTTCTTAATAAAATAATAAAATAATTATTTTATTCATTATTTATTTATTTTATAAAGGGTAATATGGTTTTGATCACAATACATGGGGAAACATGGGAAAGGAGGTGTTTTTTGACTAATAAAACAGTTTTACCACCAAAAACCATAATGGTCTATATTGGAACCTTATTTCTCTCGGCCACCTTAGTTATAAGGATATCATCCATTTTTTTGTTAAATGTAATAAAAATGTATTGAATCATTATAAACAAGTGATGAATAGAATGAGGAATAACATTGAAGAAATGGTCAAATCATATATGAATATCATATTTTCTTATTATTATGACAATCTCCTTTGAACAACCATAATGAAATGGATCATCACCCTTGTCTCGATGCCCCAAACTATTTTGAAGGAATCAATTGATCTATGATAGTATTATATTATTAAAATTATTATATCCATGAAGGTGGAATAGTTTTGTATATTAGATGATATTTTTTTGGAAATTATATTGATATGGGATTTTGAGGATTAGAGTATGAGGACAATGAAGAAGGGTTTCTATCATATTGTGTTCCCCTATGATGATTTCAACAAACATCTCTAGAGAATCAATTTTATTTCACTTAAACCACGATTTCTCATATGACATGATTGGGAAAAGAAATGTGATATGAATAATTCTAATAATACAATTACTCAATTTTTTATTTGTATATACAAGATAAATTAGATTTATTTTAATCCTATAATTATTTAAGATATTTCATCTTTATTTGGAAATACAATCATATTGTACAAGAAAACTGAATACTGATGATTTTCATACTACACCATGGTTTTAGTCGAACTGGATATGGAAAATAAATTAATAGAAGTGGTTGTGTTTATATGAACAGATAATAGCATCGATATCAAAATTCAGTATGGGTGGAAATGAAAATTTTATATGAAATATAGGATTGATGTCCATGTATCTATTGAATGAAAAAAGGGTTGAAACTTATATAATGTCAGAGGTAATGAGGGAGCATCATGCATGATGGAAATACAGAATGGAATAGTAATTATGCCCAATCACTCGAAAAAGAAATGAATTTACCCCTCTTTCTGAAGCATTATATGTATGGATTTGGTCTCCTAGAATCTCCCTCAATTCTAGGTGCCCATGATGTTGAAAAAACTCAATTCTATTATGATTTGGATGTTGATCTAGACAATAATATTACTACATTAATAATGATAGTAGATAATTTAGGGGTTTATAATTCAATCAAATATGAGCACACTGACGACATATCTAATAGAAACGTGATCACTTATAATTTTTTATAGGTAAGGAATGTGAATATTTTAAATTATTGTCATGATTTTAGCCTTAGTATTTTTGATGTGATATTATATGATAATTTTGAGTATTCATTTAGACTAATCCATATAATTCTAAATAGAGTCACAAATTTAAGGGTATGGTTGGGAATGAGGATGAACCTCATGTTTCAAGGAAGTATCCTTCCACATCAGACGAATTTCAATATCAAAAATTCGTTCCAAAGAATCATTATCATCTCATTTTTTGATAAATCCTAGATAACAAAATTCATCAATGATAATGGTGAAGACATTCTACTTTTTAATGTGATTATAGTGATGCATTTCTTTATGTATTTTGATTCCCCTCATTTTGTGAAATATTCCAACATATACGAAATGTATCAACATGTTGCCTATCAAAATGTGATACAAAAATCCATTTATCATGATAAATTCTGAAATTTCTTCCATGAAATGAGCATATAAGAAAAATAATATTTCATAAATAGTTCACAGTAGAAACATATTCACACCCTAACTAGAATTTTTCTTACGTCTGATGATTAGGAAATACAACCTCAAGAATATAAATTTCATTGTCATATATTTCATGAACAGTGTATGAAATTAGAAATGGATTCAACACATGAATGGAAGAGAATGGATGAATACAAAAAAATAAATATAGACATTATGAATTCGTATCAACATAGTCGACCTCTAAAAATAGAAAAACCCATAATCAATGAAGATAATACTCTGGTGTTTACATGTGATTGGAAATTAAACCATGCTCATGACTCTTATATATTGCATTGTGACCTATAAGACATAAGTTGATGGGATTATAGGTCCCACAATGTTATTCAATGACAATATTTCCTTAAAATGGACATATGTTGGTACAACATTGTTTCGCAGAATAATCATGGAATTGGCATGGATCATCTGCGGGCTTTTAATCATGATACTATTCATATTAATAGATGTTTAAAATAATAGACTCACATTGATATATTTATTTTTAGGCACAATGAAAACCATTTCACATCATTTTTTTATTCTTACACATAATATATAAATATAATGGGTCTTTGGAGAGATTTGGATAACACTACTGACGTTGAATGAAACCAATGGATCCATATAGGGGACTTCACAACTATTTTGAAACGTAGTGACAAAAATGAGATTCAATTTCAAATTAATTTCCATTGGAAATCATTTGAACTGTATTTATAATTTAATTTTTCCAATGATAAAATTGATGGGAAAGAGTACACAATGTGTATATTGATTATACATGGTATATCAACCAATAAACTAGATTGTTGTTTTCTTTAATTGGATGAAAAGATAGCGTCCATTAGATTCTCTAATTTAACCCTACCAAAACAAAAATATGATCACAATAAAATTGTTGTTGATCTACACGTGCATCTCAAATAGATGAATTCCATTACTTCTAAATATAATAAGTGTTTGATTAATATTCTTGTATATAGGCATATTGTAGGGGAAGTAAGGGGAAAAATTCTTCACTATCCAATTATAGTCACATACTTGAAGACTATAAAATTGAAAATAGTTTGTAAAATATTATTGAATGAAATAATATTCCAATCATGAAGAATACATCAAGTAATATGATGATATTATTTATAGCTGATAAATTAGAAACTAGAATCATGATTTCCATTATAAAAAGTATATTCAATCTCATTCTATTCTTTATAAAATATATAACTATTATGGAATCGATAGATTGAAATTTTTTCAACGTTTAATGGCACATGGATAGTGATATTAATTGAAAGAAATTTCATTATTAGCATAAGGAGAAAAAGTTAAGGTGAATTGATAATTTTGTTAACATCAATGGATGCACACTAATGTATAAAAATGACAAAAATGATGCAGTGATTAATCACACTTGATCCCTCATCTATGATGATGGATTTCAGAATAACAATATAATGGATGGAATTATTTATTTCCTCTATTGAGGTTCATAAAAATATGAAACTCATCATGACCCCCTTGATGGTAAAAGTTAAAAATCACTTTTCTCTATCAACATAGATAGTTGCCTTTGAAAAATGGGTTCACCAATTGAATTTTTCCAGTTTTACTGGGATATTTTGGAGGTTAGGGTGACCAATTCCATAAGGGATATTTTAGTCATTTCTTCATCACTTATAGAATTAATTCGTGATTCATGGAATTTATCCCCAAAAAATAAGGATCCATTGTCATTAAAAACATCATGCCAGATTCAATAATAAATAAATTAGAAAAAATCCATGGCAAAGTCATCATGACCAAATTGGAGGGATATCATGAGGGATAAAATCACTCAAAAACATATTGTATTTTTCTTGGAAATACATATTCAAAATTATATTTTTATTACTTCCGAATGTTTCAATATAGCGAGGAATAAATTGAAATATTAAAATTTTCCAAAAAAATGGCATGTTAGTAGTGCTTGAAACAGTGAAATATAGTTTAATTTTTTCAAGTATTTCGAAGTATATTGTATCCAATATCATTATTTGACTCATCAAACTCATCTATAAAAATGATATAATTTCTATCATAATAAATAAATACACAACCATCTTATTATTATGCATGAGGGGTCTAAGAAAATGACACCCCATCTCTGGTCCACTCATTACAATTATTAGAGACAATATTCTAGAATAAAAAATTCACATGACTCAATTTTTCTATTACAAATGAATAATAGAAATTATGATTTTTTAAAATCAATCAAATCCTAAAAATGTTGTTGATATCATAATTTTCAAGAATTCCTCCAACAGAATATTTTCTATTATTAAAGGTATTCATAACAACCATGAACATATATATGTACATTCCATAAGCTAGAATATTTTGTTCACTATATTTAGAGATGAAATTTTTTCTATAATAAATAATCGAATTTTTATGGGGTTTTGGTGAGAAGAGGAACATTGCATTTCACCTGTGTTATTGTTCCTCTAGTTTTGGGTATAATAAAATAAGATATCGTGAAGATGAATTCTATTGAATCATTAATAAAATTATTAACATGAATGGAAAATCAGTTACTCAATTTTGGAAAATATACATTGTCAGTTTAATTATCACTTCAATGTTTGTCTATGGATTCTCTATATAATATTGTAATGGCTATATTGTACAATTTATGAAAAACAATTATTAGAAGTTTCATATGGACTAATCTGGTTCATTAAAATATGCATATATATTTTTCATATAAGGATTCCATAAAATCCATAAATATTGGAGGAATTAAAATTAGGTATCTCAAAATTTTATATAATGAAATTATTGGAAGATTTTATTGGAATATGATTACATATTATTATTATTATTCCCTTGATTTTTTTATCAAACCGGTTTACATCAATATTGAGGAGAGGATCCTTTCAATATAATTCACCACCCATATAGTCCACCCTAAGAAAATAATTTAATGATATTATGGGAATATCAAATTGTATAATTTCCAAAAATCCTATCTGATTTTCTGGAATACACCATGGGTCAACAGAACTCTTCAAGACATCAGGTATGTGCCTCTAAACCTTAGTAATATATCTTTTACTGATATCCTACATGGAATCTATGATATGTGTTTGTTAGTTAACTTGTATTTATCAAATAATATGAAAATTTTTCACTTTTTTTACATGTATAATCATATATAGAATCTAAATGTGGGTGTGATCTTCAGCACTTGAGAGCCCTAAAACTCAAATGGGATATTAATATGACCTTCCATTATGGCATCTAAAACTTAATAACCCCTTTATGAAACCCTCTAAATGGATCCTCATATGGTGACCTTTGAGAGGTAATATGCCTACTATAGATAGATTTCAAGGGATAGACATGAGCTAGGCTTGGTATGAACTATGTTTTTTCACAATGAAAAAATATCACAACATGTTTTTAGAAAATTCAGCTTTACTGCTCAATTCATGGATAACATTCATTATGGATTTTTCATACGAAAAAATCAATTCGTGCATAATCATCTTTATTAATTCATTATATAAAAACTATTTACTAGTTTGAAAACCTATTTATAGAAACTATTGTAATTACCATTTTATACATCTAAAAATCTCAAAATAAGATACTTTTTAATAATCAGACTCTTTCTATTCATGCTTCAGTGATGATTATTTAAGGGGATGTCATTGTAGCTCCATGATTCAAGCAGGTGCGATGTAAAATATCAATCATAATATGAATAAACAAATGTTGTTCATTATTAATGGAATGTCTAGAAAACATCTGGTGGCTAAATCGGGAATTTGGATTCCTCCAATTCCTTCAATCATAAAGGTGAATGTCGATGTTTTTTCATTTTTCATGATAGTGATATCGGAATGTATGGGTATATATCATACTCCTAGTAGATTCATTAATGGGTGATTTGAAAATTACATAATTGTTGTAAAATAATATGAAGCTAAATTATTAACTGTAAATAATGTAGTAAAACATTGAATCACTATTACAACAATTTTCTTTTGATCAAATAGAAATCAATGTCATATATTGACTTGATGAATTCAACATCCATGAATGTCCCTTGAAGAGTGATCTATCAATATAATGACAATCTATAGGACATTAAATATCTCAAATTTTTAAATGAAAGCAAATCAATATGTGTTTACCTTTTACGAAAAAATTAAATTCTTGAATTGTGTTTAATGTGGACCTTTAGGATATGAAACTTATGTGAATCTCATAGGAATTTGAATATGTGGGTGATATTCATTTGGAATATTTTAAAACAACTTTTAACATATAATTGTTTCCTCTTATAATTTTCTCTAATAAAATTTTGGACTAGTCTTTCATGGATCCTAAATCAGTCAGAGTCAAATGATATGATTTTATTCTTCTAATGAATACATGTTCATTTTGATTACTTATTTAATTTATGGTCATTAAAATTATCTTTAAAAAAAAAATGTTTTCTAAAATATTTTATTTTTTCCAATTAATAACCCATAAACATTTTAAATCCCTGATCCCACACTTCCGGATTTAGTACTAAAACATGTTATGTATTTTTTTATAAAGGATAAAATAAAAATAAAAAGTACATTATATAGTAGAGTATATTTTCTAGAATATGTTCTATAGGATTAAAAAACTATACATAATCATTTACTGCACAAAACATTTATTTTTATTTAATTCCTTCTTCTCTATCTTCTTATTACCCCTTGAAAACTCTTTAGTACACATAATCACCGTAAAATATACATCAAAAAAGGATGAGACAAAATACCAGTAGGATTATAGAAATGAAAAATATAAAAATGGGTGAGCATAATCATAACATACACAATATATCATGAACATGATATGAATCCTTAATAATGGTCTTGAATTGTGGCAATGCATAAAAATGCCACATCATGTCTTAGTAGTTAACTACCACAAATACTTGTGAAAAAATATAGAATCATGTTAAAAAATAATTTCAATTTTAACTCATGTGATTCATCAATTTAACAAATGCATTGGAGTTCTATATAATTCTGGGCTCACCTGTCACATTGAAACATTCTTATTGTGCTATATAATTCTGGTCGCACCCATCACATCCTAAAATAATCATTATCATGCAACCCAGAAAATACAAAATATCATAATTGAACATAACTAACCCATTTAAAGGAATGGGTTTTATCTTATAAAAACACATTAACAAACATTTGGTTCCCCAATTAATATGGGAATAACATACTTGATACAATGACCATCAACCTTGAGTGAGAAGTAAAATGTCTATTCTGAATGAAGTATTACTTTATACAACCTTTGTTTGACCTAAAATAAAAAATAAAACTTGTATATCCCATAAAATGTATGATAACTATGATGAAATTATTTTTATGGATTGAATATACCAAAAATGTATTGAAAGAGGTAGAACCCGAAGAATGAATGTTGGGTTCGAGAATTTCCCAATACCTTGTATCTAAAAGCTTACCTCTCCTTAATGTCTTGTATAATGACATTATATAAATTAAT
Source organism: Viscum album (assembly GCA_963277665.1). NCBI lineage: Eukaryota > Viridiplantae > Streptophyta > Magnoliopsida > Santalales > Viscaceae > Viscum > Viscum album. Next base: position 1,750,217,545 of record OY728157.1, on the reverse strand, counting down.
TGAAAATTACAAAAAAATTTATACAGGAATAGTGTTCATTGTGGTTTTATTATGTAATTTTATGGGGCTTTGTATGAGTTATCATTTTTAAAAACAATGTTCGAGAATGTTCATTTTTACGGTTTTCTTAAGCGGTTCACCTGTATTCATAAATGGAAGTTCTTGTTTAACATGGATAAACATAAAAAACTGATATTAAAGGTTATTAATGTTATTATAAGAGTTTAAATGATCTTAAAATGAATTATGTTATATTCAATGAGGATGAATCATTTGTTTGGATTTAATGATGTTTGTTTTTGGTTAATTCGGGTGGTTTTTCAACCACAACGAACATGCTTTGTTTAATAATTTAGTAATTGGTACAAAAGATAGTTCCAGAACATGAAATATGATATAATACATATATAAAAATATTTTTCAATTTTAAAGATGGGTTCATTACCTGATCTAAAATCTATAATGTAAATTGAAGAAATATTGTTCTTAAAAGGGATAAATTTACACCTCACAAACAATGTTCTCTTATATAAAATAAAAAAGAAAAGTAGAAGGGGTTGGATGATATAATGTACCATTAGTATCATAACAACCCTTTATAATTATAATATTGGAGTTACCATACCATGGGGATGAATATAGGTGGGGAGAGATTATGAAATGAATTTTAAATATAAAGAAGAGAGAGAGAGAGGAATTACCTCTTGAATCCTTTTCTTGAGATCCTCTTTAATGTAGCTAGTCTTGGCCTTTTGATGATACCGAATGCTCTTGGACATTAGAGAGGGGCTACAGAAGATTCTTGGATAGATTTTTTTTCAATTTTTGAAGATTGAAAGGTGTGAGGAAATGAAGTTGTGAAGGATGGTATTTATAGTGGTTGAGAGGGAGGATTTATCAATATTAAATTCATTAATTTTTTATTTCTCCTCATGAAAAATAATAACGAGTCTACCATGAAAAAATATAGTAATATTATTAGGTGAATCCGAACCAATTAGGTTTAAACCTACAAAACATCATACATGACTCAAAAATTTGTGTATTTTTATTATTTTTTAAATTATGGTATTTTACAATTCATAAAAAATTCATGTATCATAGAAAAATACCAAAAAACACCCTAACCTTTTTCAATGTGTAGAATAAGAAAATGAAGTCCATTTTTCAAAAAATATTCTATGAATATATAATTTTTTATTTAGTTAAAATCATTTTTTATTATTAAAAACCAGTTTTAAAACATTAATAAAAATATTCTAAAATACAGGTACATCGTACTTTCACTTAAATAATATTTATATATTATAATAGGTATGGATTCTATTCATTTAGGTATATCACAATTCATAATGGAATGATACTATTCATAATGGAAAGTTACTATTAACAAAAAAATTCATATCGGACTCCAAAAAGATAATGTATACAGCCATGTGTGTCAGATTTTCAAAATTTAAAACATAGAAGTGACAAAAATAAGTTTAATAGCTTGGTTATAAATTTCATATAGTAATAATTAGTTAATTTAAGCACATAGTGTTTCCTATTAAAATCATAGGATGTTATAAACATACATATCCTATGTATCATGGATATTCATATTTACTAAATGGTATTCCAATTTAATATATTGTGTTTTAATATGAATGTTAGTTGATTCGATATAGAAATATTAATATAATGTGTCCTTTTATCAGTTTACAATGTTTTTATAAGTTATATTCATTCTGAATTAATTTATCACAAAATATAATAGGGAATCAATAGACATGAATTGATGTTTGGGGCCCGATTATAGATAACCCGTTATATAATCGACATTAATGTTTTTTCAAATAAATTGTCAAAAAAATTGGAATCTTCTGTCAAACTATAGATAAATGGAACATTCTTCGTAAATATCATTTTTTTAGGAATATCATTATTTATAATATAATGACATCCAATAATTTTTATTTTCATCCTTGAGACGTGTGATATTTTTATACATCGTATTTCTACATTTATATTATATATAGATTCCTTTTATTCTCTATTTATTAATTAAATTGAATGAGTTTATAGTTATTTACAATTCAATATTTATTATTCTTTGCTGATTCATGACGGAACCCATTCTATGTAATGATTACTATGAATATGATATGACTATTTATTTGTTTTCCATTACACATGATTTGAAGAATGATATTATGAATAATATCATTATTGTAAGAGTGTTTATTACGTTGTTATCTTTTTACATCAAATATAATTTTAGAATCATTTATGTATCTATTTTGATAATTCAACCAAACTATTTAATCCTATAAGATTTTATCACCTATATCAAATAGAAATGTACTATTGTATAAAATGGATCTGGGATACATGACTTTGAGTTTCCACATGTTCAACATAAAAGTATTCCTCTATATCCATAGAATGAGAGTAAGAGTATTTCTGAAACACACACAGATACACACACAATGAGATATATATATTTATATAGATATTCATTACTTCATAGATATAACAAAAAAATTATTTATTTTCTAAAACAAAAGTGATATAAATATGCATCATAATTTGGTATTAAACTATCATTCTAAAGAGTGAGCATAATATTCCTTTCATATATACAGGATCATTGAATTATTTATGATAAAACATATTTAATATAGAATAAAATGATTTGCGTACTATGTATATAGAGTTAATAAAAGAATAAAATAACATTAAATATAAATAAATGAAGAAATATATGCTTTATACGAAGCATCTTTTCCATTAAACACAATTAGAGCGAGTTATAGAAACAGTTTCAAATTACAACTCCTGTAGATTATTTATCTAATAATTTAATATTTAACTACTAGGGAAGATAAATGAATCATTTATAAAAATTTGATGTCGCGATGGATGTGGTTGGACAATAATAACATTATACATTAAATGTAAAATAATTTATAGTGACACTATCAATCTCTACATGATTCTTTTTCTAATAATTAAATATAATTTTTTTTATTAGAATGAAAAAATATTATTTAGATAAACCAATTATATGATAATGAAAAATATACTATGATGCATTAAAAATTGTAATAACTATGACACTTATGGTCTAATAGAGTTATCCTTCATTTATTATTGTTTTATTGTTTTATTAATAACAAATTCTTAAAATATTATTTAAAAAAACTAATAAACTCTTAAATAATGGAAGAAGATTCCCAACTATTAAAAAAATAAGTTCTACATCATTATAGATGATTATACAATATATAACATTATAAATAACACCCTGATATCCAATAAGATATGATTCATCAGAGAATATTTGTAGTATTTACCTACAATAATACACAACATATATTTATTTAAAACCTAAACCACATTATGACATATTACATTTTACATTCATAATTATAACCATGAAAATGGAAATATAAGAACATTTTTAGTTTATAATCTCATATTGGGGTAAAAAAATATGTGATATCAATTAGAACAACATATGAATAAATACTTAATCTCATATGTGAGAATAAGATGAAAATCCAGGTATAAAATCAATATCAATGAATATGAACATATGAAAAGTATATTAGGCAAAATAACTATTAAATAATAATATAACCCTTTTATATTTTGATGGAAAATGAGATTAAATAATTATTCATAATACTGAAATGTAACACACACGCACAAACACACACACACACATATTTTACAAATCATATATTATATAATGTTTCACATGAAATATTTTCATTAAATTGTAGAAACATATTCCCTATAAAACTATGGGAAAGTATAAAATCACATGATGTGAATCATAATGTATCCTGAGATGCAATCACTACACAATGAAGTGGAGGAAAATTTAATTCTAGGATCATCAATAACATAATGTTAAACCATTATTATGTGATCAGAATGAATATATAATGAATTTATAAATCTATGAGAGAATAATTTATAGATGATAATAAATTAATATAATTGAAAATAATGAAAAACATAATAATCATTCATCCATAGAATGGATGTGGATGATTTGATCTCTTCATGAAAATATTTAACGATATGAAAAATTATTTATTTTTGATAAATATAAAAACAATTTTAAAATATAACTAGAAAATTTTTAAGGAAATAAAAAATTGATAAATTTTCTTTGATAAATTATAAATTAATAAATATATATATAATTATTTGAAAATTCATTGTTCATGTAAATAAATATTAAATTAATGAATAATTTAATCTGTGAAATAATTATTCATTATAGAAAGATGTATGCAGTTGTGTGATGAAATTAATGTGAGTGAAACATATTATAGGTCAAATAGAAATCTCAATTATACAAATTAATAGAACCATAGAGAATAGTATGTTACCATATTCAATCATTTTTATTGGGATAATATAATTATTGAGATAATATAATGACTATCATTAATGATATGAGTGATTCCAAAGTTGTTTAAAAAGATAAATGAAATTCCACAAAAAAATTATTTTTTATTAATTATAATTTAGTTATTTGGGGTATTGAAAATGAATTTCATTGAAAAAATAGGAAATTGTGAAGAATTTATTTATATATAAAATTTTTTCATACATAATTTCTAAATATATTTTAATGATCTAATATTCACAATCATGATGAATGATTATGTGAGAAACATATACCATTAGTCTAAAATCCTTGAAGTGTTGTCTATCAACACTGGTAATATAAATACAAATCATAATAGGTTTATATAAATAACAATCACTATCTCTTTCATTTAATACTATACAATTAAAAAATTTAATATTTTTTTATTTCTTGTTTATTTTAATCATTCGATGATGTCAGCATTGACTATTTCATATTAGTTTCTGAATGCAGGTGATGTTTCTCATTAATTTATAACTATTTAATTTTTTTGACTAGTCATATTTTTGATATAATTTAGTATTAATTATTATTAATTTTACATAATTTGTTTAAAAATAATCCATAATGGTAAAAAAAAATCCTAAACAAGCTTGTATTGTCTCATATTTACAAAAAACATGAGATATATTTTTTGGATTGTATTTTCAGGAATCAATAAAAATACTAATATAATAAAATAATCATTAATATTATGTTATACAATAATTAATTTTTTTAACTCCCCGATAATGAAGATTTTAATGATTTTATAGCATTAATGTTGTATGTGTGTGAAGTAACCCAAAAATTTACCTTTATAAAAATTAACGTGTAAGAGGAGAGGGTGCTGTTTTTTATTTTAATTTCCACAAGAATAATGATTTCCATTCAATATAATAATAGTTTTTACTGGCATTTATAATTAGTAGATATTAGAAGGTTATTAAAGAATATATATAAGAAGAAGGTATTTTATTTGATATAATTTCTCATTCTTATAACAATATCGTTCGTAATGAATGACTTCTTCCACCATATGGGGAATGTTGTTAAACAAGAATATAATATAAAATTGTCTATGAGAATATGGTAATGAATTAATAAGTATATTTATTTTCAAACGAATCACCCACGTCCCACACACTAGGTTTAATTTCATTTAAAAAATATATACTATAATTGATAAAAAAAATTAAACACTCAAAGTTAATAAAAATATAGTAAAATACCACTTTATATATAAATATCGCATATAATATTAAAAAACACAATAATAGAACAAATCATTTTATTTTCTTGAGAAATTAACATTATAAAAATATTATTTCACATAATATTTTCACTATTCCTCAAAAAATATTATGACGAAATTTTTACAATAAATAATCATTTTTATTAAATAATAAAAAAAATTGTTTAATAGTAAGGGTTGTGAAAAGACCTTAGTCGGGAAGCAATTTTCACTGGGTAATTAAATTTTTGAACTATATTCATATGAGAACTCTTGTGCATGGGAAATATATCTTTTTAATTACATATGTAACAATAATATTTTTTCCACAGGTCAATATAAAATTACATGACATCCGAAATGAACAAACATAAACCATAGAAAATGTATTTTAATGGAATTCAATAAATAAAATACATTTAGTATAAGAATATTACCTAAAAATATATAATGTAAATGATAATAAGAAACCATAAAATTTGGAGAAAAGAAATTTGAAACCATATAAAAAATATAATTTAAAAAAACTATATAGAAATCATTTCATGTATAAACATGTAAAAAATTTAATTTGAACAAGGATGTCAGAAGACAATATTTTGAAAAATTATAAGATGTTATATTTTCCAGACATTCCATTATTCATATATGGGATATAAAACTATAACCAATGAATAAAGTTTCTAGATAAGACCTCAAACATAAAATAATGAAAATACATTCATATGTGTTCCTTATAAAACCATTGAAAAATCATAACAATAAATGGATGTAAAATGAGTTTAGTTATAATACCTAATTGTTTAATAGAAAAATAAATCAATAGTTAGATCAATTGATAAAAAAAATCAATCACCCATATGGATTATTTAAAAATAAAATTTAAACGGTTATTCATGAAACATACCTCCACCTGATATATATATTCAGAATAAATATAAGAAATCATGAAGTGTTAAAAAATGAAATATTTTATAGTGAACATTTCATTTCATTTCCCTTAAAATAAAATTATGTGGGTAATTTTATAATATAATTACCAAAAACATAGTCATTAAAAAACCCTTTCTAAGACATAAAAATAATTTATGACACAATAATATAACCTTAATATAAATTATTTTTTTTTGAAAAAAGATATATATTTTAAGATATAATATTCAATAATGAAATGAAATACATTTTTATATTTTAGAATAAAAATATTGAAAACCAATTCATTAAAAAATTATGAATATTCCATTTGAAAACATGCAATAAAATGTATGAGAATAAAATATATAATATATATTTTGTTTCTTAATAGTAAAATATTCCATTTGTGAAAAATGATAATTTTGATATTAATGAGATAGATCTATTAGTGATTATAATAATTATTCTAAAAAATAATTATTTCACGAAAAACAAAATCATTCATTGATGTTGAATTTTGAGTAAAATTATAAAATTATTCACCAAGTGGTGAAAATAAAATTAAATAATATCACAGAATTTAATAAAAAATATGTGTATAACTATAGTAAATATAAATTGATTATTATTCTAAAAAATGTGATGAATAATGAAAACCTGATTCATCATTCGTTACCAATAATGTAAAAGGAATTTAAGGGTGGATTAATGAAAGAAAAATATATAAGGTTTTAAAATAATAATAATAATAATAAACAAATTATATTTTTTGTATTCCATATTATGGAATAATTCTTACATAATATGGAAGCATATATTAAAGAATGTAAAATGAGTTTAAGCCGTTATGAATATCATACTCCTTAAATTAAAAATACATTAAGAATGAGTTAGTGAAAAATAATTTTGAAAATAAAATCAAATGTAATCATATGGTGGATGAAAAAAATATAAGATTAATTCTGATGTTGAAAATTTATATCCCAAGGAAAGTAATTTAAAAAAAACCTTTTTACGAAGGAAAAATTTGAATTAAAACAATTTTAGAGAGAAACCATAAAATTAAATGGTAATAAAACCATATTTCACAAATAATATGATTTAGTACATCTACGTAGAAGTATATTAACCACAAAAAATTATAAAAACATATTACTCTAACATATCTCTCAAATAAAGGAAAATTATTTGAGAAAACGCATTCTAAGAATTTATTTTTTGTTGAGTTTTCTAAACTCTTATACGATAAGCTGAAGTATTAAAATTTCTTATTTAGAAAGAATATAAATATTAATTCAAATTTCTATTCAATAATTACAGTCATTCATTATTTATATATTAATTATTTATTGTATATTTTTGTCACTAAATTTTATTAATTTTTTTAGTTTCACACATGCTTTATAAAATTAATTTCAATTTTCATCATACATGATGTGTCCATAATTCCATTATAGTTTTAGGTACTAGATCACATATTACATAATTATTTAAAGTATTATAATTTCATCCTTTTAAATTTTGACTTATGAATCATGGTGATTAAATCAATATAAAACATGTCTCACTGATTTTTAGTGACCATACGATGGTTTATTAATAGGAGATTATTTATTAAAATAATGAATAATTTATCTTTCTAAAATCATAATGATTTCAAAAATATATATTTCATAAGTTAAATTAATACATTGAACATCCATTTAAGGAGGTGTTAATGAAATGAAATATGTCATATATAAATATGGTAGTTCTCCCATATCATGAGGGTCATTCTCATTTCCCAAGGAATGTGTATGAGATAGTTATTAGTCTTTTCAAAATATAAAAATTATTTGTATACTAATCCTAATTATTTCATTATTTTTGAATGGTTGAAATATGTTTCTAAGTGGGGTGGATTACAGAGATTGAAAAAAAAATTTAGAGAGTGGATAATAATCCGATTGTGGGATGAAATCATTAAATGATATACATATACAAAATGGAGGAACATATACATTCTAAGGATACTAAAAGGATACTAATGCTGAAAAGGTTATATATGATAAGAATAATTGATATGGTATTAAGGGACATAATAACACAATTCCCATATTGATATCAGTGTTTCTGATATCTTATTATAGATGTAAATGTTAGACAATTAATTGGATAATAATTTTATGTAACTAGTAATATTAATCACATGCGATTAAGGCATGTTGGGATTGTAAATTTTTTTAGACATTTTGGTAGGAATTAAATTTTAGTAAATTTATTATATAGTTTATAGGTTTCTTATTTATTTAATGAAAAATATTCCATAATGGAAGACCTCCTTTTATTCATGAAAAATGATTATATATTTAATTTGGTAATTATATTTTTAACGAAAAATATATGAAAAATCTTCTTACCAAATTGTTACATAATAATAAAAAATTATTACTATATTGAATTTAATTTAAATTAATAATATATAAATATCTACTATTAATTTAAATACTAAGATATTGAGAAACAATTCATTGTATATAAACAACTTTTGAAACATTTCTATTATTATTGTAATTTCAAAAAAAATAATTCATAAATTATTTAATTTATTTTAATGATTAATTTATAATTTATTCTAGAAAATATAATTTAATTTAGACATATTATATACAAAATACCTAATATTTGTAAAAATAAATAATAGAAAAATAAAATATTTTATCATTGTAAATAATATTTATATTTGAGACATATTATTCTCTAAATAATTAAATTATATTTTTATATATATATAAAAATATAGATAATATGAAAACCATCTTATAGAACTCAATTTATAGGGTTGAAAAACAAATTTATATAAGTTCATATATTGTATAAAAATATCTATATTAAAATACATATTATAATCCTAAATTAAATTTATTCTTATTATATTCATTATAATAAGTATGATATGGATGTGATTTTAATTTATTTAACTCAGTGTATATAATATTTATTACAGTCTTTTTTTAGAGATTCATATGAGAATAAAAAACACAAAAACATGAGTTATTTTTTAAAATTCACTTTTTAATAAAATAATTTTCACAAAGTAACAATAAATTTATTATTTTTATATGTTAAAAATGTACTTTAAAAAATTATATTAAATAAATTATTTTATTCTTTTAAATAAGTCATGAATTTGTATAATTATATTAAAATGTGACAAATAAAAATATTCATATAAATATATATTATATATATTTTTTATTATTTATTATTTAAAATAATTCTATTATATTGTATTGATTTTTTATATAAAAATAAATAAATTTATTATAACTATAATAAACATGTATATAAAATGAATATATTTCAAAAAACCATAATCACAATAACTATATTTCAATTTATGATGACATTGTTAAAACCCATACACCATATAAATTTATTCCATTCAAACTATAGTGACTTAAGATTCACTAACATGGATATTACTTAATTTTAGATAAGAAATATTTATATTAAAAAGTACGTGCCAATGAACAATAATATTCTAGTGATGTTGAGATTTTGGAACATGATATACTCACATGATTAAAGTTATTCACTGTTTTCCACAATGATCTTCCCATTTATAAGACCAACATAAAACCATTAATCATAACCAATTTTTTGATGTATATGAACGGGTAAGAATATATTCTCACTAAGGGTAAATAAATGAGATATGTAAGAAAAATATGAACATAAGTGTATGCGAACATGAGAAAAACATTGGATGATAATATCCTAGCTATGAAAGACCATACACATGAGTCGTGAAATAAAGATTGGCATATCATAAAACATTAATAATAAAATTACAATGATCATAATACATGATAGCACGAGGAATAATTCAACGAGTATTAATAGTGAGATAAATATATAAAAGTATTTCTATAATTTTTATGGGCCCCTGAAAAGTCTATAGCACTAAATTTGGTTTACACCCCATACCATATTTGTTGTCAATGATCACTCCCAATACCATGTTAGTTTTTAATTTCCAATATTAATACCATATTATTATTCATAGATCATTCCAAATATCATATTAGGGTACCAAATCCTTTATTTAACTAGGTTCACTACCCATTCATTCTATTTCTATCTCATGAGATATAAATCATTACCCAATTCATTAGAGGGATATATAGGTCCCACCCATCACATTAATAAATCATATATAATTGTACCAAAATATTATAAAAATTTATTACATCATAACCCTTGAAATGAAATAGGTATTATTAAAATTTAATCATATCATATAGATTGAAAAATATAGTTGTTTACTAATCATTTCATCAATGAATGACTTATGAAATTAAGTGGGATTCTAAATCATTTTATCTTGTTATAAACTACATAAAACAAAATTTATAAATAAAAAAATTATCATAATCATAGACCATTCAAAAAAGAATAAAAATGATTCCCTTTGATCATATCTCCAAAAAACATCACCTATATAAAATTATTTCATCATATATGGAGACATATTTTGAATAATCACTTACAATATCTTATAATGAAAATAGAAATTCATTGAAAAATAATTTTGTAAAACATTTTCACAAGTAATTTTCATTGGAAATAACATTTGTAAATTATGATGAATGATTTGAAAATTAATTTCAATCCATGGATGTGGAAAATATTGATTACCATTTCAAAAAAACTTTTTAAAATGAAAAACAATTTGTTTAAATTTTTTGTGATAATAATTTTGAAAACATATATAGTTTATTATTAAACAAATCTGAAATAAATTGTAAATGTTATAACATATTAAATAATTTAATTTGATTTTTTTTCAAAAACATATAAAGTAATATTTTAAAAAAATTGGATATCTTCTTAAAAAAAAATTTTATATGAAATTATTTTCGTTCAATGCAAGCTTGGAGACATTTAAAAGAATCACTGTGAATTATTTGAAACACCTTTTAAAACATAATTCGTTTTTAAATTTACATTTTTTAATTTATATTTGAAATAAAAATTAGTCAATTTTTTTAATGATAACCATTTAATTTTAAATTATTCATTAAAATTTATAATTTATGAATTATTGACTAGTTTGCTGATGGAGGTGTAGAATTATATATATGACATATTGGTAAAAATAAAAATTTATTCATATTGTTAGTAGAAGTCCAAAGATCCTTCATTGGAAAACCAAAATATGGTTCCTTTTATAAAATTTTTTAAACAATTAAAGCATGTGTAAAATTTTATTTTTAAAATAATAGGAGAATAGTATGACATTGTTTAAAACAATTTTTTGAAACATGGTTATATTGACAAAATTTTTCTAACTAAATAGAAATGGAAACTTAGATTTCCATAAAGTATTTTTCTTTATTATATTAAATTACGAGGAAAGAAAAAACTCCACCGTTAGTTGATGATATAATTCAATACCAGTGGATGTTAATACGAATGATAAATATTGAGAGATATATCATAAAAGATTATAATTAGATGCTTAATTAAAAACAATCCAGACAAAAAACATGATTGTAACATATAGTTATTACTAATTTGGATACCATGAATCATAATATCCATATAGTAATTACATAAAATGAAAAATAAAATATCACGAATATTGTAAAATTCATGATATGAAATTTCATATGGAATGTATATACACCTCATTAATGAATATTGGTGCATAAAATAACCTAATTCTTATGGAAGAAAAATTGAATAAAATATCTTTTACCAGTATAATATATATTGAATCATAAACCCCATGAAAGATAGATAATAAAATCGGAATGTAAATATGAATAAAATTTAGTATAAGAATCATAAAATATATTCATAGGAAATATATTAACCACATATAATAAATATTTGATTAATATTGCATGTGTCCAGAAAAATTAAAAATGACACTAAAACCATTAACAACTTGATTAACATTTGATTAAATAGATGCAAAAAATAAATACACCAAGTAATGTTTTTAATGATGATGAATTAAATTAAATCATTAAGTAAAATTTAATTTGGAATTCCATACACTATATAAAATAAACCAATGCTTAATATGGAATATCTATTGATGAAATTAATGTGAGTATAAATATCATTTTACATTATGTCTTGACATTAGTTGTAAACAATAAAACCTCTACTATAATAAATATAAATTTATAATATTTCTCAAACATAAAAATCTTCATATATATAATATAATATAATATTTGAATGTGACTGTATATTATATTTTTATTAGTTATTTTTTATTATGGTTTGGATTTGGGTAATAACCTCTTTGTATTTTGTACACGATTGGGCATGTCAGTTTTTTTTCTATTATATTGACCATGATTAACTTATCTATAGAATTTTGAACATGATAAAATTACCTTCTATAATATATATATATATATATATATGTGTTTTAAAATAATATTTAAAATATATAAACATGAAATGATACACACCATTCATAGAGACGATGTTTTGTCTTATATGTGAACATTGTTTACATTTTCTTTTCAAATTGAGAGAAAGAATATAAATTATATAGGTATATATATATATCGGTTTCTGTGTTTGTAATCATTAATGTAGAATTTTTATGTTATATATATATTTATATATATCACATATATCTATTTCTCTCTTCATGATTACATTCAATGTAAGGTGTGAACGAATCACATTGCTTGGCGAGGCAGTAGTCCAACATACACATGAATGATGTTATCATATTCTAATTAAATGGAATGAATGAATGAATGTGTTGTATCATAATTACAAAATCATAGATAAATCATAAATATAATATATATCATATAAAAGAATCAATTACACCATTATTATCAACCATAAGTGGTGTTAATGGAATAAATTAATGAAAACAACTCATCAGGTGGTGGTCTGCTAAACGCAAGGTCGATGATATGAATCAAATTTGATTGATGTGTAAGAATTTTATTGTAAAATACATAACATAAAAATTTATAATTATATTTACTATATATAGTTTCTAATAAATGAATAATATAAAAATAATTCAATGGGTTTAAAGAATAAATAAAACAAAATCCTTCATTTATTAACATTACATCTTCTCCAAGTATCTACTTTTGTATTGAGATAAAGGATATCCATGATTTGATTTTAGAAAAAATTTATGTATATGTGATTATTTGAGGGATTTTTGGATGATATTTTGAGAGATTATTAATGAGTCAAATGGATTTTGGTGATTGAATAATTGGTGGGGGGTGATTTCCCATTTATAGTGGAGGAGGAGTGAAATTATTATAAATACCAAAAGGTAAACAGTAGCGGGAGGTATCCGATACGTCATCATCCTTTTAAAATGAATAATCTTCAATAAAACAGTATATATGGTCGATATATGGCCATAAAATAGGGTTTGAGAATTTTTTTAGTTCATTATCTCATTATTATTAATATTTATTCACTTAGTTATATCTTTTTTCACCTAATCATCATGTTGAATTTAATCTCTTTCACTAATCAATATGGTCAAAATTTATATAATCCATATCATACATTAAAATGTATTATTATAAAATATATTTAAATAATTTTTCCAAATTTTATTCATATTAGGGCATTATTTAATTTAAACATAATAACATATTTTGAATGGGATAATGGATTTTTAATTTTAAAAGGTCAAATGATTGAAATGTTTTTATGTCCAATTTCAATGTGAAAATTATTCCAATGATTTATTTAATATATTTATAGTTTATATAACTACGTTTTATAACCTAAATGAAGAATAATTATAGTATATAAATAATTCAAACACAAATGCTGTTTTCAATTATAATTTTTTATTTTTTACTATTTATTTAAAAATGATACTAATATACAAAATACCAAAAATTTATCATAAGATAATTTTTACAATAATATTCCAATAATAATGAATTTTGTGTCATTATAATTCATAAAATTTCAAATATTTCGTTTTAATATATGTGTTCCTTTAAAATGATATAAAACGACCCTATTAAAAATACATCATTTTTGGTAAAATTGTATTAACACTTATATTGTGTCTCGAAATAACATAATATGTATGACAAATAGTTGATTTACTGAATAATTTTTTTTTAAGAATTAGTTAACTAAAAGTGAATTTTTATATATATTGATAAAAAATATGTTTATATAGATTAAAATAGTTATTTCAAAAAAATATTCATTATTTTTAAATAGATATAACTCCGAAATATTATTAGATAGTGAAAAAAAATCCTCTTTAAATTCTCATGTGAACAATATTTTCATAATTTGTCAAATAATATTTAGAACAACCATTCCAATAAGTAGGTAATAAATAAAATAAAATTTTAGTAACAATATGTCTAATATATTAGAGTTTGGAAAAACATGGCACTGCATGTAACAAATGACAAAAATTATGATTTATGATTTCAAATATTAACATAGTGAAGTGTGAAATGAAATCCATTATCCAATTTTAATTTCTCTAAAAAAATATTAATTCAAAAAACAACTCAAAGTGTAACATTCGGACCCTCATAAAGTCAATATATCCCTTGAAAATAGTATTGGAGATCATCAATTTAATTCATTAATTATAAATTTATAGAAAACCACGTTGTAAAAATGAATAATAAACCATCTTATAAAAATAAAATTTTGAAACATAATAATTACCCAAATTCATGAAAAACATGTTTTCCAAATATGAGAGCATAAGTGTTATGGTAAGATTTGTACATGGATGAGAATGTAAGATATTTATAGAGAGTGATACAGATCATTGATCAGAAGAATGTGAGAGATCCATAGTACTCTTGTAACCATAAATCCATAAACTACAAGGTGTGAAAATTGCATTGTTAACGAATAAGACGTGCTAATATGAAATTTTTTTAAAGGAATATACATTTCATATAGTATAAGAATTTTGACAAGGAGATATGCATAATTGAATTAATTTCATTTCATATGAAAAATCTCATCATTTGGTTGTACCGTTATTATTTTATACTCCAACTATTACTCAAATAAATGAATGTAATGTTTTCATTCATGAAGAATAATTAGATTATGGGATCCTTATATAGAATGAAATGTCATTGCATCTATCTTTAGTTATCATCACAACATAATGGTTAGAATAATTTATTTAATATACATTAAACATAATGTAGAGAAGTAATAATTTAATATTATAAACATCTTTTGATGTTTAACATGAACCATTCCATATAATTTTTAGACTTTTAACCATTCTAAAATATGAATATCTAAAAAATTATAAATCATTTCACTAAATTTTTTAAAATCAGATAAGTGTTGATCCCACAAATGTCATAATATAGTTCTATATTTTCACATTCCAAATATGTTAACAACTATATCATGTATTATCTTGAAACATGGTAATATCTTAATTACTAAAAATCCTTATTGATAACATGCATGTATTATAATTTTAATTATTATTGTATGTATGCATTAAATACCATAAACATGATACATGATAAAAAAATTATTCTATCAATAAATCATTAATTTATTTCCAAGGTAATTAGTATTATACAATTGAATTTATTCATATACGATATATAGTTATCCAAAAACACCATTTTGTAAAAATCATGACCATATTATGGGACACCTTCCCTCTGTAATTTATTTTCCATAGAATATATCCTTTATATTAGATCACTTCTTTAGGTCATCTAGAAAATTAAAGAAACCACATTTAAAACATTAACAAAAAAACAAACCCTATATAGTACTCATATATTTCATAGAATTGATGGTAAAATATTTGATTTAAAATACATAAATACTTAATTCTTTATACAGCATTCTAAAAAATAAACTATGCTTCATTTTTCTATTAATTAACATTTATTACATTTCAAATTTCATCTGTAATATCTTTATCATCCATAATATACAAATTACTCATACCCCTATGTTGATTAACTTCCCATGATTCTCTTTCAGAAAATAACATTTATGTTTCCCTTAAAATCAACATTTAAATCATTCCAGGATCTATGATATATTATAGACATTATTATTCTAATAAACTACATCAAATGAACATTTCATTTTCAACTTGAATTTACTTTATTTAATTTCATCATTTCTATAATCAACACATCTTTCTATTTCACTGTAAAATCCACTTAGGTGTTTCATTCCACATTCTCATCAAATAGGTAACTGAATCATCATTCCTCGATGGATTCCATTTCCCTAAATCTCAACAAAAACATTCCCTATATTCATTGTGATTCATATATTTTGTTATGATTTACAATGTTAATAATGATTCATGAAATCATACTAGGGTTAGTCAAAAATTACATCACTCTAATTGTCCACCAATTTGACTTATCATCATCAAAATTTCATTCAAATTACAGTTTTCCTCAATAAAATATAGGTAACACCATTGAAAAAACCATAAATAATTATTTGAACATCATTTACCATAGAGGGGAGCCATATAATTAGGAAAAACAATTAATGCATGTCTAAATAACAATAACTTATTCATTAATATATACACCCTTTTTTTAACCATGGTTATTTTATTCATATTCTCTTTAAATCCATCATGAGGGATTATATAGAGTTTGTAAATTAACAAGTTATATCACCCAGGATTTTCAAACCAGGTGTGAAAAAAATCCATTTGTAATGCCCAAGTTATAGATAGAGCCTAGCTCAATATAGTGTTTTTAGGTTGGTTACCTCGATGTACATCACTACTTTTTAGACAACCATATTTTTCTGAAAGTTATGTAACTTATTGGAAACCACTCTCTTCATCTATATCGAATATTATAAGTCATTTTCCTAAAAAATAACTCATAAAAAATTATCAATTGAGACATCCCTAATGAAATCCTTTGAAATACACCGACTGATATCAATATATATTACACATCTTAGTTTACAATGGTTTACTAAACTATTGAATTGATACCAGGTGTAGTGACCTAGGATAATTAAACATAGATATTACATAATTTTATATTAATATTAAACACATTAAAAAAATACATTACTAAGGACCATAATATTTTACCGTCATTATAAACATAGAATGGAATTTTATAACATAATTAATGTTATTAAATGTTTCTTAGAATGATTACACAATTTATTACTCGACCATTATACCATTCATCAAAACTCGGTAAATGAAAAAATTAGAAATGGTGAGCTCAAATACATATTATGGAAAAATTATAAAGATGTGTAAGAATAATATTACCACAACAATATGAGAACACAAGCATAACATTCGATGAGCATAACCTTAATTTCAAATATCATAAACATGAGTCATGGAATAAATATTGTATGATCATAAAACAATGATTATATAGTAATACATATAATAATCCCTGATAGAATAACATTTGTTTAAGATACTTAATTATTAAAAACATATAAACATAAAAAATGATATCAATAGCATTCAAGGATAAAATCTGAGTGTATGTTGGGTTAATAGGTTAACCCCCCAATCCTTGTTAGTTTTCAAAGATCACTCTCAAGACCTCATTATTAGAAAACAATATCTCCTAAGACCATCTCCTTAATCAAGGTTCACTCCCAAAAAAATCATAGTGGAAAAATTCCATTAATAAACTAGGTTCACCCCCAATTCTATCATTGTTTGTCTAATGAATAAATAATATTTTCCCAATGCATTGGAGAGACATATAGTTCCCACCCATGATATAATGAAATCATTATTATGTGTTCAACAAGATAAATAAAATTCAACATATCATTAACCATGAAATGAAGCTTGTATAAAATTCATTTCATCATATCATAAAACGTGAAAAATAGATTATTTTCATATTCGATTCATCATACCATACCCCATTTAGATAAGTGGGTTTCAAAATAATTTTATCATGGTAAAACCCGTGTATGTGAGAAGGGTTTAATAAAAATATTTCCCACTTAATAATATACTATTTAATTATGAATTATAATTATTACCTTAAAAAATATCCCCATAAATTAATAAACTATATCAAATGATGGAATCATAAATGGGGATGGATTTTGATATTATAGTTTGAACATTGCTTAAAAAAATTCCTCATTCATTTAAAATCACTATCATTAAATAGTTTCAAAATTATTGTACATGAAAATAAAAATGAAAACTTATAAATAAATCATTGGATATTAATTTTAATAATTTATTGTAGACATTATAAATTTTTATTTAAAAAATGAATTTTGAAATGCAAACCATTTTTAAAAATATATTCATATAAAATAACCTTCAATCATATAAATTATTCTATGAATTCCATTTAAAATAATATTCAACATAAAATAAAATTGAAATTATTTTCATTGAAAATAATCATTTAGCCTTTTAAAAGAATATTTTAAAATATTTTAAGAAATTTTATAAATATAAAATTATTATTTATTAAAATATCTTTTAAATATTATAAATGATGAACTGAAAATCATTGAGAACATTTTTAAAAATATAAATCAATTAAAAAATTAATTTCTATAAAAATAAAAATAAAATTATATTCATTATAAATTTTAATGATAAACTTATCATTTCTAAAATATTTTTTAGAACGTTTAAAGGAAGCATCAAATAAAGGATTGGTGTTGATGGAGGAAAATTTGTTAAATAAAATTTAGGTAAAAACTATGAGTCCTTTCATATTGTTAGTAAAACTCAAAAGAGAATTGATAAGAAAAATAAAATAAGATTATATTTAAAACCATTCCACAAAAAGGTTATTCATGGGTATAATTTTCTTATAAAAATCAAGGGAGAATAGTAATTTTTTATTATTGATTTGGAAAACATGGATTTGATGTAAATTGTATTTATGACTGAATAGAGAATGAATTATGATTTTTATAAAAAAAATCTGTTAATTATCATAAGTACCAAAGAGTGGAAAATTGGAACCACTATATTAATATATCATTAAAAACTATAGGAGAATAAACATAATTACAAGTATAGAGAGATATATTATAATATTTCATCATTGGAAGCATAATCATAGAAAATCATGTTAAATGATGAGATTGTAATAGAAAATTATTTCCACTTTGGTAACCATAAATTGTAAAACCCATGACAGAATTACAAAAAATGGAAATTAAAACATCACAATGATATATAAATTCACAATATTACCTATCAATGGGGTTGTATATACACCTCATTAAGTAATAACGGTTCATATCATAACATTCATATAAATGAAGAAAAATTGAGGAAAAATATTTTATTGATTTGGTATCTTTTGAACTATAAACCACATGAAACAGAGATAATAAAATTGATATATAAATAAAAATAAATTTTAGGATAATGATAATAAAATATAATAATTGGTATTATATAGACAATATATATGAAATAGGTGGTGAATATAGTATGTTTCTGACTAATGTAAAAAGATAGATGTAAATCCCTTATAGCATGAGTAATTTTTTTAATTAGATCCATAAATTAAAAACATTTGAAAAATTGAATATAATTATATAAATTAAATTAATCACATAACATTTCATAAGTTATTATATACCCACATAAATGAAATATGTAGTGAATATTGAATAAAACTCACAGAAATAGAAGCGAGACTAGAAATCCACTAACAGTAATTATTGACATTTGTTCAACCTTTTGAACCTTTTATATGATAATAAACAATTAATTTTACCTACAACATAGAAATATATTGAGAAATATAATACTATATATGACATTAATATGAATTTTTAATTCAATTTTAGTGACGATTCCATGTTAAATATATGTTTCATGTAATAACCACTTTGTTTATAGTACAAGTTTTTACTTGTTATTCTTTATCAGATTACTTTGATAATGATTTCCAAATATCCAGAATATAATCCATGATATAATTATCACATATAGTAATTATATATGTATTTATAATAATCTATAAAAGATATAAATATGAATGAAAATTCATCATTCATGGAGATTGTAACACAACATGATTTTTAGAAGAGAAAATTTTTCAGAATTTATATTATTTATTTTGTTTTATTATAAAACAAGTTAATATTTCTCTAAACACAACATATATTTGAATTAGGAATACTAAACACTATTCTTGGAAATTGTTACAAAAAAATTCAACTTCATTTGATAGAATTTATATCACGCAAGAACGAGTTAAAAAAAACTAAATATTATTATGATACCATATAGACAAGGAATAATATTGGTTGTTATTAATAGTAATAACTAAATTAAAAAAATATGATTATTTCTTTGATGACCATATAATTTTTTGGTGAGCATTTCATTATATGTGAAAGTAAACCCCTTTTTAAATAAATCAAATGTTTTCCCAAAAAAACTGTTTCAATGAAAATAAGTGAGTTTATTAAGTAATAAAATGATTCTTTATTGGAATTATTAATGATATATATATATATATTATATTATATTATATATAATCTTTAAAATTCTAAATATAGGTTTTTTATACATGATATAATAATAAATTTTTTTTCGAATAAAAAAGTCTTTTTAAAAAAATAATGATTTTCTACCTTTTGATGGTGCACTGATTTTAAATCCATGTTTTCAAACTTTTATATATTATATTTAACAAAATAAAAATATCCATTAAATTTAGCGTATAAAAAATTAATTTTATTGACTCATTGATATTTTTTCTGAAAAATGTCTTGTTCTGATGAAGAATAAAAATATAATAAATTTTAATAGAAAAATTTTATTTTATCGTAAACATTTATATGGTTAAAAAAAATTAAAATTTATTAAATTTAAATATACTATATTTTTATCACATATTTATATTTTTATCATTTTTAATAAATTTACAATGATTTAAGATGTAAAAAATTTTCAATTTTTTACAGTGTTGTAACTTATCAAACCCATTTTTCATTCTGACAGTGAGGTTAATTATAAATTAATTACTAATAAATCTGTATTTAGAATATATAAAAATGGTTAAAATATTTGGAATCAAATCTTCCCAATTATATAAATATCATTTTCTTATTTTTGGGCTTTATTAAAAGTAACCTCAATAATTTGTTATAATAAGGAAAAAGGGAGATTGGGTAATTAAGGGTAAATTTAACATTATAAAATTACCCTAAAACTTTTACTAATATAATTGGATGCATAATTTTCATCCTAATTTATCCTTATAAATAAATGGTATCATTTGGGATATAGTTGGCTAATATGGTGGAATTAATATATTATATTTAATGAAAAGTTAAACCCATCGTATTCAAATTATAATCACATTGTCATTTTTCAAATAATGATATGTCGATGTTAAATAATACTATAAATAATAATTTGAATGATAAATTGTTTTTCATTATCCTGGTAATTTATTTTTTATTTTCTAGTAAGTAAATAATAATTTAAAATTCATATACAATAATGTTTTATAAAATATTTAAGTGATTAGACATCAATAAAAAAGTTTCAATTAAATTGATAATAACCATTAAAAGATGAAAAAACAGGAAAAAATATATTTTTTGAATATATATCGACCATAATCATAAATGGGTTGAGTTATTGATCATTTCGAGTCATATAGAAATATTTATGACACTTATATTATTTTATTAAAAGTAATGTTTATGCTTCCACATTCGAGTTTTTTTAAACGCAGCTTTTTTATTGTAACGGTTTCCAAGAGTTAAATTAGACAATATTATTTTTTATGAAATCAATAATAAATATTTTTATTCTTATATTTTATATTATTTTTTACAAAAAAATATTCGTATATTAAATATATATATTATACTCATATAGTAATGATTTTTTAGAGAAAATATCAAATTAATGTTATTAAAAATATTAAAATCAATAATATTAGTGATAATTAATACATAAATAAATATTATATTATAAAATAACCAATTATGGATATAATTATATATTTTTTCTATCATAACATTAAATATTGATATATTTAAAATCCAATAAATTTAATAGTTTCAAAATAGACACAATTGTTTCCCTTTAAAAATAATATATTATTAAATTATTCAAAAATATTATGTTTATAAAAAATATAGAATAATTAGTATATGGTTGAGGTTTTTCTATATTATTCATTTATTGTCTAACTGACTTCAAATAATTAATTATTTTATGCTTTAAATATTGAAATACTTTTTACCTTAGTTAAAATTTATGCTGAATAAATATGTTTTAATTAAATTGACAAGGTTTAAATCAATATAAAATCATGTATAAGATTTGTTTTATGATGATATGAAAACATTATCTCATAGAATATTCCAATATAAAACATTTTTAGGGGATTTGGATTAGTTTTTGTATTATTATAAATTTAAATTTGGGAGATTCCAAATGTTCCCCTCACCATTTTTATAAAAGGGTACATCACCCACCACAAAAACACTTCACATTAAGCCTTAACCCATGACCATACTATGCCCATTTCCCTTATAAACTTCCTTTGTTACATTATATATGTTCCATACTACTCAAAAGGCCAAATCTAGTCCCATTAACTGGAAACCTAGATGGAGCTCATCAAAGAATATGTTATATGCTCTACAAATAAAATCTAACTTATTTCTAATTATACATCATCCTCTTGTTATTTCGATTATAAATTACTAAGTATTTTATCAAATATATTATTAGATGTTATCTTTATTATGAAACATCCATATTCCAACTTATATCCATCTTATAAAAAATAAAATCAATACGTGTGTGTACTTGTAGATTAAAGTCTCTACACCATGGTGTAAATTTTTTTACCACCACCTTATATGGATGGGTATAATGAAATAATTATTCACTATATATGATTAATATAGAATTATTTAGATTATTAAATAAAATACATACCATCCAATCCAATAAAATTTCTAAATTAAAGGAATGATATTGTCGATCTATCATATGTATGACCTTCCATCTCCATGATGCGGCGTAATTAATTATACAAAATCATCATTAAATCATTATTATATATTTGAATATAATGAAAAAATATAATGTATATTATTTGAAATCGATTCTGGAAATGATATAACTATTACCTAATAGGAGGAACATAAACATATTGTTACGTATTGGAAATTCCGTGGGAATTTTTTTTCTTAAATACAAGGGTTTTTTATGACTCCGTAAATATTTACGGTACATGATTACGAGGCCCGGTGTTCTTGGAATCAATTTCTAATGTTTTTTTCGGGTATGTTCAGTAAACGTACTAGTGAAATTTTATAAATTTTTAACCGGTGATCGGAATTGATATATGAGGGCAATGTTGAACTGGCATCACCAGTATTCGCTTAAGAAGATTTTCACCTCGACGATAGTTTGTCAAGGACGAAAGTTAGTTTTTGAGTTTTTAAGATTATTTTAAATATAAAAAAAGAGTGAATTTATTTTTATTCATGGTGGTTAAAACCTCCATGAGGAGGTTAGAGGTGGGGTCCAGCACACTATAACCTCCCAGGAGAGTTTATAGTGGTGGGGCCCACCCGAACATAACTTTCATTGGGAGGATAATTTTGGTGGGGACCACCCGAGTTTGTAACCCCTTGGAACCCCCCATTTAAGGTGGAGAAACTCTTCAAATCCCCTTTATTTAATTTTTTTCCAACCCTCTTCACTTAATTGAGCCAACACCACCCCATTAATTAAATGAGTTGTCTCATTTCATTAAACTGGAAAATTTGAATTATTGTGCCAACAAATAAATGACAATTCTTTCTTCTAATATTCTTCCCATAGCATTTTGGTGGAGATTGGGAGAAGAGAGAACTTTCTCTATCGAAGACTGCTCTTTAACGAAGAACACTCTCCCGACGAAGAACACTATCCCGATGAAGAACGCCGAGTGGGACACCGTTTACTATGAAGAACGACCCCCTCTGACATTTTTCCACGAACTCCATCGATGTGGGACGTGTTCTTCTACCACAGATCGACAACCATATTTCTGCGATGTCAACAAATGTTGAACGACGAAACTATGATTGGGTTTTTAATTTGAGTAAAATCATTTTTATTTTTGTCACCTTCGGTTGGAATGGAAATGTTGCGGAGATTGAAAATAACAATTGAAAATCATCTTCTTACTTTTTGATGACTCGATTGTTACAAACCAAAATGCCGAGGGAGCGGGTAAAACCAACAAGGCCTGACCCCTCTGCCAATCTTGTTTATGATGAACCTCAACATGGCGATGAGCCGACGACAATGAAGGAATCAACGATGAAGGCTGCACTACACGCTGGCACCGCGAATCGCACCGACCAATGTGGCACACCAATGATTTCGGCCAAAGACCGCCGCCCCGGGTGGTGCCCAGTCCACCTACAGGCAGCCTTCTGGCGCCCTACCCAGCATGCGGCCCACCTACCCGCAACCCCACGACACACTATCCGGCGTGTGACCCACCGGCCCCTGGCGCCCCGGCACCCTGCCCAGTGCGCGGCACGCCTACAGTAGCCGTTTGTCACCCTGTCGTGCCCTAAATGTTGCCCCTGCGGCCTGTCTGGCGCCCCCACGGCCTGTCTGGCACCCCCGCAGCCTGACCGGCACCTCCGAGGCCAGCCTGACGCCCTTCCGGTGCTCCCTGCATCCTGCCCGGCCCCTCTCACATCCTACCTGGCACCCCCACGACATGCTTGGACCGTATCGTGCCCTACCCAGAACACCCACAGCATGCAAGCACTCTGTATGGCCTGACCGATGGTCTCCCGCACTGCTCAACCGCCCTGGCCAAGTCGCACGAGCTGCGCCCCTCGCGACGATGGTCCAACCGGCCCCAACCTTCGGACCGAGCCGCCTACGTGGTGACACCGGGGCCGAACAGCCCTCACAGTCCGCTGGGCCCGGCCCAGCGGACCGGGCTGAACATCACGGGCTAACCCACTCAAAGGGATGGGCTAGAACTAGTGGGTTGTCTCAAATTGCGATGGGTCGAGTCAGTCCGACCACTTCGGACTGGGCCCAGGCCCATAACTGACCCATTAACTTCATGGGCCATATTGTTGGCACCATATGTCAGTTTGACGAACCGTGAGTGGAGTCGGTATTCATTGAGCGAAGTCATTTCATTGAGAATAACCCACTGATGTTCAGGGTATATTTGAGTTATGATCAGGTTGTATCATACCAAAATCAAACGGGGAGCCCGTGACTAAAATGCTAATAACTCACAGACCGGGCATCCGACCGACGCATCGTATGTTGCGTTGAGACCCTATGATGTGGCAGACCTTTGAGATAATTCAACGTGGGAATTAGTGATAGTTGGAGTAACGAACAGTAGCTCATGGAGTGGACCCTTCTAGAGGCGAGCGGACAGAGTACGGAGACCTAGTAGCTGGCTGAGACCTAAGGATTGCTTGACCGATTTGACTCGGAGTTACTCGACTAGCCCTCTGGGGAGCGCCTCTGTGTGAGCGCGGTAGACCCATGGTGGGGAGCGCCTCTGTGTGACATGGTAGACCCATGGTACTAGATAAGAGGAGTACCTCTGCAGGCTACAAGGGGGAGAACTTCTGTGTGAGCGTGGTAGACCCGTGGTGGGGAGCACCTCTATGGGAGAACAGCAGACCCACGATACTCGATATTAGGAATACCTTAGTAGTCCAAGGTTAGTTGGAAGTGACTTTGTGTGACACATCATGAACACTGTACTCGATAGAGGAGGAGTACACCACCAGCCATTTTTTCGATAATAAAAATCCAAGTTTGATCTGAGTCAATAGATTTTGTGTTTTCCTCCTGATTGAGATAGGTTACTAGATAACTTAGGTATATGTATGGGCATATGCTTATGTAATGGTTATCCGTTGATTTCATACTTTTTGGTTTATCCTTGTTGGATTTTCTAAGATGTTGAGGGTCTCGGAGTCCCTACTGAGTATCGTTATACTCACCCCGGCACGGGCTATGCCCACACCTCGTTGTGTTGGTTGCGAATGAAAAATATCACTGACTGAGGCAGAGAGTTGCATAACTAGATGGTACCCGGAGGCGGACCAATTGATGGGATGGTACACGGAAGAGACAGATAGACGAGAGTCCTTAGGAGGCCATCTGTACCTACCCTTCAGTTAGGAACCCCGAAGGACAACCCAATAGCTGCTTTACTTTTCTTTAGTTATACTTACTTTCAGGTGTACTTGTACATTTATGTCGGTCTTGTATTTACAACCCCTTTTAATTTCATGCACTTCTTTTGTATACAGTTTTACTTTGTGTTTTTCTTCTAGTGGTGTACTTTTATGTGTTTGATTATAGTTATAAAGGAAATGCCTTCCCATTTTAGGGATTTACAACTTTTTTTCTAGTCTCCAGCCTCTGGCCTATGGAAGGCAGTCTTGGGGTAGTCACGATACGGGCCCCGGGAGATTGGTCATGACAAATTGGTATCTGAGGAGTCGGTTCTACCACAGAACATAAAACGCTGATCTTTAGTTTCTGTGAAGAAATAGTGTTAAGGGTACTTAGTGCGGTTTCCAGTTTAGGGTGTCTAGTTTTGGTGCGGGCGGCCAATGTATCCATACACTAGGACCCCTGACTTCTGATTTTCGATTCATTGCACGAAAACACTGATTGTGTGTATGTTTCCAAAAGTTTTCATTTTGTCAACTCAACCCGGTAAGCTCACTAGGGATAATATTTTGACTGTGTCGCATCTGTTTCATTAAGCATGCCTCCCCATGGATGACCAGTTAGATCCCTAAGAGTCATATGTACTGATTGCCCACCGAGCGATGATCCCTCGGTGTAAGGGACTTTACCAGCAGAGGCACCAGCGGTACTACATTCTGTTGTTCCACCGATGCCACTAGCCCCAACAATAGACGATTCATGCCGCTTGAGGGCGTTACATGACTTCCAGTGAAAGGGGCCACCCAGGTTCAAGGGAGAGATGGACCCACAGGCGGCTGAGGATTGGCTGGATGTTGTGGTGAGATTCTTCATGCTGGTATGGACACAAGCATACTTCATGGTGATCCTAGCCGTGAGTCTCCTTCAAGAAACATCAGACAGATGGTGGAGCTTGAGGCTCCAGGTGCATGACGAGGCTACGCTACACTGGGCAGACATCAAGATCCTATTTCGGGTAGAGTTAGTCTCAGCCGCTCTCCAAGCAATGTGGATACAGGAGATCCTTCATCTATAGCAGGGTAGCATACTAGTATCATAGTACTCATCGTGGTTCACCGACCTCTCACGCTACACCACATATATGGTACGAGACCCATTCTTCAGGGCCCGGACCTTCGAGCAGGGGCTTAGAAGAGTGATCAGAACATCGATGATCTCCATCAGCATCCCGACGCAAGTGGGGATGTTAGAGAGAGCCCTCTTAGTGGAGAGTTTCTTTTTTGAGCAGTCTCTAGCAGTGAGACCCACTACTACCTGACACAAAGTGGAGTATCTTGTAGCTGTAAGTAGATGGATGTCACAGAGGTCCAAGTGGACTAGACCTACATGTGGCCGATCACATGACTCAGGAATCGTTGTGCGGGGCATATAGAGCAATGACACACATCTTAGTAGTAGGCAGTGTTACACATGTGGCGGGCAGGGTCATATGGCTCGTGACTGTCCGACCCGTCGTTCAGATGATCACTAGATAGTTGAGGGACCTCCTAGGTAGAGGAAGAGGTTCGAACGAGGTGATCTGCAGGGAGGATGTGGATTTGGCATAAGATCTGGATGTGCAGCTTGTAGTGGATGACAATACGAGGTGTTACCACCACCACCACCAGGAGGACCACCCCGACCACGGGGAGTAGGTGGACAGGGGAGAGCTCACCTCCAAGAAGCCGAGGCCTATGATAAGAGAGCTTCAGAGGTGATTTGAGTTACGATCTATGTGTACTCCACCTTAGTTGTAGTTCATATAAACACATGTTCCAGTCACTCTTTCATTTCCACTACACTCATTCAGATCTCGGTGATTCTGATAGGGCCGTTGGATCGATCTTTATGGCTAGAGACTCTTTTGGGAGCTGATTTGACGATTAAACACTAGTTTCAGTAGTGCGAGATTACTCTAGGTGGCGAGATCTTCAACTGGGATCTCATAGTAGCGACGTCGAGGCCTCACAATGTCATCTTGGGCATGGAATGGTTATCTATATTCAATGCTTATATTGACTATATTAGGCGAAAATTTTGGTGTTTTTTCACGGATGGGACCAGGTTTACCTTCACCAGCAAGAAGGGAACATTTACAGCACATGACAGACTTACTCGGAGGAGGGTGCAGACGATCACTCACAAGTTGGCTTGCCTTAACCTCGATGTAGTTGATGTGGAGAGTCTGACTTATCCTGTAGTGGTGGACCAGTATACAGATGTTTTCTATGACGATGTTTTAGGACTACCTCCTCACAGAAAGGTGGACTTCTACATTGACTTTTACCCTGATATGACACCGATATCTACTACAGCATATCGGATGGCTCCCACTGAGATTTGTGAGCTGCAGGTACAACTGGAGGACTTGCAGGGGAAGGAATTCATCCAGCCCAATGTTTCTCCCTGGGAAACCCCAATTCTGTTCTCCAAGAAGGCAATGGGAGTTTGAGGCTTTGTGTTGACTTTCATTGCCTGAACCAGGTGACTGTGAATAATAGGTACCCACTTCCAAGGATTGAGAACAACTTTGATTAGCTGAAGAGAGCTTAGTGGTTCTCGAGGATAGACATCAGATCAGGCTATAACCATCTCATTGTTCGAGACTATGAGACATAGATGACGACCTTCAGCTGTCGTTATGACCACTACGAGTTCTTGGATATGCCTTTATATGTAAACAATGATCCAGTAGTTTTCATGGGACTCATGAATAGGATATTCCAGCCATAACTCGATCGCTTTTTCATAGTCTTCATTGACGACATTCTATTCTACTCGACTACTGAGGAGGAGTAGGTCTAAAACTTGAAAGTAGTACTGGACACAGTTCGAGAGCACCAACTTTATGGTAAGATCTCAATGTGCTAGTTTTTTATTCTAGAGGCTTACTTATTTGGATACATCATCTCGGAGGCTGGAGTTGCAGTGTATCCTGAGATGATCAAGGCAATACTTGCTTGGGAGCCTCCCAAGAGTGTGACAGAGGTGCGAAGTTTCTTAGGTTTGCTTAGATACTATTTGGAGGTTCGTTCCAGACTTCTCCTAAGTTACAACACCACTATCAGTCTTGACTAATAAGGGGAATCCCTTTGTGTTGTCGGAGAGATGATAGTATAGCTTTCTGTAACTGGGGAACATGCTGACTAGTACCCCCATCGTGAGACTTGTAGAGGAACGTGTAGGGTACGTGGTTTACTGCGATGCAAGAGGGACCAGACATGGGTGTGTACTGATGCAGGAGTAATTAGTGATTGCATATGGATCTCGGAAACTGAGATATCATGAGAAAAAGTATACAACCCATTAACTAGATTTAGCAGTAGTGGTATTCACCTTGAATATGTGGCGGCACTATCTGATGGGCGAGGGTTTTACTGTGTATTCTAATCACAAGAGTCTTAGGTATATCATCTCATAGAAGGAATAGAACCTGAGACAATGGCGTTGGCTTGAGTTGCTCCAAGACTTTGAATTTGAGATAGTCTATACTCCTGGGAACAGGAATGTTGTTGCGAATGAACTCAACAAGAGATCTGGTATACAACTTCTAGGAGATACGACAGAGCAGTTTGCTTCTTTATAGATATCCTTTCGGGATAGAGATAGAGAATAATTCCATCAGTATCTTACGGTCACTCCACCACTTTTTCAGCGAGTTAGGGAGGAAGAACATGGGAACGCTGACTATGAGACACGACATGTTCATATAACCATAGGGAAGGCACCATGTGTATTTTATAATGGTTTCGGAGTATGTCATCATCTTCATAGGATGTTCCTTGGTACCAGTGGCACATTAGGAGGAGGTGTTGAGGGAGTTCCACACATCCCCTATAGATGTACATCTAGGAGTGGCGAAGATGTACCAAGACCTTCGATGACAACACTGGCGGCCAAGTGTGAAGAAGGCAGTAGTGGAGTTTTTCTCACGGTGTATCACTTGTCAGTAAGTGATGGCAGAGCACCAGGTACCAGTAGGCATGGTCCATCC
The DNA here is from genome assembly GCA_963277665.1 of Viscum album. Taxonomy (NCBI): domain Eukaryota; kingdom Viridiplantae; phylum Streptophyta; class Magnoliopsida; order Santalales; family Viscaceae; genus Viscum; species Viscum album. The sequence continues at coordinate 1,750,186,773 of OY728157.1, read as the reverse complement.
TTTAGAGGTCCCGGAGTGGAAGTGGGATGGGATATCCATGGACTTCGTGACGGTTCTTCCACGTACATCCAAGGGTCACGACTCAATTTGGTTGATCGTCGACCGACTCACCATGTCAGCCCACTTCCTACTGATAAGAGAGCACAGTTCAGTAGAGAGCTTGGGATGCCTCTATGTGTAAGATATTATGAATTTACATGGATTACCTTCCACTATTATCTCCGACCATGATTCATAGTGTACTTACCGGCAATGGAAGGGGTCGAAGAGGCTTTCGATACATCGTTTGAGCACCGCCTTCCATCCTTAGACAGATGGTCAGACTGAGCGAACCATTCAGACATTCAAGGACATGCGTCGTGCATGGGTCTTCGACTTCGGTCGCAGCTGGGAGGATCACTTACCTTTAGTTGAGTATGCCTACAACAAGAGCTATCACTCCACTATAGGGATGGCACCTTTCAAGGCGTTGTACGAGTGACCTTGCAGATCACCCTTGTGCTAGACCGACCTTGGGGAGTCAGAACTAGTGGGACCAAATATGGTATGAACTATTACGGAGAAGGTGCAGATCTTCCTAGAGTGGATGAAGACTGTACAGAGTAGGAAGAAGTCTTATGCTAACAAGAGATGAAGACCTATAGAGTTCGATGATATTGACCACGTCGTTATAGTGGTCTCACATCGACGAGGTCTATGATGATTTAGCCGAGGCAGAAAGTAATCTCTGAGATTCATCGGACCTTTCCAGGTCCTCATCAGAGAAGGCGATGTGGCATACCTCTTAGCTCTTCATCCTCAGTTGCGCTGAGTGCACGACGTCTTCCATGTATCTCAGCTGAGGAGATACATGAACAAAACATTCCACATCATTGACCATGGAGAGACGGATGTCGACAGTGGGTTGACTTTTACAGAGGATCTAGGGGAGACTGTGGATTAAAAAGAGAGGTTTCCTACGTGGACGGTCGATACCTCTAATGTGTGTATTCTTACAGCACGAGAACCTATAGGAGAGAACATGGGAGTGGGAGGCCCATATGCGTGCTTAGTACCCCCATTTGTTTTCATAGTTCATGTTGTAGCTTATGGGGACGTAAATACCTAAGGTGGGGAGAATTTAAAGACCCGAAAATACCATGAAATTTTTCTAATAAATACATGGGATTTTTATGAGTCTGAAAAAATTTACGGCCCTTGATTCTGATGCCTGGTGTGCCTGGAATCAATTTCTGATGTTTTGTTTGGGTACGTTCAGTAAATGTACAAGTAGGATTTTTAAAATATTGAACCGGTGCTTGGAATTGAAATATGAGGGCACATGTGAACTCATAGAGTAGGTATTCGCTAATGAAGACTTTCACCTTGACGCCAGTTGGTCAAGGATGAAAGTTAGTTTATGAGTTTTTAAGATTATTTTAAATAAAAACAAAGTGTGACTTTTTTTTATTCTTGGTGTTTTAAACCTCGAATAGAAGGTTAGAGGTTGGGGCCACCACACCATAACCTCTCATGAGAGGTTTTGGTGGTGGGGCCCACTCGAACATAACATCCCCTGAGAGGATAATTTTGGTGGGGACCACCCAGGCTTATAACCCCTTGGAACCCCCCATTTAAGGTGGAGAAACTCTTTAACTCCCCTTTATTTAATTTTTTCTTCCAACCCTCATCACATAATTGAGCCAACTCCACCTATTTAATTAAATGAGTTGTATCACTTAATAAAAAACAGCAATTTGATTTTTTTTGCCAAGAAATAATATACAACGCTTTCTTCTACAAATTTTTCTATGGCATTTTGGTGGAGCTTGGTAGAAGAGAGAACTCTCTCTAATGACGACCACTATTCAATGAAGAGTGATCTTCTGACAAAAAAGACTTTCCCAATGACAAACACTGACAAGGGACACCCTTCGACTACGAAGAATGACCCCCTCCGACCTTCTTCCTTGTACTCCTTCGACGTGGGACGTGTTCATCTACCACTGATCGACGACAATATTTCCGCAATGTCAACCAACGATGAACGATGAAACTAAAGTCGGGGGTTTACAATGATTAATATCGGTTTCATTTTTATCACCATTGGTTGCAATGGAAACGTTGCAGAGATTGAAAATAACAATTGAAAATCATCTTCTTACTTCTTAATGAGCCGATTGTAACCAACCAAAATACGGAGGGTGCAGTCCAAACCAGCATGTTCTGACCCATCTACCAATCTTGTTTATGATGAACCTCTACGAATCGTGCCGCCCCGTGGTGCACCGATTCTTCTGGCCGAGCACCACCGCCCCGAGCGCCGCCCGACCTGCCTACACGCGGCCAACCATCACCTGGCCCGGCAAGAGGCCCTCCTGCTCGTGGCCTCACGGCGTCTTGCTCGGTGCACGACCCACCTACCCATGAGCTCCCAACACCCTGCCCTGCATGCAGCCCGCCTTCCCGCAGCCATCCGGCACCCTGTTTCCCCTTTCCTGGCACACCACTGATGTCTACCCTGCGCCCTACCGATGCCCCCACTACCTACCCGACCCCTGCCGTGCTCTACCCTGCACACCCATGGCTTTCCCGCACTCTGTGCGGCCTGCCCGCTGGTGTCTTGATAGTTCTGACCTCCCAGGACGAGCCGCCTAAGCCTCTCCCCTCATGGTTCTAGTCGAACCGGCCTCAGCCTTTAGGTCGGGCCGCCTAGGTGGTGACACCCGGGATGAACCTCCCTCACAGTCTACTTGGCCAGGCCCAGTGGACCCGACCGAACATAACGGGATGGACCAGACCCAGCGGGTCAGCCCAGACAGGGTTGGGCCGAGTCGGTTTGACCATGTCGGAGCGAGCCCAAGCCCATTACTGACCCATTACCTTCTTGTGCCATATATTTGTCACCAAACATCCGTTCAACGAACCTTCAGTAGCGCCAGTATTTTTGGAGTGAAGCCATCCCTTTGAGAATACCCCACTCGAGTTTGGGGTATAATTGAGTTACGATCAGGTTGGATTGAACACGAATCCAACCAGGCCCCTGGGACTAAGAGGATAATAACTCACATACCGAGCGTCTGATCGACGCGCCGTCTTTTGCGTTGAGACCCCTATGATGTGGAGGACCATTGAAATACTTCTACCTAGGACTTCGTGACAGTTGGAGTGTCAACCAGCATCCCATAGAGAGGATCCTTCCAGAGGACAATGGACAGTGTACAAAGACCTAGTAGCTGGCTGAGACCTGAAGACTGATTGACCGATTCAACTTAGAGTGGCTAGACTAGCCTAGTCGAGAGCGCCTCTGTTTGAGCATGACAGACCCAAAATGGGGAGCGCCTCTGTGTGTGCATGATAGACCCATGTTACTCAACAAGAGAAGTACCTCTATAGGCTACGGGGGGAGCGCCTCAGTGTGAGCACGACAGACCCGTGTTGGAAAGCGCCTATGTGTGATCATAGAAGACCCACAGTACTCGACAGGAGGAGTACCTTTGTAGTCCATGGTCAGTTGGAAGAGCCTATGTGTGATGCGGCAGGCCCACTGTACTCGATAGAGGAGGAGTACGCCACCAGCCGTGGTTTTGATAATAAAAATCCTTGTTTGATCTGGGTCAATGACATTTGTGTTTTCCTCATGATTGAGATGGATTACTAGATAACTTAGGTATATGTATGGTAATATACCTATGTAATGGTTATTTGTTGATTTCCTACTTTGTGGTTTATCCTTGTTGGATTTTGGGAGACCTTGAGGGTATTGGGGTCCCTACTGAGTATCATTATACTCACCCATGCACGGGCTATGCCCGCACCTCGTTGTGTTGGTTACAGATGAAAAACAATGATGAATGAGGCAGAGAGTAGTAGGACTGGTCGATACCTGGAGGTGGAACACTCGGTGGGGTGGTACACAGAGGAGATGGATGGAAAAGAGTGATGAGGAGTCCATATGTACCTACCCTTCAGGTAGGAACCTTGGAGGATGACCCAATAGCTTCTTTAATTTTCTTTAGTTGTATGTTCTTTTAGTTGTACTTGTACCTTCTTGTTAGGCGTGTATTTCCAGCCCCTTTTACATTCCTGCACTTCTTTTTTATACATTTTTACTTAGTGTTTTTCTTCTAGTTGTGTACTATGATGTGTTTATTTACAGTTATAAACACAATGCCTTCTCAGTTTAGGGATTTATGGCTTTGGTGGTAGTCGCCATACCCCAGACATTGGATAGTGGGCTTGGGGTAGTCACGATACGGGCCCTAGGGCATAGATTGTGACACTAATTCATCAAAACATGTCTAAGAAAATAATGATATTAATACCTAAAAGACGGGAAATAATGTTATTAACAGATGTGTAATAATATGATAACATAAGATATCATAATAATGAATATGATTCTAAAATAAGTTAAGGATATTATTTAAACCCTTCTATAGGATTTTAGGGTAAGTATGACGAAACATAGACATAATCTATTGGATAATTTCACAAGCTCATTATTTCTATAGATTGTTTATACTTATGTATTTACATGGTTATATGTATCATTCATGTCCATGTTTCCAATATATGTATTCAAAAATATTATTTCTATTCTATTACAAGTTTTTGAAGTTAATTTTACCCATTAGATAATTTTTATGAAGTATTTTGAAAGTATTATTTTATTATTTTAAATTTGAAGTACTTTTTATCTTTTCTAGGAGAAGTATCAAAAGAATATTTTTTATCTTTTAAGCAATAAATATATTTTTATATTTTCATAATTCCATATTTCCATGATAATTCCTTTTAAATATTTCATATTTATTTTCAATGAAATTATTTTATATTAAAATTGTTTGTAATTTTTAGAAAAAAATGTTTATAAAATGAAATTATATTTTACAATATAATTAATTTCAATTGTTCTGTAAAATTTATATTCCATATTTAAAGGAATTCATTAATATGATAATGTGTCAATTATATTATTCATAAAATTCTTGTGGTTTGATTATTTTTATAATGGAATTCTATTTATGAAGTCAATTTTTTCAAAATGGAATAATTTCTGATGGAATAATGTTTAAAAAATCATTTTTATTCCTCGTGTTATGCTAGGATTAATGATTTATGTATTTGTGGAACATGTATTAATGATTTAATTCTGATTTGGGGGTACCTATATCTCCCTCCAATTAATTGGTCAATGATATATATCTACCTAGATTGACCTTAATGGAAAGGGAAATAATCTCTGTTCAGTAATATAGGGAATGAGCAAAAATTAACCCCAATTCTATAATACTAAGCTAGAACGCCATGTAATAATTGTTTATTAATATTTGGCTGGAATGAGGAGGGAACTGAATTTAGTAACAGATATAGTCGTCTATGATGGACTGGAAAATTAACCTTGACTAATTAGAAATGATTTTATATGGTCATGTGTATCACATAAATTCCATGTCTTATGTTATGAAATTTTTGAATATGTTCATTGATTATTTATGATCAATAACAATTTCTTCAATGACATGTTGTCAGTATCTATGATATAAAGGATACAATTATCAATTATTTTTTTCATATTTATTATGATAATGAAATGTGTTATATCTCTATTGATTTACCTTACAAAGAAGCTATTATCACCCTTTTTATGTTTCATTTACATAGGATATAATGAAGTGTATTAAGTAAGTTTTTATAACAAGTGGTTATTGTTATGAAGAAAAAATAATGAGATGGTTTAGATGTTTTATTAAACGATTTGTTTATGTTTTCCCAGTTTCCAATTTCAGTAAACATATATGTTACTTGTGAATATGTTTGTTACACGTATTATCTATTATAATAAAGTAATGTTTTTTCTTGTACATCATGCTTGGGTCATTACAGTTGGTATCAGTGTGAAGGTTTACTCAACCATTAGAGACTATGATGCAAAAAAATTAGTGAAATACTAAGAGATTATTCTAAGGATATGTCTAGGATTGTCTCTAAGGATAAATCCAAGTATAGGTTACAGTCCTATAATATATTAACGATCATGGACATTTTATGAAGGACTCTAAGCTGTAAAATAATGAAATTTTGTAAGAAATTTCCCTGGTAAATAGATTTTCATCTATGATAATTGTTTCGCACACTATGATATCTGGTCTTATTCAATAGACAAAACTAGATAGAACATGTTTAACATTAAACGTTTTAAATCTCGAATGTATGGTAATTATGAAAATTGATTTCCTAATTATAAATCCAGAAATGATAATTCTGATGGTTTTATGAGTATTGGTTAAACTGTTGAGAACAAAGATATTATAAATGACATATGAAATGTATGTGACATTATAGATTTATTGTTTACATTAATCAAAGAAATCATGGTTAGATTAACTTTGAGTACTCATAAGAAATGATTCATTTTTTAGGAATGACAATGATGATGGCTCTCTAGTAATGGTTTATGAATAATGTTAGATGATTGAGGTGTATATGTTTCAAAATTAAATGATAATTTTATACGAATCATGAAATATATTAGTCTTTTTAGTATATGTTTTTCTTTAGGTATTATAAATGATATGTTAAATATTTCTCAATACATAGAAAAGAGATTTAAGGGTGTGATGATATATTTGTAGAACACATGAATAAGTTAAATATAACGCTTAATATATCCCATGTGTTACTATAATTACGTTCGGATAATGATATGTTGGGTATGAATATGTAAAATGGATGATACTAGTTTCTTGGGAACTCCTTAAGGACTTTTTTTATAATGGTTATATTATCATGTATAAAGTATAAAACATTTTGGTACATAAGGAATATAACAAATTAGTTTTGAAATAAAGAAAGATGAAGGTATTTAATAATGACAAGTGGTCATTCATGTTATTACCATGATTCAATAGTATATTTGATGATGGTGTTTATAGGTTTGGAATGCATCAAACATGAGATACATTATGATATATCATGGATAAGTGTTATGCCAATATATTTCACCTCGTTCTGAGGTTTCGGAATTTCATATTTTATAAGGATTGATTGGTAATCAATTTGTGGAATGATTAAGATAAATTTTAGAAAATTTTAGTTATAATAAATAATTATCTCACCATAGGTGGACTTATGCTTGTTTTATTAGTTGTGCAGTAATTTTGTTTTAATAATGAAATATTGAGTAATGTATCATTATATTTATAGACGGCATAATTTGCCAATGCTTTAGGAATGAAAAAATCAATTTCATTTAATTGAATAAGAGATGATGAGGAAATTTATTAAATCAATGACCAACATATTGATTGTACTAAAATCAAGTATGTATATTTTATCATAAAAATCCATCAACCTTAATAAATGTGATAATGATTTAAAATGGTGTATTATTATTATTATTATTGTTGATATCAATGACATCATTCACACATAATTTGTTTATAGTTTTATGATTTTAAAACTTCTTTCAATCACCAAATTTATTATGATCATTTATCATTTTCAATCTCATTTATTATTTACGTGTTTACTCTATGGACAAATCATCACTTATGTTCTCCTAAAATGAGACATAATTATGAATTACATTTAGTGACCGTTATTTAAGAAAAATATTTAAAATGTAGATTTAGTATTTTATTCAACATATATTTCTATTAAAGAAACATTTAAATATAAATACCATTATAAACCAGATAAGTTTTGATGGAGAAATTTAATTTAAGGAGGATATAATCTTATTGTCTGAAGTTTTTATGTGATTTTTTTATAAAATGTATTTGATTACATATTTTATAGGCTATACCAATTTATGAATTATCCACATGAACCATTGACTTAACATGTGGTATATAAAACACTATTCTTGTATTATGTTACACAAAATTCCATGTTAAGTTTAAAGAATTAATCTCCCACTAGACGAAGTTAAAGAAAAAAACTAAATATTATTATGTTACCAAAAACATATTGATTATAATGGAGGGAATGAATAATATTAATTGAATTATAAAAATATTATTAATTAATTGGTGAGAAATTATTTCCTTGTAGAATAATTAATTATAAATGAAAATAAAACACTTTTAAATAAAATGAAATTTTATTTCCGAAAAAACATTAAAAATGATAATTAATGGGTTCATTAAATCCTAAAATAAATAATCACAAATTATTTTACTGAAATTTATTTTTAATATATGAAATGTAATTTTAAAAATTCATCTCATATGTTATATATATATGATATAAATAATTAATTTTTTCATATTAAAGAAGTATTTTAAAAAAATGCATTTTTTCAGGACCTGATGGTGCACCCAATTTAAAACTTATTTTTAACACATTTATGTATCATATTTAAAAAAATAACTACTTATATCAAATAAGGATATAAAAATATAATTTAGATGAATTGTTGATATTTTAAATGAGAATTTTAATGTTCTGCTGAATAGTGAAAAATGTAGTAATGAAATTCAATAAAACATTTTTCATAAAAGACATTTATATGGTTAAATTAAATGTCTAATTTTTTTAAAGTATAAATATACTATTTTTTATCAATTAATTATATTTTGTTCATTATAATTTATTTTACCAAGAATTTCTAAGTAAAAAAATTCAATATTTGGTAATTTTTAAATTTTTAAAACTCGTTTTTCCATCAGATAGTAGGGATAAATTTAAATTAATTGCAAAATAAATATTAATATTTATTTTCTAAAAAACATTACATATTTTTAATATTTTGTACCTTATTATGTAAATAGAGTTCTTTTATTTCTCATCATTATGAATAGTAACATTAGTTATTTTTATTAATTTAAAAATGATAAATCTGGTAATTATATAAGAAATTAATATTATGAAATTACACTAAAACATGTATTAATTTAATTGGATGAGTTATTGTCGACCTAAATCATACATGTGTTGAAAGGGTATCCTTTTCAATCCAGTTGGATGTTATATGGACATTTAAAATATTTTATTTAAAGAAAAGTATAAAATTCCTTTGTGAAATTTTATTTACATTATAATTTTATAACTAAGGTAATATAGAAGATATATCTGACTATATATACAAAATTTAAATATATTTTTTTCATTTATCATGTTAATTAATTCTAAATTCTTAATAATCACATATTTTCTTTAAATATTTATAAATTTATGATACATAAAATATTTAATTGATGAAAAATAAATAAAACAATTTTTATAAAAATAATAATAATTAAATTCCAATAAACATGAAAAAATCTTATTTTTCTTGTATACCTCGACCATCGTCATCCAGCGGTTGAGTTATTGAACATTTGGGTCCATATGAAATATATTATGAATGTCATAATATTTTATTTCATGTGATGATAATATTTTCACATGAATGATTTTTTAAATATAACATTTTTAATAAGGGATTTTAGAAGAGATAAATTCTACAATATGTGGTTTAATGAAATATAGAAGAATGATCATTGTCATGACACTATATTATTAATTCTTACCCAAAATATACGTATATTATATAAATACTTAAATTCAATGTAGTAATGATATTTAGTGAAATATCAAATTAATGTTACAAAAAATATTAATAAAAATATAATTTGGGATATATAATATATCAAATAATTTTTATATATGAAAATATCCCCCTAAGTATATAATAAATTATATTTTCAAGGATAACAACTTATCTTAATTGTTGTAAACATCAATAACTAGAATAGTGTAAAAATTAAATCTTTTGGTTATTTATCAAAATAATATATAAGTAATGTATTTAGAAATATATATTTTGAATAAAAATATAATAATTCTGATATGTTGAAAATTATCTAAAATATTCAATTATTATCTACTTGTCATCAGATAAGTAAATATTTCATCCTTTTAATATTCTAATAGTTGTTACCTTTGTAAAACATTATATATAATAATTATGTTTTAATTAAAAGGATAAGGATTAAATTGATATAAAATCTCTTTTAAAGAATATTTTATGATGATATTATAATATTATATATTATAATATTCAATAATAGGTTATTACGAAGGTTTTTGGTCTTGTTTTTATTTTATTATAAAATAATATTTTATGACATTCCAAATCGGCCCCTCACCAAAATTATAAAGTTCAAATCCTCTCTCAGAAAATCACTTAAATTATACCCTTCAATATCAACCATCCCCTACATATTTCCCTTTTAAAAATCTATATTAACATTCATGTGGTTCTGTTTTTCTAAAAAGTCAAACTATATTAACTTTAAGAAGACATCTATAAATAGATTATCGAATAAGAGGTAATCTAATATACCAATTCATTAAAACTTATTTCTTCTTATACATACTCTTCCATTTTTTACATGATAAAGTAATAACTCAAATATCACCTATATAATTATATTTTATAATGATTATGGAGAATCAATATTCCATCTTCCATCCAACCAATTAAGAATGAAATCAACACGTGTGCGTACAAACAACTTTCTGTCTTCGCTCCATGGTGTAATTTGGTTTTCACCACCACCATACATGTATGGGAATAATGAGTTAAAAAAAAAAATATAAGTGATTATTATAAAACAAAATGGATTATAAAAAAGAAACATTCTATCCACCTCCATACCATTTCACAATTAAGAAGAATATATCATCGCACATGCAAACGTATGACATACCAACTACAGAATGCGATGTGATCCATTATACACGATCTTTACTATAGCATTATTTTTATAAATGTATCAAATGAAAATCATTATGATATATATTACATTATATTATTCCCTAAAAGATATAATTATATCCTAAGAATATGAATAGAAAAATATTATTCAAAACATGCATAAGAAAATAAACCATTTAATACATGAAAGAAGAGTAATAATGTTTTTAACAAACAAGAAATAATATGACCACTTCTAAAATCATGAAAATGAATATGATTCTGGGTGAACTTAATGAAAATTTTTTATCCCTTAAAGAAGAGGTTCATTCATGTACAAAATAATTTAATCCTAAGGTATGGGATAGCTTTTCAATATCATTAATATCTGAAATGTTTACACATAAGTATTTAATGTAGTATATTTATACTACATGTCCATGTTTACTAAAAAAAATTAAAATAATATTTATATTATTATAAATTTGAGTAAATTCAATTTTACCCATCGATTAATTTTTATGAATTGATATGAATGAATCTGTTTTTTCGATAGGAGTTACTTTTTGACTTTTTAGGAATCATTACAACAACAATGTTTTTTATATTATGAAAAAAAATGGATCCTTACATTTTCATATTACATTATTCCTATGAAGATTCCTTTATAATATTTCATGGTTATATTCAATTAAATATTTTCGTTTTAAATTTGTCGTCATTTTAAAAATATAATTTTTTTAGAAGAAAGGATATTTTCAACAATAATTATTTTCAACTGTTCTACTGAAATTTTTTCCCATCAAAGATAAAATTAATTGATAGGGTTTTGTTTCAAGTATTCTATCAATACTATTCCCATTGTTTGATTTAATTTATTATATAATTATATTTATGGAAACCATAAGTTTTATATGATTTTGTTATGATGTAATGTTGTTTAGGTAACACATTTTCTTCCTTGGATTATACTAGGATGAATAGTTCATGTTTTTGAAAAACACGTCAAAATAATTTCATTATGAGGAGGGGGTAATTTTATCTCCCTAAAATTAATTGTGTAAATATTTATATCTCATGATATTAACCTGAATGGAATGGTAATTTATCTTGGTTTAGTAAAATATGTGTGGGACAGAAATTAAACCCAGTTCTATAATAAATATCCTAGAATGACAAGTAAACCTGCTTCAATAAAACATGGTTTGAATGAGGAGTGAACTTTGTTTTGAAATAGAATTTGTCTGTAATGATGGTCTCATTAATTAACCATGACAAATATGAAATTATTTCTTATTTTTATCTGTGTGCCAAAAATTCCTTGTCTTATGTTATGAATTTTGGGAGAGTGTTCATCAATGCTTTATGGACTTATTTTTTATTTTTTAAAGGTTGGGGCTGAAGCCTCAATTTATTATTAAAGAAAATACCTCTTAAGACTGGGTAGATGGTGACCCATTTCATTGCCCGAAGGCCCAAGGCCAAGTGGCCTGAAATTAGGTAGATGTTTTATGAACAGATTTTTTCATGATTACAAGTTCCCATAGATAGTAAACAAATATATTCATTGTGTGACTGTTTTTTCATGTATTTTGTTTTAAACAAAAGTAATTTTTGGTTCATGTACGTCAATATTGGCTTATAATAGAGGTTGAATGTCATACATACATATGAACATGGATTCAATATTATGTAAGTTTTGATCAAATTATGTAAATAAATTATATTTTATATAATCATTATATTATAATTATTATCTTATATATACCACTTGTATCTAATTAAACCTTACCTATAACATTACAATTAAATCATGAACATAGAACAGTGCACTGCATGGTTGTAGTCCTCCATACACAATAATGACGTAACTACTTTCTCAGAAAATTGAATGAATGATTTTACATGTTATAAAATAATTTAATAAGAATAATTATATAGTATATATAATATATATCACATATAAAAATAATTCTCATAGTATTCTTTACCATAGGAGGTTGTAATGGAATAACGAATGAAATCGGTTTTAAAGGTAGTAGTCCGCCATAAAGTCGATTAATTATTGTGTATCTTGTTTGATGAAATTTTATAATGTAAAATGAATGATGCATGAATTTAAAAAATATTAGTATATTTTAAAATTCTGAGGATATTATTAATATTCGAGATATAAAAATAGTTAAATGGGTTGGTTGAAGAATTATAAGAAATGCTTTTGATAATGAAATTTAACTCTTATTCAGGTATCCCCTTTTATTTGAGTCCAAATGACATACTTGATTTGATTTAATCAAAATGTCCAAATTTTAGGAATAAAAATTGTGTGTTGGGATGTTATTTAAGTAGTATTTGGTTGATACAAATGGTTTTATTGGTGTGAATATGTTTTTGGGATGAATTCCCTTTTATAGTGATGGAGTAGTTTCATTTTTTATGTACAAAATAGTAAACACTATTATGTGGAATCCCATAAATCATGTTCCTCGAATAATGATCCATATTTGTTAAAATAGATGATATGAACTAAATATTTCATGATAATGGGTTATTGAAATGGTTTTATGTTATTTTTCTATTATCAGAAATGTCCATTCCCCTAGTAAACTCATTTTTCTCGTAATCACCGTGATTGATTTTAACTATTTTTATTCATCAGCAAGATAAAAAATTTTGGTGTCCATATAATTCACTATAAATTATGACTATTAAAATTATATATTCAATTTTAAAATTTAAAATCATAATTTTGAAATAAATTAATTATAAATTTATCACATAGACAGGATGTGACAACATGTTTTTAAAATTAAAATGTTAAAAAGCATAAAATTGTTTTTATTTATAATTTAAATTTGAAATTTAATAAAATAAACTATATTTGTGTTATAAATGTTCAATGTATCTAATTTTATATTATATCATTTCTAAAATATTCTTTAAATATATAAATAATTTAAACTAAATGGTAGTACTTTTTGAATATTATAATAGTTCATTATTTATCTAAATAAGATAAGTTGCAAAAAAATAACAAAAATTCACCCTAAAAAATTTTACATTCTAATTTCAAAAATCATTTTTAAAAAATATAATTTATTAAACTGGAAAAATTTATTTTCCAATTTGTTTCTCATAAAAAAGTGGTACGTATACATTTTTAAAAAATATTTATTTTAAATGGAAAATTGAATTTATTTATATATCATATATAGAAAACACATAATAAGATTATTATATAGTTAATTTTATAATAAATAAATATATATAATTCTTTAATACAATTCACCAAAAATAGTTTCATTATTTTATCAATATAAAGAAAATAAAAATTAAAAAATCTTTTCGGAAAATGAATTATTTATTTTAAAGTTGTTATTACATTTATTAAAAATTATTTTTGTAAAAATTGAATTAAATTTATATACATTAATAAAATATATTTTCAAAATTTAATTTATCTTATTCAAAATTTACAATCCTATATCTATGTGATAGATAGAATAATATTTTAATATATATATTAATTGTATATTTTAGTTCATAAAAACATTGTCATTCTTGTAAGAAAAGAAAATATCAATGTTTTATGTTTCAAAAACGTATCATGGGGTAGCATTAATATCATGAAACCGACAAATTTTTATTTTTTTAAAAAAATGAACTAATAAAAAGTTATTTTTTTGCACTTAAATCATAAATCAGAAATATCATTGTGTTAATATTTAATTTTAATTTCAACATAATAGTTCTTCGTTATTTTTTTTCTAATAGTACATTTATATCTTCTAATATAGATGCTCATAGGAGAATAATATTTATCTTGTATTTTAATTATAAACCTATTATATATTTCATTCAATTATCTGATTTTTTGAAAATTTTATAATAGAAAAAATCATCCATGTTTTATAATATCCTACGGTATGTGAAATATGTAGTGTAATGAAACATTTTTTAATAAAATTTTATGAATGAATAATGTGATTTTTTTTATTTATAACATGAATAAATAATTTACTAATAATGTTTGTTTCATTTTAATGAATAAAAAATTTCATTTTATAAATATGGATAGATAGTTTAATGAATAAAAATAGGTCTTACAACCTGGGGTGTTTCCTTTTCCTGTAAACTAATGTGAATCAATAAAATTTCTATTATAAATTAACAATGAAAATCGATATTATAAAATCCAAAATATTAAATAATCCTTTATATCTTGGATAGAACCTAGTAGATGATTTCTTCCATAGTAATATGCATGATGTTTTTTCCCTCAATCATTTATTTGAATTATGGTTCCTTAGTTCGATTTAGACATAAATGTTTATCGACAAAATCCTTTGAATGATTTATAATAATAATCCCATTTTCAACCAAATATTAAAACTATTATGGTTATGAAATTATATAATAAATTCATTATTTCTAATCAATCAAATATAGAAAATATATTTTGAGGTATTTTATTATGAAACCATCATTTCGAACTATTATACTTTCCTCCCAACTAATATATAATTTGACCAACATAAAACTAATTTAGTTTAATTTTGGATTTTTATGTTAATTTCCATAGTAATTTCAGGAACATAACTTGTTAAATATTATAGTTTGCAAATATATTAAATAAATTTTAAAAGTTCAAAAAGGCTATTTTATCATCTAGAACACACATCCCAATGAGAGTCAAACAATGTTTTCTTTTCAATCCAATTGTGGTGCATCAAGTTAATATTGTAGTAATATCAATGGAATATATTTTGTAGCTTATAACTGTAATGCCCCAACCCTAGAATCCCAGAGTCGGTGCATTATTACATATCATTGTCATGATCACAAAAAATCAAGTCTCAAAAGGCCGATTAGTTTAGTAACATTGGAAGTACTAGATACATTTCATATAGTTTAAATTACATCGCAAAATAGAAAACTACAACAACATTGTTTCTATATAAAACACTGATATCTCAATTAATATCCCTAAAGGTCAGTCACAATATTATTCTTCACATCCTGGGAAAAATAAATCATAGAAAGGGGTGAGCTTAGATGCTCAGTAAGGATAACATTATAACGGAAAATTTCAAAAATAATCATAAACATTTAAGGAAATGTATAATATTAAAAAAATAATTTAAACATGAAGTTTAACATAATATGGAAAAGATAAAATCAAATAATTACATTTAATTATTCACATGGACATTTTAATAGTCGAATAATCCAATTCAAATTCAATATCAATAGCCATTTTCATAATGATGGAATGTGTAATGCCAGACATTCATAACCATATAGTCAAGGCCTTGTACCAGGACTACAAAAAAGATTTTGTCAAGGCCTTATGCCAGGTCACTAGTTTGTCTCATGAGACCTATCGATTCATCGAAGAGATATAGCGGGCTCCATCCATCACTTACTATGTCCAATGCATTCCTCATATGAATTGGTTGAAACAGAATCATAACATTGGTATTAAAACTAGCATATGAAATGTCATTATTTTAACCAAAAACTATGAATGGTATAAAAATAGCACATACACAGACAAAAATAACTCATTCAGTACAATATGGAGTATTTTTTATAATAGATCAACCTCAATAAATAATAATGAATGATATTGGGATAGATTTAAATAATCATCAAAACTATTTGAGAGAAATATCCCTTTTTTTCATGGAAACATATGAAAGTCTCACTATTTATCAAGAACCCATTTAAAATAGATTTTTTGAATAAATGTGTCCCATACCACTTTGATACTTTTAAAAAGAATTTTATTTCTAAAACATTAACATCCATATAAAAAATCCTTAAAACCATTTTTAAAACATGGACATTAATGGGAAAGATTTAGAATAATAAATCTTAAAAACATTTTAAAATGATATTTTAATTAGGGTTCTCAACCAAAATAGAGACACTTGAATAAAAAAAATGACCTAATAAAAATATTATAATATCATGGGAATACATGGTTAATGATATACTATGTCAAAGTACATTATATACACCATATAAAAGTGAATTTGCATATAACAACAAAGAAGTCCCAATGGAATATAAATTGAGATGAAATCTTTTATAAAAAACATATCCTTCAGATCGGGATAAATCAAAGACATAATTATGTTTGAAAATTTTAAATAAACTCAATGTTATTGGATATTCAGTGTAAATAAATCAGAGGATATTCACACATATTCTTGTGAAAAAACACCAATGAATTGGATGTTTAACATAATAAATTGAGATTGAGTTAAAATTACTCTTATGAAGTTCATATCGATGACTTGAGAAATTATCAATGGGGTGACTATGTGTATTAAAAGTATATATACATAAAAGGGAGTAGAAATGAATAGACAAATAATAAATAGTTATTCCACAAATAATCATGGAGTAAAATAATCAATGAAGTATGTGTAAAGACGCATGAGTGGAAATTGAAATTTGAAATTCCCTTACCAATTTGATAACTTACGAAACATACATTCCATTAAAGATGGATCATTAAATTAAGATGTAATTAATCTTAAATTTATGTATATTAAATAAATAATACAATCATTGTGTAGTATGTATACAACACAAAAAGAAAAAATAGTGGCAGTATGGCATGAGTCTCACAGAAATAGGAAGTGGGATGAAAACCCTTACATCATTGTAAACAATCAAGTCATATGGAAAAAGGTTAATAACATCCAAATGAATCAAAAAATACCATGAATATAAATAGAATAGTGATAATATATATATCAAATGACAGTACACAGTACACCACATTTAATAAATAAGTGGTGAACAATGGAAATCTCATGGAATTAAAAGTGAGATAAGAAACCCCTTACTTTGTAAATTTCCTTGGTCGAGGGTAGGTTAACCTTCTATATAATTGTGAAATAATTGTTATTATATTATACAAGAATCATATACATTAATATGATATCATATATGATATATTAATATTGCATTTTTAATAATATTTTGGTATTATCATTGTCTCTGCTGTTAACTGATTTGTTTCCCTTTATATAATTTGTTTCGTAAGTAGTGTTCTTATGAATAGGATGTATCTTATTCATATTAAGAATTATACTATGTATTTAAAAATTATTTTTAATCATCTAATAAAAATTATTCTTGAATGGATTATAATGGAGAATGAATCTCGTCGCGTTCATGGATATGGTAATATGTACATACGCATGAGCGACAATATCATTCTTTTGATATTAAAATAATTTTTAATTAGATGGTATATTATATATACAGAATCATTATCATGATATATTTATTATTTAAATCAATTATACATCATTGTTAAACCCATCCAAATAATAATGTATTGAATAAAAATTACACCACGACGTGGACAAGGAAAGTCGTACGTGCGTAGGTATGGTGACATGTCATTCAATGGATGGATAGAATAATGAATATGGTTGTACCATATTTATAATAACATCAAAATATATAAAAGATACTGGATTTATTATTTTATAATGTAAACAACATTGAAAGTTTATGTGGATGAAGAAAGGAACTTAAAAGAGGTGATGAAATATTTACCTCTTCTTCGGGTTCTTCTTTTTTATATGATCAAAAGGGCTACATAGGATGGCTTTATGAGTAAAGTAAATCCTCAAGGATGAATAGAAGATAGTTGAAAGTGTATTTGGGGTGAGGTAGTCTGAGAAAAAAGGATTTGAAGTTGTCAATTTGAGGGAAGGGGGAGTGCACTTTTATAAGAGGGGTGAGGGGCACCATAGGAAAAGCTAGAAACATTATTTTATAATAAATTCATTTTCGGATTCTAATGGCTCAAAAATGAATTATCTAAAGTATAACATGGTGATGGGTCAAAAATAACTCAACCAATAGGTTTTATACAGGATTCGGTCACTATATTAACCTTATCTTTTATATTTAACTCTTAGTTAAATAGTTTGAAATTTACCATGTCTCGTTATGTTTTTATATTATATGTTTAATGAACATACCATATACATGAAAACGAACCCCAAGTGGTTAATTAATGAGAAAACTATAATTATATATTACTTTTTTCTAAACCTTATATTTTTAGGAATATAATATCAAATAATATTATAATATTTGGTTTAAAAATGATTTTATTTATATTTTGACAGTATTTTGTTTTTTGTTTTTTCTAAATTCATAAAAGCATTATTACTTCGAAAACAATTCATCTAACCAACCCTAACATGTCATATTAACCAATAAAATTAGTTTAAATCATAAAAAGTCTCAAATTAAATTTATTTTGATATCTATAATATCAAATATTTTAATATTTCATTAATTAGGTAATTACTGCATCATCATTGTGTCATAGATAAAATAAATTATTTAATTTCTAAAAAATATAAATAAAAAATCATTATGTAGGAAATATTTTTATCTTTCTAATTAATATTTATAATTGATTATTTTTTATTTATAACCCTATATTAAAAATGTTTTAGTTATTTAGCTTTGAATTTAACACTTTTAACTTTTCATTGATTTAAATAACAATAAATGTCATAATCTAATCCAAGTGGACCTAAAGGATCATATTTTATTCCAAAAGTTGTTTTTTGTCTAATTACACTTATCCAATAGAATTAGTACATGTTTTTGGGTAATAGTAATATCATTTTTACCCTTAATTACCCTATTTACTTTTTACCGTGGTAAATAAAAGTCAAAAGTTACTAATCAACAAAAATATTTTTATCTTATCAAACCACATTTTACATACTGATATCAACTTGATCTCCCAAATTTTTAAAATTTAATTCACAGAATTGGTAAAATTGCTTTTTATTCATATTTGTAAATCCTCATAGGATGTGGGTAAAAGACGATTAAAAAGTTCCATAAATTGTTTATATATCTAAAATTATTAAAAAGCAATTCCAATTAATTACATAAATATTACTTATCTATTATTTATCTATTTTGACCTACAAATAAATTTAAATAAATTAAATAAAATTTTAAATAAAAATTCGTTTTTAAACTATAGCTCAATGTTTCTCAATATTCATCAAAAAATGAAAGTTTTCAGAAAAATAACAAAATTCACTACAAGGTAATTTCAATATTATGAATGAAAAAATGAAGTCCATTTTGAATAATAAAATTTATGAAATTTGAAAAAGTGGGTATTACTATTCAAAACGGCTAGTTTGATTGGTCGCAGTGTGTTAGAAGCTCAAAGTTGCGTACAATGCAAGCTATTGCATTATTAGAAGGGAAACATTCTTTGGAAGATTGGGGTGTTAAATTCTTCCCCACTATTGTAATCTTCGTCCCCACAATTTTTAAAATTTGGTTTTGGAACGTAATTAGAAGTCCCACATCTAAAAATGCGTCAGTAAAACTATAACTTTAATAGAATGAAAGAGAAGTACAAAGGTCACCCAAGATAACCTATACTAGGATTATATGTAAGAAAACAAGGATATGGAAGATAAACTAAGTGTCAAGTTCTGATGGAGAGGGATAGAAGACATGATGAAGAGAAAGTTAACCCCAAGAAAACCACAATCTTGTGATGGGACAAACAGTCATTAGTTTCCTAGTAGGAAAAGTAAATGGAAAATGTTTTTTTATTTTTAGTTACATTTCATAAAGATGAGGAATTTATTTATGAGATTGACTAAAAACATAAAGAGGTATACTTACTTTTTAATTTTTGTTTTGATTGTTTAATAAATTTCTACCATTAACTCAATTTTTTTTCAAACGGTGAGTATTCAAGATGACTTGGTCACACCAGAAGTGCTAGAATCATCTTCTAGAGAATAACATGATCCATAAATGATAAACAATATATTTACTTTGTCTTTAGAGATTAATCAAAACCAAAATGGTTAGTACAAGATCACATGATCCCCCAAAAGGATATTCCTTTGGAGAATGAAAAACTAATCATAATTTATAAAATTAAACCAACAATTCCCCAGAGTTAGATAAATATTATTCAATAAACAATTCACCATAAAATCCTTCAATATAATCCCAAGTAATATTGAAACCCAAACCATAGACGAATTTGGTTATGTAGACTTTCACGTTAAATTTTATCTCCAAATGACATCGACTACTCTTAAAGTTGCATACTTTATTGTAATTAACCTAATCACATGTTCTCTATCATAGGTTAATCATTTCAATAAATAACCCAAATCACTGTACATCCACAATAATAACATAGATAAAAAAACATCATTACTCCTCAAATGAAATCCCTTAGTATACTATTTTCATTAGGCATATATTTTTCCCAACCGAGTGAATGTCTTCAAAAATAACATTTATCACTTAATCAACAAATCACTTTCTGATAGTAAGGGTACACATTTCTTAAGACATAATATCATAAATCAACTAACTATTGATCAATAAAATCATTTAACAAAAAATAATTAGTCACACTAACCAAGGACTTCACGTAGTCTAGGGGTAGGTGATAAATCCCAATCGCACTCCAGTTGTGGGTTCGATTTCCACAACATTGTCCAACACGAAGGGTTAACACATGGTCTGTGTGTTTTTCATTTTCACAAACTATATTATATAACATTACCAAAATTAGGTAAATTCCTCAAAATAACCAAAATATAATTTAACCACAAATGTTATCTCGTACCTTGAATTTTCATCCCAAAATATAACAACTTTTAATTTCCTCAAACACAATGATCATATAAAACAAAATTGTTATTTATAACTATATCCACAAGAAAAAAGAGAATTCTTCCTCCAATATCAATTTCACATGACAAACTTCAAGGTTACAAATACATGAGAAAATTATTCCAAAGTAATCCTATCAACAAGGAGCACT
The DNA here is from genome assembly GCA_963277665.1 of Viscum album. NCBI lineage: Eukaryota > Viridiplantae > Streptophyta > Magnoliopsida > Santalales > Viscaceae > Viscum > Viscum album. The sequence continues at coordinate 1,750,165,237 of OY728157.1, read as the reverse complement.
AATAATTTTAAACATTTCTCCTACCATTTATTTCTACATAACTTATTCATTGACCAATAAAATATCATATAGAATAGGGCATTCACTCGGGTAATGTCCAGGTTCCCTAAATTTACGCAAATGACTGTAAATGGATTCTCAGGACCGTTTTTATTTTCATCCATAGTACTCTTCATTTTTCCTCGGCAATTATTTATTTTACGTCATTCTTTCCCACTCGTAAAGCATTTATTTGTTCCATTGAGACACTTCCTGGGTGTCTCCTTCCACTTTTCCTGTGTGATGGAAATTGAGGATTCTTTTCTACATGGTCACCACTATTGGAGCTCTTATCATTCATCACCTTTATCTTCTTTGTTTAGTATGGGAGCTGGTTAATATATATGTTATTGATCGTATTTTTGGAAAAATGATTTTGCATGAACACAATAACTTTTACACATATCATCATTCCATTTTGTTGCTCATTTCCAAAACCATTCCCACCTTTTACATCATGCTCAAAGTTACTATGACTTCCTTGGAATATATCCATTGACTTAAACCAGAAACAATTATGTGAGTAAAAGTAGTCATAAAATAATTTAGAGAATATCATGACACCATATTCTCAATTTGAAACACCTTAGGATTAACCAAGGTAATTTATTCTCATCTTAAATTAAAATCATTCAAATATCTTTGTAATGAAAATGTAAATTATACTAAGCATATCCCTCAAAGTTGTCGTAACCAAGAGTGCAGCAAGTCCCATTTTCGTGCACCCGTTCCCATTCGAGTCTATCTAAAAGAGGTGTTTTCGAGTTTTACCCTAAGGTATATATGTGCCTGAGCCGCCTCTACCTACTCGTATCCAGACAGGGATATATTTCTTCGAAAACTAAAAAAATCTATACAGTACCAAAATTTTAGGAAGTTCTTGTATACTAATCTTCAAAGTCTATCTTAGGGCCATGTGCTCTAAAAAGAGTTTATCTAAATCTAGTTTACAAGGTTTGTACTAAACTATCTCTGATACCAACTGTAATGCCCTGACCCCAGAACCCCAGTGTTGGTCCATTATTATGTATCATTTTCATGGTCATAAAATATCATTTCTCGAAAGACCGATTAGTTTAATAGCCTTGGAAGTACTAGATACATTCATAATGTTTACATGACATAATAAAATGGAAAACAACAACAACATTGTTTCCATAGACAACACTAAGATCCCATAGAATATCCCTGCAGGTCAGTCATAATATATTTCTTCACATCCAAGGAAAAATAAAACATAAAAATGGGTGAGCTCAGATGCTTGGTAAAGATAACATTATAACCGAAACATTCATAAATAAATATAAACATTTAAGGCAATGTATAAGACAAAAACAAAATAATTTTAATCTGGATCTTTATCATAATACGGAAAAGATAAAATCAAATAATTCCTTTTACATATTCAATGGATATTATAATAGTCGAATAAAAACAAGCAATATTAATAGCCTATTTCATAATGAAGTAATGCATAATTCCATACTTTCATAACATCACAGTCAATGCCTTGTGCCAAGACAACAAATAAGATTTTGTCAAATCCTTGTGCCAAGACGCTAGTTTGTCTCATGAGACCTACCGATGCATCGAGGAGCCATAGTGGGCTCCACCCATAACATACAAATCTCAATTCATTCCTCGTATAAATATTTGAAACATAATCTGAACATTCGTATTAAAACTAGTATACGAAATTTCAATATTTTAACCACATCCCATGAATGGTATAAAAATAGCACATCCATAGTCAAACATAGCTAATTCAATACAATATGTAAAATTTTATTATAATATATAAACCTCAATAGATAATAATGAATGATATTGACCGAGATGAAAATAATCATCAAAACTATTTGAGAGAAATATCCGTCTTTTTCATGAAAACATTCAAAATTTTCAATATTTATGATGAAGCCATTTAAAATAGATTTTTTGAATAAATGTTTCCCATACCAGTCTGAGAAATTTAAAAGGAATTTTAATTTTAAATCATTAATGTCCATATAAATAAATCCTTAAAAACATTTTTAAAACATGAACATTAATGAGAATGATTTAGAATAATAAATCATTAAAACATTTTAAAATGATATTTTAGTTAGATTTCTGAACCACAAGAAAGACACTTGAATAAAAATAACTAAGATAATGAAAACATTATGATATGATGGTAATAAAGGGATTCATGATATACTATGTAAAAATAAATTAAATACGCCATATAAAAGTGAATTGGCATATAAAAACAAAAAAGTCTCAATGGAATATAAATTAAGATGAAATCTTTTATAAAGATCATATCATTGGGTTAAGGATAAATCAATGACATAGTTATGTGTGAAAAATATAAATAAACTCAATATTATTGGATATTCAGAGTAAATCAACCATATTATATTCACACATATTCTTGTAAAAACAACACCAATGAATTTGATGTTTAACTGAATAAATTGAGATTGAGTTAAAATTACTCTTATCATGTTCATAACGATGACTTAAGAATTTATAAATAGAGTGATTATTTGTATCAAAAGTATATCCACGTAATGGGGAGGGAAAATTACTATACAAATAATAAATAGTGATTACACACATAATCATGGAGTAAAATTATCAATGAATTATGCATAAAGCTATATGAGTGGAAATTGAAATATGAAATTACCTTACCAATTTGGTAACATACGAATCATACATACCATGAAATATGGATCATACAATGAAGATTTAATTACTAATAAATTAATGTATATTACACAAATAATACAATCATTGTGCAGTACATGCACCACACAAATGGAAATAGTGGCAGTATGGCATGAATCTCACAAAAATAAGAAGTGAGACGAAAACCATTACATCATTGTAATAAATCGAGTATTACTAGGAAATGTTAATAACAACCAAATGAATCACATAATAACATGAATAAAAAGTGAATCATGGTAAAATATATATCAAATGATAGTATACAATACACCACATTTAATAAATATGTGTTGAACAATGAAAATCTCACAGAATTAAAAGTGAGATAAGAAACCCCTTACTTTTTGATTTTCCTTGGTCGATGGTAGGTTATCCTATTGTATAATAGTGAAATAATTGTTAATAAATTATACAAGAATTATATACATTAATATGATATCATATATGATCTTTTAATATTTCTTTGTTAATAATATTTTAGTTTTATAGTCATTTTGGGTGTTACCAGATTCGTTTTCCATTATATGCTTTGTAACGTAAGTAGTGTGTGTTATCAATAGGATGTATATTATTCATATTAAGAATGATATTAAGTCTTTGAACATTATTTTTAATCATCTAATAAAAACTTGTCTTCAATGGTTTACGATGGGGAATGAATCTCATCGCGTTCGTGGAGACGGGAATCCGTACGTACGCACGAGCGACAAAATAATTCTTATGATATTAAAATAATATTTAATTGGATTGTATATAATATATACAGAATCAATATCATTTTATATTTTTTATTTAAATCAATTACACATCATTATTATTCCCATCCAAATAATAATGTATTGAATAACAATTACACCACGACGTGGAGACAGTAAGTCATACATACGCACGTTTGGTGACATGTCATTCAAAGAATGGATTGAATAATGAATATGGTTGTAAAATATTTATAAAAAATCACATTTTATAGAAGATATTGGATTTATTATTTTATAATGGAAACAATAAATAAATAGTAAGTGGATGAACATCAGAACTTGAAAGAGGTGATGAAATATTTACCTCTTCTTAGGGGTCTTCCTTATGATTTGATCAAAAGTGCTCCTTAGGTTAGCTTTATGACTAAAGGAAGGCCTCTAGGATGAATAGAGTATAGTTGAGAGTGTACTTTGGCAGAGGTTGGCCGAGAAAAATGCCTTTGAAGGTGTGACTTTGAGGGAAGGGGGAGTCCCCTTTTATAAGAGGGGTGAGTGGGACCTTAGGAAAAGATAGAAATATTATTTAATAATAAAAAAATTTCGGTTTCTAATGAAAAAATAATAATTATTTATAAAATAAGGTGGTTATGGGTCAAAAACCACTCAAAAAATAGATTTTAGATAGGTTTGTGTCACTATATTAACCTTATCTTATATATTTAACTCTTAGTTAAATAGTTTGACATTTACCATGTGTCTTTGTATTTTTATATTATATGGTTAATAAACATACTATATACATCCAAGAGAACTCTATGTGGTTCATTAATGACACACCTATCATTATATAAGTATTTTGACCAAACCTTATATTTTTAAGTATATAATATCAATTAATAATATAATATTTGTTTTAAAAACTTTTTTATGTCAATTTTGACGCTATTTGGTATTTTTTTCTAAATTCATGACAACATTGTTATTTCACAAATACTTCATCTAACAAACCCTAACATGTCATATTAACCTATAAAATTAGTGTAATTAATATAATTTATCAAATTATATTTATTTGGATATTTATAATATCAAATATTTTAAAATTTTATTAATTAGGTAATTACTACATCATCATTGTGTCAGAAATAAATTAAATAATTTAAATCATAAAAAATATAAATAAAATACCATTATGTAGGATATAGTTTTAGATTTCTAAATAATATTTATAATCAAATTTATCTTATACATAATCCTATGTTAAAATTATTTAGTTATTAAGCATTGAATATAACATTTTTAACTCTTCTTTGAATTAAATATTAATAAATGTCCTAATCTAATCCAACTAGGCCTGAAGGATCATATTTTATTCATAAGGTTGTTTTTGGTCGAGATAAACTTATCCAATAGAATTAGGACATGTGTTAGGGTAATAATAATATCATTTTTACCCTTAATTGGCCTATTTACTTTTAACCGTGGTAAATAAAAGTCAAAAGATAATATTCCCCAAAAATGATTTTTATATTATTGAACCAAATTTTACATACTGATTTAAAACGTGTCTCTTGGAATTTGAAATTAAATTCACAGAAGTGGTAAAATTAAGTTCTATTCAAATTTTCAAATTCTTCTAGGAGGTGGGTAAAAGATGGTTAAAAAGTTCAATAAAATATTTACATATCTAAAATTATTATAAACTAAGTCTAATGAATTAAATTTAACATATATAGGTAATATGTACTATTTTGATCTAAAATTTATTTAAATTAAATAATTAATTATTTAAATAAAAATTTACTTTTAAACTATAACTAAGTGTTTTCCAATATTCATAAAATATTGAAAATTTTCCGAAAAATACCAAAAATTTACCGTAAGCTAATTTTGATAATAAGAATCAAAAAAAGAAGTCCATTTTGAAAGATAAAATTTATAAAATTGTAGAAAGTGGTTATTACTTTTCATAATGGCTAGTTTTATTAGACGCGGTGTGTTAGAATCTCGAAGTTGTGTACAATGAAAGATATTAAATTATTCAAAGGAAAATGTACCATGAAAGCATGGGGTGTTACAATAACATCTAGGTGGATAGTTTTTAGATTCTACATATACATTATAACAACCAATTTTGTTCATAATATGGAAACCACACCCTCTATACAATAAAATAATTTCATGTTTTTTCAATATTTATAATTATACTTTGTTTTTTCACTAATGTTTTATCATACTAAAATGATATTATTACTAAATAAATCACCAATAATAATTATACACATATTTGATACAAACAGATATTCCATAGATTCATGCACTATTGAATTTTCTTAAAATAAAATTCAATAGACACTATATTTGAAAAAAAAACATTGATGACCCAATATTAATACATAGTTTTATATAATTTTATTATTTATTTATTATCTCTCAAAAATAACCATCATAGAAACAGATGTTTCCTTATAATTGAAGATCTGGTGTAACTAATCATATTCATATATAATTTCTTTAACATGTCTCAAAATATCAATAATAATAGTTTATTCTACCCATAATAGATAATAATTTATTTAATAAAAATAAAATCATATGAAATTATGAGATCATATACTCACTAATTTGTAACAAATATATTAGTCATAAAGGGTTTTAATCATTTATATATTAGAGAATATGAAAAAATTAGGAATACATGTATAGAAGAATAAAAAATTAGGTGGATTAAAAAATCATCATTGAAGGATATTTAACATAAAATTGAAAATAATATAGCATGATAAAGGATTATAGAAACATGATACAATAAACATGATATACTTAGCATAGTCATATATAAATCCAACATGTAATAAAAATGTTAATATGTTTTTGTAAAATTATAAACTATGTAAAATATAACCATCGGAATTTTTGATCATTTATGTAATCTTAAACAGAAATCATGTCCTTGAATAATATTGTGAATAAATCTAAACCAAAATCATTTTCATACACTATCTGGTGAAACATATTTATCATCAATCATGTCCACACATAACTGAATTCTTTCAAGAAATATATAATCATAACCAAGACTTTATGAATTTATATATAACATTAGTAATCACATAATAATAATCATTATTTATATTCCTGAAAATAATTGATCATAAAACATACCATGAAGATAAAATGTTATGTAAATAGGTATTGTATCATTTTTATATGGTATCACATAAAATTACCTCTGGGGTTATATATTTTTAATAAAAAAAGAAACAACTTATTTAGAGTATTTAAAAATTGAATTTATATAATGATTGATAATAAAATAGTTGTTTTGGATAATGTTATTCATATATATAGTGTAATATTAGTATGATAATGAAGGTGAATACATTATTATTAAACAATTTATTAAATTTTGATAAAAACTTAATCTTATATGTATGTTTGAAAAAAATTTAAAATATGATTTCATGAAAATTAAATTATAAAACATCACTTATAAAGTAATAAAAAATGCATTTTGAAATGAAATATGTTTAATTCCAAAAAAATTGTTGAGTTAAAGAGAAAAAAATCAAGTTAATTGAATATAATTTTTAATAGTTTATCATATAATTATTGAAATAATGATCTCAATAATGGAAATAAAGAGTCTTTTGGAAGGGTCGTACTGGATATTTTGAAAATAAAAGGGCATAATAGCATATATTTGGTTCCTGTGGGTACAATTACAATATAAATACACACGCACACACCATACACATAGGCCATAAAGTAGACCTTATCACTCCCTAGGGATAACCAATTCATAGAGCCTTATATATTCATCACATAGCCCGATGGATAAGAGTTCATGAAGCCAATTACATGGCCAAAAGGCACACAATTTGGCCAGAAGGCCGAGTGCCACATCATGCCTGCATCATGTCTATATCACTACAACCATGATTCTTCCCTAAATCATTCCTCCGTCATCACCTGCTTACATCATGCATGCATCCCCACCTACCTACTGAAATACGCTCCGACACGGGTTTGCACCTGAGTCAGATGCAGAGTCATGGGAAACCTCTAATACTGAGGCACACCACAACATCATGGAACAAAAATACATTATGTATTAAAAAATAGAGGGAAATAATATTGGAAATAAAAAGTACGAATTCCAAAGAGAATGTGTTATGAAAATTAGGATAGAAAAGTAATATTTTTATAAATAAACAATTATATTGAAGAAGAAGAATTTTTTTAAAAAATATTTATTCTTCTAAATGAATTAAATTTCTAAAATTTAATATCAACGTGTCATAATGTACAAAAACATTGAAAATCCATGTGATAAGTGGAATTTTTATGACTCAAGGAAATTTTTCGAGTAATGAAAAACCCTGAACACGTTGGAATAATACGAATAAAATATATTTTACTGAATTATTCATCAAAAGGCATAAAAATAATACGAATTATTTTTATCATAATTGAGATTAATTTTTAATCCACATTTATTTTAATCAAATTATTTTAAAATAAATTCATTGTGTAGTATATGAACAACACAAAAGAAGAAAAATAGTGAAAATGGGAAATATATCTCGGAATTGGAATTGATATGATAAAATAAGTAAATTAGATATCATCTTGGAAAAAACTCTATAATCCCTAATATAGTATGAATAAAAATAATGAGTAAATTATTTTGTAAACATGTTGAAATCAATTATTTTATTACTTTTTAAATCGGTTTATTCATTAAAAAATGATCAATATTTTAGTTTCATTTGTATTTGATAGTGATTCAGATTAGTTTAGAAAAATAATATAAATTCAATGTTGATTTTTACTATTTGATTCCACATTGACCAGTACTAGTAGTTTTAACGTATTTTAAAATAATTAAAAAAATTACAAATAATTTCGTAATTTTGTACATGTAGAGTGTTAGTTATGATTCATTATTAAGAAATCAGTATTGATCATTATTTAAAATATTATAAGGATGAAAGGAGTACTATTTATAACGTACGTTATTTTCAGAGAATGGAAGTTTTATATTATTAGAATATTATTCAATTTAGAAATTCCATATTAATTCTTTATATATATTAATATAACCATTTATGTAATGATGTCATGAAAAATGTAATATTTCGTTCATGGAGGTCATAGTCCACACATAAAAATATTAAAATTTTCATTTGTAAGATTATTAGAGGAATATATAAAATGAATTTTATATAAACATAATAATTATTATGTATAATAATCACAATTATATTGTTTGTCGGAGTGGATACTCAAGAGGGGGGTGAATTGAGTTCCAATTAAAATTTTCTGTTAAAAACAATGTTGATTAAAAATCCCCCTATTTCAAAAACAGATTAAACTGTAGTGAATTTATACAGATTATAAAGGTTCAATTAGTATCTCAAAAATTGATTAGTTCTCAGATAACTTAATCTTATGATTAAATTAACCTTTGAAACTAACTTACTGGTCTATAATAAATATAAACACTTGCGAGTTTAACTATCAAAGTAGCTTTGAAAATAAATTATATTTCAATGTAATAGCAGAGGAATATGAAATAAATATGTATAGTATGGATAAAGTATGTAGCTACGAACACAGAGAATTAACCAAGAGGTTCAGTCTCAAGTCGAGACTTAGTCCTCTCAAAAGTTTATATAAAAATGATCCACACCCTGGATCGGGGTTAACAACAGTGAACACACTGTCCAGGTCACAAGAACTCTACCACAGTTCTACGTGGAAAAACAAACAACAGCAGCCAGCTGTCCAGGTCACAAGACCTCTACCACTATCCACAGTGGGAAATGAAGTGTAAAAGGTTTGCTGAGGATTTACAGATCCTCCAGTGAAAGCACAGGAGTCAGTGTGTGTGTTCAATACAGCAGATAACACACACTGCTCAAAATGTAGAATAAATAAATCACAGAGCAGAGATGTAGAGTTTAGAAATGGCTCTAGTGATTTCAGTGTAGCACTGGACTCGTTTTGGAATTGATCAGAAGTGATTCTGAGTCCTCTTCTCGATTTTGTTTGAGAAGCAGAGTGTCGTATGCTTCAGGTTCACAGGCAGTGAGATGTAGTCGATGAAGCTCTTCGATATTCTTTTATATGCATAGAACTCTTCTTGAGTAGGCTTGATTGTATATATGATTCTGTCTTGCTTTATTCTTCTTGTATGCAAAGAGCTCTTCTTGAGTATGTCGTATGTCTTCCTTGTCTCTATGTGTGTTGTCTCACTTCTCTTCAGCAAAGTCTTCTTGTATTTATGTCACGTGCTCCGTAGGACAGAAAAGGTTTCCTTTCCGCAGGTACGAGGTACGGTTTCCTGACATCCAACAACCTTTATTAATTAATTGTCAGGGTATTAAAATATAACTAATATGACCGTTGGTTAGAATAAATAAAGATAAAGATAAAGAAATTCAAACAGTTGTTTATGACTGTTTAAGTGATCAGTAGGTCATCAGCATTAGAGTAATGATCGGTGACTCAGATAGATCATCATCGGTCTGTCATCTGATCGGTGAGTCATTTGCATCGGTGACTCATTTGCATCGGTGAGTCATTTGCATCGGTGCGTCTGATCGATCGGTGCGTCTTATGGATCAGTGAGTCTGATGGATCGGTGAGTCTGATGGATCGGTGAGTCTGATGGATCGGTGAGTCTGATGGATCGGTGAGTCTGATGGATTGGTGAGTATGATGGATCGGTGAGTCTGATGGATCTGTGAGTCATTTGATCGGTGGCTCATTTGCATCGGTGAGTCATTTGCATCGGTGAGTCAGTTGATCGGTGGCTCATTTGCATCGGTGACTCATTTGCATCGGTGAGTCATTTGATCGGTGGCTCATTTGCATCGGTGACTCAGATTGGTCAGCATCGGTGAGTCAGTTTGATCAGTGCGACCGTTGTCCTTTGATATTGGATCAGTGCTTCTGATGTCTGTTGAATGGATCGGTGCTTCCGATGTCTGTTGAATGGATCGGTGCTTCCGATGTCTGTTGAATGGATCAGTGCTTCCGATGTCTGTTGAATCCAGAAGACTTCCAACATACTTTGTAAGTCAATAAGCATAGACACAAACATGATAACAGATTCATTTTCAGATTGTAATTATGTTTATGAGAAATCAAACCAGATTAAGCATTAATGGTATGTGATGATTTGTGATTATTAAAACATCAAACATAGACATGAAATCAACAATCTTCCAGAGGTCTCAACAATCTCCCCCTTTTTGATAATCACAAATCTTTATCATTAAATATAAATAATATGATATATCATTAATAAAAACATAATGAGAATTAAACCATAAGAAGAATAAATATAAAGAGATATATAAATCTCCCCCTTAATTTAGATTACCCGTATATATTATAAAGATTTCTCCCCCTGAGATATATACATCTTTTCTCCCATAAAGTATTCTTGTTCTTCTCCCTTAAAGTATTCTTGTTCTTCCCCCATAAATTATTCTTGTTCTTCTCCCATAAAGTATTCTTCTTCTTCTCCCCCTTTGGGATAATCAAAAGGGAGGGAAAACAGATAAGAGAAAGTGAAAGTAAAAGCAGTCAGCAGAGAGTAGAGATAAAAAAAAATATTTGATAAAGTACAGATTATTACAAGTAGCACATTGTTCACCCCATCAAAAACAATACACAACTATTTGGTGGGATACAATGGGGCTTTGACTTTGTCTTTGGGATCAATAGTGGGTAAGTTTGAAGGCTTGGAGACATGCTGGTCTTGGTGAATCTGAAGAGGTGGTAGGACAACTCGGGCAGGTGTAGGAGCAGGTACCACAGAGGGTTGTTGTTGAGAAACAGGAGCTGATTGAGGAGCTTGCTGAGGAACTGGTCTTAATTGAGAGAGAGCTTGAGCAACAGATAGCTGATTTGGAGCTATATCAGAATCACTGAGAGGTTCAGAAGTAGGAAGTACTATAGTAGTGGCATGTGCATGAAAATAGGGCTTCAAAAGACGAATAAAGTCCTGAATGGCTTCTGCTCTATACTTCATAGCTTTTTCAAAATCATATTTATTCTCCATGAACTGTTCCAAGGAAGGGACAAAATCTTGCAACTGATGAACTTGAGTTTTGAAGGCCTCAATGACTGGAGGTAATTTCAGATTCTCTGCCAACACCTTGAAGCTTGCAGTCATCTCATGTTTTGTATAAATCTTAGAAAAGTAATTATCAACTTTCTCTTGGATCTCTTGCAGGGCTTTCTTAGCATCTGCTGAATATACCAATGCCATCTTATGACTGTTATCACAGAGTTCTTTCATCTTCCTCAAAGATTCTAAGTCAAGAATTTGTCTAATAGCAGCTAACTCATCATGCACAACTTCTCTTGGAGCTTCTATCTCACGGGTAGTGATCTTGGTTATCTTGCATGTACTGGCTTGGCTAACTATGTGAGTTAACTCAGCTTTCAACTTCCTCAGGTCAGACTTGTTGAGATGTTCAATCAAATTTCTCAAAACTTCCATCATACCAGAGATGGTTGATCGGAATTCGCATGATATAGATACCAGGCCGGTGTGAAGATCCTTTATAGTCTGATTCAAAAAGGCTATTTGCCTGCCAATAAGTTCACTAGTATTGGCTAGGTCTGGCTTCACAGCATTAGATACTCTCTGTGAGAAGGCTACCAAAGAATTTTCAGAAACTTGTAGAGACACTTGAGTAAGAGCATTAGAAACTTCTTCTCTAACTATGGTTCTCACAGCAGTTAGCAATTCAAACTTAAACTTATCAAGATCAGCTTGAAAGATTCCTGAACCAGGTAAATTATTATTGGTAGGATCAACAGTAGGAATAGACCTTGCTTCTCGTGGGAGGTTCCTCTTCACAGCTGCAGCAGATTCTGGCATTGCTTCTTCATCTTCAGAATATTCTAAGCCCAACACAGCATAACCAGGTTAGTCATCCCAAACAGTAGCACACAGGGTGTATTTTGGTTTCTCATAGCTTGTTGTTCCACTGATTTTTGGTGAATCATCCTTTCCACTGATATGTATTTCTTGTACTGATTGAGGTGATTCCATTTGATCTTCAGAAAGACCATCCACTGGTCTGTTTTCACCATCAGCAACAGCCTCAACTTCATCAGCACGTCCATCATCACTCTTCTCAGAAGCTTCACTGTGATATTCTTCAGTGTCAGAATCTTCTTCATCACCAAGAATAGGTTCTGATTCTGGTAGGGCTAAGGGTGGACTAGCAGGTCCAAATTCTATTCTTCTTTTGGGACTGGCAGTGTCAGGATCACTCCTATCATCAGGAGATGACATACTTCCTTCCTCAGTCGCAGCTTCTTCTTGCTCTTGGGTTTCGGTGGCCCCATCCTTTCCTTCTTCTTGCTCATCATGATCAGAATAAATTGGTTCCTCATTTGGTTTCAAGCCAGGGTCTCTCAAATCCTTTGGCCTCTTGCCATGATCTATGGGATTGTAGTCTTCATACAATTTATCTTCATCTGCAACCCATCACTTCTTCCATGGATTCCAATTTATTTTCATCCTCTTGCAGATCTCTTTGTTAAGACAGAAGGTATGATCTGTTTCATTAACTTCATCATCTTCATCAAGACAATCTAGATTCTTGAGCATTGTAGATATCATCTTTGAATAAAACAAGGCAGTGGCTTTCTTGGATGGTTTTATCATTCCAGCTATGTGTACCATCACATATCTACACAAATTGATATTCTCATGTGTTTTCAGAAGAAACAACAGGAAAACATCCTGGTACTTTACAGTAGCAAAATCTCCTCTCCTAGGGCAAAGTTGGTGCTGAATAAACTTGAAAAGAAGTCTGCACTCACCATCTAATTCTGAAGCTGTGATTCTTCATGACTCTATGTTTCCTGTTAGAAGCTCCGGAGCTAATTCATAAGAGAAGTAATCAGATGTTGGAGGAATAATCCCAGCATAATCCTCATACCGACCTTCATGAGGTACGTTCAAGTACTCAGTCCACTGCTTAGATGAGAAGGATATTTTCTTTCCTTTTATCACAGACGACATCCTGGCAGCCTCCACACCATCTAAAGTGATTTCCAGATTCATATAGAACTCATGTACCAGATTCGGGTAGTCTATTCGAGTGTTGTTAGAAAACCAGTCTATCCATCCTTGCGATTCAAGAACTTGCAGCAATACTGACTTACTTGACAAAAGCCAGGCAGAGTTTACTTCTTTTTCTACAGCAACAATCCGAGTTTCCAGGTTCGGATTTACTGATAGTTGAGAGGTACTACTCGACTCGCCTCGAGCATGATTTGAAGGTACAGGGCTATCTGGTCCTTTTCTCGGTCTCTTTTGCTTAGCCATTCGAGGATTTTGAGAAGGCAGGAGTTCGAAGGTTCGAAGTAGAGGGGAAGAGTGGTTGAAAGGTTCGGCGGGAAATGAAAGGTCAAAGGTTTAGGGAGGATAAATAGCCGCGTATCATTTATTTTATCATTTAGGGTTCCCATAAAAAGTATAAAAGAAATTTACTAATTAATTAAAATATATATATATAAAATATTATCGGTGTGACAGATCGGTTTCATAGATCTGTTTCACAGATCGGTTTCACAGATCAGTTTCACAGATCAGTTTCACAGATCAGTTTCACAGATCAATCATACACAATTCTTGTTTAATAAATTTCATTCTTTCAGAGCATAAAGGCTTTGTGAAGATATCATCTAATTGATGTTCAGAGCTAATAAATTTCAAAGAAAAATCACCTTTTTGATAATGATCTCTTAGAAAGTGATGTCTGACATCAATGTGCTTAGTTCTAGAGTGAGACACAGGGTTCTTAGATATATTTACTACACTAGTATTGTCATAATTAATTGAAACATGTTTAAGATCAAATCCATAATCCAATAGAGTGTGTTTCATCCACAGAATTTGTGCACAGCAACTACCAGCAGCTATGTATTCTGCTTCGGCAGTAGACAATGCAACTGAGTTCTGTTTCTTACTACACCATGATACTAGGGATTTTCCAAGCAAATGACATGTTCCTGATGTGATTTTTCTATCTAACTTACAACCAGGAAAGTCATCATCTGAATAACTCATTAACTCAAAGGATTGTCCTTTTGGGTAAAACAAACCTAAGTTAACCGTGTGTTTGAGATATTTAAAAATTCTTTTAACAGCAAGAAAATGAGATTCTTTTGGATTATCTGTAAATCTAGCACACATACACACACTAAACATAATATCAGGTCAACTAGCAGTAAGATAAAGTAAACTACCAATCATACCTCTGTAATTTGTTTGATTAACTGGTTTCCCAGTTTCATCTACGTCCAATTTACAGGTAGTACTCATAGGAGTTTCACTTTCCTTGATACTATCCAGACCAAAACGTTTTAAAAGATCCTTTGTATATTTACTTTGATTCCAAATAATACCATTTTCATTTTGAAATACTTGAAATCCAAGAAAGTACTTAAGTTCTCCCATTAAGCTCATTTCAAATTCATTTTGCATACTTTTTGAAAAATCAGTACATAAAGAGTGTTTAGAAGATCCAAAATAATATCATCAACATATATTTGTACAACTAAAACATCTTTAGAAATTCTTTTAATGAAAAGAGTTGGATCAGCAATCCCTTTAGTAAAACCATTTGAGATAAGGAAATTGCTAAGTCTATCATACCAAGATCTTGGAGCTTGTTTCAAACCATACAAAGCTTTAGAAAGTTTAAAAACTTGATTTGGAAAATGGGGATTAGTAAATCCAGGTGGTTGTTCTACAAAAACATCTTCAATTATAAAACCATTTAGAAATGCACTTTTCACATCCATTTGATATAACTTGAAATCCAGATGTGCAGCATATGCAAGTAAGATCCTAATGGCTTCTAGTCTAGCTACAGGTGAAAAAGTTTCCTCATAGTCTATAACTTCTTCTTGAATATATCCTTGTGCAACTAGTCTAGCTTTGTTTCTAACTATATTTCCAGATTCATCTACTTTATTTCTAAAAACCCATTTTGTGCCTATTGTCAAAGTGTCCTTAGGTCTTTCAACTAATTCCCAGACTTTGTTTCTTTCAAACTGATTTAATTCTTCTTGCATAGCCATTACCCAAAACTCATCATTGATAGCATCATTGATATTTTTAGGTTCTGACTGTGAAAGAAAGGCTTGATGTTCAACCTGATTTCTTAGAGAAGCTCTAGTTTGTGTTCCTCTATCAAGATTACCAACAACAGCTTTTAAAGGATGATTCTTTAGAATCCTCGTTGATCTGGTAAAGGTTGGACTAGAAATTTCAGGTTCATCTATAGGTTCGGGTTCAACAGAAGCAGATTCTGGAGAAAGTCCAGAACTGTATGTTTTGATAACAGGTTCTTTAGATTTATCATTAATGTCCAGAACAGATAAGTCTTTTTCAATATTTTCAATAGAGGTTTTAGACTCATGTGGATCAGTTTCATCAAACTTGATGTGAACAGATTCTTCCACACATTTAGTTTTCTTATTGAATACTCGATAGGCTTTACTTGAAATAGAGTAACCCAGAAAAATTCCTTCATCACTTTTGGAAGCAAACTTATCCAGATTATCTTTAGTATTCAGAATAAATAATTTGCAACCAAAAACTTTAAAGTAATTAACCTTAGGCTTTATATTGTTCCACAATTCATAAGGGGTTTTCTTAAGAACAGGTCTAATTAAGACTCTATTAATGACATAACAAACTGTATTTACAACTTCAGCCCAAAAATAAATAGGCAGGTCATATTCATTGAGCATGGTTCTAGCAATTTCTTGAAGGGTTCAGTTTCTTCTTTCTACTACACCATTCTGTTGGGGTGTTCTAGGGGCAGAAAAGTTATGAGTATAGCCATTGTGTGAGCAATAAGATTCAAAATCTTGATTTTCAAACTCACGACCATGATCACTTCTTAGGGTCTTAATCTTGAGTCCACTAAGATTTTCTACAGACTTGGAGTATTTAACCAAGTAAGAACAAGCTTCACTTTTGTGGGCTAGAAAATATACCCAAGTATATCTAGAAAAGTCATCTATGAGAACATAGACATAGTGCTTCCCATTTAAACTAGAAACTCTAAAAGGTCCAAATAAATCCATGTGAACCAACTCGAGAGGTTGAGAAGTTGACACTTCTTTCTTTGATTTAAAAGAAACTTTATGTTGCTTTCCTTTTTGACAGGGATTACAAACTTTGTCTGCTGGAAATTCAAGTTTGGTTAAGTCTCTAACTAAGTTCTTCCTAGAAAGTTTTCTAAGTGAGTGTACGTTGCAGTGTCCTAATCTTCTGTGCCAAAGCAAAGACTCTTTATGAAAAGCATTTAAGCAAGGAATATTCTGCTTAGCTAAGGAATCTCAATCAACAGCATAAACATTTTCATTTCTTAAAGCAGAAAATACTAAAACATTTTTAGAGTTAAAAACATTGCAAGAATAATTTTTAAATTTCACATAAAAACCATCATCACACAATTGAGAAATGCTTAACATGTTATATTTAAGTCCATCGACAAATAAATCTTCAGAAACCAAGATTGAATCAGTGTTACCAATCTGGCCTAAGCCAATGATTTTTCCTTTTGAATTATCACCAAAAGTGACAAAGCCTCCATCAACTTTTACTAAGCTCTTGAAACATGAAAAGTCTCCTGACATATGTCTTGAACATCCACTGTCTAAGTACCATATCTTCTTGTGACAGCTCTTCAAGCAGGTCTCCTCAGAAGTGTTTGTCATAAAACACATGTTGGCTCGATTACTTTCAAAGTCTGAAGATTCAGCTTCACCTGTGCTGTCTTATGAAGCACTCCAAGTAGCCTTCATGGCTTTCTTGTACTTGTTATCCTTGTATTCATACTTCTTTCTGTATTTCAGCTTTGGACAGTCTGTTTTTATGTGTCCTTTTCTTTTGCATTCATAACAGACAACTTCATCAGTTCTGTCAGCCTTCTTCCAATCCTTTTTCCATTTGCCTTGTTGGTCATACTTTCCCTTGTAATTTGGTTTCCTAAAGAATTTCTTTTTCCTATAAAACTTTTTGAATCTCCTGGATATTTGAGCCATCTCAGCATCACTGTCAGAATCATTCTCACTTTCCTCACTGCTTGAACTTTCATTGATAGCTTGAGGCTTTTCCTTATCCTTATTCTTTGAGGTTGTAGTCTTGAAGGCAATAGACTTCCTTTTAGGTTCATCATCTTCTTCTTTATTTACTTTAATCTCTTCTTCATACATCATCATCTTACCAATTAATTCCTTGACAGGTAGTGTTCCAATGTCACAAGATTCTCTAATGGAGACAGAGGTTCCTCTCCATCTTTCAGGTAGACATCTCAAAATTCTCATGATTTGCTCCTTTGCTGGAACATCCTTTCCCAGAGAAGTCATTGTGTTGACAATTTTATTGAACCTGAGATACATATCAGAAATGGGTTCATCAGGCTTCATCTTAAAATTATCATACTTAATAGTATAGGTATTCAATCTCATCTCCTTACCATTAGTTGTTCCTTCATGAGAAACAGCTAAGGTATCCCAAATTTCATATGCAGTTTTACATGCAGAAATTCTATTAAATTCTTCGTCTCCTAGAGCACAGTACAGAGCATTCATAGCTTTACAATTTTTATTGTAAGCATTCTTTGTAGGTTCATCCCAAGTAGATCTATCAGTAGTGGGAATTTTGTATTCTGATTCAATAGCAGTCCAAATATCAAAGCTCATACTTTCTAAGTGAATTTTCATTTTAAGTTTCCACTGAGCATAGTTATTTCCAATAAATAAAGGTGGCCGGTTAGTAGCAGCACCCTCAAGTCTATTATCCATGATATTACAAAAATAATTTTAATGAGATAAAAATTTAGAAATAACAGAAATTTTAAGAACTTTAAAATACAACTAAAATCACAGTTGAAAACAGAGTACAGTTAGAAAATATTAACACCCTCTGATACCAAGTGTTGGTTGGAGTGGATACTCAAGAGAGGGGTGAATTGAGTTCCAATTAAAATTTTCTGTTAAAAACAATGTTGATTAAAAATCCCCCTATTTCAAAAATAGATTAAACTGTAGTGAATTTATACAGATTATAAAGGTTCAATTATTTTCTCAAAGATTGATTAGTTCTCAGTTAACTTAATCTTATTATTAAATTAACCTTTGAAACTAACTTACTGGTCTATAATAAATATAAACACTTGCGAGTTTAACTACCAAAGTAGCTTTGAAAATAAATTATATTTCAAAGTAATAGCAGCGGAATATGAAATAAATATGTATAGTATGGATAAAGTATGTAGCTAAAAACACAGATAATTAACCAAGAGGTTCAGTCTCAAGTCGAGACTTAGTCCTCTCAAAAGTTTATATAAAAATGATCCACACCCTGGATCGGGGTTAACAATAGTGAACACATTGTCCAGGTCACAAGACCTCTACCACAGTTCTACGTGGGAAAACAAACAACAGCAGCCAGCTGTCCAGGTCACAAGACCTCTACCACTATCCACAGTGGGAAATGAAGTGTAAAAGGTTTGCTGAGGATTTACAGATCCTCCAGTGAAAGTACAGGAGTCAGTGTGTGTGTTCAATACAGCAGATAACACACACTGCTCAAAATGTAGAATAAATAAATCACAGAGCAGAGATGTAGAGTTTAGAATTGGCTCTAGTGATTTCAGTGTAGCACTGGACTCGTTTTGTAATTGATCAGAAGTGATTCTGATTCCTCTTCTCGATTTTGATTGAGAAGCAGAGTGTCGTATGCTTCAGGTTCACAGGCAGTGAGATGTAGTCGATGAAGCTCTTCGATTTTCTTTTTTATGCACAGAACTCTTCTTGAGTAGGCTTGATTGTATATATGATTCTGTCTTGATTGGTTCTTCTTGTATGCACAGAGCTCTTCTTGAGTATGTCGTTTGTCTTCCCTGTCTCTGTGTGTGTTGTCTCACTTCTCTTCAGCAGAGTCTTCTTCTATTTATGTCATGTGCTCCGTAGGACAGAAAAGGTTTCCTTTCCGCAGGTACGAGGTACAGTTTCCTGACATCCGACAACCTTTATTAATTAATTGTTAGGGTATTAAAATATAACTAATATGACCGTTGGTTAGAATAAATAAAGATAAAGATAAAGAAATTCAAACATTTGTTTATGACTGTTCAAGTGATCGGTAGGTCATCAGCATTAGAGTAATGATCGGTGACTCAAATAGATCAGCATCGGTCTGTCATCTGATCGGTGAGTCATTTGCATCGGTGACACATTTGCATCAGTGAGTCATTTGCATCGGTGCGTCTGATGGATCGGTGAGTCTGATGGATCGGTGAGTCTGATGGATCGGTGAGTCTGATGGATCGGTGAGTCTGATGGATCGGTGAGTCATTTGATCGGTGGCTCATTTGCATCGGTGAGTCATTTGCATCGGTGAGTCAGTTGATCGGTGGCTCATTTGCATCGGTGACTCATTTGCATCGGTGAGTCATTTGATCGGTGGCTCATTTGCATCGGTGACTTAGATTGGTCAGCATCGGTGAGTCAGTTTGATCAGTGTGACCGTTGTCCTTTGATATTGGATCAGTGCTTCCGATGTCTGTTGAATGGATCAGTGCTTCCGATGTCTGTTGAATGGATCGGTGCTTCCGATGTCTGTTGAATCCAGAAGACTTCCAACATACATTGTAAGTCAATAAGCATAGACAAAAACATGATAACAGATTCATTTTCAGATTGTAATTAAGTTTATGAGAAATCAAACCAGATTAAGCATTAATGGTATGTGGTGATTTGTGATTATTAAAACATCAAACATAGACATGAAATCAACAATCTTCCAGAGGGCTCAACATATATCATTATGTTATTATGGTTGGAATTGTTTTTGTAGAAATGATGGAGAATGTGAAAATGAAAAACTGTTAGGGAGTGGATAATACACACTTTAGGGACTTGATTCACCAGTTGATGGTAAACACGGTGATCAGTTGATTAAAAAACATTATATTAATAAGGAGATCAAAAATGTAAAAAATGTATAAATTATAGATAATATAAGAATTGGTTCAGTTGAAATTAAATAGAGAAACTTGGCTCAAATGGTGTAGAATTTAGATCATTTTATAGCTGAAAAAGTGCGACATTTCCTTAGAATATTTGTTCCTTGATGTTTTAAGTGGGAAACACATATTAGTTACTTTATTTATTTGAATATTTGATAATGATTCATTTGAGATTGAAATAATTTCCATATTTTGTTCCTTCATTGTCTATGTCAACAGTAGATTGTATAAAATCAATCCATGTTAGACTTTATCATATTAATCATTATCCTTAATTAAATTCTTATTTTAGTAACAATATTTTTCCATTAAAATAAAAGGTGAAAAAATTTAAAAAAAATTATGTTCACATTTCAAATTTATCATCCCATTAATCATGAACAATTTATAAATATGAGAAAAATAAATTTTAAATTATAGAATATTTTAAACAAACATGTAACGCCCCGACCCCAGTTACCCAGAGTCGGTGCATTATTACATAACATTGGCATGATCACAAGAAAGATCAAATCTCGAAAGACGGATTGTTTTAGTAGCCTTGGAAACACTAGATATATTCATAAGTTTTACATTACATCATAAAATGAAAAACTACTACAACAACATAATGTCTCCACAGTCCACACTATTATCCCCTCATAATATCACTGCCAGTCATTCATAACTTACTTCTTCACATCCTGGGAAAAATGAAACATAGAAAAGGGGTGAGCTCAAATGCCCAGTAAGGATAACAATATAGCGGAAACTTTCATAAATAAGAATAATCATTTAAGGCAATGTATAATAAAACAAAATCCTTTCAAACTTGAACTTTCAACATAGTATGGCATAAATAAAATGAAATAATTCCATTTACTTATTTACATGGATATTCTACTAATCGAATAATCACATGCAAAAACAATAACCACTTTCATAATGATGGAATGCATAATGCCAGACTATCATAACCACATAGCCCAGGCCTCATGCCAAGACTATAAATAAGATTTTGGCAAGGCCTTGTGCCAAGACACTAGTCTGTCTCATGAGACCTACCGATGCATCGAGGAGCTATAGCGGGCTCCACCCGTCACATATTAAGTCCAATGCATTCCCATATGAAAAGGTTTAAACATAACATAAACATTCGTATTAAAACTAGCATACGAAATGTCAATACTTTCACCATAAAACATGAATGGTATAAAAATAGCACATCCATAGTCAAACATATCACAACACCTTCAATACAACATAGAAGTTTTGTATCATAATAAATAAACTTCACATAAGCGTAAAATCCAACAAAGGATGTTGACATAGATGAAATCAAAACTCTTTTTAGAGAAATGTCTCTTTTATTTTGAAATCATTTTAGATCCATATAAAATCAAACATTTTATTCGAAAATATTCTTATAGATTGTAAGGGAAGCTTCGACGATTTTATAACGGCGGAAAATAGCTGCACCCGCCGTATAAGTTATAAAAACATTCTTACCTTAATTTTGTCAAAAAGGTTAAAAAGCACATTGTTTGGAAAACGACGGAAAGATTCCTTTATAAACTGCTAATAAAAAGTCAAACAAGGGTATAAATGACTTTAACCCATATTCTTGTGAATAGTAAAGATGTTTTGAAATACATTTTTAAGAAACATAGATGTGGATGATAAAGATATCCCAGTAGATTATTACGTATAAACAACCTCGGATAATGAAGAGATTGTGAAATAACCCTTACCTTGTACTTTTCCTTGGTTGGGGTAGGTTACCATCCTGTATAATGGTGAAATAATTGTTATTAAATTATTCAAGAATCATATATATTAATATGATATCATATATGATCTTTTAACATTGATTTGTTAATAATATCTTTG
This sequence comes from Viscum album, assembly GCA_963277665.1. Lineage (NCBI taxonomy): Eukaryota > Viridiplantae > Streptophyta > Magnoliopsida > Santalales > Viscaceae > Viscum > Viscum album. The sequence continues at coordinate 1,750,142,820 of OY728157.1, read as the reverse complement.
AATTATCGTCGTTTCGGGTGTTAACTTACTCGTTTTCTTTTATATGTTTTGTTACAGAAGCCATGTTTTTCATGGATAGGTTGTATATTTTTCATATACATAATGATATCAAGTCCTTAAACATCATTTTTAAATCATCAAATGATAATTATACTTGAATGGATACGATGGAGAATGAATCTCATCGCGTTCGTGGAGACGGTAGTCCGTACGTACGCACGAGCGACAATATCATTCTTTTGATATTAAAATAATATATAAATGGATGGTATATCATATATAAAGAATCATTAACATGTTATATTCATTATTTACATGAGTTACACATCATTATTATACCCATCCAAATATTAATATATTGAATAACAATTACACCACGACGTGGAGACGGTAAGCCGTACGTACGCACGTATGGTGACAAGTTATTAAATGGGTGAATAGAATACTGAATATGGTTGTACCATATTTATAATAACATCACAGTATATATATGATACTGTACTTATTATTTTATAATGGTAACAACAAAGGAAGAAGAAGTGGAAGAAGAAAGGAACTTGGAAAAGGGTGGTGAAATCATTACCTCTTCTTCGGTTTCTTCCTTTTGATTTGATCAAAATGGCTACCTAGGTTAGCTTTGTGATCAAACTAAGGCCTCTAGGTTGTATTGAGGGAAGTTGGGAGAGTATTTGGGCAGATTTTGGCCGAACTAAAAGGTTTTTAAGGTGTGAAGAAAAGAGAAGGAGGAGTGACCTTTTATAAGAGGGGTGAGGGTCACCTTTGGAAAATCTAGAAATATTAATTTATAATAAATTCATATTCGGTTTATAAAGGCTCCAAAGTTAATTATTTAAATTTTAAGGTGGGGATGGGTCGAAAACAACTCAACCAATATAATTTAGATAGGTTTGGGTACTTATATTAACCTTATCTTTAAGTATTAACTCTATGTTAATTAGTTTCACTTTTACAATGTCTCTTTGTATTTTTATATAATATGGTTAATAAACATACTATATACATCCAAGCGACCCCCAAGTGGTCCATTAATGATGAAAATATCCTGATATAATTTTATTGGCCGAAACATAGAATTTTGGGAATTTAATATCAATTAATAATATAATATTTGTTTTAAGAACTCTTTTATGTCAATTTTTACACTATTCAATAGTTGATTTTTGTGAAACTCATAACAGATTGATTACTTCAAAAAAAGTCCAATAAATCAATCCTAATATATCATATTATCCTATAAAATTATTTAAATTCATTAAAAGTTTCATATTATATTTATTTGGGTATTTATAATATCAATTATTTTAATTTTTCACTATTGTATTAATTAATTCATCATCATTGTGTCATAAATAAATTAAATTATTTAATTTCTAAAAATTATAAATAAAATATAATTATGTAGGAAATCATTTGATCTTTCTAATAAATATTTATAATCTAAAATCCAACATATATTACCTCATGTAAAAATTGTTTTTCTAAAAGATATATGCTTGTGTCATTTTTGTATTCATTTTAACTTAATTAAAATAAAATGTCCCTATCACCTACAAGTGGAACCATGGGGTCCCAAAATCGACCCAAAGATGCCTATGGTCGAAACGGTATCAACCAATAAGGATATGAAACGTTTTAGGGTAATTTTTTATTATTATAATATTATTTTTTAACTCTTATTTACCGGATTTACCCTTAACCATGGTAAATAAAATATTTACCGCAGTAATTATTCAAAATGTTTAAAAATAAAAGTTACCTATTTACACAATTTGGACATCCTGATTCAAAATATGGAATCCATTTTTCTAAATTCAAATCACATAAGTGGCATAAAATAATTTAAAAATAATTTCTGCTGTAAAAAAAGCGTGTTTTTAAGAGATAATAACTATCAAAAGATTGAAACTTGTTAATGTTCGGTTTAATTGTAAAATTGTGTCCAATGACCAACATTATATTAAATGGTAAAAATATATTCTAAATATACTTTAAAACCACTCAAATTCATAATTTATCACTATTAATTATTTTGATTAAAAAAGTTGTTTTTAATTAAAATTTAGTAATTTTCACTATTCATCAAAATATTAAAGTTATCCAAAAAGTACCGAAATTTCACCTTAGGCTAAATTCGATATTCCGAATCCAAAAATGAAGTCCATTTTGAAATATAAAATATATATAATTTCAAAAAGTAGGTATTACTATTCATAACGGCTAGTTTGATTGGTTATGGTGTGTTAGAACTCGGTGTTGCGTACAACACACGCTATCACATTATTCAAAGGGAAGCATACCGTAGAAGCTTGGGGTGTTACAAACAAATATATTTTGTAGAAAAATGTATTATTATAAATTATTTATCTATATTCATAATTCTAAAAAATACTTTTAAATATGTGTTAAAATATTTTTTATATGTAAAACTACAAATCATAGTAATATATTTTTATAATTTTAATTTATATATTTTTCAATTACATTATATTTTCAAAAATAAATCTAAGGAATCAATAATTTCATTACAACATAAAATAATATTTATATAAATGCAATTAAATTTTGATAAAAAGGAAAATAAAATTATAAATAATCATAGAAATTATTATTAAAAACAAATTTTTTTTATCATTCTAATTTTTTTTCATAAAAATATATTTTAATAAATCATCCATCACCCATTAAAAAAGTATAAAAAAATATCCATTTACTGATAAAAAATAAATTTATTATTCTTGTCTACCTATTAATAACTATTCGATGGTTGTTAATTTATATTCTAGTATATATTAGAATTTTTTTATTAAAATAAATCTTAATAGAAACTAATTATTAAATGAATAATAAATTAAAAAAATATTTCATTATGAAATATAAAATTTTTATTAAATATTATTTTCCAAATAACAATTAAAATATTATTTTATATTATATAAATTTCAATTTTCACAAAATAAGTAATATTAAAAATTTTATTTCTAATAATATTAATAATTAATAAAACACATAAAAAAATAACATGTAATGATCAATTTTTAATGCATTTATATTTAAAAGTAATGTTATATTTATTTCATATTTCTTAAATTTCAATTGTGTTATTTTTATTTTTAATCTATGAACAAAAAAATTCATTATTCATATTGGATATATATATTGATCATATTTCAATTGAGCATAATTTAGTTATGAATAATTCTTATTATATTGTTTCCCATTAGAATACTTATATTAGAACTATTAAACTATATAATTTCATTCAATTATAAGATCAGAAATCACAAATTTTGTTCCAATGATTTTCATTTTAAATATATTTACATGATTTCCCCTTTAATGTTATTTTGTCTCTTTGTAGGATCAGTCTTATTAGTGTTGATCCCAATGTGGGTAAGTGATGGATGTGATCTCATTATTTTAATATGAAAGTAAAATTTCCTTAATTATCCCATATTAATTAATCAACTTTTAATAGATGTAATAATACATGGTATGTAATATAGGGTCTTAAGTATGATTGTTGTAATTTTTTAATAGGAATGAAATATGAGTTGTTAGATTGATTCATATCTTCTGTAACACATTTTATAATCAATTGTAAATCTTTGGATTTAATAGAATAACATATGTTAGAATAATATTCATATAACATATATAATGTATATGGGTATGAAAGAATATGATTTTAATGTATAAGTTGTTTTGTATGTCTATTTCAAGGTCCTATTATATATTAGTTTTAGTGAAATATTTGTAATGTCTCATTCCATAATGGATAATGGAGATCATTTTTTCATCAATATTTTCCCATAAGTTAATAAAAAAAGTAAGATCAATAATCACTACATTTTGAAATTTATTTATATTTTCATAATTTTTAATAAACAAATTCAGTAATAAATAATTTATCATAATTTATTGTTTTGAATCCTCATTTAGTATTTACCTTGATAACTCATTTCTTATCTAATAATGAAATTTATTATCTTACATAATAAAAATGACCTAAATCAGAAAATATAACCATTTACAGAATTAAATATCTAAATAAATTAAAGATAAATATTCAATAAAAACGAAAAATTCTCTAGGTATTTCAATTTTCAAGCTTATAAAAAATATATTTTATATCAATTGGTCATATTTTTTTTAATCACTATTTGTTTTTTTGACATTATATGTATACTATTAATGAATATCATATTATTTTTTATAAATATTAAAAGTCAAAAATATTAAATTAGAAAACTAAATATTTTCAATATACCCATATATTATATGTATTCCCTATAATCATATATCTTTCCAACAATCCTTTAATTGTCATATTATACATTTTTACTATTATATATAAATTTACATTCTTTATTAAAATTTTCCCATTGTAATATTTGATTTAGCATATAAATGTTAATAATTTTTTTAATAATTTACTTTTGATTTATTTATATATCTAATTATATAATATTCTGTGGTAGGCATAAAGTATAATATTATTATAATTGTATTTTTTTATTTATATAATTCTTTTTCTCTCTTAAAATTTTCATATTTATGTGAAATATTTCATTATCATTATATGAATTTGTTTTTAATTCTTTTATTTAAATTTCAATTAATTATTATATTATTACATTTTGTTCATTGTTACAACAGATGATTTATAATAACTTTTTTAATGGAAATAAAATTTGGGGTGTTACATTAGAACAACAAGACTAAATGTAAGACAATTCATTAATACTATTAAAAATTGATAGGTTTGATGAAAACTAGTTTTTATCATGGTTGAATAGAATTTGATTGAATGACGATATAAGTGAGTGTTTCAATGACATACCGTTTGATGAATTTTTTCCAATAAGTCAACGATTATGATCATGGTAAAAGAGAATAATTGATCAAATGTGAATGATAGAGAAAAGAGGGTGAACTATCAAGGATGTACTAAAGGTACAAATTAAGGGGGTTGAATAGTTCAGCAATAAATGGGGGCTATATTTTAGAAGCATCCTACCCAACTTCAATAAATCAGGTACCATTTTTAGTTCGATATGATATATATCCATAAAACAACACCATAATCCTATTCACTTATTCCTACCACATTTAATAATTTTTTAAATTCATTCATAATATATAATTGCATCGAAAAGATATTGAATTTTTAAAATAAAGGTGAAAAGTATCATTACACTTTTAATTACTAAATCCTCATTAAAATCTAGCATCTCATGCATTGGAATCTTCAACGATCATTTTAAGGGAATATGTATTTTTTTTAATAATTATTTCATGTTTATGTTCCAAATATTCATTATTGAACAATACATACCACCATATGTCATAAAAAACATGAATTAAATATCATTATGTCACATTATTTCTCTTACAGAGAGTTCATATAGGATGCTAAATATTTGATTCATTAACATTAAAATTATCCAAATCAAACCTAATCACATAAATATTTTCACGATAAAAATATCCCTAGTAAATAAATAAGAAATATATTTTTCATGGATTAGAATATTTTTTGTTCATCTTATTGATAAGATTTTTATAGTACTCTTGAAGAATATCAAAATTCAAAAAAATCATGAAATTGAATCACCTTTAATAAATATCCATCAATGAACAAGTATATATATAAAACCACATGAAATACATAATCACTTGCATTAATTTATGAGTACATTCGTTAACAATTATAATAATAATTATTTGAAATTAATTATTAAAATAAAACTTATATAACATTTTCACTTGTTTAACTTATTTCATAGACAATACTGGGTGTTATCATGAATGATAAGACACATTACGTCATGTAGATAGGTGAAATATGAGGATTAAAATAAATAACATCAAATGGTTTTATTTGAATTAGTAAATGTTCACTAATATTAGAATATAATTACAATAATAGAGGTGATGTGCAATATATTATCCAAATTTTGAGTATATACTCATTGAATATCCAATATATTGTGATGGTTCTGCCATGTCTTGTATTTTGTTTGATGTTTAATGGTGTACTCAATTTCACATGATATCCAAATTAATAATTTAAAGGATTATAGAATATTAACATGAAACATTAATCATTATCAGATATTATTTGGGATCAAACATTGTAATGCTTCATAATCTCATTGATGTACAACTTCTTTAGGTTGAATAACATTATTGATGATATTTAATTTTCTATTTGTCATTAATAGTTGGATAACCCATTATATGATTATAACTATTAAATTAGTGGTAAATTTTTAGGATTATGTTATTTTAATGTTATTTAAATATGATGAACTAAACACACACAATTATTTTATTAATAATCTAACACTTCTGAAAAAATTGTGTGTATAAATCCTTTTATAAATAAATAATGATGTCGATTAGAATAATATTTTTCAAATATAGATGATTAAATAGGATGCCAATCCTAAGGTAATGGAGTATATTCATTAGTCATATAATGACATGTATTCCTAGAAGAACCTTCTTCAACAAATATTTCATCTGGTTAATCATAAAGTGTATATACGGTACATGATAATGGATTATGAATCCACCATCAACTACATGTTCATACAATGTGTTCAACAATATGTCATTATGATTAGAATGTTACATTGGACTATATCAAGAATTTTTATGTGGTGTTATGATTATGTCTTCTCCATGAAGAAGTTTCAATTTTTGGAATATATATATATAGACATTACTGTTGGATCTGAATTTACGGATTACACACAAGAGGGGGGGTGAATTGTGTCTTTTCAAAATTATTACAATCTCTTCAATTTAGACAAATTCTGTCCACTATGCTTCAACACGATTAAATATGCAGCGGAAAAAGTAAAAGCATGAACACACGGATGTATAGTGGTTCGGGGAACAGAAGGCCCCTAGTCCACTCCACCAACGCTCAAATCCACGAGCTTGGCGATTTTCACTATCTGGTCCTCGTTTCCACAGACCTGTTCACAACTGAGTACAGGCAGTTGACACCTTTACAAGTTTCAGGAAAACACAGCCTTCCTGGTTCAAACACGAACCCACACAGCTTAGAACGAGAAGCTGATCACTCAAAAATAAAAAGGGTTTCGATAAAGAAAACACTTCTCCAGTTGTTCTTTACAATTGCAACAGAATGCAATTGACAGTAGATAGATCGTCGTCTTCAGAAAATAAAGATCTGTAATCAAAACAGTTCTGAGTCGATCCAGTTGCAATAGATATTACAAGAAACTTCACAACTTCAGCAGCAGTAGATTCACAACAGATAGTCGATGCAGAACACGTGAATCTGCTATCAAGATCTTCCTTCGACAATAAAGGTTTTACACTTCTTCTCGAACACCAGAAAAGAACGCCTTCACACAGTCTCTGTTTCTTGCTCGTTAAAAGATCAATCTATATATTTCATACACTTTCCTGTGTATATATATATATCCGAAGTTTCCAAGATAGAACATATATATTCAAATCTGAGAAAATCTTCCGCATAAATAGATCCATTAAAATCTCCTTTAGATTCGCGATATTGATGAAATAATAGAGCCGTTGTAACTCCCCTGAAGAATCGGCATAAAAAGCTCCGTTTAAATCAATCATTAATCCGTTTGAAAATCGTCTTTGATTTAGTCAAAGTCGTACTTAAGAATCGGCTCGAAATCCGCTTAATAATCCGCCTGTTTGACCAATGCAAAAGGAAATATCGTCTGTCAAAAAATATCCCGACGCCAAACGTAGGGTTGATGACGTGGCTCCAAACGTAGGGTTCACAAACGTAAAGTTCACAAACGTAAGGTTCAGAACGTAAGGTTGAACATACATACTTTCTCTTCTGCATTCAAACGTAGGGTTGATCATCCATACTTTGTCTTGCTTCAACTCTCCAAAGAACGTACGGTTGATTATAAAAGTAAGGTTGATGATCCATACTTTTGAGAAACAAACTCAACACTGAAAACTAACGTACGGTTTCTCTTCCATACTTGTCCAACAACAAAAACGTAAGGTTCCTTCCAAACGTAATGTTCTTCTTCCATACTTTTCAACAACGTAAGGTTCATTAACCATACGTTTCAAAATAACGTAAGGTTCCTTAACCATACGTTTCTTTTAACATAAAAAAGTAAACTTTTCATCCATATGTTATGTTCATCAACGTAGGGTATGAACAGTGATTCCAGTACGTGCTAAAACCGATCTCGCGCTATAGTGATTCCAGAACGTGCTAAAATTGATCTCGCGCTACAGTGATTCCAGAACGCGCTAAAATTGATCTCGGAATAAATGAAGTATGAAATCTCGTTATATGAAATAAATAAATAAAATAAATTCCTGCAAAATACTCAACGAAATAATTAGTAAATAATTAAGGGTATTTGTGAGCATCAAAATCAACATAAAGAGACAGAGTATTATTTAAAATAATCTCCCCCTTTAAAAAACATTATTTTGAATTGTTTGAAAACAATACATTGCTCAACAATCTCCCCCTTTTTGATGATCACAAAACCCATAAAATAATAGAACTAATTTAATTGCAATCTTTATTGAAAAATTAGTTTTATAAAATTTTAGAATTTTGAAAGGATTAAAACAATATTTAACTATAATAAAATTTCTCCCCCATAAAAATAAATTTTCAGCTAAAAATAGATAAAAGATAAATGTCGTATATATCCAAATTCTCCCATATATCCAAATTTCTTCATAGAGGAAACAAATAAATTTAAATGTTGTGTTTATCCAAATTCTCCCCCTTTTTGTGATATCAAAAAGAATGAAAAATTACGGATTTGAACACATTCAATATTGCACTGAACTATAAATAAATGCTATAATTAACTGTGTATGAATAAGTGAATTTGTCATACTGGCTAACTTAATCATAAACCAATAAACAACAAAACAAAAAAGAAATAAGAAAAGAATTTTTATTCAAAAGCTGTTATATATAAACGATTGTGATATACAGAGGAATCAAGGATCATAGATAAGACAGGGAAAAAGGTGTCTATCTCCTTTGAATCACGGTCTTTATCTCTGTAAACTGTTCCTTGAGCATCTTCATCATCCCATCTCCTAACTTGATGATAAGATCTCTGTTCTCTTGAGTCATATGAATATCTTCAATCAATTTAACTCTGAAAAACTCATGCATTCTTTCTTCTTTTTCAACAAAAAGAGCCAGTTTTTCTGATAACTGATTCAAAAGAATTCTAATCGGTTGCTCTCCAGATGTCAACTGATCCACTAAAAATCTCTGATTATCTAGCAAAACTGACAAAGGGGCACTATTACACTGAAGATCGTGTAATTTGTCACTCATATTGCTCATTTCTGCAGTAATTGCTTGAAATCTCCGAATCAAATCAGGTGAAGAGCCTGATCCACTCACAACACTGTTTGCAACAGACTCAAATTTATTCTCCATATAAATCTTCAACTCAGATAAATCATCTTTCCTTACCATCTATGATTTTAATTGATCAACAGCATGCAGCATATCAGTCTTAAACAAATCTACTTCCTGTCTTGAAACAGTACATTCTTTCAGCTTCTGAAACTTCAACTGCTCTAAGTTCAGAGAATTTCTGAGATTAACATTCTCAGATTCTAACTGAGAGATACGATTGTATAACTCAACAACTTCTTCTTCTCTCGAATCAGGAGCACCCTGTGCTCGATTCTCATGTCAAGAATTAGGTTGATGAAGCAGGGCAAGTGGTAAGGAATCTGCATCTGACTGTTCTTTGTCCTTGTCCTGACAAGGTTGATCCACTGAACTATCTTTTGAAGCCAGAAACTCTTCCACTGAAAAATCTTCCTGAAGTACCTCTGTATTAGCTTCAGAAGTATGTTCATCATGAACAGTAGTCTCTCTAACTTCTACTGATTGGTCAAGAACAATATTTTCATGTAAATCTTGAGGTCGGGCCACTTCTTCACCAGGCACTGCCTCCATAAGTTGTTCTTGTTGAATTACTCTTTCAACAGTCACAACAGCAGATTGAGGTTCTTTTTGAGTTTCTGTTTGAGCTGCTGGTTCCTCTATTGGTGCAGTCTGCTCCACAACAGCTTCTCTCACAAATTAATAAGAAATTAACGGTTCAGGGGATTTCAAGGCAGGAGAGATAATTTCTTCATCAATTGACCTCTTCCTTCTAGATTGAAGTCTTTCTTGACTTCTCTCTTCCTCAACTTCCTCCATCTCAAAACGAATTTTCCTTGCCACTGTACTAACTCTTGATTCTGCTTGTCCCTCCTTGGACTTAGCTGGTTGAGCCTGAGCACTCTCCGAGTTTTCCTCATCTCCAACAGGTAAGAGTTTTCCTTTAATCGTGCTCCAGAAGTATCCTACTTTCCTCAAAGTTCTAGCATTAAAAACATTACTGTGGTGACATTTCACCCCACCATCTACCAATCTGATCATTCCTCTTTTATACAAAAACAAAGAAATGAATCTTCCATAAGGGAAAAAAGTCATTCTTACTTCACTCTGACAGCAGTAACTCAGATATCTTATCATAAACCGAGGAAAATTAAACTTAATATCACACATCGGAAGATACATTATGTACATGTCAGGGTATAGGATTTTCTCTATCTCAGCCATTCTTGGTGCTAAACCAGTCTGAACAAATTTTACCAAAATTTTCTGATCGGGCTCCAAATCCTTAATAAATATCTTCTTTATCACTCTGGTTCCAAACAGAAAAGACATAATGTCTTCAGACATATGTACAGAATCACCAATATTCCGTAAATCGAAATGAAAAACTCCTTCATGAGGGAAGTTAAGAATTTGACTTATCTCTACAGATGATATTGAAAAGTCCTTATCCTCTATTTGAGCCAACAAACTATCCTCTGTATCTCCAAGGCTAAACTGAACAGTTCTAAAGAAATGTCTCATTTTTGCCTCATATAGAAACTCAGAATTTTCACTATTAAAAGCTTGCTCAAGGCTTTGAAACGACAACGCATGCTTCAACAGTAAATTAGTTTCAAACAGCCACTCTAAATCTATGACATTACCTTGCAGTATTTTCCGACTAACTACCTTAGGTTTCTTTGCAGCACTGCTCTCGGCTTCATCCGGACGCTTAGTCTTTGCCATTCCAACAATGATTTCTGAAGGTTCGTAAGTTTAGGGTTTGAAGATTCAGAAAAGGGTTTTGGAGCAGATGTGCGGTTTTAGGTTTTCGAAAGGGTTTCTGAAAAAGGTGAAGCAGTTTAGAAGGTGAAACGGTTCTTACAGCCTTGATTCCCATGTAATCACTAATCATTACTTTTATTTAAAACAAAATAAAATTACTTATAGCGGGAAACAGAAATTAAGCAGAATTCGAAAACAGAATAAGAAAAAAAAACTATTTAAAATTAAATAAACCTAACTCCCCCTTAATAAATTCAAACCTTGCCGTGGGAAGTGGATTAGTAAAAATATCTGCTAATTGATTTTCTGTAATTACAAATTCTAAAAATATATCTTTTTTAAACACATGATCTCTTAAAAAGTGATGTCTTATATCAATGTGCTTAGTTCTAGAAAGACTAATAGGATTTTTTGAAATATTAATTGCACTAGTATTATCACATAAAATAGGTGTATTATTGAAATTTAATCCAAAGTCCATAAGAGTGTTTTTCATCCACAACACTTGTGCACAGCAACTACCTGCAGACACATATTCTGCCTCGGCTGTTGACAGGGCAACTGAGTGTTGTTTCTTACTAGACCATGATACTAAAGACTTCCCTAAAAAGTGACATGTTCCTGAAGTACTCTTCCTATCTAATCTACAGCTTCCAAAGTCAGCATCTGAATATGAAATTAAATTAAAATCAGAGGTTTTTGGATAAAGCAGAGATTGATAAATAGTACCTTTTAAATATCTAAAAATTCTTTTAACAGCAGTTAAATGGGATTCTTTGGGATTTGATTGAAATCGAGCACAAAGACATACTGAATACATTATATCTGGTCTACTAGCAGTAAGATATAACAAACTACCAATCATACCTCTATATAACTTGTTGTCCACTGATTTTCCAGTTTCATCCAAATCAAGTTTTATATTAGTACACATAGGAGTTGTAAATGGCTTGTTGTTTTCAAGTCCAAATTTCTTAAGTAAATCAGTAATGTATTTGCATTGATTTAAAACATTTCCAAAATCTTTTTGAAATATTTGAAGACCCAAAAAGAAATTTAATTCTCCCATCATACTCATTTCAAATTCTTTTTGCATTAATTCTGAAAATTCATGACAAATAATTTTATTGGTTGATCCAAAAATTACATCATCAACATAAATTTGAACCAACAAAACATTATTTTTCACAGTTTTCTTAAAAAGTGTTGGATCTGCCAGTCCAACAGTAAAATCATTTTTCAAAAGAAAAGAACTTAGTCTTTCATACCAAGCTCTAGGTGCTTGTTTAAGGCCATAAAGAGCTTTAGTAAGTTTGAAAACATAATCTGGTTTTTGAGATTTTTCAAAACTAGGAGGTTGCTCAACATAAACTTCCTCCATTAAATAACCATTTAAAAAGGCAGATTTAACATCCATCTGAAATAATTTAAAATTCATATAAGATGCATAGGCTAAAAGGATTCTAATGGCTTCTAACCTGGCTACAGGTGAAAAGGTTTCATCATAATCTATTCCTTCTTCTTGATTATATCCTTTAGCTACTAATCTTGCTTTATTTCTAGTTATTATCCCTTGATCATCCTGTTTATTCCTAAAGACCCATTTAGTTCCTATTACTGGATAATCATGTGGTCTTTCAACTAATTCCCAAACCTTATTTCTCTTGAACTGGTTCAATTCATCCTGCATTGCTATTACCTAGCTCTCATCATCTAAGGCTTCTTCTATGGTTTTAGGTTCTTGTTGGGATAGGAAAGCAGAGAATTCAACTATGTTTCCAAGGTTTCTTCTAGTTTGAATGCCAGTCTCTAAGTCACCTATCACAGATTCTAAAGGGTGATTCTTTAAGGTTCTAGACTGTCTAGGCATTATATTCAAAGGTTCTTCAGTGTCATGTTCTTCTGAACTGGACTGAATTTCTTTTATATCATTTTCAAAATCATTCTTTAAATTCTCAAGTCTCATGTTTTCATTAGAATCAGGTTCATCTATTTGTTCTATCCTTTTCTCAAAAGGATCAGATTCATCAAATTTCACATGAACTGATTCTTCAACAATCCTTGACTTTTTTATTATAGACTCTATAAGCTTTGGAGGTTGCAGAATATCCTAAGAAAATACCTTTATCAGATTTTGGATCAAATTTACCAAGATTATCTTTGGTATTCAAGATGTAAACCTTGCATCCAAAAACTTTAAAGTAATTTACTTTAGGTTTTTTGTTATTCCATAGTTCATAGGGTGTCTTTTTCAAAATAGGTCTTATTAAGATTCTATTCATTATATAACAAGCTGTATTAACAGCTTCTGCCCAGAAATATATAGGTAGGCTATATTCATTTAACATAGTTCTAGCCATTTCTTGAATAGTTCTATTTCTTCTTTCTACAATCCCATTCTGTTGAGGTGTTCCTGGAGCAGAGAAGGTGTGTTTAATACCCATGTTTGAGCAAAAGGAATTAAATTCCTGGTTCTCAAATTCTCCACCATGATCACTTCTCAATGAGATTATATTAAAACCTTTTTCATTTTGAATAGATTTACAAAAACCTTCAAATAAACTAAAAGCTTCACTTTTAAATTTCAAAAAGAAAATCCAAGTAAATCTAGAATAATCATCAACTAATACATAAACATATAATTTACCAGCTAAACTTGCTACTCTTGAAGGTCCAAACAAATCCATATGGATAAGTTCTAGAGGTTTAGTTGTAGCAACTTCATTAACAGATTTGAATGATGATTTGTGTTGCTTGCCAAGCTGACATGCATCACAGAATCTGTCATTTTCAAATTTGAGACTAGGCAAATCCGAAACTAGTTGTTTCTTAGATAATTTATGTAAAGCATATATATTGCAATGACCAAGTCTTCTATGCCAGATCCAGGATTCACTTATATTAGCAGTTAAGAAGTTTACTTGTTGTTTACACAAGGAATAAAAATCCAAAGTATAAACATTATCAGTTCTGGGTGCTCTAAACTTAAACAGTTTATCTTTAGAAACAGTACAACTATTGTTAGTAAAATCAACAGTATATCCATCATCACAGACTTGAGAGATACTTATCAGATTGTGTTTTAACCCTTGTACATAAAGTACTTTGTTGATTGAGACTGTCTCTGGATCTCCAACTGTTCCAATACCAATAATCTTTCCTTTGGCATTGTCACCAAAGGTGACAAGTCCTCCTTCCTTTCGAGTAAGAGAAGAGAAATTAGCTGAAGTTCCACTCATGTGTCTTGAGCAGCCACTGTCCATATACCATATTTCTTTCTTTCTTTGGTGACCTGCTACCTGCAAAGACATTCAAACAAATTGCTTTGGTACCCATATTTTGTTGGGTCCAGGAGTGTTAGCAAGCAGTGATCTGGGTATCCAGATTTGCTTTGTTTTCATAAAATTGATTGAATCATATAGATCATTGGAAATATAAGCTTTCTTAATTCCACATATTTGAGGTTGTTTTAGAAAACAGTCTTTAGCTATATGACCTTTTGTTCCACAGAAGTTACAAATAACCTGTTTAGTGCTAGGAACAAAATAATTTTTGTATAACTTAGGTTTTTCTCCTTTACTTCCAATTCCAAACCTTTCCTTTTTAATTACAGTTTTTCCAAGTATCTCATTTAAGGTGTTTTCTCCTTTTGTAAAAACTAATGCAGCCTGTTTATAAGATTCTACTTCATCCTGTAGAGTTTTTATTTTTGATTCAAAATTAATTTTATTTGAGTCAGCAGAGTTGTATTTGTCAATTAATTCCTTATGTTGTTTTAGTAAAGTATTTCTCTCATCTGAAATAGCTTTATGCATGTTATTTATAGATTTATATTTTTTAAATAATGAGTCATACCTTTCTTCAAGCATATTGTAGTAAGCTGCAAGTTTTTTATTTGAGAAGCTTGTTTCAGAGTTTGATTCATTATTTGAGTCAGAGGAGTAGTATGAGTGTACCTCATCAGTTTCAGCCATGAAACACATATTTGCTTTTAAATTGGCTTCCTCCTTCTCTGAGCTTGATTCAGAAGAATTACTTGAGTCTTTAGAAACACTCCAAGTAGCTTTCATAGCTTTCTTGTCTTTCTGCTCATAATCATCTGTTTTGAAGAATTTCTTCTTTTTTTCATCTTTCAATTTTGGGCAATCAGGTCTGATATGTCCCATCTTTTTGCATTCATAACATCTCACTTCCTTGCTATCCTTCCTGAAGGATTTCTTGAAGTCATTCTTCTTACTGTAGAACTTTCTGAATTTTCTGGCTAGCTGAGCCAGTTCTTCATCCAAATTTGAAGAATCAGAGCTTTCTGATTTAGCACTTACTTCTCTGTTCTTCATCTTTCTATCCTTTTGTTGAGAAGTCACTTTCAAAGCAGTATTTTCCCTTTTTATGTAGACTTTATGCTCATTTACCTCATCTTGCATTTCAGCCTCGTACATCATCAATGTACCAATCAGCTCTCTCATAGTTAGATATTTAATAGAAGTTGATTATCTGATTGCTGCAGAGATTCCATTCCATCGAGTAGGAAGTACTCTCAGTACCTTTAACGCTTGATCAGCCTGCTTGATTGGTTCTCCTAGAGCTGTTATATTATTGACAATTTCTGTCAATCTTCCATTCATCTGAGTGATGCTCTCTCCTTCAATCATTCTGAAAGTATCGAATTTTAATTTAGCAGTTGCATATCTCATCTGTCTTACATTATCTGTTCCTTCATAAGCAACAGCTATTGTTTGCCACATTTCATATGCAGTCGGGCATTGAGATACTCTGTTAAATTCATCCGGTCCTAGACCACAGATGATTGCATTCATAGCTTTTGAATTCATGTCATACTCAGCCTCTGTAGCAGCACTCCATGTATCGGGATTTTCAGGAATTTCATAGAGAGTCAGAATCTTTGAATAGACTTTGTAACCGAGATTTTTCAGATAAATAATGATACGTGATTTCCAGCAGCCATAATTATCTCCATTAAAGTAAGGTACTCTGACCATTGACATTCCCTCTCTCGTATCAGCCATGATACACTATGTATAATCATTAAATACTTCTAGCTTGATAAGACTTTAAAAAATAAGAAGCTCCTCCTCTGATACCAATTGTTGGATCTGAATCTACGGATTACACACAAGAGGGGGGGTGAATTGTGTCTTTACAAAATTATTACAATCTCATCAATTTAGACAAATTCTGTCCACTATGCTTCAACACGATTAAATATGCAGCGGAAAAAGTAAAATCATGAACACACGGATGTATAGTGGTTCGGGGAACAGAAGGCCCCTAGTCCACTCCACCAACGCTCAAATCCACGAGCTTGGCGATTTTCACTATCTGGTCCTCGTTTCCACAGACCTGTTCACAATTGAGTACAGGAAGTTGACACCTTTACAAGTTTCAGGCAAACACAACCTTCCTGGTTCAAACACGAACCCACACAGCTTAGAACGAGAAGCTGATCACTCAAAAATAAAAAGGGTTTTGATAAAGAAAATACTTCTCCAGTTGTTCTTTACAATTGCAACAGAATGCAATTGACAGTAGATAGATCGTTGTCTTCAGAAAATAATGATCTTTAATCAAAACAGTTCTGAGTCGATCCAGTTGCAATAGATATTACAAGAAACTTCACAACTTCAGCAGCAGTAGATTCACAACAGATAGTCGATGCAGAACACGTGAATCTGCTATCAAGATCTTCCTTCGACAATAAAGGTTTTACACTTCTTCTCAAACACCAGAAAAGAACGCCTTCACACAGTCTCTGTTTCTTGCTCGTTAAAAGATCAATATCTATATTTCATACACTTTCCTGTGTATATATATATATCCGAAGTTTCCAAGATAGAACATATATATTCAAATCTGAGAAAATCTTCCGCATAAATAGATCCATGAAAATCTCCTTTATATTCGCGATATTAATGAAATAACAGAGCCGTTGTAACTCCCCTGAAGAATCGGCATAAAAATCTTCGTTTAAATCAATCATTAATCCGTTTGAAAATCTTCTTTGATTCAGTCAAAGTCGTACTTAAGAATCGGCTCGAAATCCGCTTAATAATTCGCCTGTTTGACCAATGCAAAAGGAAATATCGTCTGTCAAAAAATATCCTGACGCCAAACGTAGGGTTGATGACGTGGCTCCAAACGTAGGGTTCACAAACGTAAGGTTCACAAACGTAAGGTTCAGAACGTAAGGTTGAACATACATACTTTTTCTTCAGCATTCAAACGTAGGGTTGATCATCCATACTTTGTCTTGCTTCAACTCTCCAAAGAACGTACGGTTGATTATAAATGTAAGGATGATGATCCATACATTTGAGAAACAAACTCAACACTGAAAACTAACGTACGGTTTCTCTTCCATACTTGTCCAACAACAAAAACGTAAGGTTCCTTCCAAACGTAATGTTCTTCTTCCATGCTTTTCAACAACGTAAGGTTCATTAACCATATGTTTCAAAATAACGTAAGGTTCCTTAACCATACGTTTCTTTTAACATAAAAAAGTAAACTTTTCATCCATACGTTACGTTCATCAACATAGGGTATGAACAGTGATTCCAGTACGTGCTAAAACTGATCTCGCGCTATAGTGATTCCAGAACGCGCTAAAATTGATCTCGCGCTACAGTGATTCCAGAACGCGCTAAAATTGATCTCGGAATAAATGAAGTATGAAATCTCGTTATATGAAATAAATAAATAAAATAAATTCCTGCAAAATACTCAACGAAATAATTAGTAAATAATTAAGGGTATTTGTGAGCATCAAAATCAACATAAAGAGAAAGAGTATTATTTAAAATAATCTCCCCCTTTAAAAAACATTATTTTGAATTGTTTGAAAACAATACATTTCTCAACAATTACATATATATAATTAACGATTTTTGTATATAAATGGATGTATTCTAGAAGAACTATTATTATATTATTTATACGTTAAAGATCATCTAGATGTAACTATGCAGTCTACTATCCATATGTTATAAGATCTTCTATAATTGTAATACTATAGTGAATCTAATAGTTAATATAACATGGATAAAAAAATAATAATAGTTATAATACTTGAGTTTATAACCATAAGAAAACTATGTTTTTGTTGATTAATAAATATTGAATATTTATAGATGGGATTATGAGTAATATATAATTGATAATTTTTTGTATACTCTCATTGTACATATGATATTATAACACATATGAATGAAGATTTATAACCATTTATGTAATGATGTCATGAAAAATGTAATATTTCGTTCTTGGAGGTTGTAGTCCACACATAAAACTACTGAACTTTACATTTTTAAGATGATTAGAGGAATATATAAAATGAATGTTATATAAACATAATAAATATTAAGTATAATAATCACAATTATATCATTATGTTATTATGGATAGAATTGTTTTTGTAGAAATGATGGAGATTGTAAAAATGAAAAACTGTTAGGGAGTGGACAATACACACATTAGGGACGTGATTCACCAGTTGATGGTACACAGGGTGAACAGTTGATTAAAAAACATTATATTAATAAGGAGATCAAAAATGTAAAAAATGTATAAATTATAGATAATATAAGAATTGGTTTAATTGAAATTAAATAGAGAAACATGGCTCAAGTGGTCTAGAATTTAGATCATTTTATAGCTGAAAAAGTGCGACATTTTTTTAGAATATTTTTTCCTTGAAGTATTAAGTGGGAAACACATATTAGTTACTTGATTTATTTGAATATTTGTTAATGATCCATTTGAGATTGAAATAATTTCCATTTTTTTCCTTCATTGTCTATGACAACAGTAGATTGTATAAAATCAATCCATGTTAGATTTTATCTTATTAACCATTATCCTTAATTAAATTCTTATTTTAGTAACAATATTTTTCCATTAAAATAATAGGTGAAAAAATTAAAAAAATTATGTTCACATTTCAAATTTATCATCCCATTAATCAAGTTCAATTTATAAATTTGAGAAAAATAAATTTTAAATTATAGAATATTTTAAACAAACAAAAATATTTCGTAGAAAAATTTATTATTATAAATTATTTATCTATATTCATAATTCTAAAAAAATACTTTTAAATATGCGTTAATATATTTTTTATATGTAAAACTACAAATCATATTAATATATTTTTATAATTTTAATTTATATATTTATCAATTACATAATATTTTCAAAAATAAATCCAAGGAATAAATAATTTCATTACAACGTAAAATATTATTTATATAAATTTAATTAAATTTTGATGAAAAGGAAAATAACATTATAAATTATCATATAAATTATTATTAAAAACAAAATATTTTTGTCATTCTAATTTTTTTTCATAAAAATATATTTTAATAAATCATCCATCAACCATTAAAAAAATATAAAAAAATATCCATTTACTGATAAAAAATTAATTTATTCTTCTTATCTACCTATTAATAACTATTTGATGGTTATTAATTTATATTCTAGTATATATTAGAATTTTTTAATTAAAATAAATCTTAATAGATACTACTTATTAAAAAAATAATACATTAAAAAATTATTTCATTATGAAATATAAAATTTTTATTAACTTTTATTTAACAAATAACAATAAATATATTATATTATATTATATAAATTTCATTTTTCACAAAAAAAAGTAATATTAAAAATTTTATTTCAAATAATATTAATAATTAATAAAACACATAAAAAACAATAATATGTAATGATAAATTTTTAATGAATTTATATTTAAAAGTAATGTTATATTTATTTCATATTTTTTAAATTTCAATTATGTTATTAATATTATAAATCTATAAACAATAAAAGTCATTATTCATATTGGATATATATATATTGATCATATTTCAATTGACCATACTTTAGTTATTAATATTTCCTATAACAATGTTTACCATTAGAATACTTTTATTAGAACCATTACCCTATATAATTTCATTCAATTATAAAATCATAAATCACAAATTTTGTTCCAATGATTTTCATTTTAAATTTATTAACATGATTTCCCCTTTAATGTTATTTTGTCTCTTTGTAGGATCAGTCTTTCTAGTGTTGATCCTAATGTGGGTAAGTGATGGATGTGATCTCATTATTTTAATATAAAAGTAAAATTTCCTTTATTATCCCATATTAATTAATCAAATTTTAATAGATGTAATAATACATGGTATATAATATAGGGTCTTAAGTATGATTGTTGTAATTTTCTAATGAGAATGAAATATGAGTTGTTAGATTGATTCCTATCTTCTGTAACACATTTTATAATCAATTTTAAATCTTTGGATTTAATAGAATAACATATGTTAGAATAATATTCATATAACATATATAATATATATGGGTATGAAAGAATATGATTTTATAGTATATGTTGTTTTGTATGTCTATTTCAGGGTCCTATTATATATGAGTTTTAGTGAAATATTAGTAATGTCTCATTCCATAATGGATAATGAAGATCATTTTTTCATCAAAATTTTCCAATAAGTTAATCAGAAAAATTAATATCAATAATCACTACATTTTGAAATTTATTTATTTTTTCATAATTTTTAATAAAAAAACTAAGTAATAAATAATTTATCATAATTTATTGTTTTGAATCCTCATTTAGTATTCACCTTGATAACTCATTTCTTATATAATAATGAAATTTATTATCTTACATAATAATAATGACCTAAATCAGAAAATATAACCATGTATAAAAGAAAATATCTAAATAAATTAAAGATAAATATTCAATAAAAATAAAAAATTCTCTGTGTAATTCAATTTTCAAGCTTATAAAAAATATATTTTATATCAATTGATCATATTTTTTTATTTTTAATCACTATTTTTTTTATTTACATTATATGTATATTATTAATGAATATCAGATTATTTTCTATAAATATTAAAATTCAATAATATTTAACACGAAAAATAAATATTTTCAATATACCCATATATTATATGTATTCCCAATAATCATATATCTTTACAACAATCCTTTAATTTTCATATTATACATTTTCACTATTATATATAAATTTACATTCTTTATTAAAATTTTCCTATTGTAATATTTTATTTAGTATCTAAATGTCTATAATTTTTAAAAAAAATTACATTTGATTTATTGATATATTTAATTATATAATATTCTGTGGTAGGCATGAAGTAGAATAGTTTTATAATTGTATTGTTTTTATTTATATCATTCTTTTTATCTCTTAAAAATATCAGATTTATAAGAAATATTTCATTATCATTATATGAATTTGTTTTTAATTTTTTTTTAAATTTCAATTAATTATTATATTATTCCATTTTGTTCATTATTAGAACAGATGAATTGTAATAAATTTTTTCATGGAAACAAAATTTGGGGTGTTACACTAGAACAATAAGACTAAATGTAAGACAATTAATTAATAGTATTAAAAATTCATAGGTTTGAGGAAAACTAGTTGTTATCATGGTTGAATAGATTTTGATTGAATGAGGATATAAGTGAGTGTTTCAATTGCATATTGTTTGATGAATTTTTTTTCAATAAGTCAATGATTATGATCAAGGTCAAAGAGAATAATTGATCAAATTTGAATGATGGAGAAAAGAGGGTGAACTATCAAGGATGTACTAAAGGTACAAATTAAGGGGGTTCAATAGTTCAATAATAAATGGGGGCTATATTTTAGAAAAAACAATGTTTTAATACATATTATTTTTAATAATGCATATTTTCATAATTTTTATAAAAATAAGATACTCCAGGGAAGAGTTCGGTATTATAGAAGCATCATACCCAACCTTAATAAATAAGGTACCATTTTTTGTTCGATATGATATATATCCATAAAACAACACCATAATCCTATTCACTTATTCCTACCACATTTAATAATTTTTTAAATTCATTCATAACATAAAATTGAATCGAAAAGAGATTGAATTTTTAAAATCAAGGTGAAAAGTATCATTACAATTTTAATTAATAAATCCTCATTAAAATCTAGCATCTCATGCATTGGAATCTTCAACGATCAGTGTAAGGGAATATGTATATTGTTTTAATAATAATTTCATTTTTTTGTTCCAAATATTCATTATTGAACAATACATACAACCATTTTTCATAAACAAGATGAATTAAATATCATTATGTCACATTATTTCTCCTACAGAGAGTACAGATAAGATGCTTAATATTTGATTCATTAACATTAAAATTATCCCAATCAAACCTAATCACATAAATATTTTTAGGCTACAAATATCCCTAGTAGATAAATAAGGAATATATTTTTCAGGGATTTGAATATTTTTGGTTCATCATACTGATATGATTTTTATAGTACTCTTGAAGAATATTAAAATTCAAAAAAAATCATGATATTGAATTACCTTTAATACATATCCATCAATGAACATGTATATATATAAAACCACATGAAATACAAGGTCAAATGGATTAATTTATGAGTACATTCATCAATAATTATAATAACAATTTTTTGAAATTAATTATTAAAATAATACTTATATAACAGTTTAACTTGTTTAATTTATTTCATAGACAATACTAGGTGTTATCATGAATGATAAGACAAATTACGTCATCTAGATAGGTGAAATCTAAGGATTAAAATAAATAACATCAAATGGTTGTAGTTGAATTAATAAATGGTCAATAATTTTAGAATATAATTACAATAATAGAGGTGATGTGCAATATATTATCCAAATTTTGAGTATATACTCATTGAATACCCAATATAATGTTAAGGTTCTGCCATGCCTTGTATTTTGTTTGATGTTTAATGGTGTAATCAATTTCACATGATATCCAAATTAATGATTTAAATGATTCTATAATGTTAACATGAAACATTGATCTTTATCAGAGATTATATGGGATCAAACATTATAATGCTTCATAATCTCATAGATGTACAACTTCTTAAGGTTGAATAACATTATTGATGACATTTAATTTTCTATTTTTCATTAACAGTTGGATAACCCTTTATATGATTATAAATATTAAATTAGTGGGAAATCTATAGGATTATATTATTTTAATGTTATTTAAATATGATGAACTAAACACACTCAATTATTTTATTAATAAGCTAACACTTCTGAAGAAATTGTGTGTGCATAAATCCTTATATAAATAAAGAATGATGTTGCTTAGAATAATATTTTTCAAATATAGATGACTAAATAGGATGCACATCCTAAGGTAATGGAGTATATTCATCAGTCATATAATGACATGTATTCCTAGAAGAAACTTCTACAAAAAATGTTTCATCTCGTTAATCATAAAGTGTATATACAGTACGTGATAATGGATTATGAATCCACCATCGACTACATGATCATACAGTGTGTCCAACAATATGTCATTATGATTAGAATGTTACATCGGAATATATCAAGAATTTGTATGAGGTGTTATATTTATGTCTTCTCCATGAAGAAGTATCAATTTTTGTAATTTATATATATAGAGATTACATATATATAATTAAGGATTTATGTATATAAATGGATGTATTCTAGAAGAACTATTTTTAAATTAGTTATACGTTAAAGATCATCTAGATGTAACTATGCAATCTACTATCCATATGTTATAAGATCTTCTATAATTGTAATACTATAGTTAATCTAATAGATAATATAACATGGATAACAAAATAATAATAGTTAGAAGACTTGAGTTTATAACCATAAGAACACTATGTTTTTGTTTATTAATAAATCATGAATATTTATATATGGGATTGTGCATAATATAAAATTGATAATTTTATGTATACTGTCATTGTACATATGATATTATAACACATATGAATGAAGATTTATGACATATATTTAATAATCTCGGTATAATAAAATCTTATGTAATTTAAAATAGTACCATTTTTCTATTTGAAATTTTGAAAAACTGTAATTCATCACCCTCATATAGAAAAGTAGTAAACTATCATATAATCGATACTAGTCAAGAAAACGAAAGTATCATTATAATTGTAAAAATATTTTGGGTAAGATATTTCAACTTATGGTACATTGATATTTAAAATAAATATATTATAATGAATTAGATTTTCCGTGTATTATTTTTGGATATTATATAAATTAATTTAGAGACTAGGAGTTGTGATTTCCAATGACTGTGAAGCCTGACAAGACCAGAATAAATATTAGATATTTCTTAAATATATTATATAACACCCATATATAGTATTCATAAATAACTGGAATTAATCATGAAGGTTAGACCTTATCATAAATTCAAGGGAACCATTGATTTTAGAATGTGGGTTTTTTACTCTACATGATATAACCATTTTTAAAAAATGGTGTTTTTTAAAAATTCATCATGGGTGTAAATATAAAAGGCAATTAAATGAAATTAATTTTTTATTGAATATTTGTGAAGAATTTACCATATTATCATGTATGTAATTTTTAATTAGGATTTCATTTGGGTTGACTTCTAAAACCTGGAATATCCAGAAGACCATTTGAGGGCCTCCGTGGAGAACATTGATAGATCAGGACCAGATTGTAGATCATTACACTGATAAGAGTTTATTGATCATTTCCACATAGGAAATGCATTAATTCAATTCACAAAAGATTTAAATAAAAAAATAATTAGGATGTTGATTTTTCATTATCCATCCCATTTATTAATCTTGAATGAACATAGATCAATTTTAAGAAAATAATTGAAACACACTTCATCAGTATATTTATGTTTATGAAATTTTATAATTTTATTGTGATTTATTCCTCATTTTTCATGTTCTTCTATGAAAAAACCAATGTCGAAAATAGTACATGGTTTTTCCTCATATTGAATGGCTTTCAATTTTATTCCCCCATTGTTTTCATGTTAATCATATAAATTTTCTATATCCCATGGTTCGATGAATAAAGGACATACGATAGTGGTACAACTATAATTCTGCAAAATAGATCAATATTGTAGGTGTAGTTTAAGACTGTGGCTATACTCAAGGTGAGAAAATGATGGTGCGTGATCATAGGTGCATATGAATGGATTTTTTTGGTTCTATTCTTCTTGTATTTGAAGCTTGATAACGAATAGATTTACATATAGTATTTTGAGCTGATCGAGGATCCAAATTCATTTAAAATATCGTGGGAATGGTAATAGGATACCCATAATATTTGTTATGGAGGAGGACGTGGCTTTATAATGGTGCTGAATGATTCAGAATAATATCTTATTGATTTGGGAAATCCCAATCAACAAATAATGTAATTACATAATATATAGAGAATAAGACCCCATGGATATGAGGATAGGGTTTCAATAGAATTTACGAATCATATCCCATGTGACAACGTCAAATTCCATGTGAACCACCCATGAAAACTCACTATATACATCAAAATTAAAAAACAACTCATTGTACATGACCAATGGCATGCCATATACTAAAAAAACACAACAAACTCAACATGATTTGGTTTATAGGAAAGAGAAAGTACATGGACATATGCATGTGACATAAGAGGGGTGTCTAATAATACCTACATGTATTCTACCATACCAACATGTAGGTTATTAATTGATATAATCATTGTTTAAGGTTTTACAACACATTTATACTTAGAGATATATAGACACATCATATACCCTTAATATACACCGTGTACCCATTCATGGGTGTTTTTATCCCTTTATTACATTATTCTAGACCATTATTGATCGATTGTGTCCCCTTGGGCAACTCCCTTGAGGGTACATTGCAGAATTACATAAAAATCATAGGATTGTGATGACATCTAGTGCATGAATCTCATATAGAGTCTGTAATTTCCATCAGTGAGACTATAGAGTGATCATCGATCATCTTGATACCCTATAGTGGTGTTGTGGAAATCACATGTTCTACTTGAGTCATTTACAATATTTAAAACATTTTTTGGTCTTGTATTTTGAATATTTTAAGTTTTACTAAATTATTATCATTGTCTATTGTGTGATTATAGATGTAATCATGACTTGGTTTTAGTTTTTTTACATTTCATCATTGTATGGGATTTTAGATGTGTTCATATTTATTGGAACGTTAGGATAATACCAACCATTTATGGGATATGCCTACTCAGTGCCAGTCACCATCCCCCGACCTGTTGGATGCATGATTAGTGTAGTCATTGGTCAGATCCCAATGGGTCGGGTCATGGTATAGTGGTTTCAAATTTGGTTAGTTCTACCATAGTAATGGTTTCAGTGATATTGGTTTTGGGAAAACAGTGTTTAGTGTTTTGAGATCAGAATTATTTCTAGTGCTCTAGTGTTGGTGTGTTGGTCGACGTATCTACACAGAGTGACTATGATCACCTGCATTTTGAATCAATACATGTGAAAACTAGTTTTAATGAATAAAAAACATTATAACATAAAACATAGAATAATTTATTGTGTTTTATATTTTCTTTTTGAGTCACATCCCATGATATAGACTATTGGACGTGGTATATCTTTTTTAATTTTATGATTCCTCTAGATCGATTTCCAATGAGGATTCCACAATGTGATAATGTTTATGATCCACCAAATGATCATGAATCAATACCTGACCCTTTACCAGAGAGATCCCATCTGGGGTATTTACCATGTACACCAACACCTATTGACCAATAGATATAGCTACAACTTCTAGATGAGGATTTACATGGGATTAGTGTGCTCCATGAGTTTCATAAGTGTTTAACTCTTAGTTTTTGAGTCTATCTAGACCCATATGTTTATAAGGACTGGATAAAGGCATTCAATGCATTTTTATTCCTGGTTATGAAGCTAATAGATATGATGGAGGACCTCGTGAAGAGTCTCCTCTAGGCCCCTTCTAGGATACGGTGGATATTATTGACACAATTACACAATGAGATAGATTTATCCTGGTTAGACAATGAACATTTCATTGAGGAGGAGTTCTATCCATCCACATCAAAATCACTACAAATTCAAGAGGATGTGCATTTATATTATATATTTTAGGCCATGGTGGAGTACTCATTGAGGAATATATATATATATATATCTCATGTGACTCCATGGATAGAGGTTAAGATAAATTTATCAATTATTTTAAATTTTATTAGGGATTATTCTATGACATCGTGGCCTCAGTGTGATCCATTTTCATTACAAACATCATTGGGCTTCATGATTTAACATCAGTGGAGTAGACATTCATTGTAGATTTGGTGAAAATAGTGGGTTATTATTTCGAAAACCCACGATCAAAGTCCTTAGTAACTGGATTCAAATAGAACTCACAAGGATCCAAGCATGACATACAATTTATGAGGAGTTCACTAGATACAAGTTAAGGGTGACAGTTCTCTCTTGATGGCTCAAATCATCGAAGGTATATGTGGTCTTTCTCCTATGATGGTTATGTATATATGGCTCAAGATTGTGTTGCACATCATAATGCTAATCTAGATATTTTCGAGTGAAATCCAAGGTAGATAGTGAGGTAGAATGAAGGCTACCATCTAGGAAGAGGATGTGGTAGAGGGGAGGGAAGAACATCAACATGTTGTAAGGTTTCAGAACTATTGCCACCACCTACCCCACATGGTCTGGGATAGGATTAGAGAGTAATTCTTTTGGTATGAGGCTACATACATGCAATTGAGTTCTATTACACTGCTGTTATTGGGACGATATGAGGTATTTTCAAGGTATTTTCTTAATAAAGATTCATTTTTCATAGAAATATTTGTGAATTATTCCATCCTTTCAATTCTCTAGTTTGAGACATAAATATTCTTCTACATCGTTTAGCTTGACTTATTATTTTACAGACTCTGATTGGTATTGAATCAAAAAAATTACATTGGTTTTAATAGTGTTATATGATGCCTGGAGGCAATAGTTTTTTATGTTATCAATTTGTAAAATAGATAAATATTCATGAAATCATCATAGAAATGGACTGGTAATTTTATATTCATAACCAAAATGATATTTTTAGTTTTAATATGTCGTATATTTTCATATATGGTACTATGATTTTTTATACTAAAATGGAAACAATTCAGAAGAAGGACGAGCTCAAGCAGTTGAGAGTACAGACTATTACACAACATTGGTCAAGTATTTCTCTTAGATAGTGGAAACATAGGGCTATCAATTTATTGATGATGTGGTAGAGTATGGGGACACCTTTCATGATGGAATAGTCGGTCTTCCTCCCCACTGGGAGATGAACTTATGTATTGACATAATCCTTATGACGACCCTAATATCTTTCACATTATATCAGATGAATCTAGTAGAGATTCACTATATGATGGTATAGTTGGAGGATTTAGTAGAGACTTTATTTCTATTCACTATTGTTTACTATTGGGAAGCCTTAGATTTTTTCACCAAAAATGTTATGTGAGATTGAGGTTAGGTGTGGACTACTGGCACTTGAATTAGGAAATTTCATGGAATATGTATCCAATAAAAAGGGTTGAAGACCACATTGAGTAGATAATATAGTAGTGATGGTCCTCCAATATTTACATCAGGTTAGGGTATTACAATATGGGTTTATGTGATGATGATATAAAAAATATGAAATTCAGAAGTGGTTATAGTCACTCTGTGTATGTGGTTTCAAAATTCAGTGTGACAAACACCCCATTAGTGATAATGGTACTCATGAAATGAATCATTCAAACTTTCTCTGAATTATTTTTGGTTGTATTCATCACTGGAATCCATGTATACATGGAATCCATTGGGCGGTATGCATGAAAAATAAGGATTGTCTTGGACTAACATTGATAATAATATTAATATGGGATCCTCTCAAATTGTTAGTAATTAATTTGGCAGGGAAAATTATTATGACATGTAATCCCATAGGTAGGAGTAGAAGTGGTGCCGATGAAGTTGAGGATTATATTTCTTTTTTTCCACCCAATAGTTATTCAAATGTTGAATGTTTCCTTAGGTTCATATTGTTTTATAGGTTGTTTCAACCATCTTTTTCTAGAGTGGAGGTAATATAGGTTTATTTTTTGTGAAATGGGATGCCTCCCCTGTAGATTAAATGTTAAAAGTTATGTTCTTGAAAGATGTTGAATAGGTTGATGATGGATCACATATTCATATTTCTAGAGGGGGTGTGGTGTATGTTGTGTCCTACGATGCATATTGGACTAGACATAGATGTGTTATAATGAAGTAATAGATGATTATTTTCTATTGTTTGTGTATTTTGAGAGAAAATAATCATAACAATGTGACACAAACACTTGAGATTATTGCGGTTTTATTATCAATGAAGTTTTAGAAACAGTATCTTATATGTCAGAGGTTTATCATCTATTCTGGACATAATAAAATCAATTATATATTATCACAAAGGGATCATAACATGAGTTAGAGGCGATGAATAATGATCCTCCAAAACTATGAATTTGATATTTTCTATTCTCCTCCAAAGTGGAATGTTTGGGATTATTCACTCAGGAGGATATATTTTCAAATATATTGGATGAGGAATCAGACTAGTTATCCTCATTAAAATTTTACATAGTGTAATTCTATGGTTCGTGACATCTATATGTGATGTTCCATACCCCAACCTATTTTACATACTGTTAAGGATGATCATATAGGGGATACTGAATGTGGGGTCTTACATGCTCCCATATCCACCAATTGTTTTATTAATGTCTATTATGAATATTGGAAACACAATATACCTTTGAGAGGATGGATGATGTTACATGTGATGATTTTTGAGGAGGTGATAGAGGAGTTTTAGATATCCCATTTACTGGTATATCTAGGCGTGGAGAAGAAGTACCAAAACCCCTAATGACAATTTTGTTGTCCAGGCATGATGAATGTATTTTCATAGTCTGTCTATTGATGCCACACCAGTTAAGTCAGTTAACACAGAGCACTAGTTCCCGACCGGTTTATCTCTTCCCCTTAATGGTTTGGGTGGAAGTGGGACAAGATTCCCATGGACATTGTGATAGGTTTACCGCATATGCCTAGGGAACAAAATTACATATAGTTTATAATAGACCAAATCAAAAGATTATCCCACTTCCATGCTATTCAAGAGTAGTGTTCATTATAGATATTTGGAAGCCTCTTTGTGCAGAATATAGTTCACCTACATGGAGTCCCTCCGATGAACGTTTCAGATCATGATGATCGATTCACATCACCATTATTCAGATTATTTAATGATTCCTTTAGGACTGACATACACATGACCATAATGTTTCACCCGTATACTTACAACCATATATTAAGGATCATTATGGTCTTGGAGAAATTTTTGGGGGGCTTAATATTGGACATCAACTGTAGTTGGGAGGATCATCATCCACTGAATGGGTTTGTTTACAAAAATTCCCAATTACCACTTTGGAATAGTAACAATAGACGAATTTTAGGGGAAACCCTATAGGTTACCACATTGATGAACTAATCCATGTGGGTAAGCCCTAATGGGAACAATGTTATTGAGATCCACTACATAGACTGTGTAGATCATCTCATAGTGGATGAGGAATACAATGATCCCTCATAACTATAATGTAGACCGACAACATAGACCTTTGGAGTTCATGTAAAAATAACAATTTTTTGAATCATCTCACCTTGTTGTCTATTGTGGATATTTGGCCAGGTTGGAATCTTATCTATGATATTCATTAGCCCCTTCTAGATACTACCTAGAGTTCGCTAGGTGGAATACCACTTAGATCTACCACCACAGTTTTCCTAGGTAATGATGTTTTCTATGGTTCAAATCTATGAAGATATGTTCATGACCCCTTCCATGTATTTATAAGGGGGAGGCGTAAAATAAATTTAAATCTATTTATGAATAGCACCTAGTGAATATTGAGTATGTATTGGAGGTGTTAAATTGTGGGTGACTGATTCCCCCTGTGATTGTCTTGTGGATGCATGAGAATCTTTAATAAAACATCTGGTAGTTAGAGAGTCAAATACAAGCCAAGTAAAATCAGTTTTTGGGAATTTTTTTCCCTCTTGGGAGAGAAAATACCCACGGTGGAGATAAATAGATGAATTAATTGGGGATGTAGATTATGAGTTACTCTAGTTGTTACATGACTTTTCAGTGTATGGTATTTATAAAAAAAAATCACCTTAGGTGTAAATTGATAAAAAAATTAATATAATTTGTATTATTTATGTTTGACACATTGAAAAATTCATCCTATATGTGTACAGTTATGAGGATTTTGTTGGGGTTTTCCACTCAATCCTTGGATATATAGACAACCACTGGATAGTTTCCTTACTGAATGATGATGTATCATGATTGGATCATGGATCATTGCTCTAACATGTCTTCAGGAATATTGTTAATGTTGAATAGGAACAACCATTCATCGTAAATGATAAATATGCATACGAAGTATGATTTTCATTTGGGGTTTTATACCCATTCGATAATCACAGATTAAAATTAGTCAATTACGAAAAAATATATTTGATATATGCATCATCATTAAATATAAGTTGGTGAAATTTTATATGTTTGTTGTGAATTTTTTATATTAATTCATATTCTTTTAGAACCATGAACCAAGTCTTTAAAAAAAGGATATGATTCATTCCTCACATCATATGGGTTATGGATTTCATCCCCCATTAATTTCATGTTCATCACAATCAATTCTTTTAGACCTATGTTCAAATACAACTAGCTATATTATCATTTTCATGTCATTAATTTGAAAATGAAATTGAAACTTCATGTGAAATATCTAAATGAGTCTATTATAGAGGTTTGATGAAGAGTGTGGAAGATCTTAGGTTGATGATAACATAGATATGAGTTATGTTCATCTAATTTTCTATGCACACTGACTAACTGATCACTGAATGATTAGCAAACTGACTGGGGACCTGGATTATGGCTGGTGATGATGGAATGGATTGAAATATCCATGAACTAAAAGTTCTAGTGAGGGATGATACTCTAGTAATGCAGAAGAATATGTTGGGGAAGATCATATGGATCTTAGAAATTTCTTTCAAAATGATGTGTTATTCGAGATTACACCCCAAGTCAGACCCATGGACTATGGGTTTATGTTTTTGGATGTAGTTATGTATTGCACATCATGTGACCTAATAAAATGTTATGTGAACAAACCATTTCCAATAAAAACGTATATTAGAAAATTCAAGAACATGACTAATAGTACACAACTACTGGCATGATGTGTACATAGACAAGGACATGGAAAATTTTACAAAACATGGTACATGAGTAGGAAAAATTACATAGACATATCTATGAAACATAAGATGGGTTTCAAACAATCTCTAAACAACATGTACCTTAACTAAATGCCATGTATTAACTTATTCACATTTTTTGTTATGTTTTACCACATAGAGAGACTTCATGATATCCTAAAACTTCATATACCACCAGTACACACCATATACCCCATTCAAGAGTGTTTTTCTCCCATGTCTTATTTATTTGGACCTTTAACTTTTGGGTTTGTTACTATGGTCCATTCTCTAGAGGATAAGTTTATAAATTAAAACCATATCACAGGAATGTGATCACATATAGTATACTTGTATCAGATAGTGTTCATGGTTCCCCTCTATGAGACTTGATTATAATACTATATAATATTTATTCCATATTTTTTTTGTATTATAGTGATATGATTGATCTGAGTGTATATCGTTCATTTATCATATTGTACTAATAGGGTTCTTGGTATCATTTGAATATAATTCGATGTATAGTGGGTTGGTCCAAATTAGGTTTGTGATGTCCCCAAAATATTCTAGGTGGACCCCAAATATTAGTATTTGATTATTTTGAGACCAAATATATTCTGGGGTGGGGACTAATGGCATATATTACTTTGATGAGAGTATCCAATGATATAAGGACTAATGGATTGGATTCTCCTAGAATAACCATTTCCTTGAACAAAATAGGATGGCTACGAGTGGGTTGTGAACACATAGTGGAAGAGTTCCCATGTGAAGTATACCAGGGTGTTTCTATTATAAATTTATATTTAAATTTTATATTGAGAATATTATACTTGGTTCTGGTTTTTAGTGATTTCATGGTGTCTAACTGGGTATTTTAATACTCACCCCATCATTGGATATTCATATTCTTATCATGTCATATGAAGATAACAACCCATTTGATAGAGTCTCTAAGAGGATACAGATGTGGTGGAACATAAACTGATCTTGGTAGAACGTGGGGTTTTCTGGTGTCGCACACTAGATAATAGTACTCACCCTTATACTAGTTTGGACCCTTTTTATATTTTGGTTATGCTTGTGTTTGGAAACATTTATTTTATGTTTCACTATATTATTATTATACTTTATTGTGGTCTTATAAATGTATGAATGAATTGTTTTTAGAATTTTTCATTTCATCATGTTATGGGAATGGATATGTGTGTGTGTCTACAAGTAATTTATGTTAAGGAATCTCTTTTATTTTATATTCTGTCTCAACACTGGTTTCCCACCATAGGCCAATTAGTGGTAGGATTAGGGTATTTACAGGTCAGTCCCAAGTGCGTTAGTTCATGACATATATATATATTTGGGGATTTCAGAATAGAATGAGATTCATGATTTATGTTTTTAATCTATAAAGTTTCAAAAAGAAAGTATTGGGTATATCTCTATGATATTATTATAAGATAATGTAATATAGGTTGATGATATTGCTTTAGAATCATTTACTATAGGTTGAGATAAAATATAAATAAAACAAGTTAATATTGTCTGTAATGTTGAGAATATGGGTTAATAAAATTCTATAGGTTTTAGTGTAATTGATATGTGATTGACAGATCCTGTATAAGTTAAAAAGGATGATAATGAATGAGAAATTTTTTTTAATAATGGATGATTAAATGGATCAAATGATAATCCTGCTGTTATATTAGTGTTAACTATATTTTGGTATATGATGATTAGTTTTTATTTCTAAAAAACTAGAAATGGATATCATTAAAAGATGGTAAAAATAATTTTAGAACATCAGAAGCTGAAAAGATTTATTTCAACACAACATTGTTCAAATAATGTGCCTAAAAAATTGAAGATCAATGGTTTCATACAAGAATTTCAAGACATAAATTAAGCTTTCAAAGGCTATGAATGTTTTTGTAATTCATATGTATATATATATATAAAGAAATATATATAGAATATATTTTATGTTGTATTTATCCAAATTGTGAATAATTTCTAGAAGTAAATTATTCCATGATATTATATATATTACATATGTAATGATAAATTAATTATGATAATACTAATATTAAAATTAATTAAATGGTTTATATGAATTCTAATTAATGCTAATAACTGTGATTCATCTAATCCTTGTTGTTTTTTGATTCTATGTTTTTTATGTATTTATATGATATTAAACTATCATATACTACATGTAATTATAGGTTGTTTAATTTTTTTATTTGAAATATTGAAAATGTAACATCCTAGGTAATTTTAATAATAAATAATTTTCATTCCTTATTAATATTCATTAATGTGATATAATATATTTATATAAATTATTTTAATATATGGTATGTTCTCATTCAAAAAAAATTTATTTCAATACATATTTTTTTATGCATTATTTTTTATTTAATAGAATTATTTCAAAATTAAATAATTTTATATTGATAACATGAACACATTTTTTGGATACATATTTTTAAATTCATCAGATGATATTTTTTTAATTTCAGTAAACATTTCATTTAACATGAATAGTGAAAAATATACATATTACTACAACCCCTTTCTCATTTCACCTATTTTGTTTGTAACATAATCTTTTTCATAATTGAAAATTTTTATTATATAATTTTTGATAAATTAAACACAATAAGTTTTAATTTAATCAACATTATTCGTGAATGTAGTATAAAAATATTCATATATGTTAAAATACTTTTGTATGAAATACCAATTTTCATTGCCCAATACAAGATTAGATTTTTATTAAATCAAAATAATAATGTGTATCGAATTTGATAAAATAGATTGCATATTTGTAATCAAAATAATTAGTATTAGGTATTAAACACAATAGAAATCATTATAAATATTAATAATAAATGAAGTTCAAATATGATTCCATGTTTGAGCATATAAATAATTTGCTGGTTGGGTAATCTAATATGAATCTAGTTGAACTAACATAATTTTCATAAAACCTATTTTATTTACATATTTATACCAAATATCCGCTAAAATTCACAAAATCTCCAAATTCAAGTCCTTTTTTAGTAAGAAAATAGCATTTTTTTAATATTTTTAATCTTTTCATGTTTATTAAATCAACCACGTAGACAAGAACATGACTTTACCTCTTGTATCAACACTTATAGGTAAAATTCGATTATAAAAAACTATATAAATACACTCATAGCATACTATATATGTCTTGTAAATCCTTTTTTCCTCAAAAATCTAACGTATGTAGTTTTTTTAGTTATATGCTAAAAGTGGTTGTATGAAAATATTGTGTTGTTCATAACAACGAATTTTAAAATTTTTTGTGCTTTTATTTATTAATTTTTTAACATAATGATGATATAATAAAATAATTTACTTATGTAAATATTGGTGTAATTAATTTATTAGGATAAAATATATCCACCAAACCATTATTCTTGTGTCTTACAGACAACTTCATTATGAACTAATATAGTTAGTTTTCCATAAACACCTCTCAATAATGAATATAATGATGAATTATACATATATATATATTGAATAAATTATATAATATTCGTTAATAAAATATATTATATCAATCATTCTCATTCCTTTCCAACAAATTTAGAAATATAATCTCTTATATGCGTACATGTGGATTTCATCCTCTATAAAGCGATGAGATACATTTTTCATCACCACATAACATATATATTATAAATAATATTGATTATATAGTTAAAATTGTAATTATGATATATTCAACATTATTTATCAATAAATTTATAATTAATCTTTTCCCTCATGTTCTGGGAATAATTATAATGTCACTTATGTTTAAATATGGAATACAACCTAAATGATTGTAACATAAATAAATTTTTATAACCATATTATATATCATGATTTAAATATATTATTTATTTATATAAATTATTATATTTTAATTCATATTATTCTAGAGAATATTGAAAAATTATTACACAGATCATAGCTAACCTAATGAAGTTATTTTGGTAAAATGATTGAAATATCAATAAAGCATAAAATGTTAACACAATTGATTAATTAGTTGAATATAATACACAAAATTAAATAAAATTAAATTAATAATAAAAATTAAAAGGATTATTTTAATATTAAATATATTAAATACCTTTATATTTTGGGAATATAAATAATTTATATATTCAGTAAGAACCAACAGAAGGGACTCATTACATTTAACCGCTTGTTTTAAACGTCCAAATTATTTATTTTCTATATTAATTTTCTTAACTTTTTATAAAATTAAAATTTTTTATGAGTGTTATTATATATACTCAAATGAATTATAAGGGAAATTTAATTTCCCATTTTTTGTTAAATAAATTATTTTTTACAATGAATGCTTTTAAATATTTTATAAGTAATGTTTTGAAAATATATAGAAAATGAATATTTTATTTTATCATAGAAGGAATAAACTATTCTTACCATCTCTGTTACAATCATTTCCCAAATTTTATCCATTTAAATAATATATATTTTAAAATCATTTACACTCCTTCCCATTATTCCTTTAATTTTAATTTTTAAAATATAATTGATATTTTCATATCCATAGATTGTTTTTTTGTGTGAGTATTATTTTTAAGAGTATGATAATTTAAAAAAACATTAATATATTGTGATAATATTGTTGTTCATGCAAAATATTTGTGGAAATTTTTGAGTCTGTTATATCATGTGATAGTGGGTGTGAATGATATATCTCAAGATGATGAGTGAGTAGAATATTTCTCATTAACACATTGGATATACTTAAATATATGCACTATAAATGTATTGTCCAACATTATTATTTAAATTTTGAAGGTATTTAATTCAATATGGAAGTATTGTTTTATGATTTTTATTAATGTAATGTAACATGTTACCTGCAATATTTATTAATGATTTCAATGGGGTTTATATAAATTGTATGAATGTTTAATTTTTTATGTTTAACATTTGTTTAATAAGGTGTTCGTGATATAAATAAGGGGTGAAATATATAAAATTTTGAAGAATATGTCTTGAAATATTAATGATATTATGAAAATATAATTATATTAATTACCACATTCTTATTTCATATAATAATATTATTTGGAAAATTTTGGGATTTAAATATAATTTATTGTCAAAAATATATATATTTATTGGTTAAAGTGTATTTTTAGAATGGAATATATTTATGTGTTTTCCTGAACTAATGAGTTTAATTTTATATTTTATATGATCCATTATGATCATTTTGTTGTCATCCATCATTTTGTAAGTTTTTCAATTTGGATATCAGTATGTATATGGGAAAGGATTTTTATAAGACAAAAATTGAGAAAAGATTTTTTAAAAAAGAAATTATTATATCAAAATGTTTTTAAATGTATACGAAATTGTAATCATATAGATGTGTCCATATTGATATGTAATATTTACCTATTTCATGGATAATATATAATTATCTGAAACTCTAAACTAAAAAGACCACTGGTAAGAATTTAAATGGATTCATATCTAGATATTAAATTTCAGGACAATTTTAAGGACATGATCTTATTGTTTATGTCACAGTGATGATTATATGATTTTAGAGGTTTTGATAATGTATTTAAATTCACAAAAGGGAATATAATTTATAGTAATCATGATCTATCATTTAAAATTTACCAAGTTACATCATATAATCTATGAATTTTTAGAATATGTTTTTATTGGGGAAACTTAGAATCTATTGTAGGGTGCCCATAAGGGGAAGCTTTCCAATTAAATCACCTATGATGAATTTTTGGAATTATCACTAGTAGTTTTTTAAATGATGCATCAGTTAAAATAATCTATTAATAGTATTTATATCCTTTCTAGGGACGGAAAATATTTTCCTCAAAAAATGTGATGATAGTTATGAATTGTTGGAGACAACACCCCCATCATTTATTGGATCATTTTATTGGGTGGTATATGGTGAATGGATTAATATTCTTTATATATATTCAATGTCGCATGTTTTTTGGTGCATCATAAGGTATGTCTTTCTATTCTGAATATTGATATTCAAGCGAGTAATTTATTGTCAATGGTTATAATAACCAGAGGAATATAATAAACATATATACATGATTGGTAACATTTATGAATATATATCATGCTAAATATATTCCTAATGTAATTATATAGAGGATGAATATAAATTCATGGTATCAGAAAAAATTATGATGATCTATTGGCCGATTATACAAAAATATTATCTCGGCCTCTATGGTATTGAGCATATTGTATCTGGGATCATTGGAGTAAACATAATCAATAATAAACTATATTTATTCTAGGAAATCAATGAGATATATCCACTCATGAATTTAGAAATGATTATAAACATTTTTATTATGTTGATAGGGATGATATGGCATTTTTATAACTTATATTTAGGGAAAAAAAGATACAATTTTCCTTGTGGATGGAAATGTTAAATAATACATAAAAATATTATTATGGTAAAAAAATAATGTTTCAAATTTTTGAAAGTTGTTGAAAAAATAACCATATATAATTAAAAAAACTATGAGCTTTTGTGATCTTTTAATTGTGAATATGAGTATTTATTGTAAAGATAATAATATTATAATTAGTTAGAAAAATTTTTATAAATAGTTAGTAATGTGTTTTAAATTTAAGGTGATGTTTCATTATGTAGATGCATGTTTGAATAATACCTTTAATGATGTGATGTAATATGATAATAAGAATAAGTGAGGTTTGATATCATGTATAAATAAATCAAAAAATTGTCCATGAAATGAATTTTTAACAAGTACATTCATTGTTTATTAAAATTATATGGATTTATTTTTGGATTCTTGGTTGATACATTCATTCATTTTGGTCAAAATTTATATTAAATAGAAATTTCACCTTATAATATTATTTTAGTAGATTTTTTATATTCACCTAAGGGTATTGTTAGGGAATAAAGAATTTAAATTGAAATTTTGGTAACCTACTGTGGAAGGATTCCCCCAAGGAACCTTGTCATTAATTTAATTGTATAGTTTTATATTATTCTGGGTTTGGATTGGATTTTAGTATATCATGTCAAGATACATTGCAGATCAAACTGTCTAATTATAGAAAATATATTTATATATATATCAATCAATATTAACAATTTATCAAAAAAAATTAAAATCAGAAACTTATAAATTATATAAATTAATGTTCTCATTATCATAATTTTAAAAATAATGGAATTTTTTAGATTAATGATGTTCCACTTGTAAAAGACTACGTCAATTTTTTTACTAATGTGATTATTACGATACGACTATTCATAGAATTAAATTTGAAATATACCATGTATTTGATGAGAATCGAATTTTAGAAGACCCTTATCGAATTTCCCTGTTAAATCTTCTGATAAATAAGAAGTAGTTACTGTATTTCCTTGATTAAGTTTTCATTCGTCCTAGAAGATCACCATCTGGTGAATATATTTTATATAATTAAAAGAATTATAGATATATGAATCATTGAAATGAGTATAAGGTATAAAATAACATCATTTTTTAGAATAAGTATATGATCCCCCATATTTATAACTTGATTGATATACTCTAATGACCATACAATTTTTTGAAAATTAATATCATGTCTCGGTAGCATATGTTGGTAGTGAAGGAGGAAAAAATTCATCAGAAAAAATTTTATATTATGTATATATACAATGAGTTTGTTGTAATTTATTGGGTTTAAAACTTATCATGTTGTATTAATGAATCATTTGGATAGAGTCGTCCATGAAAATTCTCTGAATATTATAGTTCTGCTTAAAGAGTATTTTTTGGTTTTTTAAACAATAAAGTGTATCTCAGAAAAAAGTGGATAATTATTAAACCATAAAATGATAATATTTTATGTTGAAAATATTTATAATTAGAATTTATTTCAATATATGTCATTCAATAGTCATATAATACATAAATACAGAATCACTATTGATCATAATAAATCAATTTTTTTCAATTAATGCACAAGAACAAAAAATGTTACTGATATTCACTGTTTTCATGGATTCTCATGTCATTAACATCGTTTTATTGAATATTTACCGTGGTTATAAATCACATTAAATATGTTTACATGAAAAAGGGGATAAGAAAGTATAGATAATGTAACACTATGAATGTTTCGTGTAACTAAAAAGAATATTAGTGTCTAAAAACCATTTTAGTTATTCTATCAAGAATTGAAATATTTTTATTTATTATGGAACCACTTCAAGGTGTATGGGATGTTATATAATGATAATTTTGTGTAATTTATTTTTAATCATTAAAAAGTACCTATGAGAAAAATTATATGACACGTGACATTGACTTGAAACATGTTCATTTTCATGAAATGTTTTCTTCCATAATTAATGTGTACTAATGTTCGTAATATATACTAAACATTAAATGATTAATAACATATTCACCCGTAAATTATTTAACATTAGACAATGTAGATTTATCAAAATTTTAAAATATAATAGCTAAAAAATCATTAATATCTTTGAAAATAAAACAATGTTTGTTGTGGTTTGAGATGGAAAGATAATGCATCGGTAACTATGGCATTCCAGCAACATGATCCTGTTATAAATAATTTATTAAATATTATCTTAGAACTTTTTCATGCATGAAATCCATAAATTTTTTTTGTTTAACTATAATAATTATTTTTATATATTATTATGTATATATATAAGGATCATAAATCCATTAGGATAAATGAATAATGGGTTATGAATATAAGGATTCCATTTTTTATACTAAAAATGATTTTATTTTAAGAATTATAAAAATGAAATATGGTTCATGTAACCCCAATTTTATGATTGAAATATTGATTTTGGGTCAAATATATCCTTATTTCATTCATCACCATAGCCTAAAAATGTTTACTTTCATTCATGAACATTTATATATGGAAAAAATGAAGAAACATATAATTGATTTAAAAACAAAAAATTTAATTTACTAATGGGATTAAATTGAATGAAAATTAATAAAGGAGTTACATCAACATTATCAAGTGAAATTATAGAAATGAGAATATATATCCAATATATTATTCGTGGGATCACCAAATACATCTCAATATAATGTTTTTGTTTTAATAATTGTTGAGAGAGAAACTACATAAGATTATTTTGAAATTATTTTAGGTTACATGATTAATGATTGACATTATCAACAATATATTGAATATATTAGTATATTTTATTGTGAAACTATACCTATTTATTATTATCATTATTCTAAATTAACCTATAATTTCTATAATGGACTTCTAAATCTTTTTGGTACTAAATTAAATTTTTGAATAACAATTCATCCTCAAGTCAATGGATTATCAGAGTGACTGATTTAGAAATTAATGGATATGAATCGATATTGATCAATATATTATAAGATAATTTTGGATGAAATTAATATTTGTTTGAGTATTATTATAAAAACATTAACAATAATATAAAAATGGAATTTATTGATTCATTATATTAAAATTGAGGTAACACTGAAGCATGACGAGATTAAATAAAAATCCTTTTTTGATAATTTTTTTTAAAATGTTCTAAAATGTGAAGATGCATGATCAAAATAGCTTTGTATATAACAATATTGAAAAAATATATATAACCATGGAAAATAGATTTCATTCTCTTAAAGAGATCATGACTTCTAAAAACTTCATATGGAATTTTTATGTGAATTTTGGTTAAAAAAGGACAGTTAGATCCAATTTTAATTGGACCATATGAAATTATTGAAAAGACTAGAACTATATCTTACTTATTATCTTTTCAAATGAGTTTATCATAGGTACACTACACATTTAAAATTGCATTTTAAAGAAAATATTGTCCATATGCATCTCATATTTTGATCCCTGATGTAGCTCAATTTGAAGATCAATCTGATGAGGAATAACCTCCGTATATTTGAAACCAAATAGAGAAAAATTTATAGAAAAGGTTATATACCGGGTTATGGATTTGTTAATAAACTATATAACTGATGAAGTAAATTTTTTATTTGAATATTACATGAACTAAATACATCATGACATGTTTAATTATTGAATAAATATTTTTGGATAGAATTTCCAAATAGGGAAATTGTGTAAGTACTCTAGAATTGTAAATTAAAGTTAAATCTCCTTCCTTATTAATATTCATTAAATATATTTGATACAGTTATACTCAATATTAAAATATTATAATTTTTTTTAGTAGAAATACAAACAAATATATTTCAATGAATATTTTCTTTTACACATAGTAAATTTTCATGTCAAAATAAGATTATTTTTAATTTTTAATTATATTTTATATTTTTTTTAAATAGGTATGAAAATAATTTTTTTTAATCTAACATTGCATATCACATATTTACAATTCTATATTCTTTTTTTTTATTAGTATTAAAATTTATATATATTATGTTTTCCATAAATTTTACATTAAATCTTATATAAAAAAAATTATTCATCAATTAGGTATAAAATGTTTTTTATACTTGAATATAAATTTTTTAGAAAAACTATTTTTTATTTCATTTTGATGCTAAAATTTTAAATCAAAATTTTCAAACATTAATATTTTGATAAAATATCTAAATATTTTTAAATATCATAGTTAAAATTATGTTAAAATAATATATTTTATTATGATAAAAATTAATAGTAAACCTTTTTTTATATATTACCACTATTATTTTCAAAATTTATTATTCATGAGACTAAAATAATGGAGTAATGTTTAAATTTAAATAATTTTTTTAAAATATTCTTACATTTAAATATATTGTCCATTTATTTACTAATAATTGTAAATGATCCATTTTGGATTCATTGTGATTTAGTATGACATTAATATATTTTAATAATTTTAATAAAAATTTATATATTTTCTCCTCCATATAAAATAAAACACGCTCTAAATATTTACACAAAGTTCAATATCATTTTTTAGTTGAAATTACTTACCAAATAAATTTAAATAATTATTTTTCATATCTAATATTCCCACTTTTGATCAGAAATCATTCATGATATGAATTTAGGATCAAAACTAATGTGGTGGACCGTAAGAGGTAAATCCTTAACTGGGTATTCTCATTTTATTTCACATGGTGACAACATATTATCTTAATCATTCATTATGAAAAAACACAATGTATTAAATATACTATAATTATATTATATCATTTCCATAACCATTATTCTTCTCCTCTTCCATCAAATTGAAAATGAAACCATCTTTCATGTATATGACAGACAACTACCTTCCAAACCGACTTTACATGTTTTCTATCATTGCCTCCCACAGTAGGTTATAATGATGTATTTAATGAATATAAATTATATTCCTTACATAAACATAAATAATTAAATTTAATATATTATCATATTTATTATCATTTCATCCATTAAAAAATGATAATGTCATTTGTCAGTATGTCTAGAATACCACATCCCTAAAGTGATGTAATTTTTTTCATCACAAAAAAATGGATTATATATATGTATTAAGATAATAAATATATTTGATTTTAATAATATAATAATATATCTAGTAATATATAACATTACATTCCTTGTTCGCATAATTCTCATGGAAAATAAAAATTGATATTCATGTGTACTTATAGGATACTATTTATATGATTAAATTTAATTAATTATTCAGTATACTATTAAAGTTATGATTTAAAAATATATTTTGTTATAAAATTTTGTAATTATTCACTAATTAATACTCATGAAATGATTGAATAAATTATTCTCTAACAATAATCAACATAACAAATTATTTTAAACCTAATAAATGATTTTCATAAAAATGACTATTTTCAGGATAGTTGATTTTGTATCTAACAATTTCATGATAAGAAAAATAATGGGAATAAATTTTTTTAATAAATTAATTTTGAAAAAAAAATTCTTGTTATTATGAACTTAAAAGATTATTTCTGATGGTTTACACATTATTATGGGGCACATTACCTGAAACCACATCTTTATATAATTTAAGGATTTATTTTATAAATCCTTTTCTTAAATATTCAGATTAAAAAAACTAATAAATGGTTGTATTTATATCAACATAAATGAAATATAAATTTTAAGGACCCAGAAATTCTATGTAATTTTTTATAATTATATCGGAATTTTACGAGTCCACGAAAATTAAGGATGCATGATACCAAGGCCCGGAGT
Organism: Viscum album; assembly: GCA_963277665.1. Lineage (NCBI taxonomy): Eukaryota > Viridiplantae > Streptophyta > Magnoliopsida > Santalales > Viscaceae > Viscum > Viscum album. The sequence continues at coordinate 1,750,097,998 of OY728157.1, read as the reverse complement.
GAACAGAATGAATTTCTGAACATTTTTTGGGTACATTCAGTAAACGTGTGAGATGGTTTTTTTAACTTTTGAACCAGTGCTTGGAATGCAAATCTGAGGACACTGTTGAAATCGTAGTGTCGATATTTTCTTAAAGATTCCTTCTCCTAGACTCAATGGATCGATATCGAAGGATTATTTTTTGTTCTTTGCATGATTGAATTTAAAAAAATGTGTAATATTATTATTTTAGAAACCCCTCAACATGGGTTATGGTGGTGGGAACCAACCGAGCCCCAACCACCAAAGTGAGTGTTAAGAGGTGGGGACCACTTGAACTAACCTGCCAATTTGAAATTAATGGTGGGGACAACCCAAACCCTCTTAATGGGGGGAGAAAACAATCAACTACCAATTAATTCTTTTCATCCATTAAATTGAACCGATAAAATTGGCATAGTTAAATATAACAACACCGCATTAAATTGTTGGAGCCAACCAACAATTAATGAAATGAGTTAGCATTTTAATTATGAAAACCTTATTAATCTTCTTAAACATTAATTTCAAAGGGGGATATTTTCAAATTTTGGTGGAATTGGGAGAGTAGAACCTTTAGGATGATTATTATTTCCATCTAAAAAACGCATTCTCAAAAGAATAACGCGCTCCCCGACGAAGAATCCTCACGCTGACTAATAACGTCTTCAACGTCAATGAACCAACAATCGAGGAAATTCCGACGTCACCGATGTCCATCTATCCCCAACAACTTTAAATCCTTCCTCTCAAACTCTATCGTCAAATATCCAAGGTAGGGGTTTAGTTGTGTATGATTATATTATCCCATGTTCTTTCCTTATAAAACAAAGAACGTTGATTAACTCTTTATCTAGTTGATCATCGGATTATTTCTTTTGCGGGTTTGTGAATAATTATTATGGGAGGTTTTAGGGTGATTGTATGAATTTATTACCCTTACTTGTTCTTGATAATTCATCACAAATTGAGGAAGAGATTATAGCTGCTTGATACCACTCTAACACAGAGAGTGCGGGCCAAACAAATATGGCCCGACCTCTCCGAAAATCTTGTGTTTAATTGTTGTGTTCCTTGCGATGGAGGAGGATGGCAACCAACATTGGTGGGGCACGAGAACTGCGGCCATCACCACTGCTTGCCGTGAAGAAGGAAATGGCATAATGGCACCACCCCATAGCGACCATTTCCCTGCGGCCTCGTACACCTCGCGGCCTCACACCGCCCGTGGCCTCGTCACCCCGCGACCCCCACGACATCACCATCATGCGGCCCTCCACTGCCCTTGTGGCCTCGCCACCCAATAGTCCCCATGGACTCACCGTCTTGTAGCCTCACGGCCACCGCTGCCTCACATCCCCCGAGGTATCACATCCCCAACGACCTCTATGCCATGTCGCCCTTCACGACCCCCATGGCTTCATCGCACTCCCGAACTCCGCACTGACCTCGCGGCCTCCGCGCCGCCCTAATGGCCTCACGATGCTCTTCGGCACCCTGCGCTACCCAACACAAGCCATGCCAGGCCGAAACCAATAGGCTGGGTCGACCCAAACTGGGTCGGGTCAGCCCCGTCCAGGTCATGCTAGGTCATACCGGACCCAGAACAGCTACGATCATTTCCCTATATTGGCCATAACATTGGCACCAAGCGTGTGTTTGAAAACCTGTCAATATTGCAATAAACCTTTGAGCGAGAGAGTCCCTTTTTTATACCACACATGATATTTGGATAATGATGGGATATGGTTGGGTTAGATCTAGCATGAATCCAACCAGGCCCTCAGGACTAAAAAATAATACTTTACAGATCACATGTCTGATTAACGCTCCGTATGCTGCGTTGAGACCCCTAGGACATGGAGACCCTTTGAGATACATATTCATGGGACTTCAGGGTAATAGAAGTATCGAATAGTGGTTTGATCATCATAATTTCTCGGAGACGATCAAGATTTGTGCGGGAACCCATTATCTGGTTGTGACGTGAAAAATTAAAATTGATCATGTGTGGGTCAGCACCTAGAGATCTTGTGTGCATCAACACCGAGCGATCTTCTGTTAGTCAGCACCTAGTGATCATGTGTGGGTCAGCACTGAGCGATCCTGTGTGGGTCAAAACCAAGTGATCCTTTGTGGGTTAGTATCAGAGCCTCTTAATAGATTAATATGATTCAATAGTTACATCTAATCATTTCTACTACTGTACCTATGAAATACATAGTGTGAGATGAGTCTGTACCTGAGCGGTACTTTACATTGTGGTAATTTTAGGACCATGGGACACCCTGAGAGTGGAGGGGTGAATTAGGGTGACAACTTATTCTTTTAAAGAGATTGATCTTGTTCCCACGTTGGTAGGAACTTGTTAAACCTATATGCTGAAAATGAAAAGAAATCAGAAAATCACATGCAGAGAGATGACTCAACACTTTTTAATTGGATCACCACTAAGGGATATGTCCAAGGAGCATACGCGGACAAGTTGTAGGTCATAAAAATTCCACTATTCTTCACTAGTTGTGGACTACAATGGTTCGAGCACAATCACTATGTCCCAGGCTCACTACCTTTACAATGGTTCAGGGATACCTCAGTGCGTCCCTCAGGTCACTCCCGTTGACTCCCCCGGGCTCAATACCTTCGGTGAAGCCCCACTCAGTTTATATGCATGAAGGTCTCTTCATTATATTTGCATTAAAGTATTTGACTCTACTCAGCATGAGATTATGCTTGCATCAAAGTCCGAAAATGATGCACTTATACACACTGAACCACTGAACTGAATAACCAGAACATGCAAACAGGATTCACAATTGACTTCACGCAGAAATAATCCATTGTGAGTGAGTTCTCACTTTTGCACGCAATACCTAATTTTCATGCAGAAAAATATTTCGCGCAATTTTAACTTTTTACACTCAACCTCTCCGTTTTCGCGCAACACAGATTTTTCCGCGCAAGACGGAATTTTTTGCCCAACTCGGATTTTTTCACGCAACTCCCTTTACGATAACCTTTTACACGCATCAGACCTCGGATCTTCTCTAAGTCATCAACTGTACAGAATGAGGGGGCTCACCTCTTATTTATAGGTGTTTGAGACCCCCGGACACAAAACCCTATGTGGAGCATAGAACATCTCACCTGGCGCGTAAAATTTTACACCAGAATTTTTTTTCACGCACATCTCTAGATTTTTCGCGTAGCCCGTGCCTTTTCCATTTTTGACGTTCTAATTCTGAAACACTATTTGCGTGAAAACCCGCAATCCTCTATTTTGCGCACCATGCTGGTATTCGTGTAAACCCACTATTTTTCGCGCAAACCTGCTGTTTTTCATGCATCCCTTGATTTTTTGCGCACGCCTCCTGATATTCTTCACATCACTTCCTCTTTGCAATTTTCCAACAACCTGTGTCTTACTTTTCTGATTTTGAGGCCCAAAAATTTGGAAAACACTGGGAAACATCTCCACCTTCAATATTGAATTCTCCTTGAACCGTATGATCACTTTACTGGAACACATTCTGAACATCCACTAAGGATTGACAACAACCAAAAACCAACCTCCAATTCCTGCATTGAACAGCCATGGTTCCAACAATCTCCCCCTTTGGGTTTTTTGGAAATAACCAAATAAATTCAATAGATCACCAACCACATGCAAACCAAAAATTCCAGGATCAACTCAGCCAACACTCTATGTCTACGTGAGTAATGATCGGTGTAGAATATAAGAGAGGAGGCTTGAATTTGATCCCCATGTTTGGAATTCTCAATGATGCCCATGAAATTTTCTCATAGTTTCACAGAAGCATTACATGTCCAATGAATTTCTTCTCATCCTATCACCGACACTGAATTCTCATCATGTCATAGAAGAATTACATGTCCACTGACAATCCTTTATTTATTCCTTTCTCCCCCATTGACAATAAACACAAAGACAGATAATTGTTCGTTGTTCATCTCAATACTCACCCCCTGGAAAGTATCTCCCCCACAAAACAACATCACAACCAAAAATATATAAAAATCAGTTAACATAACTGGGGATAGGTGATTTCGTAACCTTCTTATGCACTGGGAGGTGGCTGAACACCGAGGTTCAACCGATGCTTCTCAAAAACAGCCGCTGAGAGTGTCTTGGTCAGGATATCAGCCACTTGCACATCAGTCCCCACATGATCCATTTTAATAACGCCTTGTTCAGATTTCTATTTGATAAAGTGATAACGGATTTCAATGTGTTTTTTACGAGAATGACTAACCTCATATTTTGTAAGATCAATTGAAATCTTTTTATCACAATAAATCACAATTGGTTGCTTCACCTCATTAACAAATATCTGTTAATTGTTGCTTCATCCATAGCAGATGAGTGCATGCCTTTGTGGCGAAGATATACTCAGCTTCAGTAGTACTAATAGAATTAATTTATTGTTTCTTGCTCAACCACCAAACACATTTATTCCCAATACAGAATGCCCCACCACTGGTGGAATTTCTGTCCAGAACATCGCCAGCCCAGTCAGCAACCAAAAATACTGATAATTAACTCTTCCTTCCTACAGTAATGTATAAGCCACAATTGTGAGTACATTAAATATAATGTATGATTCTTTTTATTGATTACATATGTTCCTATTTTGGATTACTCTGAAAGCGGGCTACAAGACATGTGGAAAAGACAATATCTGGTTGTGTCTCTATCAGGTACAGTAGGCTCCCAATGATCCTTCTGTACATGGTGGGATCTACAGAGGTCACATATTCATGTATTCCAAGTTTAGTTCCAATTGAAATCAGAGTTGACATCAGTTTAGAGTATTGCATATTATACTTCTTCATCATCTCTCTTCCAAACATTTCTTGAGAAATTAAAGTGTAATCCTTCTTTTAAATCACCTGAAACCCCAAGAAATTGTGAGCTCCCCAATCATAGACATTTCAAATTATGATTTCATGTGATTGGAAAATTCATCCAATGATTTCTAAATGCTACCACCAAATATTATATCATCAATGTAGACTAGAACGATGAACTGATCTTTTGTATAATTCTTCACATATAGATTGTGGTCTACTCGTCTTTTGAATTCTAGCTTCTTGAGATACGAGTCCAGCCAGGAATACCATGCTCATGGTGCCTTCTTTAAACCATTTAGATCATTCTTTAGTTTACAGACCTTTGTTTCATCAGTACCAATAAAAAAACCCACTAGTTGTTCAATGTAGACTACTTCTTCAAGTACACCATTCATGAATGATGTCTTGAAATCAATTTGATATACTTTATATCTTCATTGGAGTTCCATGGAAAGGAAAAGACTGATTGACTCTAGTATAGCCACTGGAGCAATGGTTTATTCAACATCAACGCCTTCAATCTGGGAGTATCCTTTACATACCCGGTGTGACTTGTTTATAATAACACTTCCATGCTCATCAATGTTGTTCTTGAAGATCCATTTTGTACCAATCACATTTTGACCTTTAGGTCTCTGGACAAGATCCCATGTCTGATTCTTGTCAATATGATCTAACACTTCATTCATGGCTTTCACCCATGAATTGTCCTTTGCAGCTTCTTAAAATGAGAATGGCTCCACGGCTGACAGAAATGCAGATTGTGCGTTATTCCTCATCCTCCTTTTTTGTGTGGGTGCTCTCCGGTCCCCAATTATGTAACACGGATCAATCTCAGCTCATCGATTTCTCCTATGAGGTTCAGTCACACTCACTCCACCCAAGATTTCCACCTCAGATTATTTTTCTGAGTCAACATCATGATGTGAGCTCTGAGTGTTTTGTACACCTTCCTCTATTTCTGTATTTGTATTTACTCTATGTTCACATTCATCCTCATCTTCTATCTCATCAGCATAGGTATTATTGGTAGCATTTGGTGTTTTCCATTCAATGATCTTAACATCATTTCTTTCCACAATCCTCCCCAAGCATTTACTGAAACACTTGTAGGCTTTGTTTTTCATTGGATACCCAAGAAAAATTCCTTCATCAGCATTGTCTCCAAACTTCCCTTGATTTCCTTCTTTATTCCGGATGAACCATTTGCTTCCGAAAACAAAAAAGTATTTCAATGAAGGAATCCTTGCATGCCACAATTCGTATGGTGTCTTTCTTTCTCCCATATAAATCCTGGTTTGATTCTGAATGTGCACTACAGCTTCAACAGCTTCCTTCCAATAATGGCGAGAGATACCCATTTCAATCAGCATAGTCTTGGCCATATTGTTAACCTGTCGATTCTGATGATCATCAACTCCATTTTGCTGTGGATTTCTCGCAGAAGCTACCTCATGATATATTCCATTTTTTCTTTGTAGTTTTCAAACTCAATAGATTTGTATTCCCCCCGCCCCACTATCATATCGCTGGACATTTATTTTCCATCCCGTATCATTCTCGGCAATCATGCGATACATTTTCATGCACTCAAGTACTTGTCGCTTCCTATGAATCACCAGTATACAAGACATTCTACTATAATCATCAATGAAAATGAAAAAAGTTCATTTCTCCATGGGTTCCATCAACATTTATTGGGCCACATACATCTTTATGAATGAGAACAAGAAGACATGATGCCCTTTTCTTCTTTGGCCGATCTGAACTATAGACCAACATCCCACAAATGCAAGCATCTCAAGACTTTTCCCGTTAATGTTCTAGAATGGGGATATCCATGACTATCTTCATCTTAGATATCTTTTCCATGTCTTGTTGGTTAATGTGCCCCAGCCTCCGATGCCACAAATTGTTTTTTTCTTCAACAGACAAATAGTAAGAGTTCACATTGATGTCGACCTGATATAAGTTTCCATCAATTCTATAGCCTTTCATAAGAGAATTCCCTATTTTTTTCATTTATAGATCATCGTTTTTTATTGAAGGTTACTATGAGTCCTGAGTCACAGAGTGGACTTACACTAAAGAGATTGTGGCATAGACCATCCACATAAAGAACTTCAGTCTTCTTTAGCTCTCCGTAGGCGAGAGCAGTATTCCCACTGCCTTTAATCTTCAAAGCACCATCATTACCAAACCATACTATTCCATCAACCTTTTTTTAAATTTTATTCAAAAGTTCAGCATTTCCCATCATATGGGAAGAGCATCCACTATCATGGAACAAAGAACTGCTGCTCTTTGTAGCTTTGAGGGATACTTATGCAAGATTGGATTTCTTGATATTGTTCTTTTCATTCCATGAGATATTGGATTGAGCATAGGATACTGATGGACTTTTAATACATTCTTCCACATAATATGATTCTTCATACCCATAATCTTCTTCTAGAGGAGAAAACATGTTTGTGAGAACAACACCATCAGGTGGGAGAAAACTAGCCCGTCTTTGAGAGTTGTATGAATTTCTCCCGTCGTACCTCTTCCTACAATACAGAGCTTTATAGCCAAAGTTAGAACAATGAAAACAGTAACCATAGAAGCTATTTCTTCTATAAAATGGAGTATATGGAATCGGTCTCCTTGGTTGACTTTCCAGATCTTCCCCATTCAAGTAGCTCCTTGCCTCTTCACAGTACGATATGGTGTGGCCTAGATTACCACAGAACTGAAACTTCATGAGAGGAAATGTCTTTTCACTTGAATTTCTCCTCGTTCCTTCTTCCTTGGGAAACTAGTTGAACTGCCTGCCATTTTTGAATGATTGGGGATAATTTTTAGTTCTTCGTTTAGTTTGGATTAAGGGATTATTTTCCAGCAATACAGGTAATGTTTCAATATGTCCAACTTTCATCATGTCTTTCTTTTGGTTCTCATTACTTCCAGCAGTTGATGTCTCAGCTTCCCAGCCAATTCCACTCTTTCCCATGCAATTGGTTATTTAATCACTTATGATTTATCCAACCCCATTTGAACCACATTTGGATTTTTCTAGTAATTCCTCATATGAGAATCTTCCAAAATGAATTTTCTTCTTTCCCTCATTTGTGTTTGATTTACATTAAACTTTAATCTTAAGAGTAACAACTTCTTCCTCAAGTCCGTCAATAGTCTTGGACTTATTTTCTAGTCTGGAAGAAAGGTCATTTATGACCGTTTCTTGTTCTTAAATTCTATGCTTTAGTTCCACAAGAGCATCTGTGCTTTCAAGGATTAATGACTGAACTCTCACTAGTTCTTCTAGCCGTTCAATCTATGATTCATGATCATCAACATATTCTGATGATTCATCCACCATTTCCATCTACTTATTGCATCTCTTACATTTATTATCATGATTGGAAAAATCATCTTTAATTTGTGTCTTTGAATCATCATTTAGGATTAATCTGATTATATCTACCTTTATTGATCGAGGATTCTAAATTTTCAATTGTAGCCATCATGGAATCATGCTTTTCTATTTTAAATTCGGGTTCTACTTCATTAAAAAATTCAGTATCCTCATCTTCCTCTTTACAGACAAAACTCATCCTCTGTATTTTCTTTCCATATTTGAAGTCTCTCTTTTTGAATAAACTTTTCCGAGGCTTGTCGATGTTTTTATCTTCACTATATTCATAATTGATATTTCTTAAATACTGAGAGACAATGTGCCCATCATTTCCACAACGAAAGCATGTGAGAGGTAACTTCCCTTTGAATTTCCCTTTTCCCTTCAAGAACTTCGTTGAAATGAGAGAAATAACTTATTTTTTCTTCATCATATTCACCACTACTATCATTTGAAATTTTCAGTTTCTCCATGTCCTTAAATTCCATTTTCATGATCACACGAGTCATAGAATCTTCAAGTTTGAATCTCATTTCATATGCTACCAAGCTGCTCAGTAGATCATACATAGAATGGTTGGAAAGATATCTTTCCAATATAAATGTCTTTGATATCTTCTCCTAGACCCCCAATTGCTCCAACCACTTCAGTCATTCTATTGAAGAATGAGTATGCATTCTCGTCTGGATGCATCTTCACATCATCAAACCGATTATGCAGGACATGTAATTTTACCTTCATCTCTTTTCTATCTCCTTCATAAATATTTTCGAGTTTAGCCCACATGGAGTTTTTTGATGTGAAACTCATCAGCTTTAGATAGATCTGATTAGAAATGGTTGCGATGATTGCATTTTTATCTTTATCATCTGCATCAAGAATCTTCTTATCTACCTCAATCATAGCCATGCCTATTGGATCAGTGACATTTATACCTCACACAGTGGCAAACAGAACTTCTATTCCAAGGGATCTTAGATGAGATCTCATTTGGTTCTTCCAAATTTGAAAATTACTTCCATCAAAGAGAGGGACTCCCCTGACATTGGCTGCATTTTCAATGACGACAAAGGATAGATTCAACACCAGTAACCAGGCTCTGATACCACTTGTAGGACCCCGGGACACCCTGAGAGGGGAGGAGTGAATTAGGGTGACAAATTTTTCTTTTAAAGAGATGGGTCTTGTTCCCAATTTGGTAGGAACATGTTAAACATGTATGATGAAAATGAACAGAAAGAAAAAAATCACATGCAGAGAGATGACACAACACTTTTTACTTGGTTCACCACTAAAGGATATGTCCAAGGAGAATCCATTGACAAGTTTTCGGTCATACCAAATTCCACTATTCTTCACTAGTTGTGGACTACAATGGTTTGGGCACAGTCACTATGTCCCAGGCTCACTGCCATTACAATGTTTAAGGGATAACTCACTGTGGCCCTCGGGTCACTCCCATTGACTCCCTCTAGCTCACTGCCTTCGGTAAAGTCTCACTTAGTTTATGGACATGAAGGTCTCTTCAGTACATTTTCATTGATTTCTTTGAATGTACTCATCATGAGGCTATGCTTGCATCGATGTATGGAAATGATGCACATATACACACTGAACCAATGAACTGAATAACCAGAACATGCAAATAGGATACACAGACGTCTTCATGCCACAACAATCCATTGTGCACGAGTTATCACTTTTCTGTGCAATACCTATTTTTCATGCAGAAAAATATTTCACACAATTTCAACTTTTCACATGCAACCTCTCTTTTTTCGCACACACCGAATTTTCCATGCAAGCCGGAATTTTTCACATAGCTCGGATTTTTTCACGCAACTCCCTATATGAAAACCTTTTACATGAATCAGACCTCGGATCTTCCCTAAGTCTTCAACTATACAGAATGTGGGGGGTCACCTCTTATTTATAGTAGTCTAAGACCCCCACACACAAAACCCATTGTGGTGCGTAAAACATCTCATCTGGTGCATAATATTTCGCGCTGGTATCATTTTTCGTGCACATCACCAGATTTTTCGTGCACATCTCAAGATTTTTCGGGCAGCCCATGCCAGTTCCATTTTTTATGTTCTAATTCTAAAACACTATTTGAGTAAAAACCCTCAATCCTTTATTTTAAGCACCACACTGGTTTTCTTGTAAACCTGCTGTTTTTCGTGCAAACCCGCTGTTATTATCTCAACCCTTGATTTTTCAATCACGCCTCCCGATATAATTTATAGCACTTCTTATTTGAGTTTTTCCAACAACTTGTGTCCTCATTTTCCGATTTTGAGGCCCAAAACTTTGGAAAACACTAGGAAACAAGGCCACCTTTAATATTGTTGTCTTCTTAAACTGTATGATCACTTTACTGTCACACATTCTGAACTTCCACTGAGGATTGACAACAAACACAAACCAACCTCCAATTACTACATAGAATATCCATGGTTCCAACAGTAATACCTTGGTGGTATTCTTCTATGTGGTGTAACTAGTGGTACTTATTATCATGGACCTCCTTCCTTTGTGAAACCGTTGAGCTTTGGGCTTTTGAGTTGGACTCTATGATTCCTCATGATTGAGATTGGTATACTTTCTAACTTAGAAATATGTATGGGAATATAACTAAGTAGGGTTGTCAGTTGATTTCATGTTTTTTGGTTTATCTTTTGTTGATTTTGTGGGACCTTGAGGGTCTCAGGGTCCCTATTGAGTATATTTATAATCAACCATGCATGGGCTAAGCCCGCACTTCATCGTGTTTGGTGCAGATGATGGACAGTGTTGACTGAGTACGAGAGTACTGAGACTGGAGGTAGCTCGGAGGTGGACTTTAGATGAGTCGTACTGCAAAGAAAACTGATCTAGAGTTTTACCTGCACTTTAGGTAGGATCATTGGTAAGTGTTCTCGAAATCTTTTACAGTTTACTTTTAATTTCAGTTTCATGTACTTTCCAGTTGGGCATGTATTCTAGCCCCTTTTAAATACTGCACTCACTATGTTTTCTACTCAGTTTAAATGAGTTCATATCTTTCTATGTGATTGATTGCATGTGTATACAGATTATAAAGGAAATTCCTTCCCAGTTTTAGAGAATACGCCTTCGGTGCTAGTCTCCAGCCCCTAGCCTATGGAAGGTGGGCATGGGGTAGTCACTGCACGGGCCCTAGGGACAGTTTGTGACAAATTGGTTTCAGAGGAGTCGGTTCTACCATAGAACCTTAGACTCTGATATTTATTTTTAAAATAAATATTGTTAAGTGTAATGAGTGTGGTTATCAAATTAGGGAATCCAGTGTTGGTGCGGGAGCCTACGTATCCATACACTAGGACCCTGACTTCTGATTTCGGACTCAGTGCACAAAAACACGGATTGTGTGTGTCTTTTGAATTGTTTTCTTTGTGATATTTAGATTCAACTAACTTTGTATAAAATATAGACCACAGAACACCTGTTTATTTTCAGGACACCTCCACATAGATAGCCAGCTAGGGTTCCAGATATAGTACACAGTGATATCCCACCAAGAGACGAGGCCTCGGTAAATGGCCCTCTTCTAGTAGAGGCACCAGCAGAGGCACCATCGGTACCATTACCCATTGATACACTAATGCCACCAGCCCAAGAAGTAGATGGTTCATGCCATTTGAGCATGTTGCATGAGTTCAAGCACTAGAGGCCACCTAGGTTCAGGGGAGAGACATACCCACAGGATGCTGAGGATTGGATTGAGGCCATAGTGAGAGTCTTTCGACTGGTATAGACACTAGCTGATCTCGTGGAGATATTTTCTGCTAGTATTCTATCGTAATTAATAGTAATATGGTGTCACTTGATGCTCTAGGCTCACGATGAGGTGACTCTTCTCTTGGTAGATTTCGAGAGATTCATTCGGGCATAGTTTGTCCCTGTGACCCTTCGCACAGTGCACATACAAGAGATACATCATCTACAGTAGGGCCGCATGACTACGTCTCAGTACACATCAAGGTTCACCGACCTCTCACGGTACTCCAGTGATATGGTGTGTGACCCATTCTTTAAGGATTGTATCTTCGAGCAGGTACTTAGACGGGAGGTCAGGGATTCAATGATCTCACTCAACATCCTGATGCAGGCGGGGGTGTTAGAGCCAACCATCTTAGTAGAGATTTTTTTTTGCCAAGAAACAACCAATAGCGAGACCCACCACCAGACATCACACAACAGAGTATTCTATAGCAGGCAGTAGACAGACGTCATAGAGGTCCAATCAGACCATCCCTATAGGTGGATGACATCATGACTCAGATTCAATAGTGTCGGGCTCTCGAGGTAAAGTAGGATTGGCAAGGATGAGGTAATTTTACTCATGAGGCTGTCATGGTCACATGGCACATGACTTTTTGACCCACCGTACGGATGATCAACAGACGGTCGAGGGACCGCCCAGGAATTGACAGAGGTTCGATCGAGTATGTTCATAGGGATCAGTCAGGTGTCGTAGAGGAGATGGTCATGCATTTGGTGGTGGATGATGATTCAAGATGTTACCACCACCACCACTAAGTGGTCCACCCCGACTATAGGGAGAAGGAGGACAATGGCGAGCTAAACTCCAGGTAGCAGAGACCTTTGATCAAGGTGGTCCAGAGATGATTGGAGGTATCATCTGTGTCTACCCCACCTTATCTGCAAAACTTATAGACACATGTGCCAGTAATTCTATTATTTCCACTAACCTCATTCGAGACTTGGTGATTCTGATGGATTCATTGCCTCAATCCTTATGGCTAGAGACTCCTATGGGAGCATATTCGGCGATTACACACTAGTGCTGGTAGTGCGAGCTTACTCGAGGAGGCTCGAGATGTGGCTGGGATCTCCTAGTAGTGGCGTCGAGGCCATGTGACATCCTCTTGGGTATGGACTGGTTATCTACATTCCATGCTCATATTGACTATATTAGGTGAAAAGTACAGTGTGTCTACATGGATGGAACCAGATTTACCTTCACTGGTGAGAAGGGAGCCTATGCAGCATAAGATGGATTTACCCAGTGGAGAGTGCACCCGATCACTCATCTATTGGATAGTCTTACCCTCAGAGTAGTTGATGTGGAGAGTCTGAGTTATCCTGTAGTGGTGGAACAGTATGCTGATGTCTTCCCTGATGATGTTCTGGGTCTACCTCCTCACATAGAGGTGGAATTTTACATTGATGTGAACCCTGGGACAACACCAATATCTACACCAGCATATCGGATGGCTCTCACGGAGCTTTGTGAGCTTCGGGTAGAACTAGAGGACTTACATGGGAAAGGGTTCATTCGACTTAGCATTTCTCCTTGGGCATCCCCAATATTGTTTTCCAAGAAGGCAGATTGGAGTTTGAGACTTTGTTTTGGCTATCAATGCCTAAACCAGGTGATCATGGAAAACAAGTACCCACTCCCTAAGATTGAAGGCCAATTTGATCAGTTGTTGGGAGCATAGTGGTTTTTGAAGATAGACCTCAGATCAAGATATCACCAGTTCAAAGTACGAGATGAGGATGTGTAGAAGACGACTTTCAGATGTCGGTACGCCAACCATGAGTTTATGGTTATTCCATTCAGCGTGACCAACGCTCTAGAAATGTTCATGGGACTCATGAATAGGATCATTCGTCCATACCATGATCTCATTGAGGTAGTCTTCATCGACTAAATTATGATCTACTCGACTATTGAGGATGAGCATTCCTATCATTTATAGGTTGTACTGGACACACTCCGAGAGCACCAACATTATAGTAAGTTTTTGAAGTTCTAGTTTTGGATCAGAGAGGATCACTTTTTAGGACATGTCATCTCATAGGCTACAGTTGTAGTTGATCCAACAAAGATTGAGGCGGTACTTGCTTGAGATCCTTCCAGGAGTGTGACGAAGGTAAAATGTTTCCTAGGTTTGGCTAGATAATACCAGAGGTTTGTGCCAAGATTTCTCTAAATTTGAAGCACCTCTATCAGTGTTTAAGATGAAGGAGGAACCTTTCGAGTGGTCAGAGATATTCCAGTAGAGTTTTCAAGATATGAGTCGGAGGATGACTAGTGCCCCCATCTTGAGGTTTTCAGATGAGGGCTTTGGGTACGTATTCTACTGTGACATATCAGGGACTAGACTCAGATATATCTTGATGTAGAATAAGGTAGCGATCACATGTGGTTCTCAACAGGTGAGACAACATGAGAAGAACTAGGCTACCCATGATCTATAGTTAGCATCATTGGTATGACAACCCCGCTTTTATTACAAACATAAACATGATTTATTACATAAAACATCACTTGATACAACAAAGAATATCGAGAGGTTTACTGTCTTTGGGGCATAGGATCATTACATAAAAACTTCAAACATGAAATACAATATCTTTATTGAAAACTTCCTTTACATGACCACTACATTCCCTCATATTTAACATTGCATGGGATAACATGAGGGCATGCATAAGAAAAGGGTGAGCTATAAATCCCAATAAGGGAGTACAAATAGAATATCATGAGGAGTAAAATACATGTTAGGAAATAGGAATATCAATTGAGCAGAAGAGAAATATGAACATAAAGGAACGATAAATCATGATAATCATAACATGGAAATGTGGCAACTACATTTAACATGTAATTAGCATGAGCCAAGGCTCATTGCACATGGAGCATGCACAAATCATCATTGCACAAAAAGAATTGGTAAATAGTCGTTGCAATTGAATTAGCACGAGTCAACAATCATTTCAGATGACGTATCATGATACTATACTTTACCCAATGCATTGAAGCACTATAAGGGTGCACCCTTCTTAAACATTTCATTTCATGCATAAGTGTGCCACATGGATCATAAAACATTAATTCCTAAAACATAAACATTTATTCCACAATAAAGGAGTGTGGAATTAATAAATGAAACATTATAATCAATAATTAAATGTGCATAAATTTCAATACCCTTGATGGAGAAATGGACATCGTATTCACTACACAATGGCATCAGCTTAGAAAATTGGTGTGATTTCAGCATCGTAATAGCATGACATAAGAATTCATAAATAATGGTTGATGAGAGAGAAAGGGGTTACTCATAATATCTACATGTAATGGTAGTAAGGAGGTCATATAGATACATGTCCCAACAATTGTATTGGAATTTATATTCATGATACAAAAGTATTTGTTGAATGTAAATGAGGAGAGAAAAGATCCATTTGGAATTTCGATATAGTAACAGGTGTACATGGGAGGAATTTAATGAGAGAGAAAGGGGTCTCCCATAATTCAAACATACAGAGGTTAGTAAGAGGGAGGTGATAAACCATACCCCAATATTCATAATTGAAATTAAAATGGAAAAACATCTTAAAGAATATTGGACAAAAATGAGAAAGGAAGAAAAAACCCTTACTTGGAAGTGTGCTTCCAAAGGCTACAGAGAGGCTTGTGAGAGGCTTCTTGGGAGATTGGGGAACCTTGGGAGGATTATATAAAGAGTAGGGCTATGGTTGGATGAACTCCAAAGACTTTTAGCGAGGAGGAAGTGGGATCTAGGGTGGGTTTATATTGGAAAGGTGAGTTAATTCGTAATTATTTAGGTTTGGGTCCCCTTACATTAAATTAATCCAAACCACAAGCCATGCCATGGTTTTTGCCCGTGGTATTTGGAAAAGGGAAGAGGAAAAAAATATTTTATAAGGCTAGAGTCCGAACATCATAAAATAATAGGGTTGCTTATGTGGAGGTGAGTCATACTCCCATGGAAATTAATTTAAAAACACAAGGTGTTTAATAAGTCTTGAGGGGTCCATTAATGCTTCGAATAGTAAAAAAACAAACCCAAATCACATTATTTTAGTGATAAAGCATATATTGTCTGAACATAATGATTATAGTATTTTATTACATCACTATTGGGTCATTATGATGTCATAAAACACATTATATAGTTAAATAGTATTTAAATTTTACTCAAAAATTTGACTGTCTCAGAAAATTTTGAAAAAATCACCGTTGGATAATTTTGACGTCCTGATTCCAAAAATAAACTTTATTTTATCTAAATAGTTTTCAAAATATTTTAATTATCACTTTTAAAATAAAAAAGTAAATTTATCGAAAATCACGGGTTTTGATAAAAATGGATTTCAAACCTTAATAAAAATTATAATAGAATTCATACAATTATAGGATCATTTATATATTATAAAATTAATCTAATAATAATAATAATAATATTTTATTAAAATATTATTTAATTAAAAAATCCCTTAATTTAATAAAATAGATTTCATAGTTAAATAATAACTAAAAACACCATTTGTACTTTAAAAACTATTTACAATGTATCAATAATGACAAGAAATTATATTCATTATTATATAAAAAAATAATGTACATGAACATAGTACTATCGATTAGTTACATAACCCCTTAAAACAGTTGCACAAGACCTAAGGGTAAGGTGTGCGATGGTGACAGGCTTTTGGGGTGGCTCAGATAACATCGCTCGAGTGGTAATTTCTATCAACATCCACTTCTCCCGTAGAAGGTCCCATTCGAGCTTAACATGATGGAGCTCATCTTGGACTTGGTAAAGAGCGAATCCCAAGGATTCCACCTCTTTTCCGAGCTCTGAAAAATGGGCTTCGTATAGAGAAATTCTACTGGATGAGGTTATCTCTTCTTTTGTATGAGTAAATTGGATTTGTTAAAGCCCTATATTTATACTAATTATGTGATAAATGTTAAACAACTATATTAGCAACGGTCAAAATTCTTAACATAAAACCAAAGAAGTTGACATTTTATATAAACATTAAGAGTCTTTTAATTAGATAAAGAGGGATTTCCATTAATGAAATATTGGGTCATTACAATATTACCCCTTAAGAGATTTCACCCTTGAAATTTTCATTTTCCAACTCTAAAATAGATGTGGGTAACTCAGCTTCATCATTTCCTCTGATTCCAATGTCACTTCATGAAACATCTGGTTCCTCCACAACACCATGACGAGGGGCATTGTCTTATTTCGTAGGACATTTTCACTACGATCTATGATCTTCACTGGTTTCTCATCATAAGAAAGACCATCTTCCAATTGTACCACCTTAGAGGAGAGTACATGTGAAAAGTCTGGTATGTACTTCCTTAAGAGGGATACAAGAAAGACATCATGTACTTTGTCCATAGTAGGTGGAAGTGATAGTCGATAGTCCAGAGCCCTGACACGATCAATAATCTTGGAGGGGCTGATATACCTTGGAATTAACTTCCCTTTATTTCCAAACCTCATGTCCTTCTTCCATGGAGATATAAGGTCTCGTCGACGATTATCTACACAACTCTTCTGTCAACTCTGGGCTGGCTTGATATGTTGCTGAATGGTTTTCACCTTCTCCACCATTTCCTCGACCTATTCTGGTCCAAGTAGATTACATTCACCAACCTCATCCCAACACGCCAGTGTTCTTCACCTTTTCCCATAAAGGGCATCATATGGTTCCATTTGGATGTTTGAGTGGAAACTATTGTTATAAGAGAACTCAACTAGAGGAAGATGTCGATCCCATCCTCCTTTAGAGTCCATTTATCATTCTCTCAACATGTCCTAAAGTGTTTGGATAGTCTGCCCAGATTAACCATCAGTTTGAGGATGATAGGTCATACTGAATTTCAGTTCAGTATTCAGAGCATGTTGAAGACTCTTCCAAAACATAGAGGTGTATCTTGGATCTCGGTCAGACACAATAGATAGTGGTACTCCATGCAACCTTACCACTTACCTGATATATATTTGTGCCAGTTGATCCAAAGAGAAATCCTCCTGAATAGTAGTGATGTGTGTAGTCTTTTTAAGATGATCCACAACAACCTAGATTGCATTGCTTCCTTTGGATGTACTTGGAAGTCCGGTGACAAAGTCCATGGGGATGTTCTCCCATTTCCATTCTGGTATGGGAAATGGTTGCATCATACCCTTAGACTTATTCCTCTCTTCCTTCACTTGCTGACACACCAGGAACTTTTATGTATATTCAGAAATCTCCTTCTTCATATTATCCCACCAAAAGTTTTCTCGGAGATCTCGATACATCTTTGTGCTCCCTGGGTGAATAGAGAAATTTGTACTATGTGCATCATCCAAAGGTTCCTTCTTCTACTCCAGACTCAATGGAACACATTGTCTTTTCCCAAATCAAACAATTCATTCTTCATTAACATTAAACTCCGAGGATTCCCCTTTTTTGATAGCTTACACTTTTTCTTGAATTCCCACATCATCATTTTGAGCATCCTTTAACCATTCCAAAAGAGATGGTTGAGCAATCATTTGAGAAAGGACTGATGACGTTCCCTTCTCTATGATTCCCATGACCATCATCATCATGTATATGAATATTGGATCCTTCTAAATTATTTTCATTGATAGAATCTCTGGATCCTTTCTACATAGGTCATCTGCCACCTTGTTCGCTTTCCCAGGGTGGTAATGGATCGAACAGTCATAATCCTTGATGAGCTGTATCCATCTTCTCTGGTGCATATTACGTTCTTTCTGTGTGAATAAATATTTAAGAATCCTGTGGTCAGTATATATCTCACATTTCTCTCCATATAGATAATGCCGCCATATTTTCAAGGCAATGATCACCACCACCAACTCCAGATCATGCGTTGGATAGTTTCGCTCATGGATTTTTAACTGCCTTTAGGCATAGGATATAACTTTACCATTCTACATCAGCACAGAGCTTAAGCCCTTCTTTGATGCATCACTGAAAGCAACAAAAAGTTCCCCACTTGTGGATAATGTGAGCACATACGTAGTGATAAGCCTCCTTTTCAAGTCCTTGAAGCTTTCTTCGCATTCATCAATTCAAGAAAACTTTACTCCCTTTCTAGTTAGCTTGGTAAGAGGGTTGTACAATCGTGGGAAATTTCTCACAAATCATCGATAATATCCAGCTAACCCCAAGAAGCTACAGATATCTGTTACTGATGATGGCGTCGACCATCCCTCAATTGCATCTGTTTTGGAGAGATCCACAGATATCCCATTTCTTGTGATGATATGGCCCAATAATGAGACCTCCTTCAACCATATCTCACACTTTCTTTACTTTTCATAGAGCTTCTCCTTGTGAAAAGTCACTAGTACATTTCTTAAATGCTTCTCATGATCCTCCTTGGTTTTGTAGTATATTAGAATATCATCTATAAATATTACCAAAAATTTGTCTAGGTAATTTCTAAAGACTATATTCATTAAGTCCATGAAGCTTGTTGGATCATTAGTGAGTCCGAAAGGCATTACTATTAATTCATAGTGCCTATATCTTGTGCGAAAATCAGTCTTGGGGATATCTTCCTTCTTCACCCTTATTTGATAATATCCCGACCGCAAGTCCACCTTTGAGAAGTATTGTGCTCCACGCAACTGATTGAACAAGTCATCAATTCATGGTAGAGGATACTTGTTCTTTATCGTGATTTTGTTAAGTTCACGATAATCGATGCAAAGCCGTATTGACCCATCCATCTTCTTGATAAAGAGGACTGGTGAACCCCATGGTGAAGCACATGGTTGTATAAACCCTTTATCAAGATTCTCTTGTAGTTGTTTCTTCATCTATTCATGCTCTACAACAACCATTCTATATGGAGTCTTGGATAATGGTAATTCCCCGGGTATAATTTCAATTGATAATTCACCATCTCTTCTAGGAGGAAGACCATGCAGTTTTTCGGGAAACACTTCCAAGAATTCCCTCACAATAGTCATTTTTCAAAGATGGTTTATTCCATTGTCTCAATCATCTGAGCTAGATATGTGTGCTCGTAGGGCAGTAATATCCATACTTGAGATGATGGAGCTAAAGGAGATTCTTCTTCCGCCTTACACTTGTAAAGAATCGGGGGTCGATTCTCTATATAGAGTGTGATTTCCCCCTCCTGAAAATTTATGTTGGCTCTATATAAGGAAATCCAATCCATGCCAAGAGTTGCATAAAATTAAACTAGAGGGGGTATGAAGAGGTTCACCGGGAAATTCAATCCACATATTATAACCAGGGAGGACTTATATTCATGGGATGCAATGATTTCCCCAATTTCCGTACTCAGCAACATCTTCACTTCCATGATTTGTAGTGGTGCTGGGATTGTTCTAATAAACTTTCGAGATATAAAATAATGCGTAGAACCTGAATCAAAAAATACGTTCGTTATTCTTGAATGAATAACTAGCCCACCTGTCACCACTTCGTTGTTGAGGTTCAAATCGGCATAAGTGATGGAAAAAGCTCTTCATTGCTGCCATGAAGGTTGTTGGTTGTCTCCAAAAACCCTTGGATTAGAGATCTGATTTCCAAAATGACCCGGTTCTTTGCATTTGTAGAAATGAACAATACGTTGAGGTTTGAATGGAGAGTTCTTCTCCTCTATCGCAGCCGCAGGTGTTTCTTGCTGACAGTTAACAGCTAGGTGCCCTTCTCTTCCACACCTAAAGCATTTCCTCGTCCCCTTGAGGCAAATTTCCAGGGTGCTTCTTTCCGATCTTTTGGAAAGTGGGGTGTTGGATCATCTTAGAACCATAGGATTTATCCATTGTAATGCCAGCATTGAATTCTACCTTATGATTCTTGTCCCCATGATACCCCTGTGATTCTCCGATCTCCATTTCAACCTTGAGGGCACATCAGACAATTTCTTCCTAGCTATCAAAGTCATGGATCGCTAATGCTTTCTGCAGGCTAGGCTTCAGCCCATCAAAAAAGCGGTCAAACCTGCATTTGGGGGTAACGACAAAGCCGTAAGCGTATCGTGCAAGTCTTGTGAAGTTTTTCTCGTACTCTCCAACAGATTCTTCATCTTTATGCTTCAGGGAAAGGAAGTCCCTTTCCATCTTAAGCCGGAGGGTGCGCGGAAAATATTTATCGAAAAACATCTTCTGGAAATCCTTCCATTCTAACAACTCAATCTCCTTCTTAGGCTTTATATTTTTTATCGAAGTCCACCATTGATCATCTTCACCCTCCATACGATAAGCTGCCTAGAGAACCATCTCTTGTTTAGAAAAATTATGGATGGAGAAGATATTTCAATGGAGTTGATCCATTGATCAACGATCGTGGGATCGAATGATCCACTAAAAGTAGGAGGCCTTTGTCTCATGAAGCTCTCGATAGCGACTTGTTCTTTATTAGGGTGGGTTTAACATTCCTCTTGACCTGTGCTTCTATTCAAAACATGAGTTAGCTGAGAGAGAAGTGTGACAAAGTCTGCGATTCCCGCTCCCATTGGATTGGTCATCTCATTAGTACAATCATCACATTGTTCTAAACAGCGGTTGTTAGCCCGAGTCCTCCTATTACCGGCCCTTGGCTGTAATAAAAGGAAAGTTAGGGGTAACACATAAAGGGTAATCCAAAGACAAAATTTTATGACTTATAAATAAACGTTTATTTCCTTAACTCATCAGTCCATAGGCTTCAATCTAGGCTTTTCATGATCTACTTTCTAACATATATTCTTAGTGGAATTTTTTTTAATTCCCTTTATAAGGGTTCATACTAATATTGTGAATTTATCAAAACAAATCCCCCAGGAGTGTCGTAACAAAGAGTGCAGCAAGGCCCATTGGGGTGCACCAGTTCCCATTCGAGTCTAGCTCAAAGCGGTGTTTTCAGGTTTTACCCCTAGGATACATCTGTGCCAGAGACACCTCTACCTACTCGTATCCAGACAATGATGTATTTGTTTGATAACCCATTACTCAGTACTTAACAACACTTATGGATGTTTTTATTATACTTAGTTAGGTCTCCAAGGCTTTACATGGGTTTTCTAATCCTAATCCCAAAAATAACTAAACTTATCTTCTGATACCAACTATGACAACCCTGCTTTTATTACAAACTTAAACATGATTTATTACATAAAAATTCAATTGATACAACAAAGAAGACAAAGTGATTTTGTTTCTATGGGGATTAGGATCATTAAATAAAAACTTGAAACATTAAATACAACATCTTTATTGAAAACTTCATTAACATGACCACAATATTCCCTCTTACATAGCATTGCATGGGATAACCTGAGGTCATGCATAGGAAAGGTGTGAGATATAAAGCCATGTAAGGGAGTACACATGGAATATCATGAGGA
This sequence comes from Viscum album, assembly GCA_963277665.1. NCBI lineage: Eukaryota > Viridiplantae > Streptophyta > Magnoliopsida > Santalales > Viscaceae > Viscum > Viscum album. The sequence goes on along the minus strand of OY728157.1, from coordinate 1,750,075,508 downwards.
GTACAATACATGTTAGGCAATAGGCATATCGATAGAGCATAAGATAAACATGAACATAAAGGCATGATAAAGCATGATAATCATAACATGGAAATGTGGCAACAACACTTAACATAGAATTAGCATGATCCAAGGCTCATTGCACATGGAGAATGAGTAAATCCTCATTGCACATAAAGAAAGAGTAAACCCTCGTTTCACTTGAATTATCATGATCAACACTCATTTCACATGACGTATCACGATACTATACTTTACCCAATGCATTGGAACACTATAAGGGCGCACCCTTCATAAACATTTAATTTCATGCATAAGTGTACCACATGGATAACAAAACATTGATTCATAAAACATAATATTTTAGTCCACGATAAAGGAATGTGGAATTAATACATGAATCTTTATAACCAATAAGTAAATGTGCATAATGGTTAATACCCTTGATGCAGAAATGGGCATGGTATTCACTACACAATGGCATTGGCATAGAAAATCGGTGTGATTTCAGCAGCGTAACAGGGTGACATAAGAATTCATAAAAAATGGTTGATGAGAGAGAAAGGGGTTCCTCATAATATCTACATGTAATGGGATGTAATGAGGTCATATAGATACATGTCCCAACAATTGTATTGGAATTTATATTCATGATACAAAAGTATTGCTTGAATGTAAATGAGGAGAGAGAAGTTCCTTTCTAAATTTTGGTATAGTAACGGGTGTACATGGGAGGAATTTAATGAGAGATAAAGGGGTCTCCCATCATTAAAAAATTAAGAGGGAAGTATTAGGTAGGTGTGAAAACATAGCCCAACATTAATAATTAAAATTAAAAGGGAAAAAAACTTATAGATAATCGGACAAAATGAGAAAGAAAGAAAAAAACCCTTACTTGGAAGTCTGCTTCGAGTGGCTAGAGAGAGGCTTCTTAGGAGCTTCGGTCACCTTGGGAGGATTCTAGAGAGGGTAGGGAAGAGGTTGGACTAACTCCAAAGGCTTTGAGTGAGGAGTATGTGGGAGCTTGGGTGGGTTTATATAGGAAAGGTGAGGGAATTCTTTATTATTTAGGTTTGGGTCCCCTTACATTAAATTAATCCAAACCACAAACCATCCCATGGTTTTTGCCCGTGGTTTTGGAAAAGTGAAGAGGAAAAAAATATTTTATAATTACAAAGTCTTAACTTCTTAAAATAATAGGGGTTCTTATGTAGAGATGAGTCATACTCCCATGGAAATTAATTTAAAAAGACAAGGTGTTAAATAAGTCTTGAAGGGTCCATTAATGCTTTGAAAAGTAAACCAAACAAACTCATAATCACATTATTTTAATGGTAAAACATTAATTGGACGAACATAAAGATTATAGTATTTTATTACATAACTATTGGGTCATTATGATGTCATAAAACACATTATATATTTAAACAGTATTTAATTTTTACTCAAAAATTTGACTATCTCGGAAAATTATGAAAAATTCACCATTGGATAATTTCGACATCCTGATTCCAAAAATAACATTAATTTTATTTATATAATTTTCTAAATATGTAATTTTCACTTTTAAAATAAAAACTGACATTTATCGAAAATTCATGGGTTTTGACAAAAATGGCTTTCAAAACATAATAAAAATTATAATTGCATTCATAAAATTATATGATAATTTATATATAATAAAAATAATCTAATAATAATAATAATAATAATTTATTAAAATATTATTTAATTAAAAAATCCTTTAATTTAATAAAATAGATTTCATAATTAAATAATAACTAAAAACACCATTTGTACTTTAATAACTATTTAAAATGTATCAATAATAACAACAAGTTATATTCATTATTCTATACAAAAAAATATACATGAACATAGTACTATCGATTAGTTACATAACCCCTTAAAATAGCCGCATAAGACCTAAGGGTAAGGTGTGCGATGGTGATAGACTCTTGGGTAGGCTCGGATAACATCGCTCGAGTGGTAATTTATATCAACATCTACTTCTCTCGTAGACGGTCCCATTTGAGCGCAACATGATGAAGCTCAGCTTGGGCTTGGTCAAGAGCGAAGCCCAAGGATGTCGCCTCTTTTCCGAGCTCCGACAAATGGGCTTCGTATGGATAAATTATACTGGATGAGGCCATCGCTTCTTTTTTCTGAGTAAATTGGATTTGTTAATGCCCTATATTTATACTCATCATTTGATCACTCTTCAACGACTATATTATCAACGGTCAAAATTCTAAACATAAAACCAAAGAAGTTGACATTTTATTTAAACATAAAGATACATTTAATTAGATCAAGAAGGATTTCCATTAATAAACCTTTGGGTCGTTACAAGTGGTCTTCTCCATGAAAAAGATGCAACATTACTTGAAGGGTGAGCATTTTAAATTCTACTCAGATCATAAGAGATTCAGGTATATTTTCTCTCAGAAGAAACTAAACCCGAGATAGCTACGTTGTCTTGAGTTCCTCCAAGACAATGAATTCTAGATAGTCTATAATCCTTGGATGGGAAGGTTGTAGTAGATGAACTCAGCACGAGGACCGGTATACATCAACTAGGCGAGGCGACAAAGCAGCTGGCCTCTTTGCCGATATACTTTGTGGATCAGGATGGAGCAGATTTCCTTCAGTCTATTACAGTCAATCCCCCACTTCATCTGCGAGTTAGGGAGGCGCAACGTGAAGTCATTTACTATGAGATTCGACGTGCTCAGATATCAACAGGACAACCACCTGATAGATTTTATAAAGGTGGGGAGCACATAATCCTCTTCAGAGGATGTACCATGGTTCTAATGTCGCTTCGGGAGGAATTGAGGAGGGAATTCCACACATACCCTCTACTAGTACATCCAGTAGTGGTAGTGTTGTACCAGGATCTCTGACGATAGCACTCATGGCCATGAATCAAGAAAGAAGTAGCAATGTTTTTCTCTCGGTTCCTCACTTGTCCGTAAGGGAAGGTGGATCCACAGGTACCGGCATGTTTGTTTCAGCCTTTAGAGGATCCAGAGTGGAAGAAGGATGAGATATCTATGGACATAGTGAGATGAATACCACATACATCAAGAGATCTGAATTCTATCTATGTAATTTCCAAGGGACTCACCAAGTCGGCCCACATCTTACTGATCAGATAGCTAGGTTCATTAGAGAGCTTGGTACGCCTCAATGTTCAAGTGATTGTGTGGATACATGGAGTACCCTCTACAATTTTCCCCAATCATGATGCATGTTTTACTTCCTGTCTATGGAAGGGGTTGTAGGAGGCTTTCGGGATGCATCTTTGTTTCAGCACTCCCTTCCATCTGTAGATGGATGGGAAAAATGAATGGAGCATTCAAACCCTCGAGGACATGATGCGTTCTTGTGTCCTCGACTTCGGTCATAGCTGGAATTATCACTTTCCATTGATGTATTTTTCATACAACAATAGCTATAATTCAATGATTGTGATTAAACCTTTTGAGTCGTTGTACATGTGACCTTTCAGATCACATTTGTGTTGAACTGGCCCAACAGAGTTAGCACTAGTGGGAGTAGAGATTGTATGAGCTACCATAGAGAAGGATCAGATCTTCTAAGAGTGGATGAGGCTGCACAGAGTAGGTAGATGTCTTATGCCGATAGGAGACAGAGACTTATAGAGTTTGAGTATGGTTACCACATATTTCTACTAGTCTCACCTAGAGGGGTTTTGTAGAGATTTTTCCGAGGAGGCATGTTATTTTCGAGATTCATCGGACCTTTTCAGGTGCTTATAAGAGTCACCGAGGTGGGATTTTGTTTATCTCTTCCACCATAGGTGAACCTAGTTCACGACGACTTCCACTTATCTAGTTGAGGATATACATGCACAACCCTTCTCACATCTTCGACTATAGTGAGTTAGACATTGATGATGGGAAAACTTTTATGGATGTTCCAGTATAGTTTTATGATCGAGAGGTTCATGTCCTTCGTGGGCGGTAAATATCTTTGGTGGACGTTCGTTAGCATCACCGGAAACTCTGAGAGAGAACATGGGAGCGGGAGTCTCAAATACGTGCTCAGCACCCCACATTTGTTTTCCTAGTTTTGTGATGTGGATTACTGGGATATAAATCCCTAAGGAGGGGATAATGTAAAGACCTGGAAATTCCATGTAATTTATTTTTATTTATATTGGAATTTTACGAGTTTGCGAAAATTGATGGTGCGTGATTTCAAGGTCTGGAGTTCCTGGAATGAATTTCTGATCTTTTTTTGGTACGTTCAGTTAACAGGTGAGCAGTTATTTTTAACTTTTGAACATGTTTTCAGAATTGAAATATGAGGACATCGTTGAACTCGCTGCACTCATATTCGATTAAGGAGACCTTCACATCGAACACAATGGGGAAAGAGTGAAAGATATTTTTTTGTGCTTCTTCTGAAAATATTAAATAAAACAAAAAATTCTTACAATTTTTGTTTTAGAAACCCCTCAACATGGCTTATGGTGGTGGGGAGCACCCGAGTGTAAACCTCACAAGTGAGTGTTAAGAGGTGCAGACCACCTAGACTAACCTCCCAATTTGAAATTAATAGTGGCGACCTCCCAGAATCTCTTAATGGGGGATAAACCACTCAACTCCCCATTAAATATTTTCCACCATTAATTTGAGAAAATTAAATTTATACAAATAAATATGCCAACACCCCATTTAATTGTGGGATCCAACCAACAATTAATGAAATGTGTCAGCATTTTAATTATTCCATCATTATTAATCTACTTAAATATAAATTAACAAGGGGGATATTTTCAAATTTTGGTTGAATTGGGAGGGAATAACCATTTGGAAGATTATTCTCTCCAATAAAGACTGTGTTCTCCAACGAAAAATGCGCTCCCCAATGAATAACGATCATGCTGACAAAGAATTTCTTCAACGAAAAGGAACCGACAATCAAGGAAATGCTAATATCACAGATGTCTGTCTATCCCCAACAACATTGTCTTTTTCCTCATGAACTCCATTGAAAAATCTCTAATGTAGGGTTTAATTGTGTTGGATTATATATTCCCATGTTCTTCTCTTCAAAAACAAAGAATGTGAATCAACTCTCTAACTAATTGAACCAATGATGATTTCTTTTGCAGTTTTGGAAATAGTCACTATAGAAGGTTTTGTAAATTTTATCCCCTTACCCATTCTTGAAAATTCATTGTTAAATTAGAAAGATATTATAACTACTTTCCACCCTTCTAATGCGGAGAGTGTGGGCCAAACAAACATGGCCCGACCTCTCCGCATATCTTGTGTTTAATTTTTGTGTTCTTCACGATGGAGGAGGATGACAACCAGCTTCATTGGGGCGTGAGAATTGCGGCTGGGACCACCACCAGCTGCGAAGAAGGCCACGACGCAACGCCACCACCTCGTGGCCATCGCCACCCTTCGGCCTCATGCCTCTAGCAACCTCGCCTCCCTGCAGCCCTCCATGGATCCCACTCCCTCGCTGTCCCGTGACCCTGGGCAGACCCCGCGCCCTCACCGCCCAGCAGCCCTTCATGGCCACCGCGGCCTTGCCTACCTGTGGCCTCATGGACTTCGCGGCCTCACCACCATGTGGCCCTTCTTAGCCCACGCGGCTTCTCCACCATTGCGGCCTTCGTGCCACCCTCACAGCCTTTGTGCCGCCCTCGCGGACTCACACCACTACGCAGCCCCCACGCTGCCCAGCACGGGCAAGGATGGACCCATCAAGCCAGGTGGACCCAGACCTGGTGGGGTCAGCCTAGGCCATGTTAGCCTGGGTCAGTCCAACCGGTTCGGACCAGACCCAGACCAACTACGAGCTTTTCGATCTATCAGCCATAACATTTTCACTAGTCATCCATTTGATAAACCATCAATGGTATTGTATACCTCTAAGTGAGATGGTCCCTTTGGAATACCCCACTCTAAATTTGTATAATGTTGGGATACAATCCAGTTGTATTGAGCATGAATCCAATTGGGCCCTCGGGACTAAAAGGCTAATAACATACATATCAGGAGTTTGATTGACACACCCTCTATTTCATTAAAACCTCTATGACGTGAAGGTTATTTGAGATACTTCATTGTGGGACTTTGGGGTTGATGGAGTATCAACCAGTGTCTTGAGAAGCAGACTCTCCCAGAGATGATCAAGCATACTGCGGGAACCTAGTAGTTTGCTGTGACTTGAAGATGAATAGTGATCTTGTTTGGGTCAAGAACAAGCGCTCATGTGTGGGTCATCACGTAGTGATCATGTGTGGGTCAGCACCGAGCAATCCTGTATGGGTCATCACTAAGCGATCTTTTGTGGGTCAGCACCGAGTGATCCTATGTGGGTCACTAGTAGAGCCTCTTAATATAGTATGATGATTCATTAGTTACATCTAATCATCTGTACTACTGTACCTAAGAAATACCAGGTTTGAGCTAAGTCTATTCCTGAGCAGTACATTCCTTTGTGGTAATACCTGGGTGGTATTCTTCTGTGTGGCGTACATGAGTGGTATTTACCATCGTGGTACTCCTTCCTTTGTGGAACCGTTGAGATTTGGACTTTTGAGATGGACTCTATGTTTCATCATGATTGAGATGGGTATACTTGACAACTTAGGTATATGTATAAGAATATACCTAAGTATGGTTGTTAGTTGACATCATACTTTTTGGTTTATCCTTTGTGTATTTTGTGAAACCGTGAGGGTCTCGGGGTCCCAACTGAGTATCGTTATACTCACCCCTTCATGGGCTATGCCCGCACTTCGTTGGGTTTGGGGCAGACGACAGACAACGATGACTGAGGATGAGAGTACCAGGACTAGAGGTAGGTTGGAGGTGGACATAGATGAGTCGTACCATAAAGATGACTGATCATGTGATGTACCTACCCTTTAGGTAGGATCCTTGGTGGGTGTTCTCATGAGCTGTTACAGTTTACTTTTACTTTCCTGTTGGGCTTGTATTCTAGCCCCTTTTACTTACTATTCTCACTCTATTTTCTATTCAGTTTACTTGAGTTCGTATCATGTTGTGTGTTTGGATGCGTATGCTTACTGGTTATAAAGGCATTGCCTTCACAGTTTTAGGGAATAATCCTTCAGTACCAGTCACCATCCTCTAGCCTACGGAAGGCGGGTGTGTGGTAGACACGACACAGGCCCTAGGGGACGGTTCGTGACATAAATTTCAATCTATATCATTTTTTTACATTTCATAAATAATTTTCAAAAGGAAAGATTTTATATTTTGTATATGGGAAATTCTATGAAAAATTTGAAATGATGTGTTTTATTATAACTTATACCAAATTAATAGTTTTTTTCTACTAATGTAACCATTACTATATGTTTTTACTAATATATAATAGTAATTTTGTAAAAAAACTGATACATAACTTTTTATTGGAATATTTGTTATTTTTTAAAATAAAATGATATTTAGATATCTTGAAATAATTTTTTTGTTGGTCCAAGGATTAAATATTTGAGTACAATGATAAAAAATCATTCATGTGTTGGGCTTATATTATGCTTATATTAGATTTTATGTAATGATTGGTGGTGATGTTATATCTCATTATTGTGAGTTATTCCAATATATTTTCCAACTAATTTTGTAATTGGATGTAGTTAAATAGTTATTGGTTTTCACAAAATGATTTTTATAATTTTCCACGCTCATTACACAATTTTTTTAAATAAACTTTATAGTTATAAAATTATTTTTTACAATTTTATATGAATAATTTTCAATTAATTTAATTCTGTGTATAATGATTTTTTTATTTAATAAGTTAGTATCATGACATTATATTTACATTTAATTTTATGAAACTTTTATATAGTGAAATTAATATAATTTGTAATGTTATTTCATTAGTTTTCAAGATTGGAATGAAATTGATAGGAGTGTTATTTTCAATTATTAATTTTTAGTAATTTCTTATATAAATCGTTTTTCTTGTAGTTTTATTTCATTTTTAATAAGATATATCTTTTTAGCTCAATGGTGATTCTGAAAAAAGAAATTTTTATATGTACTCATAGAAAAACATGGCCCCTTCATTTTATTTATATTTTCCACATAGCGCCATTTCAACTCATTGGGATTTCCATTTTTTGAAAAATAAACATAGATATTATATAGGAAATCGACTTGATTAAGAGGAAAATGGTTAATATATTTAATTAATAGATAAACTTTGTTATCATAAAAACATTTATTTTTAAAAAAATATATAATGAGATGATGTTTCCATTTAATGATGTAATATTTATTTCTATATGGGATGAAATAATAAAATTAAAATAATATATATATATCTCTGTGTGTGTGTGTTAAATAAAATTTATTATTAAAATAGATGAAATTTATGGGATTGAAGTTTTTTTTCTAAAAAAAAGATTAATTGAGAAACCCTATAAGAATAATGTTAAAATCTCGACATTATGTTTGGAATATAAATAGGGATAATGAAATTGAGGATCTAATATAATATAATTTGAAGGTATATTGTTTTTTTGGAAATTAATAAAAAAATAATTCAATAAAAACTGATAATTAGAATCCAATATAATTTTTCAGCATTGAAATAGAATAAAAATAGGATGCTCTAAAAAAATTAGAGGACAATATTCAAGTATAAAATCATATATAATTTATATTTTCATAATATTATTATAATTAGAGTATGTGAGAATGAGTGAATAATCATGAAATTCATATGATTCATAATTTCATGTTTAATAATATATAGATATTGTGGAAAATTTGGGAAATTTTGAATGATAAAAGGAATATCATTAATTTTTTTGTATGTAGCTAAAGTGAGAAAGAAACCAGAAGACAACATATCATAAACATATAGATAGAGTTATCATTTAAAACTAGTGGGAGACTGTATAAATATCCTTTTAGGAGATACTCTTGTACTATAATGATATCTTATTATATCATTTGTGTAATATAGTTAATATACATTTCTTCAATTGAATCCAAATAGGTCATAGAGTAGATAAACCCATCAAGATGGAACAATGTAAAAATATAATATAATTATCTCAAAAGCATTATGTTTTCTATATTGCATTATATTTTTTAGATCATATATAATGATCCATACATCCTAAATGATATAGAGGATCAAATACATAAAATTTGTTGAATTATTTAATTGTAAAATTTAGTTATGTAGATAATAATGATTCATCCTTAGTGTTCCTAAAAATCGATCAATAAATTTATAAATTGTTAATACTAGTCCTTGATTACAATGATATGATCTGTATCATTTATCGTACCAATTTGTAATGATTTTTGTTATGTATATATATATATATATATTTTATTCCTTGTTTATAAGGAAAGGATATAATTCCTAAAAATTATTACATAGTGCATTTTATCATATCTCAATAAAATAGAATGATTTTTTGATCCTATAAGGATAATTAATTTATTAATTGATAATCTTCAATAGGATAATACAATACTAACATAAGAAATCGAAGTTTTTAGGCCATCCAATAAATCATTTGTTACATTTCTTTAATAAGAAAATTTTTTATACAATGAAGTGAATTTATATTTTGAGTAGTTTTATTTAATTTACATTTGGATAAAATTTACATAATGAAAAATCACTATAGATTCTATCAATATTATTTTAATGATTATCTAGGACAAAAATGTTAAAGACACATATATATAAAAAATATCCCATGATTAAGAAGTAATTGGGAAAAAGGTTTCCCTATTTTATTAATCCAATGAAACTATCGATTCACATGAAAATATTGTATCACTATAAAATGAAAAGATTATAGAATTTAAATATAAAATAAAATATATATTTTTTGAGAATATTGTGTCCAATTATATATTTATAGTCCTTATATGTGATCTGGGAAAAACACATATAACGTCGATGTATTTAAAAATATTGTATTTAGAGATAAAGGACAAAAGATGTTAGCATATGGAAAATTCCTCACAAAGAAAACTCTATAAATATCATTATATGAATATGATGAAATAATTATTATAATGGATAATATTTTATGAATTTGAGAAAAATAATTTTGTCATGAAATATTATGAATAATTTTCAAAATAAAAAAATGTTGAAGAAGTTTAACCTAAATTCTATAAACACAGTTAAAATATGATATAATGAATATTTTGAAATAAATAATCACTCATAAGGGACTCATTCATGTAACAATAAAATAATGTAAATATTGGAAGTTAAATATTTTTAATTTTCCAATATTTTCCTAACCAAAATATATAAAAAAATTATAAACTAATTTCATTTTTGGATTTGTACATGTAAATAAAGTCATGAAATATAATGTAGAAAAATAATTGAGATATAAATATATAATCTAATATATTGGTAGAATGATGTTAAGGATGAAGTGTTTTAAAAATATGTCAAAAAGGAAATGGATTTTATACATAAAACCAAATGATCTACAACATTTGATATTTTTAAAAAGGGAGAAAATTAGATATTTTCGATTCTTAGGGTGCTTCAAAATGATCAAAAAATTATATTCATAGTTTGTATAATAATTAAATTATTGTAATTAAAAAATTTCCTTTATTAATTGAGAAAAAATTATATTTTGGAGAAAATAATTAAAAAATGGTTTCATATAAAGAGTTGAAGATACAAATTTTTAGTTCTATTTGTTATTAATATATGGAAAACTTTTATTGAAATTATAATGAGGTCCACTCAAGTGATTAAATGTTCAAGATATTTCTTAAAATGAATCATCATATTATTACTATGTAAAGATAACAAAATAGAAGATGAAATATAATATTAATGAATATTTTGAATTTCACATAGGTTTATGAAAAACAAATGATCTAATGACTAACCATCGGTGGTGGATAAATATGTAATTTCTACACTGATTAGTATATGCTTCAATTGTGGAAGGTAATTTCCCAACATGAATAATTGAAAATTTTCTGTCAATATAAATCTAAAATGAGAAAAATATAAAAACATTGTTAATTAATCTGAGAAAAAAAATAATATTAAATTTATGGATGAAATTTTTTTCAACTAATTAAAATTCATGGTATGTTTCTTAATTCATCAATTTTATGTATACTTGTGAAGCTATGTGGGTGATGAAAACATGTTTTTCATAGTATTATAACATTAGTGATAGAATAAACGATACTGGATAATTTATATATCTAATGGAATAAAGAATAAATAGAATAATTATATACAAAACATTGTGTGCTGAAGAAAACATCAAAAAATTTGTATGATAAACATTTTCCTAATGTATAGGTCACTGTTTTTATTAAAATTTTCAACGTATAATGTAAGAAAATATAAACATACAAAAATTCATGCACATTACATGAAATGTAAAAATTAAATTTATAACCAAAATCTATTTTATATGTAAGAGGATGTCTATATAGCATAAATAAATTCCCTATTTAGAAATTTGAAAGGGATGAAGAAAAAAATTATTATTATAGTAGTGAAGATTAAAAATAGAGTTTCATCCTTGAAGAATGTATCTTTACTGTATTTATCAAAATAAGGATCAATATTAGACCCATAGTATTCTCATATATGTTGTGTGTATAATTATTATTCTAAAAATTTAATGTGCATCAATATACGGAGATAATATATAGATTACTAAAAGGATATAAATAAAATTTAACTAGAAGAGATATCTAGAGTGGAGTTCTCTAATAGGTAACACATGATGGTTCATTATAAAACATAAAATATTATCTGACTTACTGATGAATATATAAGGATCATATCCAATGAGGATGAATTTGAAATGAATAACTAAAAGATATTTATATAATATTTTATTAATTTCATAAGAAATTATTTGAAATAGTGATTTGATATATTTTTTACGAAAAGATAGAAAAGAATACATTCAATAATAAAAAGCTGAATATACCATACATTATATATTTAAGTCATTGGATTTCACAAATAAAGGATGTATATGATAATTATATTTTATTTGTTAAAAATCCATAAATTTAATATTTTTTAATTGATTATTTACTTTAATTATGTTATTATATTCTTATGAAGAAAAATAAATGTTAAAAGATTACGAAATAGATATATATTTTTATGTCAATAAAAAGATAATTTTAAATGGAACATAGTGGTTGGTATTGAATTATATAAAAAAATTTCCAATTAAATTGAGAGATTAAATTATTTGTTTGGAGAAAATATTGAAAAATATTTTTAATTTGGATCACATATTTCTGAAATTATGTATTAAATTTTTTATGTTCATATATATATATATATTAGCTCAATGAAAATTTGTCTCATAGTCATATATTTGATTAATTTTATGTACTTTACTTCAAATTTTTTTATTATCTTTTGAAATGATTCCAACTTTACAATCTAATTTTTTTGTCAACGATGAATACATAATATTTTAAAGAGCATGATGCATTGATATCGTTCCCTCAATAATGTATTTCATGAAAATGAGGTTAAAAATCAGTTTAAATATTTTTTCAAAGGAGTGTGGATGAAAAATTAGACAATCATGTGCTAGATAAAAATTACAAAAAACATGTAGGATAATTAAATTTTTATTTTATTGGTTGTTTTAAATAAACAAAGAATATATATTTAGGAAAAAATATATGAGGTTTACTGTTTTATTTTTTCAATATGTTAATAATAGAATATCTGATGACATGAGTTAAATTTTTTGGTAATGTAAACATGTTAGATAAGGTAAATATGGATAATGATATATGACTAAAAACATAAGTCTTTTCAGAAATTATCCTTTGATAATTAAATGGGATTCCATAAATGAATTCAAATGTTCAAGTTGAAGAAAATTGGATGTATGAGTGTCTAATTAAAAATCGAATATTGCATGATTTGAGAATTGATGGTGTTGATGCTAGACCATTATGAATATATATACTGTTTGTATTGAATTTTAGATTTGATAATTTATTGATATAAACATAATATAAATCTTTAATATCTACTAATGATTGATGAAAACCCAATCAACCACATTTTTTTCTTATGTTTATGAGGATTCATTTTTTTGAGCATAATATAATGATTGATTAAACATAGATGAAGAAGGAGGAGTTATGTTAGACGTTTCTAAATCTCAGAGTAAGATTATCCTAATGATATACATATTGATGTTACATGTAAAAATGGAACAAGAAATTATATATTGGAATGAAGTATGAAATGTCAATTTATAGATGTGGTAAGCATTGAGGATCATCCTGAATATTCTCTGGAATCTACTGTTTTAAAATTTAAAAATATGATATGAGAGATATTTGAAATGTAAAAATAATATAATATATAATTAATAATATATATTTTGGTCATAAAAGGTTTGTGTTCATAATTAGATGTAATCTGTGATCTGATTGTGTCTCATGTCAATATGATTTTTTTCAATGAAATAATTGTATGAAAAAATAGGTATTTTGAATGATATTATGTTGGTTTAATGACATTTGGGTTTTTATAAAATATAATTACAAATATATTTTGAGAAGATGTGAGAAAATTTTAAACAGATGTATTATGTTTGAGTAAAAATTATCAAATATAAATTTTGAAAATTTCAAAAACCTAGTAGCAGTATCACAAGTTAAAAAAAATATTTTATCTTATGTTATTATATATTTTCACATCTTTCATACTAATATATACCTAGTCTATGATAAAGATAATATGTTCGACATTGTTCTTTTATTAAAAATATATGATCAATTTTTAACCAATATCTGATTTAACAGATTTTAAATTTTATTAAGAAACCAATAATTAATGTTTCCTTTTTTAATTTCCACCTTGTTTATTATAAAAACAAATATGTAATTCCTTTCTAGTTATTGTTTTTATCCAAAGATCAGATAATAGAAGGAAATTTATATTGATTCTAGAAATGAAATTTTATTTCAATTTTGCATAAAAATCATTAAAAGATTTACATAAATTTGGATTATAGAGAATTGATTGATCATTGGTTTCTAAAAAAATAAATTTTGAATGTAACATCATATGTATGTTTAAATAAACTGATGTTGAATCATCTCAAATTCAAATTCAATATCAGTTTTTTTTTAAAACTGAATATGAGTGAATGGATTTAAATTTTACCATTATCATTTATATTTCTAAAAAAATTATCCCAAAAAGATAAAATATAGAATTATAGTTCATACATCAACACTATAAAAAACCGAATAAGCATACTTGTTGTTGAAATCCAATTTCTAAATTTTATTATTTTTAAAATTAATTAAATGAGATATAATTAAATCATATATATAACTGTTACGAATATAATATAACATATTAATTAAGAAAAATATTTCTTATGTACAAACTATTTTATTAAAAATTAAAAATACATACATAATAAATTTAAATTTAATATTACATAAAAGTTATTTTCAAACAGACAACATGGACGAGATATTTAATTGTTTGTATATAATAAGACCAAATTGAAGACATATAATTAAAATCTCTTTCAGATTATTAAAAAATATTACATTCCAATATAAAAATTAATCAAATGGTAAATTGTTTATGAAATCTAACCAAACAAATTTCAATTTTTTTTATGTAAAATTAATAGTACGATGTCATTTTTTAAGAAGAACGGATTTAGATAATTTCATTTAATAAAAATTACACGACATCATCTTCATAGTTTTTATTGGTTTTTAGTGATTTGTTAATTAATTTTTCACAAATAATGTACTCTTTGGTAAAAAAAATCATTCTTAATAATCATATGGAGGTTTTTATAATCCTTTAAACATTTATTGGAGATCATTCCATTAATAGAACATTCTAATGAATATTTTTGGGTTCTCTAATCAATTATTGTAATTATATTTTATGCAAGGATCACAATTTATGACCATTTAAAAAATAAATGACATAAAATGAACGACATTTATAATTGAAAATGAATGGATTTTAGATATTTTTTTTGAAAAATATAGTAAAAGAAATTTCATATAGTATCAATATTAAATATGTAATAGTTTTTATTTATGCTTCCCTAATTTTAAATAATAATTTATACAGTTTTTTGTGAATTTATGTAAGTAAATATTATCAATTGTTGTTGATAAATAATATAATGAATGGTATGATTGGTAGGTTTTTTTTTGTTTATAATGATATCTTAATATGTTCCTATATGTTTAACATACAATATAATGTTAGTAGAGAAATTATTCCTATGTTTATATTTTTTATCATAGTTGTAATGTCGATATTTTTATTAAGCTAATGTATGTATGCTGCACTTTTATTTTTAGACTGTTACATGAATGAATGGATTTGTATAATTACTTTGTTCATTGGTTTTTTTCACTTATACGAGTAAATGGTTACTCATTTCCTTTGGTATTCATAAAGTTTCATTATAAATTAAATAATTTTAGAGCATATATATTGTTTTCAAAAATCCAAAACCCATTATACAAAGGAGAATAACCTTGTGAAAATAACTATAACATACTAACTAAAGTTATACATAATATTTTATAAATACTTATTTTTGTAACATTAATTAAACTATAATTGGATGATATTTTAAAATTTATTCATTCATAACAAACATAATTCATAAAAAACATTAATTATTAGTAATGTAAACATTTATATATGTCTCAAAATATTTGAAATGATATAATAATAATTAATTTATATTATTTAAAAATTCCATATATTAATATATAAAAAATAAAATTTAATATATCTAACCTTTTAAAATTCATTAATTGAACAGATTGTGATTATCTCATACATGAATATTAAATTAAAATTACAAGATTCTACCATTCCATTTTTATTCTAATTACACAATTATAAAACATTAACATGATTATAAAAACCAAAATATATATATGATAATTCAATTGAATAGAAAATATATTTAATATTAATATAATGTATTAGATTAGGTGTGAAGTGTGTATCGTTATGTGAAATTTGATAAACTTTTTTCATGACCCTTATTTCCATATATATAAACTAACAGAACATCTATATAAAAGAATAAATAAATATATTTAAAATATAAAACATAATACAATTTAATTTTTTATTAATTTGATTTTTTTTACAAAAACCACTTAATAACGAGAAATAAAAATATAATGTGAATTCATGTGGGAAGAATATAGCTAACATACAATGAAATTTCAAATATAAAAATTTCACTATTAAAAACTCTAAAATATATTTTCATTTAAAATTTTTATAGTCTTTATGCACATTATGTAATAAAAGAAACGAATAACCAGTATCAATATTTGACAATCTCGTAAAGATATTTGTCACGTAGCATAAATATTCAGATGTTTTATATATGGAAACACGTATTTTTGATTTATAAGATAATAAATTCAAGGGGTTAAATTTTTAATTAGAATCATGTGTTAATAAATATTTAAATAATTAATATTATAAGTCAATTCATATAGTTGTTAATTAAATAAGGAAAAAATTAAACAAAATTATATATACAGATAAAAAAAATGCAACACAGGAATGCTAATCTCATAAAAAATAACCAAATACATGATTTTTTAATATTCTTATAGGACATCCTCTTACACATTTGTTAGACATTTTCTGAAACTCAGAAGTATTACCCCTGAATAATAATCCATATATAATCAATTCGGCACATATTAAATGTCCGAAGTATATGAATTTGGTTTTCCATTATCTATTTTTAATATTTGTTCTAATTATTTTTATTTTATATATTCTTATATATATATAATTTATGAAAACATTATAAGCAATTATCAATCAAATGTAAATAATAATTAAAAATATGTTCATACCATATATGTTTGATGATAATGAAGAATTTCTATAAAAAGTAAAAAAATGATCTATACAATCTCTTACTCTAGTAAAATAATCTTTATTTAATGACAACATAGAATTTAGGTTAACAATATCATGTTTTGATATTCTTTTATTTCAATCGTCATAGTTTAGTGATGTACAAAATCCCCCAAAATATATAATACTATATATAATAAAATACTTTCTATTGGATCTCCATCATAAACATCATAGTATATGGTTGGGTCAGAATGAGAATATAGGGAATTTCAGTAAGATTGTAGGGTTTTTTGGGCTTGTTGTGCCAGTTGTGTAGGCTACAGAAGCTTTATTGGATGTGATTTTCATTTCAGTGGATCAAGAACACACTACATATATGATTTAGTTTCACTGCCCATAAACTATTTTAGGTTATTCATCTCATATTTTATGTAATATATTTTTGGGTCTCTTTATTTCATAAATATATAAGAAAATTATTTTCAATTACTCACACCAACCTCATATATTTTTATTTAACTATTCGGTTTTGGATTTCATAAAAATTTATTAAGTATTTACAACCAACCCTTACGGATATATGTGCCCTACATCACATTCCCCTGATGGTTATCCTAAAATAATAAAATTTAATTGGTATATTTTTATTGTAAATTCAAAAATAATTAAACATTCCTAGAAAATTGAAATTAATTTCTTTTAATTTCTTAATATACATCTACAAATTTCCCTATTAGAATATTATAATTTTTCCATTCTCACTCATTTTATTATTCGTGGTTAGGGGTGATGTTGGACTGAACTAGGCATCCTCTAATCAAAAACAATATTTAACTCTAATTGAATCATGTTTTTTTGAAATTACATTCTCCTCTTATAAATTATTCCTCATACATGGTAAATATTGAGGGTATATATGTTTCAAATGGTTACCAAGTAGATATTTACTAGACTCATAATAAATGAAAATAAACTAAAATATAATAATTTAATATAGATAATATTTTATAATATATAATTATATTGACACCATGAATACTTCATCAATTTGGGTGACTATTAACCAATTCCATTTATCTATATCAAAAAACACAAACATGAGGCATTGGTCATTATTTTATAAGTTCCCAAAATATTATTTTTTCATTTTATTTATAAAATCATATAATCAAGCATCTATAAAATATAGAAATTTTTTCATAATTTTATTAAATTCAAGAAAAAGGAATGTCTTCTAAGATTAGATACATTAAATATTTTTCTATAAATTATATAATATTTGAAGAATGATATAATGTAAAATTAATTAGGGTATTTTACCATTATGAATCTCAAAACATCAATTTCTCCATATTCTAGAAGGACTAACAATCACCACACAAGATTTTAATTTTCAAATGGTTCTGCATAGGGATATAAAATGTAAATTGTGTAGCATTTGGTCTAGTTGGGTTATTATTATCATCAAAATTAATAAAAATTCTCTGGCATACATGATAAAAATATACATTTGGTAAACTTTTAGTCCCACTTCAAAAAAATATATTATTCATTTTCAATATAGAATGAGAAGAAAATTATTTTTTAGGATGTACATTAGTGGTGATCAAATTATTATATTTAGAAACTAAAAATATTCTTTCATGACATAAATATATCTTTGACTATTTTATAATTTTTAGAAAAATACATTTACATCAAAAATTAATCATATACATATGTGTATGTCATTAAAATAAAAATATGAAATAAAATTATATATATGTGGATATGAAAATAAATGTTATCATTTAAAAATATTGATTATGAAAATATTTATTTAAAAAATAATATCACATGTGTGCATGTTTCAATAAAAAATTCATTAGTTCCAACCATAAAACAATCATGTTAATCTATTATATATATACATTAATTAAACAATAATATAAATATTTATAAATTTAAATATCATAGTTTCTAAAAAGGATTCATTATATGCATTATGTTAAACAGTATAAAATGGTGTTTGTGATGTTTTTCAATCAATAAACCTATCACCATAATAATGGAATATAATATTAAACAATAAAATAATTTTAATATCCTTTATATATAATTATAAATCAAATATTTAAAATATATAATTTTTTGAATATAAATATTATAATTAAAATATGATATAAATATTTTCAAAAATAATAAGGTGATTTATTTAGTAGTTTCTTATATCCCATCATTGTGATCATTTTGAATATTATAGACTATATCTATATTATAATAATTGTTATCATCTATAAATTGAATAACAGATGATGAAGGCTCACATAAATAAATTACATCATTATCCTTCCCATCCAAAAATAAATAATTTTCCATTGAAAAATGATGGTCGACTAATCATTTGATAGATTAATTACATAGTATAGTTTCTATGCATATTTCGACATTATAAGTAGTTACTGGTTTCCTAATTTTTTTTTCAAATTAACCACTCTAAAACTATAATAATCACATTTAACAAAACATTTACTCTATACAAACTTATATTTAAAAACATTTAATGAAAATATTTTATAATAAAATTTTCATATATCTTCATGAAGTAAAACATATTTCATTTATTTTGAAATTTGGAATTTATATTTTTCACTCGAAAAATGCATTGCTTCAGTAATGAACATTACAACCATTTAATGAATAATGGTTTTTTCATCTAGATGTATTATTTATAATGTGTACCCATTAATATACAAACTAGGTCATGTGATCAAATTTGGAAACCATTCCCTAAATACCACTTTAGTGTTTCTAATGAAGATATATCTGTGTTGATTTACTCTTTATCACAGGAAGAAAATTTGTTTTTACACTCAATCATCAATAAATTTTTATTTTTGTACCATAAAATTATTTCAGTAATATCTGATGATATATATTGATAATCCACATCTACTATGTTAGAAAAATTATAAATGTGCAACATTGCCTCGTTACATAGAATGAACATAAATTTTAAGAATTTAATCCCTATACCTTCTGAATTGAATTAAAACATTCATGATATATACTAACTAATTTCATTAATAAATACAAATAATAAATAGTTAATATAATAAAAGCATTATATAAATAATTTTAAATAATAAGGGTGTAACATCTCAAGTAAATAAAGAATAATACATTTTAATATTTTTTAAAATTTCAGTAATAAATATATATTATACATTAAAGGGGATGCTATGGTTTATGGCATACCCGACACACAATAATGGGTTTCTCCAATGTCTAATGCTGCACACAATGATGAGTCACACAAGAAAATTAAAAATATACTATTATTTTAAATGGTAGTTAATTCCTAGTCATTGTATTGGTGGGAATGAACAGAACTAACTATAACATGATTATATGAGTATGTTAAATATTTTTACATTTAGCCAATAAAATTTAGAAGCATAAAATATGAATGAATTTAATTTTAATCACAAATAGTCTAATAAAAATTAAATGGTCAATTTACCACCTTTTGATGGACAACCCAAATTAAATCTATTTTTTGTCACATTTATATGTTATTTTTGACAAAATAAAATTCTTCTTTAGAATTTTGACATCGAAAAATACTTCAGATAATTTCCTTTGGTCTTTTTCAGATAACATTAATTTTTAATTATTAGTGACAAATACTGTATTTTAATTCAAAACTACCTTTTAATCTAATTTATTTATATGGATATATTAAATTTTAAATGATTTTAATGATTAATTATATTCTATTATTACCTTTTAATAAAATTGTTGACATTTTAAGTAATTTTTCCTTGAAATTGGACATAATCAAGTGTCATTATTTTTGTAGTTATTATTTTGTAAAAAAATCTTTTTTTTGACAACGAGGATTAATTTTAAATTAATTAATGAAACAAAAATGCTTTCAATTTGACTAAATTTACATCATTATTTAATTTTAAATATCAAATATAACCTAGGAGGAATTTTTGATATTTTTCTAAAAACCATTAATTTTTGATGAATAGTGAAAACACTATTTAATAGTTTAAATATCTGACTATTTATTATGAATAGTAACTTTTGACTTTTATTTAGTATGATTAAAGGTAAATAGTGTAATTCAAGGTAAAAATAATATTATAATAATATTATATCAACTTAATATATGTCCTAATCCTATTCAATGACACATTTCTAACCATGGCCTTCCTTGGGTCGATTTTGTGACCCAATAGAGCCACTTAAGTGTGATAATCACATTTTATATTAACAAATTTAATGTAATGAAAAAATGAAATTAACATATATCTTTTAGTAAATCAATTCATATATTGTGTTATTTATGTTATATCATGGACAATAAATATTCATTTGAAAAATAAAATGTTTTCCTACATCATGTTATTTATTTTATACTTTATATTCATCATATAAATGAAATAATTTATTCCACAATGATGATGTAGTGTTTACCTCATTAATGAATGTTTTAGATAAATAAGATTATAAGTGTTAAAAAAAATAAACACTTGTCAAATTCTTATTGAATGATTTTATTTCGAATATAAGCCATCTTATCTTCAACTTTAATAAGTATTTGACATATATAAACCGAAAATCATTTTATAATAAGAAATTATTTTCAAACATTCTTAAAAAGCCTTTCACCCCCTTATAAAAAACCCTAAACTCTAACCAATTACTCACAACATTAAAGCCCCATGGATCATCCAACCTATTCCCATATAAGATCTCAAGATCTCTCTCTTTCACCTCGAAGCGATACCTTAGGCCGAAGGAACTTCAAGAAATACTTTTGGTTCAAACCAAAGGGAGTTACCCGATTTAAAGGTAACGTCTTCTCTTAAGATCATTTCTTTTATTTTACTTCTCCAACCACCTATAGTATTTTTATTTCTTTAGTTTTAAAAAAAACAAGAATAATCAATATACTATGTTGTTGATATGAGAATTATTCTAACTACACTTACAAAAACCTCCGTCTAATGGTTATAGAACGTACTGTTTTTGTTGACATCAAACTACTGGCTCAAAAAACAAAGATTGTTCAATGTTTTCCTACCACATCATACGGTGGACATTTAGATGGAAATGTTTTTACATGTTATATATATTATATTTAAATTATCTCTATACTTATGTATTATTCATTTATATCATTATATTATTGTTTCTATAATGGATCAATCCGATAATTTCATTTGAGGAAATGTGGACTACCGCCCCCTCAACATAATATAACTCGTTCATTCCGTATGTGGAACATATAATGGATAGAGTTAATGATATTATATATTATATTATACTATAATTATAATATATCTTTGTATCATTATTATTTGATTCAATTAAATACTAAATAGAAAAGAAAGTAGTATTTATCCGTATGTACGGCTTATTGTCTCCCTGAACAATGCATTTAATTTTGTATCTCCAAATGATATGTAATGTTATATAAATATATATATATATTCGGGATATATATTATATCTAGATCATGAATATCATTCTGGGGATAATGTACTATTGACCACATGAAAAACTTGTAATTATAAGATGTTATCTTTTGACTGCAGTACCAAATATAGACAGAATGACCATAATTAAACTATATGAATACATAATGATTATAAAATAATAATAGGTTATATAACATGAATAATAAAATTTATAATGGTTCTCAAACAAGTAGAAATTAACTTTAGTATATTATTTAGGATATTAAATACAGAACGGGTTAAGTCGTACATGAGGTAAGAGAACTTCCTAACCCAATTTTCATTCTTTGGTTTGATCTTATACTTATTGTTTATACCATTATATGATTATGTGAGAAATGAATTCTGATATCATATATTTTATTTATATTTGGTTTTTGTGTTATTATATAGAATACACATAATTGATCTATCTTATTTAAAAAATGATCATTGTAAGGGACTTTATCATAATCTCTTTTCATTGAGGCATATTTTGTTTCATACATGACATTATTTAATACTGTGTATAAACCCCTTTGACTATTAATTTCATTTAAAGGGAATATTTTTTCAATGAAGGATTTTATTGAATGACAAAATTTCATGTTTCTTTCTAATGTATGCAGTTACGACATCCTTTTATACAACCACGAGTATTATTAGATCTTTCGCTTCCATAACATTCCATAATGTTTTAAAAAGGTATATAAATACCATATACTATTTTAAGTATTTTTTTATTGAAAATGGTTATGATAATTAAATGGCTATGTCATTATATTTAAATGATATATTGTTATTGAAATGTGGAAATGTTATATTTACTTTATGCATGTTTTATGGATTATGATTATGGAATGGTTCATGGGCATCATTTTCATATAAGTGTGGTTCGGTGATAAACATAGGGTAGGTGATACTGAGATATCTTTCCAATGGATTGGGTAACATGACAAATGTAAATGTGAATATTTATCTTCAGAGAATTAGGGAATATATTGTGATGGGTATTCCAAATGTAACTCCCTTCATGGCTGTTAAAGCTACTATGTATGTATGGTATGGTTTCCAAAATTAAAGATTATGATTTATGTTTTCTATGTGTTATTCATAAATTTTATTATTTCCTAAGGTATGTTAAAAAGGTTATGTTTTGAATGGATATTTTTTTCTATATTTATTTTATAACTCCTATTGAGCTTTTTATGGTCAACCTACATTTTGAAATGTTATCCACTAGACTTAATGATTAATACAGTCAAGGATGAAATTAAGAAAAAGTCATTCTGTCTAAATGTGGAACTAGAAAAGAATCTTTTTTTCATGATTTTTTATTTAATGAAAAAATTGATACTATGTAAAAGTGTCTACTTTTTAATTTTTGAGATGTAATTTATATGTTATGACCTAATTATATAAAGCTCTAAACATGAAAATATCTGTAATGTGAATTATCCATTTAGTTAAAGATTATGTAATGTATAATGTTTAGGTCCTTATAGTTGGTAACATATGTCAATTTAGATAAATTTATGAGGTAAGATATTATAAAATTAATATCCAAAAATTAATTTATCTTATGATTGAAATGATATAGCATTTAAAGATTACTATGTTGCTTCCCCTAAGATAATTCTATTTTCAGATTGGTTTTTCAAAGAGTAATCGAGGAAGCAGTTCTGGGAAGGAATAAAAAGGGAAATGCCCTGGAAAATCAATATCCTGAGATGGGTAGAATCATAATTGAATAGTTTGTTATAGTGATGGATCTGTTGACTAAAGTGATAAATGGTGGTTGTGTTTATCAATGATATTTTCGTATATTCATTAATTAAACTGGACCATGAAAGTAATTTAAGGGTTTTCTTACAAACATGAAATGGAAAGAAACTATTTTGTAAATTCAACAAGTATGAATTTTGGTTACAAAAAATTTCTTTATGTGGTCACATTGTTTAAAAAATGGATTAACTATTGATCATGTTTAAACAAAAGGTGTTTAATAATGTCCATGAACCACAAATATAACCGAGATCTGTATTTTTCTTCATTTGGTAAGTTATTACCAGTGGATTGTTGAAATTGTTTCACAATTATCTATCATATTGAATAAGTTAACTTGAAAAGGTGTTAAGTTCGTCTGGACAAAAGAATGTGATGAATGTTTTCACGAATTGAAAATATGAATGGTGAATTCTATAGTTTTGGCACTGACTTCTAGAAATGGTTATTTTGTTATCTACAGAGATGTTTTGTTAAAGGTACATGGTTGTGTCCTAATTCATAATGATCATGTAATTGCTTATGCTTCATGTCAGTTTAAACATCATGAGTTAAATTAACCAAAACATGATTTGGAATTAGCTGCAACTGTTTTTTCTTTAAAAAATTGGAGGCATGATCAGTTTAGAGTAAAATGTGAAATATATAATGACCAGAATAGTTTGAAGTATATATTTACTCGGAATGAATTAAACCTGATACATATGAGATGGTTAGAATTAATCACTAATTATGATTGCACAATCATTTTCCATCCAGGAAAATTAAATAAAGAGTATGATACATTGAGTCAAAAAGGTAAATGTAAATTAACCATGTTACATTTGGAACAAGAACCATTGATTAATGATTTGATGACCTTTGGAGCTGAATCTATTTGTGTAAGAAATTACTCTGTTTTTTTCAGGTTTAATTCAAATCATATATATCAGACAGAATTAAGAAAGCACAGAAGGAATACATGGAGTTGCTAAAAATGTATTGTTTGATCTGAAGACTATTTTTCTTGATTATAAAATTGATAATAATTTTGTTTTTGAAGTTTGGGAATAGATTATGGGTTCCTTGTGATTCACAGTTGAAGAAATTGTTATTATGTGAAGATCATAGTTCTCCGTTTTTGGTATATTTTGATTTTTATAATATGTACAGATATTTTTAGGTGTATTACTAGTGGGATGGAATAAAAAGAGATGTTTCTAACTTTACTATGAAGTGTTTGACTTGTCAATATATAGGTTAAAAAAGAGTTGTAGTTATCATAATGGAGGATTTATCCTTTATCAGGGCCAGAGTAGAAATAGGAAAATGTATCCATGGACTTCGTTATGGGATTACCAAAGACATATCAAGGTAATAATGCAATATGTGTTATTTTTGATTGACTGAGAAAATCTGCTAATTTCATTCCTATTCGAGATACATTATCTCAAGATCAAATATCTCGGATGTATGTCAAAGAGATAGTCAGGTTCCATGGGGATCCCATCTTTATTATATCTGATTGTGATCCTAGGTTTACTTCTGCCTTTGGGAAAGGCATTCATAAGTCATTGGGTACTGAATTATATTTTATTAAAGCCATCCATCCTCAATCTGATGGGTTGTCAGATCAAACAATTCAGACCGTGGAGGATATTCTCCATGCTTGTACACTAGATTACCGGGGAAGTTGTGACCAACAAATTTCTTTGGTTGAATTTTCATATAATAAGAGTTTTCATTCTAGTATACAGATGGCTCCATTTGAGGAATTATATGGGAAGTAGTGTCGAGCTACAACTTTTTGAGATGAAGTACGTGAAACAAAGCTGAGGGGACCAGAATTGGTAGAATAGATGGATGATGAGTTTTAGTTGATTTATAATCACGTGATAATGGCTCAGAGAAAGTAGAAATGTTATGCAGATAACCATAGGGAAGACATCTCTTTTGAGGTAGGTGATCAAGTCTTTCGCAATGTTTCTCCATAGGAAAGTGTGAAAAGTTTAGGCAAAAATGGAATGTTGTATCAGAGGATCATTGGACCATATGATACCCTTGAGAATAATGGATCAGTTGACTATAGGGTAGCTTTACCTCCATGTTTATACTAGATAAATAATTTATTTCATGCTTAAATGTTGAGAAACTATATTTCGGATCCATCCCATGTTTTGATCTTAGAGGTAGTTCAGTTGGAAGAGAATCTCTCATATGAGAACCAACCAGTCTAAATTCTTGATTGATGAGAAAGTGTTGCTGAATGAGGTACATAACCAGGTAATGGTTTTGTGTAAAACACATATGGTTGAAGAGGAAACGTGGGAATCTGAAAATTCTATGAGGGATAAATACCACCACTTATTTGATAAGTGAATAATAATTTCTAGGATGTAATTTCCAAAAGGGAAAATGATGTAACATCCCACGTCAATAAAAAATAATTTATTTTCACATTTAATAAATTCTTTTAATTAAATATTAATTTTACTTTAAAGGGGATCCTTTGTTTGATGGCATACCTGACAGCCAACAATGGGGTTCTCCAAATTCTAATGTTGCACAAGATGTTGATTCATACTAAAAAATAATAATATATTATTATTTTAAATGATAGTTAGCGCCTATCCGTTATATTTGTGAGAATTAAAAGAACTAACGACAATAAGATTATACATGTTTTTTAAATATTTTTACATTTATATAATAAATTATAGAGGCTTAAGAATTGAATGAATCTAATTTTAAGCACAAATAGTCTAATATTTTTCAAAATGATGATTTACAACCTTTTGATGGAGAACCCTCATTATATCAAGATTTTTTAAACTTTTATATGTTTTATTTGAAAAAATAAAATTCTTCTTTAGAATCAGGACACCAAAATTTACTTTGGTTAAATTTTGGGTTTTTTTCTAATAATATTCATTTTTAATGAATAGTGAAAATTAATATTTTTTAATTCAAAACTTCCTTTTAATATAAGTTACTTATATGGATAGATTATATTTTTTATTGGTTTTAATGTTTAATTAGATCATATTTTAACTATTTAATCCAATGTTGGACATTGGATGTAATTTTACAGTGACATTAGACATAAACAAGTGTCAATTTTCTGATAACTTTATTTCTGTGGGAGGCACCCACCCCTAGGATTCCTAAACAGCTCAAGGGCCGTTAAGTCTAGAATGATCTGGAGACACCACATGGCCCCACCTACTGGCATGCAGGACCCACCGAAGCGGGTCTTGCTTGGTGTGATGTGGCAGACTAGGGTTTTAGCCGGCTCCTCGTCCAGTGGAGCCGGCGAGAGGTGCTATGGTGTTCGTGGCTAGTTGGGTGTCAGTTGTGCTCCAGGCACAACGCCGCAGATCAGCTTCCTTAGCCTCCAACACCAACAGTAAGGACGCGTACTGGCCTATGTTACACATGGTAGGCCGGAATGCCGGCCACCACCTTCCTCTGTAGCAGTCGATGGGTCAGGGCCTCCTTCAACTATGCGGTTACATTTCCACCACCATCACAGTTCGTTGGTGTGTCGGCTACCACCTCTAACCTACCTTAGTCGGTCATCGGTGCATGTTGATGACGCCTGATGTCGGCAAACTTTCGTGTGTCACCAGGTGAGCTCTAGTGTCCCGTTCATCAATCTAAAGGAATCGTTGTGTGTCCCTGGACGTCGCATTTTCATCTATCCCGTCAAGGTTGAGTTCCACTCAACCCAATTATTCACCCAGTAAGAACATGTCAAACAACATAGTAGTAGAGGGGTTGTGCCATGTTTCTTTGGCCGACACCCTCCGCGTTAGACCGATATCATGTGGCTGAAGAAGATTAAATCAACATAAAATAACGAATAACAATCACAAACAAACCATACCTCGACCGTTAATTGGAGTGGAGTGAGGAAGATGATGAAGATGATGAAGGAGACAATGGCCATCATCGCTCCTACAATATTCTTTTGATCCGTACTCTAATTTTCAATCAACATTCATGATCTAGAGATTCGTTCTTAATTATAGGATGTTTTTCCACCAAGAGTTCTCCACCAAACCAGTTTTCCAACAATTCCCAACTATGATAGGTGAGGATCCAATCCCCAAAAATATTTTTATGTTTTCATTAATTGTTCAATTAATGAGGGATCCTTAATTATCAGAGGGTTTCCATGAGTTGAACCACATTAAAAGAGGGGTTTCATGGTCGGGTGGTCCCCATGACCAAATTCAAAAAGTAGTGAAGAGATTTCAAATAAAAATAAAACAATTTTTCTTGGTTTTTTATTCCTCTTCAAAAATTCAGATTTCCATATTCCACCCTTGACCCACTACAACGGAGGAGAAGGCTTATTTAAGTGAAAATAGGCATTGCGAGTTCAATGATGCCCTTGGATTTCAATTCCATGAACCAGATCAAAATTTAAAAATTACCAATGGCACGTTTACTGAATGTATCTTAATGAATGTTTGGAAATTTATTTCGGGCACTATGGGAGTCGAAATCATTTGCCGTTAATTTTTGTAGACTTGTAATATTTCTATATAATTAAAAACATTACATGAAAAATTATGGGTCTTTACATTCTCCCACCCTCGGGGCATTGCCTCCCCGAAATCCACAACACAAACTAGGGAATCATGTGGGGGTACTGAGGATGAATCTGAGCCTCCTGCTCCCATGTATTCTCTAGAAAGTTATCCTGCTTCTGACGTATGCACTACATATGTATCAATCACTATGAAATACCCTATCCTTTAAATCCTAAATATCTTCTGGAACATCTGAAAACATCACCCCATCTTCAATGACCAGCTCACCCTAGTGAATGATGTGAGAAAGATCATTCCACTACCGCTACAGCTGGGAAACATGGAAAAGGTCATGCACCTGCTGCAACTGAGGGAGAATGGATAAGTGGTATGAAACCTCGCCAACTCAGCTGAGGACCTAAAAGGGTCATATGAACCATGGAGATAACTAGCTGCCCTAACCAAATATTTGCAAACCTCATCGGGGCGAAACCCATATAAAGAAATGGTCACCATCCTCGATCTCTAGAGGTCTCTATCTCTTATCTGTATAAGTCTACTACCTGCTCTATGTAGTCTTTATCCACTCCAGAATGATTTTCACCTTCTTCGGGGTAGCCCTTACAATCTATAGTCCCATGAGTAATGACTACCCTATGTCAGTCAAGCATAGAGGTGATTTTCATGGTCGACCGTACAACACCTTGAATAGTGCCATACTGATTGTGGAGTGAAAACTGTTGTTGTATGTGAACTCCACCAAGGGCATGTGATCCTCCCAACTATGAGTGAAATCAAGGATTCAAGCACACAGGATGTCCTCGATATTGAAAATGGTCTGCTCTATCTTACCATTCATCTAAAGATAAAAGGTGATGCTCAATTGATTATGAGTCTCAAATGCTTCATACAACCCCTTCCAGAGCTAGAAAGTAAAATGTGCATCATGATTAGAGACCATCGTCAAGGGAACTCCATGAAGTCATACAATCTCATATACGTAGAGGCATCCCAAGATCACTACTGATACCTGCTCTTTGATACGTAGGAAGTGGGATGATTTGGTGAGTCAATCAATGATTGCCCAGATGGAATCATGTCCATTAGACAGGCATGGAAGTCCTGTCACAAAGTTCATGGAAATTCTATCCTTCTTCCAATTTGGATCATCTAGTGGCTGAGATAATCCTGCTATAACATGATGTTCTTCCATCAATTGCTGACAACTGAGGTAGAGCGAGACAACCTCTCCCATAACATTCTTCATTTCCAGCCACCAGTGTTGATGCTAAAGGTCCTGGGACAACTTTTCCTCTCCTAGATGTACCGCTAGAGGGGACTTAAGGAAATCCATCCACACTACCTTCCGTAGTGCCACTGGTGCCATAGTATTTCATCTAAAGATGATGACATTCTCCAAACCATTAGAAAATGCATCAGGTGTCTATCCTATGGATATATTAGCATGTTGAGCCTCAAATTCGGTGTCCCAAGCTGCACTTCCCTAACTCGCTGAAGGATTGGGGGAGTGACTATCAAAGATTGAGTATATACTACTTCATTTCAAATCACATAGGACATCCAAAAAGTAGCTAGATGCTCCATCGCCTCACTCAGAAACAATATACTAGATCTCCTATTGAGTGAATTTTTTACTACGTTCCCCTTTATAATAGTATATACTATCTCGAATTCATTGTCATGAAGTAACTCAAGCCAGTGTCGTTGTCTTAGGTTTAGGTCATTCTAAGAGAAGATATTCTTGAGACTATTGTGATCAGATTAAACTGTTAAAACTTTTCCCATCATGTAATGTTGCCACATCATCAAGGAAAATACAATTGTTGCTAACTCCAGGTCAGGGTTAGTGTAGTTCTTCTCATGATGCCTCAGCTATCGAGAACAATAAGAGATCACTCCTATCTCCTATATCAGGACACATCCATGCCCAGTCACTAATGCTTCATATTAGAGTGCACACCCCCAACTCCCCCCTACAGTAGCCTCAAGATGGGGGCACTCATCAGTCTCTACCTCTGCTCCTGGAAACTATAATGGAATCTCATTGATAAAATGAAGGGTTTCCCTTTTTCATTAATGCTGATAATGGTGCCACATCATTGGAAAAGTTAGGCACAAACCATCAGTAGTAACCGCCCATACCCAGGAAACTCTACACCTCCACCATACTTCTAGGTGGAATCCATGCTAGCACTACATCAATATTCATTGGATCAACCACAACACAATACTTCGAGATGATGTGTCCCAAGAAGTGAACCTCTCGGATCTAGAACTAGCACACCGAGAGTTTACCATAAATCTGGTGCTCTTAGAGTGTGTCCAGAACTATCTGTAGAAGATAGGGATGCCTCTCTTATATAGCTGAGTAAACCAGGATGTCTTAAATGATGACTACCACAAATAAATCAAGGCATGGCTTGAAGATTTTGTTCATGTGTCGCATGAGCACTTCTTGGGAATTGGTCACACCGAATTGCATAACAATGAACTCATAATGGCCATACCGATATATGAAGGTCATATTCTACACATCCTCGTCTTGTACCATGATCTTGTGATAGCCTAATCTTATGACTATCTTTAAAAACCATAGTGCTATTTTCCACTAATCAAAGAGAACATCAATCCTCCGAATAGGGTACTTGTTCTTCACGATCACTTAGATCATGCAATGATACTCTACACATAGTCTCAAAATTCTATTTGTCTTCTTGGTGAACAAAATCGCTATTATCCAAGGAGAAACACTAGACCTAATGAACCCCTTCTCCTCCAAGTACTCTAGTTGTACTCACAACTCTCTAAGATCTGTGGGAGCCATCAGATATATTGGTGTATATATTGTGGTCATCATTGGGTAGAAGTCGATATAAATGACCACTACACTATGAAGAAGTAGACCCGGAACATCATCAAGGAAAACCTTAGTGTACTGGTCCACAACTATAGGATAGCGTGAACTCTCAACATAAACTACACAAAGGGTTATACTATCAATATGATGTGTGATCAGCTACACCCTCCTCTAGAAATGTCCATCCTATGATTCAATGGTTCCCTTCTCACCAGTGAATAAAAACCTTGTCCATCCTCTCGGACACACAGCACTTTGTGCATAATATAGTCGATCAGATCATGAGCTGAAGATAACCAATCCATACCCATGATGCCTTCATATGTCCTCGATATAGCTATAAGAAGATCACAACTGAATATCTCACCTTATAATGTAAGCTCAAAATACTAGTACCAGTGTGTAATCGTCAAATCCTCACCCGTAAGAGTCCCTAGCTGTAAGGATCATATTAACAGATCCACTGGAATCTACAAGCTCCGAATGTGGGTTGTGGAAATAAAAGAGTGACTCATGCATGTGTCAATAAGTACTATAGCTAAGGTGTAGTAGACACATATTGTACCTCGAATCATCTCTAGTGTGCCATGGTCATTGGACTTAGGTGCCTGGAGATGAGCCCGTCCCTATCTACCTACTTCCTGTTGTCAGGGTGGACCACCTGAAGGTGGTGGTGGTAGTACCTCAAATCACTGCCCAACACCTACTACATGGCCAGATCCTCTTCCATGTCCATATTTAGGATACAGACATCCTCGATCGAATATTTCCCTCTGCCTAGGTGGTCCTTCAACTATCTTCTAGTCGTCCGTACAATGGGTCAGGCAGTCGTGGGAAATATGACCCTACCCACCGCACGAGTAACATTGCCTAATCCTCGCTTGTCCTACTATTTCTCAAGATCCCTGCCTAACTGCCCCTGTATCTTGTGGTCATCCACCTATGTCATCTGTCTACTACCAAATTCAGATGACTCTACAACATGATGTCTGGTGGTGGGTCTCACTGCCATTGATTGGTCAACCAGGATGATCTCCACCATGAGTTCTCAGTCAAAAACACCAGCCTCGTCGAGATGCTGAGAGATACCATCGAAGCTATGATCTATCGTCTGACCTGCTACTCTATGGTTTGGGCCCTGAAGAAAGGGTATTGCACCATGTCAGTGGAGTAGTGCTAGAGGTTGGGGATCCTCGCTGAATACTGAGCCCCATACATGTTACCCTACAGGAAATGGAGTAGCTCATGTATACGGATTGAGCATATGGTTGCTGGGATGAACACTTCCATGAAATGGAACTCTAAGTCCTCTTCAGATGAGAGTCACCTCATCATGAACCTAGAGCATCATGCTCCCCCTTCTCTATATTGCTGTCTAAATAATACTGACTCCCATGATGACCATAAGATTATTTAATGTCCCTATTAGACGGAAAACTCTGACCACGACCTCCATCCAGTCCTCAGCCACCTGTGGATCTATCTCTCCCCAGAACCCTGGTTTCCTGTGGAACTAAAAATCATGAAAAGTGCTCAATAAACATGCACACTTAGGTTTTCGGGTCGGTGTCATTAACTTCCCAATAGGTAGTGGTGCCGCTAGTACACCACTTGACGGTACACCTGCCGAAAGGGGCCCTACACTGAAGCCTCGTTGAACGATGGGATGTCATCACATACTATACTTGGAACCCTGGAAGGCTATCTGAGTGGATGCATCATGAAGTCAATGTGCTGGTGTATGGATACATCGTCTGCCGCACAAACATTGCATTCCCCAAACTGATAACCACACTCATAATAGTTAACACTTTTGCTGAATCAAAATATTAGAGTCCAAGTTCACTAGTAGAACTAACTCCTATGATACCATTTTTTCACGACATTTCTTCTGAGGTCCATGTAGTGACTTCCCCTAGATTGCCTTCCATAGGCCAGGGGCTACCGACTAGCACCAGAAAAGTATATACCTAATACTGGGAAGGCATTTCCTTTTAACCTGCCAACTCACACAATCCGACCACAAAGTAAGATACAAGAACAATGTAAACAATATAGTAAATAGCTTGAGTACAGTAAGTTACTGGGGTCGGAATACAATATCAACTAGAAATTACAAGTAAAACTGAAAAAAAAATCCTTTGAGAACCCACCAAGGATACTACCTAAAAGGTAGGTACAACTCTCGAACTGTCGTCTATATGGTACGTCTCATCTAATGGTCAACCGCCGAGAAGCCTCTGGCCCTAGAACCCTCAACCTAGATCAATGTCATCTGTTGTCTACAAAAGACACAATAATGTGAGAGTAGTCCGTGTAAGGGGTGAGTATAACAATACTCAGTAAAGACCTAAAGACCCCCAAAGGTCTCTCATAATCTACAAAGTATAAACCCCAAAGAAATAGAATAATCATAAAGCATGAAAAAAATTGTCATCCATACTTAGGTATATACCCATACATAAACCTAAGATATCTTGTATACAAATCCCATTAAAGAGGAAGCACAAGGCCCAACTCTTTATCCAAAACCACAACTTTTCCTCGAAGGAAAGATTACAAAGAAGGTAACACTATGAAGGTAAGTACCACAAATGTGATTACGCAATGAAGAATTCCATGAATGTATCACCACACAAAAGTGTACCATAAAGTATAAGACTTTTCTGAGACCAGATATAACTTATGTAAAAAATATAGATGATTAGTTATATTGCATGATCATCTTACTTCATCGAGATTCTCTGCAGTTGACCCACACAGGATCAATGATAACCCACATAGGATCTAATGATGAACCACATAGGATTTGAAGATGACCCAAATAGGATCTGTAGATACTGACCAATATAGAATCTGAAGATTACCCACATAGGGTCTGAAGATACTTCAAGTATAGCCACCCACAGGGTTCCCCCACTAAGCATGCTTGGATGCAAGTGGATCGACTCATAAATCCCTCGGTCGATACTTCAAATTTCTATAAGTCCCATATAATAGGTATCACAAATGTTTCTCACAACATAAGTGACCCAACGCAACTAACGGCGTGTTAATCAGACTCCCAGTCTATAAGTTATTAGCGTTTTTCTTATGAAGGCCCAGTTGAATAGGGTTTGATCCGACCCAGCCGCCTTCCAAAATTATACAAAACAATAATGGAGTATAACAAAAGAACCATCTGGATCAAAGTATTCCAGTTCTGTAGACAGTTCATCAAATGGACGACCGGTTCTCAACATATGGTCAAAAGGCAGTATCTAGGTCCAGATGGGACAAGGTATGTTCAGATCTGGCTCAACCATACCTGGGCCGACCTGACCCAGTTCGAGTCTGGCCCACTGGGTAGCCCGCGGCCTCGGTTTCCCACCGTGTTGGGGCCTGCCCTAGCCTCCACTCTGGGGAGGTGCCCCTTGGGATTCCTGAACGGCCTAAGGGCCATTTGGTTCTGGCCAACCTGGCAGTGCCATGTGGCACCACCGGTGGAACGCGAGACCCACCAGAGAAGGTCCTGCTCGGCATCATGTGGTCTGATGGGGTTCTGGCCGACTCCCCTTCCAATAGCGCTATCCTGAACCGATATTGTCTTCACGACCGACCGTGTGTCAGTAGCCCTCCAGGCGCGCCGCCGCGGTCCGACAGTCGTGACCTCAAACACATGCGGCGTGGATACACACCACCCGATCTTCAATGCAGCTAGCCAGCATGTTGAATACCACCCACTTCTATCACGACCTCCTTCAGTAGCATGGTTATGCCGTGGCCTGTACCTCGCCAGTTTCGGTCACCGGCATACTTCCATGGGTCACCAGTGAGCTATGGTGGCCCATTCATCAATACGAAAGAATCGTTGTGTGTCCTAGGACGTTGCTTTTTCTTCTATCCCATCTAGGATAAGTTTGGACTACCCCCCCCCCCCCCTCAAAGTGATATGACTTAGTCATTCCATACATCGAATGTATACAAGATGAAGTCACTGAAATTATATATGATATTAGAGTGGAATTATAATATACCTATGTATTTTTATGTTTTATTTCATTAAATATGAAAAATAAATGAAATTACCATTCATGGGTATGTACAACTTACCATCTCCGTAAACGGTGAATTTCATTTCTTACCACCAAATGTAATGTAATATTATAAATACATATAAATATTGGACATATATGATATATATGATATCTAAATAGATAATATCATTCTAGAGATAATAGACTCTTGACCACTTGTACATATTCTAATTATAAAAAGATCACTTTTGACTCAAGTACCAAATACCGACAAAATGACCATTATTAACATAAATTATTTCATAATGTTTATAAAATGTTAATCAGTGATATAAAAGTAATAATAAACTTGAAAATGTTCTTCATAAAGTATAAATAACCATTAGTTTATTATTCAGGAGAATAAAGAACGAATGGATCTTGTTGGGCATGCGGTAAGGGAACTTCTTGACCGAATTTCCATTCTTTGGGTTGATCTTTAACTTCTTTTTTATATCATTCCATGATTAGGTATGAAATAAATTTTGATATTTTATCTTGTATTTAATCTATCTTTATGTGTACTTATAGTGAATACACAAAATTTATCTATTTTATTTACAAAATGATAATTTTTAGGGACTTCGTCTCAATCTCTATTCATTGAGGCATATTTTGTTTTATACACAACTTTCTTTAATATGGTGTATAAACCTCATTCACTATTCATTTCATTCAAATGAAATATTTTTTCTACATAAATTTTTACTAAATTAAAAAAATGATTTTTCATTTTAATGTACACAGTGGCAATAACCTTTTCAACAAACGTGAGTATTATTTGATCTTTCACTTCCTTAATAAGCCGTAATGTATTAAAAAGGAAAATAAATACCATATAGTCTTTTACATATTTTGGTATTAAAAATGGTTTTTATAATTTATTGTATATGTCAATATATTGAAATGATATATTGTGAATGAAATATGTAAACGTTGACTTTACATTATGTTTCTTTTATGAGTTATGATTATGGAATTGTTCTTGGGCATAATTTATGTATAAGGGTAGTTGCATGAAAATCATAGTGCAGGTGAGCCTCAGATCTCTCTCCAATGAATTGGGAAATGTGAAGGAGGTAAATCTGAATGTTTATCTGAAGAAATTTTGGGAATATACAATGATGGGTATTCTAAATGTTACTCCCTATGTGGTTCTGAAAACTACAACGTAAGTATGTTATGGATGCTTCAAGTAACCATTATGATTTATGTTTTCTATGTGTTATTTATAAATCTTATTATTTCATGAAGTATGATAAAAACCTTATGTTTTTATGGACTAATGTTTTCATTATTTATTTTTTAATTTTTACTGAGGTTTTTATGGTCATCCCATGTTTTGAAATGTTTTTCATAGGGTTTAAAGATGAATAGGGTCAAGTATGAGATCATGGAAGGGTAATGTTGTCTAAAATTTGTAACAATACATGACACTATTTTTCAACAGTTTATATTTTATTAAAAATAAATACTGAGTAGAAGTGTCTACTTTGTGATTTTTGATATGTAATGTATTTATTTATGATCCAATTCTATAAACCTCTAAACCTGAAAAGATAATCAATGTGAATTATCCATTTAATTCGAGATTATGTAATGTTTTAAGACTGAGTGAATATAATTAACAATTGGTGTGATATTCATTTAATTCTGAAGTAGTGAATTATTAACATTTTTCTCCAACACATTTATTGAACCTGGATCTTCAAGTTTTCTAAAAATGGGTTTGAAAAATTTGCATAACTTAATTGAAGTCTTTCTGATTGGGTTTGTATATATTCCATGCAGTCTGACCAGAAGTATTTTTATATCAATTCATGATAGTCTTGATATATTAATCCAACTAGTTTACAATCTTTTAACGACATAGAATTCTTCAAATTTGAATTATAGGAATTGGGTACTTTAATACCATGATAGTTCAAAATAATTAATCTTATCTATCATTCTAAATATGTGACATGTAGGGGTAAATATATCATATTTATTTGTATTGTGGTATGTAAATCAAGAATAATTTTGATAGTAATAATGTCAAATATTTCATCCCATTTAATGTTTTCATTCCATATATTTCTATTAATGTTCTATTTAATCAATCCCATGTATTTTATATATATTCATAACATCAATGTTATGTTTTATTCCAAAAAATGAAAATAATTTATTTATAAAATGGTATTATACTTTATCAAGATATTTTTTTAATGACTATATTTCAATTTCCTTCCCATTTTATAATCGATATTTTACGTCCTTTGATAATATTAATAAATTGGAAATGGATTTGGAGGGATATTTTATCCACATAAACTGTTAAATGATTTTTCAATCTATGATAAGTATGATATATTATAAAATAATAAATTTCTAATGTACACTATCATTTATCAATTATTGAATATATAATTTATTGTATCATGTTCAAAAAATTTCATGCATTAGGTTCCTTAACACTGTATCCAAATACAATTCCATATGCAATATATTTATTTAGAGTGAACATTAATATTGTATTAAATGGAAAATATTTTTTATTTTATTCATCAAAAATATTAATAACTATGTCCCATTGATGTTTAAAATCATCAATGAATAAAGAAATATACACATATATATCGATTCCCAGTGGTTTTGGTTATGAAATCCTAAAAATAAACACTTCACTGATTACATAATATATATATATGTTGGGAAATGTTTTAAACTACCAAGAAAATAATTCATAAACTATGTTGGATACTATTACTCTTATATATATTTATTCACTATGTTCATAGTCCCATTCTGATATTTCATGATTCATTGCCCAAGTATATAATTTTTTTTTGAAATCTCATCCACTATGCTGAATCGACATGGTGATTCCATTTTTAATTCATGAAATGAACACATGTATTACATCATAACCATTTACCATTATTTTAATTTGAATATTTATAGTTCTTAGTGGTATTTTAAGTTTATTATTATTTTCTATAGCAGAATAAATGATTATGGTACCATATAGAAAACCAGAGACCACATTTACATCCATCTTATATTGTGATACCCCACATTTAGGAAAATTAAATAAAAATACATTTTCCATCCTATAAAACAAAAATTAATTATGGTATGGATGTATATACTTTTACCATAACCCATTGGACATAATATTTTCATTTTATCATACTTGAAATTCTGTAGCCTATTGACTTCTAAAATAATCTCGTTTAATAGTTCATGAAATTCAGTCCAACATTTATCACTCCACCAAATTCATGGTTTTATGTTTAATAATTATAGATATTATGAAAAAAAATTACATTTACTGTGTCTTGATAAAAGGGGTTTCCTAGAATACATATACAATAATTAAAAATTATTTTTTTGATGGATAATATGAAAACATCACGAATTGATTCTTCACTTTGATCCATTGTCTCAGGATGATTATTTTCAACAAAAATAAAAGTTTATCATTCTGTTACATAACCATTCTCGATCCAATGTGATTAATAATGGATAAATAAATAATAAATGGTGTGACAAATAACTTCTAAGGAATGTAAATATATCATATTAAAACACGTCAACCATGGATAAAATATAAGTTATTCTTTTGGATAACCCTTTTAAAAAATTAAATGAAATTACCAAACCTATTAAAATATTCATTACTTCTTCATTATAAATTTATTTAATTAAGATCCATTAATATCAAATGAAAAATATATACAATTTATATATATTAGATAACATAAAAATTGAAGAATATATATAAATAAATACTTATTTAAAATAAAAACATATAAAAAATACCTTAAACTAATGATAACTATTTGATCATGACAAAAAATTATTCATAATGATAAAATGAAATCATTAAAGTATTTAGAAAATATTATTAATAATATATCCATAAATATATTTTAAGCATTTAGAAAATTTTCAAATAAATTTTCATAAAGAAATTTTAATATGAAAACCATGTTAAAAAAATAATTTTTGACAATTAATTGATTGTAAAATTCATTTTATATTTCAAATGAAATGAATAAAAAACATGAATTCAAAAAAAAGTTATAATTGTGAAAATTTTATAATTAAAAAAATCATCCATTGAAAAAACATATACTAAAATAAATGTTATTTTAATAATTTTTTATAAAATTTGATAAATTACATAATTATTTTGTATAAATAATAAAATACACACAAACAAATAATGGATGAATCATACTAATAACTAAATGATAAATACTCTATCTACAAAATCATACAAATAACATAAAATATTCAGAGTTTGATAATGACAAATTGAACGTAATAATTGACGTGCTCCCTCGAAATCAGGGGTAGTATACTAAACACTAAACATTTGAGAATGTTTTTTCCAAACAATGACCATGATAAAATTACCAATAAAAACGCAAAAAAAATTTATACTCTATCCATAGAGGGTTTTGTTGAACTAAATATTATTTTTGGATCATGAAAAAAGGATAGAATATTAATGATAAATGACCATGATATGATAATTGAACTCAAAAAAAATTGACTAACATTGTCATCAATGATCATCGGGTGTCCATCATTGTCATTATAGGTCAACAAAAAATGGTGTCGATTAAGATTTATTGATGGATTCATGTTGATTTTATCTCTTCAAAATCATAATAATGTCATTTTTACTTAAAATATATGATAAAATGTAATACTTTTTTAAAATATTAATTCATGATACATGACACTAATTTTTTAAAACCAATATTACCATCTATTTTTTGAATAAATACATTAAACGATCTTTTGAAAAAAAATTACAATAGTTTTATTCATATCATATGTTAATAATGATATATAATAACTATTAACATCACATTTAAAAACTAGATTTCGTTAAAAGCACACCACATTATTTTTAGTGTCAGATTCATAGAATCTGATGTTATGCTTTTAATGTTGAAGTACTGTTTCAAAAAATGTATGTGAGAGTAATAAAGTATCATGTAATTTTTATCAGTTGATAAATTGATAGGATATTAAAGATGTTCCTAAATGTGTTCTCATAGATATTAAAGATGATTGTTTTATATCATTCAATAAAATATATGTCATAGTTGTTTAGAATCAATATTATTCAGAAGTATTAATTTTTTTTGAAGAGATATTATATGTGTAGTTTTCTTGATCATTTCTATATAGTAATTATAGAATCTAAATCAATGTATCTTTATTATTTTCTTATAGAATTGTATACGGAAGGTGTATTTATATTATAATTGTAATATTTTGATAAATCCTTTTATATTGATAAAATTTATTTATGTCAGTCAAAATGTTTCAATGTAATGAATGAGTAATTTTTCAAATTAGATTCAATAAAAAATAATTATATATGCATAATCTCAGTTAAAAAATTTGTTTTTAACTATAATATGAATTTGATATTTTATGGGTTTGAATAGGACAATGGTTAACATTTAATAATATCTAATTTCAAAAAAAATTAAAAGTATTTATATTGGAAAATTATATATTAGAGTATAATATTTTTATAGGATGGGTTAAATGGAATAAAATCATATGGAAATATGTGTAATTGAATATGAAAAATGTGTTTAGTGAAGGGAAGAGGAATGGAATTATCTAAATAGGATAGTTTGACATAGTATGAAGATGAAATGGATTTAGATGATTGAGTAATGTAGATTCCTAGATGAACAAAATGTGGATGTATAATATAAATAATTTATAAATTATCCTATTTTTTAAATTATACTAGGCATGAATATTCCCATAAATAATATAAACCATAATTCTTATGACATCGTGATGTCGTCATGGATGAACTAGAGGTTTAATATTTAATGAATAGTAATTTTATGTATTTAATGTATAAGAAATTTGTAGAGGACTTGATCTTATTTGACACTATGACTAGTAGATGATTGGAGGAACTCAGGGTCTAATATATTTTGTGTAAATCAAGATGTTGGGAAGATAAATGAATAAAGTAAAAGGTCAAAATATTTTTGAATATAACCAATAGATATTTTTTTATATAAATATCCATTTTATTAAAAACATATAGATTATGAATTTAGTTATTTTAAAAAACTATTGCGTAAGAAAACATCATATTATTGAAGATTAATTCATTAAATGGTTTCAAGGAAGAATTACATGTTTTTATAATGTATCTTTTAGTGGTATTCAGATAAAAGGTGACTATATGTTATATAATAACAATTTTATGTTAAAATATGAATAAGATTCTTATATGGAAGTACTTGATGATGAATAATTATCATAAAATATGTTTTAGACGATTGATATCAAGGTTGTGACCACTATACTATAAATGATATAATATTTATAATATTAGATGTTTTATAGATGGACTATGTTTCAATTAATTTCTAATCTTAATAATATTATGCTTCTAAAAAAAGTACTGAGTTATGGTTCTATGATATTTTGAATGAAAATGGAAGGCAATTTTTATTTTTAAAACTTGGTTATGTTTTGATGGAATAATGATAAATTTATCCACAAAAATTATTTTTTATAGTCCCTATTAATAAATTTGAGTTTGAAAAAATAACCTATTTTCTTTATCATTCATCATTTTAGAACATAACCTATTACATTATGTTTCGTAATATTAATGGTAACCATGTATTGGTTTGAACCCATACACATTAATGTGTAAATACCCATATTGGATTTTAACCTTTGTATTGCTGTATTTTTTTGAAAATTATAGAAAATTACAAACATATAAAAAATGTAAAAGGATGAAATACTAAAAAGTGAAAAATGTTTTATTGGATCATATTTGGTAAAATTGGACTATACTAATTAACATAGCTCTCTATCTGACTGCAAAAACCTTTTTTCACTTCCCAGATATTTTAGAAACTATTACTCTTTGATATTACAATATATTATGTTTTTGTATGAAAATTATTCATTAACAATACAATATTATTGAATTTAGATTATCCTTGAGAATTCACACTATATAAATTCTAATATCTTTCAATTTATATATTTTTTGAGGCATTTTATGAAGATAACATCTTGGTAAATAAAAATGAAATTTACAAGTTAAAATAGCACATATATGAACAATCATTGAAATATAATTCCTTATGATAGTCCTTGAGGACCATGATAAGAATTGTGATTAAATATCATGAATCATGAATACATATCTCAATGAAAATAATGGTAAACATTCATCACTTCATCCAATATGTATGTTGGAATGAAATATCCTCCTTGGGAATATAAGATGGATGGTAGTTCTTTAAACAATAAATCAATGATATTACCTCTATTTATCACCTTATAAATAATTAAACAATTAGGAATAGATGTATAAAATCATATTAAATGTTCCAAAATAGATTACTTTAATTTCACATAGTAATGAATTTTTTTAAAATGATTCCCTTTCAAAAAATTTAAATATTTATCTATAATAAACATTCATGTTGAAATTACCTATTAAAAAGCCAATAAATGAATAATAAATTTATGATAATTATCAAAATATTTTCCATTAAAAAAATTATATTGAACATAAAAATCAACAGATAGAAGATATTAGACAAAAAAACTGTTACTTGAATTCAAATTCGAATTCAAATTTGTGCATTAAAGAATTTTAGTAATAAGATAAACAATAATTTTTTTTCAAATTATCACCTACTCAAAAACCAAAATGCATAAAAAATTATACATATTTATAGATCACAATTATGGTTTTTTACATTATAAAGATGAAACCATATATGAAAATATATCAGTGTACACTCTTTATATATAAATAAATAAATATAGTGTACTAATTATTCAAGACAACACACCTCATTCCATTAACATGATTGAGGTAAAAAAATGATTGATTCAATGATAAATCACTTATAAATCATATAAAAATTAT
Source organism: Viscum album (assembly GCA_963277665.1). Classification (NCBI taxonomy): domain Eukaryota; kingdom Viridiplantae; phylum Streptophyta; class Magnoliopsida; order Santalales; family Viscaceae; genus Viscum; species Viscum album. The sequence continues at coordinate 1,750,031,904 of OY728157.1, read as the reverse complement.
TTCATACAAGTAAAAAAATTAATTTAGATTAATTTATCATTAACGAAATCATTTTTGGAATTATCTGAGATATGTACAATGTATCATGGTTCAAAGAATTTATGATTTTATAAGATCATTATATTTAATCATAACCAGTTGATCTTTTAAAGAAATATTCATTTACACCCTCTATATATCACTCATGATATTCTCTTACAAAATTATATTTCTCTGGAATTTTACATTATATATAGATTAATTTTAATTTTAATTTTTCATTATAAAATATTTTCTCATAAAGGGTTCCTATTATGAAAAATAAATAATGTTTATGATCATCATGATATTTTCAAGGAATGTGGTTTTCATATAAAAATACTACAATTATGGTGTATAATTAGGGATATGAGCACATTAATAAATACACAAAAAATTAATTGTGAATTGGTAATACTAAAATAAATCACTGATGACATTGAATGAAAATATGGACTCTAAAATCCATGAATTAAATATATTAACATGTTAATCAATAATTGTGATAACATTAACAATGATCGATTTTAGAAGAAAAAAAATCTGTTATACAGATCGAATAGATCATCCCTTGTATGATCCCGACCTTTTTTGAAGGCATCCCAGGTGTATTGTATTGTACTTTTGTTGTTATTAAGTACCATTGGATGTGGTATGGCCCCAAGTGTTTTTGGGTGATATTTTTAAGGAACATGGGAATACAAGTTTATGCACATGATTTTCACATTTTTTTTCTTAGTTGTGCTCCATCTAGTCATATAGCAGGTAGAAGACCACACGGTTAGCACATGGTTTGGCCATACTGTATGGCCTCCCTGGTGAAATTGTGCTCACGTAGCAGTTTATTCCGAAATTTGGTATTAAAATGACCCAAACCCTAGAAACCATTATATTTCAGCCTAGAATCAGGATTGGAAATTTCTATGTGATTTCAGAGCCATCCAAAGGGATTCCAAGGTGATTAAAACACCGTTCTTTGTGATTGGATGCACATATAAATGATCTTATCTGTTCCAAGTAAGTAGATTTCATTCCGATGATTCTCTCGTTATTTCATATATATTTCCTTCATCTATTCAGGGAATACATCTACTTTTTTCTTGGTTCTAATCCTATTGGTTGAGATATAGATATATGATATTTGATCTAGATCTATATTTTCAAGATCTTGATACCAATGATCTTAATTTTGGATTAGGGATTTATATCTGAATCTTGTTTGACGATGTTGTGCCACTCGAATTTTGGGGATTTATACTCGTCTATCATCCATCAATAAAATGAGTTAGGTGGTCTATATAGATCTCCAATAGTAATGATTTATTATAAGTGAATGTTATTTTATTAAATTCTAGATTTCCTTGATAATTGAATTCATATATATAAGTAAATAACATTTTGGATATGATTTGTGATTTGCCTTTGTGATTAATTGATAATTTAATTAGGAAAAAAATGAAGGGTGTTTTTCAAATAGACATTTTGGAGATTTTATCTGGGTTGACATATTGTAATAGATATATTTAATTAATTGTGAAATGATAAATAATTGGTGGGAATTAATAACTTTTTGATGTTGGTTGTGTAAGATAAATAGTTATGAGAATTGATTATGTTTCATGATGATGACCAATGAAAAATAATTTTTAGAATTAATTACGTTCCACAATGTGGAAAAGTGCTAAATATTTGTGGGAAATAATTATTTTCCATGATACTGATCAATGATAATTAATTGTGATAATTAATTATGAAAAGTGATATTTCATATGGATAATTAACTGTGACAAATTAATTATGGAAAGAGATGTGTGTTGATTTATTAATTAATTGATGAAATAATTAATGTGCAATGTGCATAGTTAATTGTTGAGATAATTAATGATTAACTAAACAGAGGTGAAGAAAGTGGAGTCATGTTATATATATCAAAATCTCAATGTAACATTATCCTAAAGATATACATGTTGATGTTATAAGTAAAAAATGAACGAGTAATCATATATTTGGATGAGGAATGAAATGTCAATTTATTGATGTGGTAAGAATTGAAGATCATCCATAATATTCTATAGAATCAACTATTTTATAATTTAAAAATAATATATGGGAGATGATTTCAAATGTAAAAATAATATAATATATAATTAACAATTTATATTTAGTTCGTAAAAGGTGTGTGTTCATAATGAGATGTAACATATGATCTGGTTGTGTCTCATGTCAATATTATTTAGTCAATGATATAATTTTATGAAATAATTTTTATATTGAATGATATTATATTGGTTTAATGAAATTTGGATTTTATAAAATATTATTACAAATATAGTTTGAGAAGATGTGGGAAAATATTAAACATATGTATTATGTATGAGTAAAAATTCCCAAATATAAATTTTGAAAAGATCAAAAAACTACTAGTGGTATCACAAGTTAAAAATATATTTTATATTATGTTATTTTATATTTTCACATCTTTCATAATTATATTTACCTAGTCTATGTAAAAAATAATTGGGTTGAAATTGTTTTTTATTAAAAATAGATGATAAATTTTTAAACAATATCTAATTTAACATTTTTTCAATTTTTTTAGAAAATAGATAATTAATGTATCTTTTATTAATTTCCTCATTTTTATTATAAAAAATGTTATGTAATTCCATTTTCTTGATTGTTTTTATCCAATAAACTGATAATAGATGGAAATTTATATTGATTCGAGAAATGAAATTTAATTTCAATTTTGCAAAAAAAATTATCATATGTACATAAATTTGGATTATGGATAATTCTGTGATCAGAGGTTTTTGACCAAAATAAATTTTTAATGTAACCTCATATGTCAGTTTAAAAAAACCAATGTTGAATCTTCTCTATTTCAAATTCAATATCGGTTATTTTAAAAAAGGATGTTCAATGATTGAATTTAAATTAAACCATTATAATTTATATTTTCAAAACAATAACCCCTAAATGTTAAAATATTGAAATATAGTTCATATAACAACGCCATTAAAATATGAATATACATACTTGATGTAGAAATCAAATATCTAAATTTTAAATTTGTTTGAATTTATTAAATGAGACATAATTGAAACAACTATTAAATTGTTAAAAATATAATATTATATATTAAATAAGAATAATATTTCTTATATACGAATTTTTTTTATAAATTAAAAATACGTACCTATGAAATTTAAATTTAATATTACATAATAGTTATTTTCAAATAGACAACGTGGATGGGTAATGTAATTGTTTATATATAATAAGACATAATTGAAGACATTTAATGAATATTCCTTTTATAATATTAAAAAAATATAATATTCCAATATAAAAATTAATCGAATGGTAAATTTTGTATGAAACCGAAGAAAAAAAAATGAAATTTTGTTAATGTAAAATTTGGAGTATGATGTCATTTTTAAAAAAAAATTGATTCAAGGAATGTCATTTAATAAAAATATCTCAACATTATCTAAGTAGTTTTTATTAGTGTTTAGTGATTTAATAATTCATTTTTCTAAAATATGTACTCTTTCGTAAATAAATCATTACTAATGATCATATGGGGTTTTTGGTTATCATTTAAGCATTTTTTGGAAATCAGTCCATTGATACAACATTTTAATGAATGATGTTGGGGTCTCTAATCATCAATTGTAATTATATGTTATGCTAGGATCAAAATTTCTAATTATTTACAAAATAAATGATACAAAATGAACTACATTCATAATTATCAGTGGATGGATTTTAAATATTTTTTTATAAATCTAGTAAAACATTTCCATATAGTTTTAACATGAAATATGTAATAGTTTTTCTTTACATTTCCCTAATTTTAAATAATTTTTTTTACAGTTTTGTTAAAATTTATGTAAGGAAATATTATCAATTCTTGTTGATAAATAGTATAATGAATGGTATGATTGGTATTTTTTTACTATTATTATAATGATATCTTTATACATTCCTATATGTTTAACATACAATATAATGTTGGTAGAGAAAATTTTCCTATGTTTATTTTTTCATCATAGTTTTAATGTTAATATTTATCTCTATGTTATTGTTTGTATGTTACACTTTTATTTTTAGAGTGTTACATGAATAAATGTATTGGCATAATTACATGATTATTTGGTTTTTTTAATCATACGAGTGAATGGTTACTCATTTCCTTTAGTATTCATGAAGAGTCATTGTAAATTAAAGGATTATAGAAAATATTTATTGTTTAATAAATCCATAACCTATTATACAATGGATAAAAACATTGTGAAAATAAATATAACATACTAACTAAATTTACACATAATATTTTATAAATACTTACTTTTGTAACATTAATTAAAGTATATTTACTTGATATTTTTGTAGATGCCGGAAAAGTCCGTTGTTCCCAAACGAAGCTCCGGATGCGGAAAGCGAGGTCATATTTGGAGTCAGAAGCACGTTTCGGAAGGCCTGGAGGCCTTGCGCGGAATTTTGGAGGTCCGCGCGCAAAGTTGGAGTGCCGCACGCAATCCTCACGGGATGTGCGCGATGCGCCGGGCCGGCGCGCAATTTCGCGCGCCCGCGGCCCGCGCGACTCCCTTACGCGCCGGGGCCCCGATTCCGCGCCCGCGAAGGAAATTCCGCGCCCGCGCCCAGAATTGCGCGCCAACGCCAAGATTCCGCGCCAGGGGTTGCCTATAAATACAAGGCGACCCCCAACGTTTTGGAAGGTTGCCGGAATTCGAAGGGTCGCTCGTGCGCGCAATCCAACCCCCTCCGCGCGCAATGCCGATATTCAGGTAACCTTCTTTCTTTCGCGCGAGCAAGCCTCGGGGTTCGCCTTCGCGCGTAACCCCTTTGGCTTCTTTCCTTTGACCAACTCCTCACCCGAAGGCTTTCACACGCAAAAGAAGCCTCTTGTGCGCAATTGCCCCCGGGTGCGCGCAATCCAGCCCGATTGCGCGCACCCCCCTTACTAAAGTGGCCATTCGTTAAGGAATGGGCCGTTGCCCCTGCGCGCTATCAGAGGCCCGGTGCGCGCAATCTCCATCTTCCGCGTGTAAAGCGCTGGCCCAATTGCGCGCCAGCCCGCCCATTTGCGCACCGACCCGCGGTATTGCGCGCCAAGCCCCTATTTTGCGCGCAAACCGACAGGGTCCCACCCTTTGACCCCCAGAGGGTACCCGCCTGCGTGGCGCCCGATGATCTTCATCCCGGGTGCCCGCACCGTGTGTTGTCTTCCCGTGCGGCCCTCTAGGCTCGCGCGAAGTGACACGGACCCATCAGCGGCACTATCTCGTCCGCGCTGCAAGATGTTAAACTGTCAAGTGCTTCGTCCAACATGACGTTAAACTGTACATCGTCCAACATGACGTTAAACTGTATTTAGTCCGGCAAGACGTTAAACTGTCCGCATCACCCGATCCTGTGCCCCGCATGCAGGGTCCCCCTCGGTTTGGATGTGGCCCCCACCCGCTCGTCTCTACAGGGATGTCGGGATTCCCCCTCTTTAGGGACGATTCATGGAGTGGCCTTCGCCCACGGGGGTAGGGTATTACAAATCCCCAGTTTCTTGTGGGGGACTGCACATGTGTATCTCCATCGTGCTTCCCCACTGCCGAAGCCAGTGGAGGGCGTGATAGGGATCGAGGTATCTCTTACTTTCGGCCCAAGTCCCTCTCCAACTGAGTTTCTCCGCATCCGGGCTGCCTCAGTGCATAAGTCCTGACAGAATGAACTACGTGGACTTTGATCACTGTCTCCTAAACAGGGTACGTAGGAAGCCTCCCTGAGGTTCAAGCCCACCACCTGGTCGTCCCGGTCGTATTCACGTCGGTTCGTCCATCAGTGGACCCCTCCCGGGTTCACATTCGTGTCGATTCACCTATGAATCCGCTCTTGTGGGGGACTGCACATGTGTATCTCCATTGCGCTTCCCCACTGCTTTTTCTATTTCTCTCTTCAGCGTCCAGCATGACGTGAAACTGTGATCCACCCGGCCGTTCCATCCACCTCTGTGCGAGGTGGTTCGGTTCAATCCTCCGCCTGGCAGCCTCGACCTCCTCGTGAGTCGGCTTGCCAACGTCCTGCATGAAGTTAAACTGTATATCCGAACTACGCTGACTTTGATCCGCGCTAACGCGCGGTACGTAGGAAGCCCCTACGGGGTCTATGCTCTTCACTCCATCATCCATCCTGACCCTTACCCGGGCCGCCACATCCCGGTGGGGTCATGCCACTTCATTCCACTCCACTTCACTCGGGAAGCCGCCCATGTGCTGGCCCCAGCGTCGGAGGTTCCCCGCAAGGGGTTCTGTCATCTAATCCACTCCTCGTGTTGATCATTTCGATACCGTCCCCGCTGGACGTTAAACTCGTGGCATACCCCGTGTTAAACATGGGATGCTGAGGAAAACTTCAGGTAACGCAGTTCCCCGTACCCAGCGCGGGATGCCTCGGGCCATCACGCTTTCGAGAAGCCCTATTAGGGACGGAAGGCAGACATGCAGAGCCGCAGTGTTAAGACACGCCCCCAACACCCGGAGCTACCCGGTCTCCTCACCACAGGTTGCTGCCCCGACCAGACTCCTTGGAGCGTCTGGGCGGAAGCAGCGTAATTAACCGGTGTCCATAGAGATATGGCGTCGGGAACGAGATTCACGAACATTCTTAAATCTATGAGTGAGACCCGGATTAGGCGACGAGTTCCGAGGAGACGTCCACGGAAGGAGGAGCCGACATCCCATCATCTCGGTTTCGATCAAGGAGCAGATGTCCCTGAACAAGGGACGGATGCCGCCCGCCTTTGGAAAGCGGGACTGCGGGACCACAAGCCGCGCTCCCATCCCCTCGGGTCGACGGGCGCACGCGCGAACGCGTCCTGGCGGAACAGCGTCGGAACAGAAGCCCGACGCACATCCGCACCGAAACAGAAAAATGGTGAACCCGACGTGAATCTCTTCTCCTCAATACGAAGACCGATGGATTTCAGAGGTGTTGGAAGACCAGCATGTTGCCCGGCCGAGCATTCAGCACTGGGGCACGAAACCCGCTAGGGGCTGGGGAAGGGAAATCGGGCACTCCGTCTCACGACGTCGATGGCCTGGGTCCCCCCCAAGGCAGGCGTCGTGGCACTAACGGTTGGTTGTCGATTCCTTTTCCTATCAGTTTTAATGGGTTCTTCTCCCTGCTTTCAGGAATCAGGTCACCCGATCTAGTGCCCGATCGCCGCCCGCCCACTGGCGCATGGGTAGGGGAAACACCGACGCGGCTACTCTGCGCGGTCCCGCCCGTTCCACAGCCGTCCCAGCAGCCGCAACTACTGGGCAACCACGCCCTCTCTCCCCCTAGGAGGTAATCTAGAGAAGGGTGATCAACAACTTGGTGCGGAGATATGACGAAGAGGGAGTCATCCCCACCGGGGACATGGCTCGCCTAGACGTCGAGGAAGCTGCACTTCGCCACCAACGCCGCCCCCGAGGGCCGCGCAGGGAGGCACCGATGCCTACCTCGACGTCCAACCGCTTCGAGAGTTTATCCCTGGAACGCTCCGACAGCTCCCTCCCCTATGCGGATGAGGTGGAAGATGTCTGGGACCACCATATCCGAGATTCGCTCCAGGGATCCGCGATACGGGCTCCTGCTAGGTCGCGTCGACACCGCCGCCCGGCTTCTCAAGTCGAAGAACGGGCTCTCCAACTGCCCACGCCGCTCATCCCGACTCGTCTGTCCCGACGCCAACGTCGGGCACGAGCGGAAGAGGATGCCCACATTGGGGCCCTAGCAACAGCGGCCGCGTTGGCCCAAGCCACTGCTGGCTCCAGTCACCAGGCCCCTGCGCATCCTGAGCAGGGGCACTTCTATGCCCGACCTGGATCGAGGCCCCGACCGCCCCAAAGGCAGGTTGGGTCGACTCTCCCGGTTGCTAGTACAGGCAATAGCCACCGCGTACCACCTGGCGGTAGCGCTATTCACCAGCAGGGTCTACTCCGTGTGGCCGATCCAAGAGGCATGAGTTATCCCACCTCCCGATCCCGGCCCAGAGGCCTGCCCGGAAGCATCTCTCCCCGTGTTCCCTTTGATATCTGTCCCGGTGCTCCTCGCACCTTGGTTTCCAGTCCTCTTGGCCCCAGCACCGGTGCGGCCGGAGGACGCAAGGACAGAGATCAGCCATGCCCCGAAGAACCACCCAGGGGCAGGAAGGCGAGGCGTCGACGTCGAGGGAGGAATGTTAGGGAATTCCGGACAGAGATCCGACCGGTTCGTTTCTCTGATACAGAGGCGGAGTACGATTCGGCGACAAAGCCCTCCCCCCAATCCCGCCAGTCAAGGGCAGGGGTAGAATGCGGCATGTCAGCCTCGTACTCCCCGAGAGCGAGATCTATGTGATCCCCGCTTCTCTCCGAAAGTATATCCGGAGTAGCGAGGGCCTGGTAGACCCCCAAGGATCAAGCTTGCGGTTGGTACCGGCCCCTCCGGAAGCGCCTTCCGCCTCGATCGGAGAAGCTGGAGACTTTTTCTAGGGACCGACGGTCGAACCACGATCTAGTGCACCCTCAGCGAGCACCGATGCTACGGCAGGATGTTCGCTCGCCGGCCCGTCCTATCGTGATGTGGTAGATGGGGCACTGCCACCCTCAGAGGGCGGCCCGAGATATGGAGGCCAATCGGCCTGCTCGCCGTATTCACCGACGGCAAGCCCGTCGGCCCGACGGCCCGCCTCGGCACCACTGCCGGTTCCCCGTCCATTCCCAGTCGTTGAAGAGGACCAAGAAGACCTGGGTCTCGAGTTTGAGTCGTGGAGCTTCTGGACCGTCCTTGCAGAGGGCCACTTCCCTGAGAAGTTTTGCCCAATCGCAGGACCGGACTTTGATGCACCCGAATCACTCACCCCGGATGAGTTCGAATGCTTCCTCCGAACTCTCCGGGAGATTCACTCCCGTCTTCACCGCCTACAAATTCCATATACCGGGAGTCAAGTGCACCTGGAGGATATTGGTGAGCAGTTCCGTCAGATTGACCTGGCCACGCTCCCCGCGGTTCGGCACCCCGGGTCATTTGGGCACCACGAGGCCCTCCAACAACGATGCATTGAGTGTTTTCAAGTACTCCGCAAGGTTATTGAGGAAGCCACCCCCACGTGTATATCCGTGGATGGGGGCAGTACGCTGCCCTACGCTTCAGTGCGATTCGCCGACAGCACGATTCACTGGGTGGATCTGAGGGTACATCCCCAGGGACGGAAACAGTCAATATGGCTGACCTGTCGGGAGAGGGGGACGGCTTGGAACATCTCGACGGGGGCTCTCCACCCGAAGACAAGCCGTTGTTGGATCCATCGGTGAGAGTTACTCGTCACCAGAGGAACCTCCTGGGTCTCCCCACGCCCACTGAAGCACTGACGTTGAGCCGAAACGTCGGCAAAGGTAAAGAGCACGGCGGGGCTATAAAGCCCGCCGACCCATCTACCTCCATGCAGAGGGTGGATGAGGATCCCGAGAAGGTCACACAACGTCAACAGCTTGCCGAGCAGAAGAAGCTAGTTGACCAGCTCCTCGCCGAGTGCGCTGCTGAGCAGCGGCCTGACTACGGTGATCCTAGGCCAGGACAGCAGGGACAGGAACAACCGCTCCTCAACGAGACTCTCCCGGGCAACCGTGATTATGTCGGGTTTGCCGACAGGGGAGAGGCCATTGCCTATGGCAAGAGGGCGCGGTATGTTTCACCGCACCCTCCTGAGCGGCGTGACTACCTGAGAGACCCCGCTCGGATTCCTCTCGCTGCCCCAAGGGCCGCTCCGCCCTCCATCCCACGAGCTGCCGAGTTCGACGACCCGGTCGACGACCCGATTGAAGGGCCATGCAATTGGCTCGTGGTTAGAGATCCTCGCCAGGACAGGAACCCATGTCCAGACGATCCGATGGCGGCACTCATCGCCCGCTTGGAAGCCTTGGAGACTCGGCATGTGGTGATCCCACCGGACGGCAAGCCATACCCAGCATTGGTGGATGACATGCCGACACCTCCGGGATTCGGGAACCCCACTTTCGCCCCCTTCAACGGGACTGGAGATCCGCCACAGCATTTGGCCCATTTCAACTCAAGGTGCGGGCCTATGTTGGGAACTCCGGCGCAGCAGGAGGCCGCTAAGCTTCGCTGCATTGTCCAGACACTGGAAGGGCCAGCATTTGTCTGGTACAGCCAGCTCCCCGTCGGGTCGATAACTAGCTGGGAGGACCTTCGTAGACAGTTCCTCTACCAGTTCAGTTCCACGACCCGGAAGACGAGTATGGCAGACCTCTTCAAGTGCAAGAAAAGGCCTGATGAGCGAGTCGCGGATTTCGTCGCCCGATGGAAGGGTCTCACGTATTCCCTTGACATGCCATTGACTCAGGAGAAGTTGCTGAAAATGTGCGTCGGGAACGTCAAGACCGAGCTGGTCCCTTCCTTGATCACTCAGAATTACCCCGGAGGGTTCAGGGACTTCTCAGATAAAGCTCAATGTCTTGAGGAAGCCCTGCAACAGGCCAGTCAGGCACACCCGCTGCCTCCTATGATTCCTGCAAGGAGGGTCAGTAGGGTTGAGCCCGCTGCTGTCGCCCAGATAGAGGCCCCTAGGCCGTTGGAGCTGCTGCCGGTGAGGCCAGCTCTACAGCCTCACAGGAATCCGCCTCCACGGGCTCAGTTCCCGGCCCAGCAGCGGCAGCCCCAGAACCGGCCGGCCCCTCCGCGTAATGTACCGCCACAACCCAGGTGAGATAATCAGGGTCCACCTCCTCGACAGGCCCCTCCAGCCCCTCGTCAATACCACACTCCCAGGGGCCCGCGATACCTGACATACTCATTTCACGAGGATCAGGTCCCTGGTTATTTCCGGAGCGCCCTGGAGCAGAGGATTGTGCGACTGCCTGAGTGTTGGAGGCCAGAGGAGGCACATCTCACGGATAACCCCCGCTACTGCCCTTACCATCGGGCCCTGGGGCACACCATCCAGCGGTGCTACGTGTTTAAGGATTGGCTCCAAGACCAGATTAACAACAATGTAATCAGGTTGGGCCCAGCTCCAGCACAAGTGGCGGGTGTGTTCGTGGGATCAGATGACGATAGTGGCGACGAGGACGAATGGCAGCTGGTCTCCGACCGCGGATCCCAGAAGTATAATAACTGGATGGCCCGCAAGACGATCATTCACGCCCATGGAATCATCCGTGCGCGCTTGAATCAGCCTGATCCCCTAGAATCTACGGGGGCTGCTTCGGCATCGTCGTCCCAGCCTGCCTCTTCCGAGAAGAGCAAACGACGGCGGCACAAGAAGGAAGAGCGCGCCCCGCCAGTTCCGCCACTATCCCGCACTCTCGGCGATTTCATGCCCCCGGAGATGGGGATCCCTCCTCGGATCTGGCAGGTGATGAAAGATTCGTGCGATGACAGTGTTGGGTACGCTTCGGTAAATACCGTCGAGCTGGTAAATCCCATTTCGGTTCCCGACGTTGAAGAACACCAGGTGGACCTCCCTAGTGTCCCCAGTCGTCACCACCGTCGGAGGAACCGCAACAACAGGAGTCGCTGGGGCACAACAGTTGGTACCTCCAGCCAGGCCGTGCATGCCACTGAGACTAGGCAGCAGGCTCAAAACCGAGCTCAGCGCGCGCAGCCCCCCCATCCGGGGATGACAGATTCGCCTTCGCCACTGTTTGTGGTGTGGGAACGGGCAGAACCGCCTCAGCCGCGCCGCGACCAGCTCCGTCCTTCCACGAGTCCATCCCGACCTCCTGGCCCCAGTACGGCGACCACTTCCCGGGCTGAAACCAGTGAACAGCGAGATGCGCCATGCACCAGTCAGCCGACGGTCCAACCGGCAAGGCCCGTCATGCCTCCAACCGCAGAGCAACCTCCTGCAACCCGGGGCTCGCGCTTGGCAAGAAAGTATGATGTCCTGATGCACTTGGCCGACATCCCATCAAGGCTCTCCATCCTTGAGGCTCTGCGCCTGTCACCTGAGATGCACGAGGCGCTCGCCGAAGCCCTGAAGAGCCACCTCCAGTTTGATACGGAGGTTGCGACTGCAGAGGCCTTTCACGCCGAAACGATTGAGGACGCCGAATGTCAGGCAGTTATCTCGTTCTCTGGTGAGGATGAAAACCCTCCTATACAGGGGCACATTCGTCCGCTGTATGTCACTGGCCAGTTCAATGGCCTTGAAGTCCGGTGCTGTCTTGTCGACACGGGGTCTGGGATTAACCTGATTCCATCTCGGACGCTCTGGAGATTGGGGTTGTCTGAGGATGACTTGATCCCCTCCGACCTCAGGATCCAGGGGTACGACCGCACCGAGCAAACTCCGGTCGGCAAGATACGTTTGAAGACCCAGTTCGGTGACCTGGTTGCCAACACCGAATTCATGGTAGTCTTCCAGGACACTGCGTACAACGCATTGATGGGCAGGCCATGGCTCCACCTTCATGCGGCGATTCCCTCGTCATACCACCAATGCCTTAAATACTCCCTCAATGGTCGAGTAGGCGTGCTTCAGGGAGATGCCTCTCCTTTTGCCTCATGTGAAACCCGCTATCTGGACGCGGACTATTACAAGAGCAAGGATAAGCAGATCCTGGCAGGTGAGGTTGAGCCTGTCGCTGTTGCAAGTGATCCCTGGGCAAGTTTGGATGACGCTTACGTCATCCCGATCCATCGGTTGGACGTAGCCATGGTCTCGACGGCCTGTGAGTCTCTTGATGAGATGACCGCGACCGCCCATGCCAGCACCAGCGGCCCAGTAGGATCTGGTAGTCCCAATGCAGTTTCCAACGCAGTCTCTCCCGTGGACGATTCCCCCCCGAGTGGAGAGGACGTGGAAGACGCACCCCCAGCCTTTGAGGAGGGCGTCTCCGCCACGGTCGATGAGTTAGTACAGGTGAACCTTGGAACCGAGGCAGATCCAAGACCCACATTGGTCAGTGCCGCCATGCCCTCTGAGGAGCGGCAGCAGTACGTGGACTTTCTCAGACAGCACCGTGATGTGTTCTCTTGGGGCTATGACGAGATGTCGGGGCTAGATCCTCATGTAGCCATCCACCGCCTTGGTCTCCCGGCAAACCATCGCGGGTTAAAGCAGCCTCCCAGGAAGATGCACTCATTCCACGGTGCCATGGTTGAGGCCGAAGTTGACATGCTTATCAAAGCCAACTTCGTGAGGGAAGTTCAGTACCTCAGATTGCTGGCCAACATTGTGCCGGTCAGGAAGAAGAACGGGCAGATCAGAGTCTGTATCGACTTCCGCGATCTCAACTGCCACTGTCCGAAGGATGACTTTCCCCTTCCAGTGACAGAGCTGTTGATTGACGCCACGGCAGGGTTCCAAGTCCTCTCCTTCATGGATGGATACTCTGGATACAACCAAATCCGGATGGCCCCTGAGGATGAGGAGTTCACTGCCATCAGGGCCCCCCAAGGTATCTTTTGTTACCGGGTCATGCCCTTCGGCCTGAAGAATGAAGGTGCCACCTATCAACAGGCGATGCACCGCATATTCAAGACAATCCTCGGCACACTGGTGGAATGCTACGTCGACGACTTGGTGGTCAAATCGCGCTAGCGTCAGGACCATCTCAAAGATCTTGAGAAAGTGTTCAGCTTCCTCCGGTCTCGTTGCCTGAAGATGAACCCGTTGAATTGTGCCTTCGGGGTCACCTCCGGGAAGTTTCTTGGCTTTGTGGTAAGATACCGGGGTATTGAGATCGACCCAGAGAAGATCAGGGCGATTAGCCAGATGCCTCCCCCAGGTAACGTCCGGGAACTGCAAGGGTTCCAAGGCCACTTAGCCTATATACGACGATTCATCGCGAATCTGGCCGGCAAGTGTAAGCCCTTTTCTCGGCTCATGAAGAAAGGTGCCACCTATGTATGGGATAAGGAGTGTCAGGCCGCTTTCGAGGAAATCAAGCAGTACCTGCTTCAACCTCCGGTTCTGATGCCGCCTGTATCCGGGAAGCCGATGGTCCTTTATGTGACCGCCCTGGAACGGTCCCTAGGTGCCCTTCTCACCCAGAAGAACAACGAGGGAACAGAGAATAGCCTCTATTACATCAGTCGCATGCTCCTCGATGCGGAAGTTAGGTATTACCCCATCGAGAAGAGCTGCCTGGCGGTCGTATTTGCCCTATAGAAATTACGGCACTACTTGCAGCACCATGAGGTACAGTTGGTTTCTCGGGTAGACCCGTTGAAATATATCCTGAGCCGGCCTAAGTTGACTGGCCGTCTAGCACGGTGGGCTGTGATTCTCCAGCAGTTCGACATCAGGTATGTGTCTCAGAAGGCCATCAAAGGGCAAGAATTGGCGGACTTTCTGGCTGCTCACCCAACCTCCGCGGATTAGCCACTGGATCTAGGCTTTCCTGATGAGGCCGTTCTCTCGGTCGATCGTGCCGATCAAGGCTGGGAGATGCACTTTGACGGTGCCTCCCGGAGCCCCACTGGTAGAAGACTCGATAATCCTAAGCTCAACAGAGTGGGCATGGGTATCGTCTTCATTACCCCGGAGCAAGCCGTGCTGCCATACTCTTTCCTGTTGTTAGAGGGCTGTACCAACAATGAGGCGGAATACCATGCCCTCATCACTGGCCTCGAGTTAGCTCTCGAGATCGACGTGCCCCATCTGTGTGTGAAAGGGGACTCCGAGCTGGTCGTTAAGCAGATCAATGGAGACTATGTTGTTAGGAAGCCAGAACTTGTGCCATTGCTGGAGTGCACCCTCCTTCTGATGGCCCAGTTCCCTTCTCGGCCAGAAATTGTCCAGATTCCCCGGTCGCAGAACGGTCGAGCAGATGCTTTGGCCAGCCTTGCTGTGTCACTCCCAGAGCCTGAACAGGACAACCTGATCATCCGCGTGATGCACCACAGACTCATTGCTCCCGTTATCCCGGAGGGAGATCGCGGCCCGTCGGTAAGTAATCTCACCATGGTTGCCCCTGCGCCCGGAGCCCCGAGTACCCCAGATATGGCAGTCGAACCAGCCCCTGATTAGAGGACGCCTCTGGTTGAGTACCTCCAACATGGCATTCTCCCATCGGATCGGGCCGAGCGCGAGCGTGTTCGACGCCGCGCATCGCAGTTTGTCCTCCAGAGCAGTCCCAGCCTGGAGCAGATCCTCTATAGACGCGGATTTGATGGTGTTCTCCTCTGTTGCCTTCAGGGAGTTGAGATCCCACAAGTCATGCAAGAGGTTCATGCTGGTTCATGTGGTGCCCATCAAACTGGGCCGAAGCTGTCCCACCAGATTCGGAGGTTGGGATACTTCTGGGCCTCCATGATCCACGACTGCATCGAGTATGCCAGGAAGTGCCATGCGTTCTAGGTTCATGCGAACTTTGTGCATCGGCCGCCGGAGCCTCTCCATACCACCAGGTATTCTTGGCCCTTTGCAGTCTGGGGGCTGGACGTTGTGGGACCTTACCTACCGGCGACAGCTCGCCAGTGCCGGTTCATTCTGACCGCCACAGACTTCTTCTCCAAATGGGCAGAGGCGATTCCACTCAGGGAGGTCAAATCCTGTTCTATCGCTGACTTCGTGACCTCCAACATCATTTATCGATTTGGAGTCCCTCAAGCTATCCTCACGGATAATGGGGCGAATTTCCGAGCAGCCGAGTTGAAGAAGTTGTACGCCAAGTACAACATTCGCTCGAACCATACATCTCGCTATCATGCGCAGGCGAATGGACAGATTGAGGCGTTTAACAAAACCCTCTCTAACATTCTGCAAAAGATGGTTGGTCAGAACAAGAAGAGTTGGCCGGACAAGCTCCCCAACGCCCTCTGGGCTTATCGGATGACGACTCGCAATTCCACCCAGATGACCCCTTATTCCCTGGTGTATGGAGCTGAGGCCGTCCTGCCCATCGATATCCAGTTACCGTCCTTGCGCACTGCGGTCTACGACCAGCAAGCGCCGGACAGAGCTGCTGAAGCCCGTCTAGTCGAGTTGGAAGCACTGGATGAGAATAGGCTTCGCGCTTTGCACAACTTGGAGAGGCATCAAAGCAGAATGGCTCGAGCTTTAAATAAGAAGGTTCGCCTCTACTCCTTCCTGAGGGGTGACCTAGTACTGGCCCTAAGAGCACCAATGATCCCCGGCAGGAAGCCTCCCAAGTTGGAGCCCAAGTGGGAGGGACCTTTTGTCATCCACAAGGTATATCCCAATGGCGCGTACTCCCTAGCGACTATGGATGGTGAGCGTGTTACTCCTCCCACCAACGTTAGGTTCCTCAAGCAGTACTTTGCCTGAGTGCAATTCGTCTCGCATGACGCTAAACTGCACCACGTCCGAGCTACAAGAGGTTAAATTGTTCAGCATTCGTCCTGCATGATGCTAAACTGCACCTCAAGAACTACGTGCGGCTTGATTCCCATCCTTATGGGATACGTAGGACCGCCTGAACATTCATGTTTCAGGCCCAGCCCCATCCTTCGGGAATTTCCATCCCATCTCGGGCCTTTGGCCCAAGTGCCTCTGGGTATGCGGTGTATGGTGTGAACGCGGGGCTATGCCCTCATTCACGTCGGTTTGCTCGCCACGCTGTACGCCCCCCCACGTTTGGGGATGCCTTCCGCTCCCCCCTTTCCTTCTTCGTCCTGCATGACGTTAAACTGCACTTCAAGAACTACGTGTGGCTTGATTCCCATCCTTATGGGATACGTAGGACCGCCTGAACATTCATGTTTTAGGCCCAACCCCATTTCCCGGGAATCTCTATCCCGCATTGGGCCTCTGGCCCAAGTTCCCCTCCTTTTTGTGCGATGCGTAACGCGTGAGCGGGGGATTATGTCCTCATTCACGTCGGTCTATTGGCCACGCCGTACGCCTCCCCTGTGTGTGGGACTACCTCACACCCCTCATCGTCCTGCATGACGTTAAACTGCCTCTCAAGAACTACGTACGGCTTGATTTCCATCCTTATGGGATACGTAGGACCGCCTGGACGTTTGTGTTTCAGGTCCAGCCCCGTCTCTTGGTTTATCACAGGGATCTGCCGTCTTTTGGTTGCTCTCAGGGTAAGTCCTCCGACCCTTTTCGGTGATCTGTTAACATGTTTTAGGTGCTCCGGTCTATGACCTGTAGTGTCGGATTCAATCCCGACAAGTCCTGTGTTGCTTGTCGGGCCTCGCGCTTCCTCTTGTTCGGGCCTTCCTGGGCAGCAAATCGATATGAATCCTGCGCTTGAGCGGTTGATGCTCGTTTGCTTGCCTCATCCTAGGCTGACGCGATCAGATGTTGTGTTGTGAATATGGTCAGCGACATCCTTGATCGCCATGTCGGCTCTTTCAGGCTCTGAACATTGGTTGCGCAGTCCTCATCACACTCCGCCTCTGTGCGTTGTAGTGTAATCTCGACACTCTCTCTCGTCATACTGACCTTCAGTACACCTCTATATGTTAGGTAGGCCAACCAGGGTAATGGTGTCTTTCGAGGCTCCCACGATCTGAGCACCAAGGATATATGCCGATGTCCCCCCTAAGGGCCATGTGTAGCTAGACCCTCGTCCCCATGACGAGGAAGGAGTCGCCTGAACAATCGCGTTCTGGGCCCAGCATAGCTGGAGGCTAGCATCTCTGCCCCTCGGTTGATGGACATATGCAGGCCCCTATCCCAGGATCCTTCTCCTGGAATTGTGCGTGACCACAGGGCTGGGATGTGTCCCCACCTCCGCTGGGTCCGCCGTATCGCAATAAGAGGATTCCTCCATGGTCCAAACCACACGACCTTAAACTGTGTTGCCTGGTCTTACCACACGACCGTAAACTGTGATCGTCTTGGCCGCCCGACGAGAAACGGCACTGCATCGTGATGTTCTCCTCAGGGGACACTCACGTTTGGCGCTAGTTAATAACCACGCCATTCATCAATGCCTTTCATGGCTTGATTATTGTGGCGAAGCTAGGGATTTCTTAATCACAGGCATGTCGCTGCACAAAGAGAAAAAACCATCCACCATTAAGGACAAACAAGAAATATCAAATGCCGCTTCTTCTGGGTGCGAGGGCCAGACCCGCACCCCTCCCCGCGCTGGTGCCCGATTGTGTTGCGCCGCGCTTGAAGAACTACGTGTGGCTTGATTCCCATCCTTATGGGATACATAGGAACGCCCGGATGTTTGAAACTTCGGGTCCAGCCCCCACCTCTTAGAGATTCCCCCTTCTCTGGGGAATTCACCGCCTTCGGGTCACCCTCAAGGCATGTCCCTCGACCCCTTGCAGTGGTCCACCGGTGTCAAGAGTACTCTGGTTTATTTCCAGGAGGGTCAGGTTCAGCTTGGTCAGTTTCCTTCCACTTTTCAGGCTTCGTGCTCCCCTTCATTCGGACCCATCGCCTATGCCCTGGGTGGAGCCCCCGTGAGCGGTCTGGACACAATGCCTCAGTGCTCTCCCACCGACTCGGGCTGGTGCCCCCAAGGGCCTCGGGCAGCAAATCGATATGAATCTTGCGCTTGAGCGGTTGATGCTCGTTTGCTGCCTCATTCCATCAACGGTCAGTGCGATATTGATGCTGCTTTTCCGCCACGGTCGGCAGTACTCCCATATCGTTACGCCGGTGCCCCCAGTCCTTGAGTGAAGGGCTGCACGATTCACATTACGTTTTCCACCTCCCATTCTGACCAGGCAAAACCTCGACACTCTTGACACTATCCCTCAGTGCATCTTCGCATATCCAGGGGATAAGACCACGATGTGGCGTACTTTGAGGTTCTTATGGTCTGAGCTCTAAGACCGTAAACTAAGATCTGCCCCTACGGTCCGAGCTCTATGACCTTAAACTAAGATCTCCCTAAACGGGGTTCTACTTCCCGCATGACATTAAAACTGCACTCTCAGAACTACGTGTGGCTTGATCTCCAGCCTGATGGAGTACGTAGGAACGCCCGGGCATCTCGACTCGGGTCCAGCCTCAGGGATCGCAATGTCCCGCCCCTCCTCGTCGTCGACCGTCTAGCCTGGCTCCTGGTAGAGTGGTGCGGTTGTGATATTCTCCCCGATTCAGCTCGGGATGCCCCATTGCAATGATGGGAAGTGACAGTTTCCTCGTCAAAGAGGTTCTGTCTGAGAATTGGGGTGATTCACGGCCAGATTAGTGCATCCTCCTAATACGCTTTCCCCACGGTGGCGCAATTTTGGGAGTGTTAGATTCTGTCCGAACAAATCATCACTTCGCCCCACGCTTCGCATGCCCTGTTGATCCGGATTTCCACCCTTGTGCCCGAAGGAACCCCCAAAGCAGTATTGATGATGACATGTGATCTGCCTCCTGCAATATGAATGATGACCTTCGTTCCGTCTATTGCAGTAGTATGGTTGATTGATCCATTGTCCGCTTGCCGTCTTGGGCATTTCCTAGAAGGCCGACCATCGTGGATTTCTGAATTCGGGACACGCGATTCACCCTTTCTAATTTCCCTATGTTCGGATAAAATCTCAACACCCCTAGCGTTGTCCCGCTCGTGTGTCGGAACAAGTTGGGGGGATGATA
Source organism: Viscum album (assembly GCA_963277665.1). Taxonomy (NCBI): domain Eukaryota; kingdom Viridiplantae; phylum Streptophyta; class Magnoliopsida; order Santalales; family Viscaceae; genus Viscum; species Viscum album. The sequence goes on along the minus strand of OY728157.1, from coordinate 1,750,012,349 downwards.
CATTGATTAGGCCGCAAGACAATGAATTGTGGTTGAGTATGTTAAGTCAAAGGAGGCAGATAAATACGTTGATTCATACAAATGGATCAAAGTATTGAGTAGCGAAAGCAAAATGTTCTGGGAATGGCAAAAACAAATCCCCTAGGGATTAGCGTGCTGAATGAGTCTTTCTAACGCCGCTACCCTTTGGATGGCGACCTCCAGAGCTGCTTCTCGCTCTCTGCGTGCCCTCTCCTCGTCGGCGGTCACAACACGCAGCTCGCCGATCCTGGCCTGTGCACGCTCCCGCTCGACTTGTAGTGTGACCATCTGTTGGCCCGCCTCCGTCAGTTGTACCTGGGCATCAACCAGCTGGGCCGTTTATTGCTCCACAAGCTCAGTGCATGCTGCGACGAAGGCCTCCTTCTCTGCCGCCTGCCCTTCGAGGCGCCGGACTTCCTGCTCCGCCACGAGGAGTGCCCGCGTGCTCTCCGACATGTCCCGACATTGTGCGACGTCGGAACGCCGGCAGCTCTCGCGCATCTTTTCGGCCATGAAATCACAGACCGTCAGATGAAGGCGTCGAGCATCAGCTCCCCCGGCACACAGGAAGCGCAGCCAGGTTTGAAGCGATCCCATGCGCCCCAGCCACTCCGATGAGGGTCGCTTGAGGAAGCGCTGGATGCACTTCCACCCCCTGCGGCGCGTTATCCGGCTCTCCTCGACCGCCTCCGTGTCCGAGTCGTCCATCTCCTCGGGGTTGGCAGGCCGGTAAGCAGGGAAGGTAGCCAGCAGTTCTGCTGCAGGGTCCGCCCCTGGGATGTCCTCACAGGGGATAGGTTCCCCAACATCTGGGCGACCTTCTTCTCCCGCCCCAGCGGCGTTGACACCCTCGTCAGCCCCCGAACTCTCTCCGATGGCAGCACCGCCGGCGTCCGCTGCCCCCTGATCAGCAGTTGGTGGGGCCGGCTTGGTGTGGGAAGTCTGTTCCGGAGCAGGCGGCATGTCTGCCACTGGTCCACTCGTGGATGGCCCGGGTTCGGCAGCCCGACGAGCCTCCAGTATTGAGATCACTGCGCAGGGCATGCCATGGTTAGTCACGGATCGTCAACGGAAAGCACCAATAGTAAAGTAAGGAGACTTACGGGAATCCAGAGCGTCATCTTCCGCTGTCCCGGCCGCCGCAGGAGCAATTGCAGCAGGGGACCCTTCAGCGCTTGTCAATTCAATGATGGGTGTCTGGTCCCTGCCCTGTCCTGCTGGCGCCTCTCCTACTCCTACTGAGGATGCCTGACCAACATCCGTGCACTCCTGAGAAAGGTGGAGAAATGGGTTTGAAGTTGCATAAGAGAATGGATGGAGCAGGTTGAGTAGGGATAGAAGAGGATCTCGAGTAGCTCAGTGATATCAATATTGCCAGAGCTAGCCACCTCGCCGCTCTCCCACGGGATCCCCTGATGGGACCTTCCCTCAGAGCCTTCATCCTCCCCCGTCTCCTCCTCTTCCTCGGAGTCGTCGTTACTCTCATCTTCCTCCGGCGGCATCTATTCTGGAGAAGGCTCTAGACCGAGCATCACCTTCACCAGAAGGGATGGCTCCGCACGCTGACCACGTTGGTGCGCGTACTCGTCCATGTCCGTCAGATACATATACCGCCGGTGGAAGTTCACCCTGTCGGCGACCTGAAGGCGCCCGACCTCTGGCAGATGGATTCCTTCTCTGGTTATCTTCTTCCAGATGGTTTCGGTCCCCAGCGACTGCCGCAGGGTCATCCAGGCTGACCACAGCGCTGGGAAGACTGCATCGTGGGAGGGTTCGAGCAGACGCCTTACCTGCTTCCCGGGCCGCTCCCCGACCACCGCATGTGCCCCCTCTCTGGGCGCTGAAGTCGTGGTGGCATCTTGCGATGCGCCCGCCGCCGAAGTCCCTGCCCGCGCCGGATCCGCTGCTTGGCGCACCTCTGTTCTCCCCCGCGTAACGGCGCCTCGCCTCCTTCCTTGGCGCCCGGTCTCCGCACGGGTGACCTCGAGCCGCCGAACTGGCTTCCGTAGAAGCCCCTTCGGGGTACGCGATGGCCCAGTGTTCGGCGTACTCGGTTGCCAAGCCTGCGTCGACCCCGGTAGGAGGGAGGGTGATGACGTCGCCAGAGCCGAAAGCGGCGAACATTAGCCACATCTGGCGAAGGACGCAAGGGTTCGTCTCCTCCTGGACAGCAGTGAATACCCTCTTCGGCATCCGTTGAAGGCACCCGAACTGCCTGGCTAACCGGGTTGGCACGTGGGGCTCGCAGATCACCTTCCCGTCGATCCGAGTCACGAGCACCCCGCCCCGCATGCTCAGGAAGTATTCGTGCTGCTCCAGCGGACCCTGCCCATTGTCGATCATCTGGCCAACAGGAGTGGGGAATGGGCTGAAGTTGAAATTGGCATGATTTCCAATCCTAATCCTCACGCCCTCCTCATTTAGGGTCATCGGAGCGACCCCCGCAATGTTCAGCAGGGAGGGTTGCAGGCCGTTGCCCGGAGGAATGACGACGTTTGGAAACGTGTACCCACCGAGGTGAGCAGCCACCCAGCCGTGGAAGAATTTAAAGGGCCCACAGACCCTTCGTGGTGACCCCCCTCGCGATATGCGTCCCAGGATGGCATACAGCTTAGCCAGCACTGGGACCCCGAGGTTGTATCTTTTGTTGGCGGCCATGGCGCCCGCCATCGCCAGTGTCGCCGGGTGGACGCCCATTCTCGCGTCCCGCACTGGTAGGATCCACCCACTCAGAAAGGCGGCCAGGAACGCCGCGTACCGGACATTTGGGTCCCGGGCCTCGATGACGCGGTACCCCCATGAGCGGTAGTCTCCCGTCTCCAGGACCCGCCAGTATGACCCGTTCCGGCTCCTCTGAGCCACGGTCAGGCACCGCTTCCCCCTGCCTGGCATTTTGACCGTGGGGTCATGCTCCAAGAACTGGCTGAACCACTCCTTGTAGGCTATGTCCTTGTGGAAGTCCTTGACCCCGAGCCGCTCCGTAGCCAGGTCCAGTAGATGCCATGTCAGGATGGGAGTCCGTGACCTGTCTCCCCAGGTGTTCCTCGGAGGCAGGAACTAATCGTATTGGTAACCCTCTAGCGGGATACCTCCGATGCAGTGGATGTCCCAGAGACCGATGCTGACCTCCCCATGGTGAAGATGGAAGGTGTTGGTATCTGAGGACCAGCAGGTGAACAGCTCCGGCCCGAGCTCGGACTGCTGGTAGAAGTGGAACTGCGACGTCCACACCGCCTCAAACAGGCCGATGTACTGTAGCTCCTCCGCAAAGTGATCGCAGGTGTGGCGTACCCAGAATGCCCAGGCCCACTCACTGGTGAAATTGCCCCCAGACCGCAAGTCCTAGTCCTTCATCCAGCCCTTGGTGTCGTCAGTGACGCTCTGGCAGTATGTGCTCGAGTAGAGGGCTGGAGAGTTCTCCGCAGTAGGCTCACTCCCGGCGATGGTTCGCATCCTCAGGTTCAGGACATAGACATCTAAGTGTCTGGTCTCCCTGGCAGGATGCCCATTGTTGGTGATGTTATAGCGGGGAAGCTCGTCCTCCCGAGTCACCCTGGTCCATGGCGCATCAACCTCGAACCCTGGCACCAGAACCTCATCCAGGATGCCGTAGTTCCAGAGTGGCAGGTTGTCCGACAGCGGATATGTCTTCTGGGACGGCGTCAGCAAGTCGAACAAGGATTGATTGATGGAAACAATCTCCTTGGCTCCGTAGACCTCCTCGTTCGCCACCATCTCAGCTCTGCGAATGGCGGCATCCCCCTCATTCACTTGATTCGCGGCCATCTCAGAAGCTCCGGGAGTTGTGTGGGTTAAGGGATGAGGCGTGCGGAATCGGAAGAGGCTGGTAGAGAAGTTTGGGAGTTGGCGCGCAATCCCAGTGGATGGCGCGCAATTGGGATGTCTGTCGCGTAAAACCCCGGGTGTTCGCGCAAAAAACAGGTTGAAATCCGGATGGGTTTGCGCGACGACGGGGTTAATTTCGCGCTGGCAACGGCAATTTCGCGAACGAGAGCTTGGAAGCTTGTCGCGCGGAAAGCCAATGTACGGTACGGAGGACCCAGGGCCCCTATTTATAGGCGAGGCCTGGTGTCAGCGATGCGCGGAAAGTGCCTTGCGCGACCGCGATAGCGAATTTCGCGCCCGACGCCCTTTTTGCGCGCCACAGTCCCGCGCCTCCCAGGACTTGGGCATTCTGGGGTCTCCCTCGGAACCCGATCGTTGCGACCTCTCGCCGATCAGATTCCGAGGGGGGGCTTTTGTAGACGCCGGAAAAGTCCGTTGTTCCCAAACGAAGCTCCGGATGCGGAAAGCGAGGTCATATTTGGAGTCAGAAGCACGTTTCGGAAGGCCCGGAGGCCTTGGGCGGAATTTTGGAGGTCCGCGCGCAAAGTTGGAGTGCCGCGCGCAATCCTCCCGGGATGCGCGCGATGCGCCGGGCCGGCGCGCAATTTCGCGCGCCCGTGGCCCACACGACTCCCTTGCGCGCCGGGGCCCCGATTCCGCGCCCGCGAAGGAAATTCCGCGCCCGCGCCGTGAATTGCGCGCCGACGACAAGATACCGCGCCAGGGGTTGCCTATAAATACAAGGCGACCCCCAACGTTTTGGAAGGTTGCCGGAATTCGAAGGGTCGCTCGTGCGCGCAATCCAACCCCCTCCGCGCGCAATGCCGATCTTCAGGTAACCTTCTTTCTTTCGCACGAGCAAGCCTCGGGGTTCGCCTTCGCGCGTAACCCCTTTGGCTCCTTTCCTTTGACCAACTCCTCACCCGAAGGCTTTCACGCGCAAAAGAAGCCTCTTGCGTGCAATTGCCCCCCGGGTGCGCGCAATCCAGCCCGATTGCGCGCACCCCCTTACTAAAGTGGCCATTTGTTAAAGAATGGGCCGTTGCCCCCGCGCGCTATCAGAGGCCCGGTGCGCGCAATCTCCATCTTCCGCACGCAAAGTGCTGGCCCAATTGCGCGCCAGCCCGCCCATTTGCGCGCCGACCCGCGGTATTGCGCGCCAAGCTCCTCTTTTGCGCGCAAACTGACAGGGTCCCACCCTTTGACCCCCTGAGGGTACCCGCCTGCGTGGCGCCCGATGATCTTCATCTCGGGTGCCCGCACCGTGCATTGTCTTCCCGTGCGGCCCTCCAGGCTCGCGCGAAGTGACACGGACCCATCAGCGGCACTATCTTGTCCGCGCTGCAAGACGTTAAACTGCAAAGTGCTTCGTCCAACATGACGTTAAACTGTACATCGTCCAACATGACGTTAAACTATATTTTGTCCGGCAAGACGTTAAACCGTTCGCATCACCCGATCTCGTGCCCCGCACGCAGGGTCCCCCTCGGTTTGGATGTGGCCCCCATCCTCTCGTCTCTGTAGGGATGTCGGGATTTCCCCTCTTTAGGGACGATTCATGGAGTGGCCTTCGCCCACGGGGGTAGGGTATTACAAATCCCCAGTTTCTTGTGGGGGACTGCACATGTGTATCTCCATTGTGCTTCCCCAATGCCGAAGCCAGTGGAGGGCGTGACAGGGATCGAGGTATCTCTTACTTTCGGCCCAAGTCCCTCTCCAACTGAGTTTCACCGCATCCGGGCTGCCTCAGTGCGTAAGTCCTGATAGAATGAACTACGTGGACTTTGATCCCTGTCTCCTAAACAGGGTACGTAGGAAGCCTCCCTGAGGTTCAAGCCCACCACCTGGTCGTCCTGGTCGTATTCACGTCGGTCCGTCCATCAGTGGACCCCTCCCGGGTTCACATTCGCGTCGATTCACCTATGAATCCGCTCTTGTGGGGGACTTCACATGTGTATCTCCATTGCGCTTCCCAACTGCCTTTTTCTATTTCTCTCTTCAGCGTCCAGCATGACGTGAAACTGTGATCCACCCGGCCGTTCCATCCCCCCATGTGCGAGGTGGTTCGGTTCAATCCTCCGCCTGGCAGCCTCGACCTCCTCGTGAGTTGGCTTGCCAACGTCCAGCATGACGTTAAACTGTATATCCGAACTACGCTGACTTTGATCCGCGCTAACGCGTGGTACGTAGGAAGCCCCTATGGGGTCCAAGCTCTTCACTCCATCATCCATCCTGACCCTTACCCGGGCCGCCACATCCCGGTGGGGTCATGCCACTTTATTCCACTCCACTTCACTCGGGAAGCCGCCCATGTGCTGGCCCCAGCGTCGGAGGTTCCCCGCAAGGGGTTCTGTCATCTGATCCACTCCTCGTGTTGATCAGTCCGATGCCGTCCCCGCTGGACGTTAAACTCGCGGCATACCCCGTATTAAACATGGTAAGCTGAGGAAAACCTCAGGTAACGCAGTTCCCCGTACCCAGCGCAGGATTCCTCAGGCCATCACGCCTTCGAGAAGACCTATTAGGGACGGAAGGCAGACATGCAGAGCCGCAGTGTTAAGACACGCCCCCAACACCCGGAGCTACCCGGTCTCCTCACCGCAGGTTGCTGCCCCGACCAGACTCCTTGGAGCGTCTGGGCGGAAGCAGCGTAATTAACCGGTGTCCATAGAGATATGGCGCCGGGAATGAGATTCACAAACATTCTTAAATCTATGAGGGAGACCCGGATTAGGCGACGAGTTCCGAGGAGACGTCCACGGAAGGAGGAGCCGACATCCCATCATCCCAGTTTCGATCAAGGAGCAGACGTCCCTGAACAAGGGACGGATGCCGCCCGCCTTTGGAAAGCGGGACTGCGGGACCACAAGCCGCGCTCCCATCCCCTCGGGTCGACGGGCGCACGCGCGAACGCGTCCTGGCGGAATAGCGTCGGAACAGAAGCCCGACGCACATCCGCACCGAAACAATTTTAAAATTTATTCATGCATGACAAAAAAATTCAAATGTAAACATTAAATATAGGTAATTTACTCATTTATATATGTCTCAAAATATGTGAGATGATATAATAATAATGAATTTTATACGATTCAAAAATACCATACTTTAATATAAAAATATAGAATTTAATATAACTAACCTTTTAAAATTTATTAGTTGACCCGATTGTGATTAGTCATACATGAAACATAAATCAAAATTACAAGATTCCACCATTCCATTTTGATTATAATTACACAATTATAAATCATTAAAATGATTATAAAAACCAATATATATATATATATTTGATAATGTTATTGAATATACAATATATTTAATATTAATACAATGTATTAGATTTTGTTTGAAGGGTCTATCGTTATGTGATCTTTGATAAACTTTTTTTGTGACCAATATTACCATATATATAAAATAACAAAACATATATATGAAATAATTAATAAATATAAATAAATTATAAAATATAATACAAATTAAATTCTTATTAATTTTATAGTTGTGATACAAAAACAACTTAATAATGATAAATACAAATATAATGAGAATTCATGTGGAATGAATATACCTAACATACAATGAAAATGATAATATAAAAATTTCACCATTAAAAACATTAAAATGAATTTTAGTTTAAATTTTTCATACTCATTATACACATTAAGTAATAGAATAAAAAAATAACCAATATCAATATTTTACAATCTCTCAATGATATTTGTCACGTAGCATCAATATTCAGATGTTTCATATATGGTAAAATGTATTTTTGATATATAATATAATAAATTCAATGGGTAAAATTTCTAATTATAATCATGTGTCAATTAATATTTAAATAATTAATATTATAAGTCAATTTATATATTCCTTATTTAAATGAAGAAAAAATAAAACAAAATTTTACATAAAGATAAAAAACCTTAACAAAATAATGATAATGTCATAAAAAATAAACAAATACATGATTTTTTAAAATTATTTGTGGATATCCTCTTCCACAGCTGTTAGACATTATCTGAGACTTAGAAGTATTATCCCCTAAAGAAGAAGCCTGAGATAATATTTTGGCACATTTAAAAAGTCTGAATTATAGGAATTTGTTTTTCCATAATCTATGTTTATTATTTGTTCTCACTATTTTTATATTATATAATCTTATATATATTAAATTTATGAAAACATTATATGTAATTGTCAATAAAATGTAAATGATAATTAAAAATATGTTCATACCATATATGTATGATTATAATGAAGACTTTCTATCAAAAGAAAAAAAATGATCTATACAATCTCTTACTCTAGTAAAATAATATGTATTTAATGACTACATAGAATTTATCTTAACAATATCATGTTATGATATTCTTATATTTCAAACATCATAGTCTATTGATGTACAAACTCTCCCAATATATATAAGACTCTATTTAATAAAATATTTTCTATTGGTTCTCCAGTATAAATGTCATAGTGTATGGTTGGGTCAGAATGAGAATGTATGGTATTTCAGTAGTATTGTATGGTTATTTTGGGCATGTTGTGCAAGTTGTGCAGGATACGTAAGCACTATTAGATGGGATTTCCATTTTAGTGGTACCATAACGCACTACCTATATGATTTAGTTTCATCGCCCATAAACTACTTTAAGTTATTCATCTCCTCTTTTATGTAATATATTTTTGGGTCTCTTTATTTGATTAATTGATAGGAAAAATATTCTGAATTACTCACACCAAACTCATATCATATAATGTAGCTATTAGGTTTTGCATTTCATAAAGTTTTTTTTAGTATTTACAACTAACCCTTAGGGATATATGTGCCCGACATCACATTCCCATGACGGTAATCCTAAAATAAAAAATTAAATTGGTATATTAGTTTTGTAAATTCTAAAAAAAATTAAATATTCATGGAAAATTGTAATTAATTTCTTATAACTTTGTCATCTACATCAACAAATTTCTCTATAAAAATATTATCATTTTTACATTCCCAATAATTTTTTACTCTTCATAGTTAGGGGGTGATATTGGACTAAACTATACATCCGCTAATTAAAAAAAATATTTAACTCTAAATGAATCATGTTTTTTTTGAAATCGCATTCTCCCCTTATTTATGATTCCTTCCATATCGTAAATAATGAGAGTATACATGTTTCAAATGGTTACGTAGAAGAGATTTACTAGAGTCCTATTAAATGAAAATAAACTAATACATAATAATTTAATATAAATGAAATTTCATAATATATAAATATATTTATACCTTGAATAATTCATCAATTTGGGTGAATAAAAATCAATACCATTAATCTGTATAAAAAAACATAGACATGAGGCATTGGTCATTATTTTATAAGTTCCCAAAATATTCATTTTTAAATTTTGTTATAAAATCACCCTATGAAGCATCTATACAGTATAGAAATTATTTTTTATTTTTATTAAATTCAAGAAAAAGAAATGTATTTTAAGATTAGATACGTTATATATTATTCTAAAAATTTGATAATATATGAAGAATGATATGAAATGAAATTAATTAGTGTATTTTACCATTTTGAATCCAAAAACATCAATTTCTCCATCTTCTAGAAGGACTACAAATCATCATACAAGATTCTAATCTCGAAATGGTTCTTCATAGAGATAAAAAATGTAAATTGTGTTGTATTTGTTCAAGTTGGGTTATTATTATCCTCAATATTAATACAAATTCTCTGGAATAATTGATAAAGATATAATTTTGGTAAACATGTCATCCCACATCTACGAAATATATAATTCATTTTCAATATAGAATTAAAAGAAAACTCTTCTTAGGAAGCACATTAGCAGTAATCAAATTTGTATATATAGAAACTAAAAATGTTCATTTGTTACATAATTCCATCATTAACAATTTTATAATTTTAAAAAATACACATACATGAAACATTAATCATCTTATTATTTGTATGTCATTAAAATAACCATATTAAATCAGATTCAATATATGTGGATACTAAAATAAATGTTATCATTTAAAAATATTGATTATCAAAATATTTAATTAAAAAAAATATCAAAGTTGAGTATGATTCAAAAAAAATTTCATTATTCCCAACAATAAAACAATCATGTTAAACTATTCTATATATACATTAATTAAAAAATAATATAAATATTTATAAATTTAAATATCATAGTTACTAAAAAAATCATTATATACATTTTGTTGACAAAAATAAAACGGTGTAGGCGAAGTTTTTCAACCAATAAACCCATCACCATAACAATGGAATATAATTTTAAAGTAGAAAATAATTTATATATACAATAAATATAATTATATTTCAAATATTAAAAAAATATAAATTTTAGAATCTAAATATTACCATTGAAATAAAATTTAAATATTTTCCAAAATAATAATTTGATTAATTTAGTATTTTCATACATCCCATCATCAGGATCATTTTGTATATTATCGAATATATCTAGATTATAATCATTGTTATATTCTATAAATTGAATAATAGATGATGAAGGCTCACATAAATCCATTAGGTCATCATCCCCCTTTCAAAAAATGAATTATTTTCCTTTGAAAAGTGATAGTCCAATAAGAATTTGATAGATTATTGACATAATATATTTTCTATGCATATGTCGACATTATAAGTAGTTAATGTTTTCCTATAATTTTTTTCAAAATAACCATTGTAAAACTATAATACTAACATTTAACAAATCTTTTACTATATACCCTGTTACATTGTAAAATGTTTAAACATAATATTATATCATAAATTTTTCATATATCCTCATGAAATCAAATATCTATTATTGATTATGAAATTCAGTATTTATATTTTTCTCTCAAAAAATGAAGTGCTTCAGTGATGACCATTACAATACTATAATGAAAAATGTTATTGTCATCCATATTATTGATGTAAATTGTGTACCCATTAAAATACAAACTGGGTCATGTGATCAAATTAAGAGACATTTTCTTACATACCACATTAATGTTTCTCATGAAGATATATCTGTCTGATTCACTCTTTTTCACATGAATCAAATTTATTTTTACACTCAATCATCAATAAATCTTTATTTTTATACAATAAAATTATTTCAAAAATATTTGATGATATATATGCCTAATCCAAATATACTATTGTAAAAAATTTTAAATTTGATACATTGCTTCATTAGGTAGAATGAACATTAATTTTAAGCCTTTAATGTCACTACCTTCTCAATTGAATGAAATTATTCATGATATATAGTGACTAATTGCTCTAATAAAGACAAATAATAAATATTTAATATAATAATATCATTTGATTAATATTTTTAAATAAAAAGGGTGTAACATCCCAATTAAATAAAGAATAAGACATTTACATATTTATTAAAATTTTACAAATTTATATTAATTATACTTTAAATGGGATGCAATGGTTTATGGTATAATTGACACACAACATTGGGGTTCTCCAAATCTAATGTTGCAAACAATGCCAAGTCATACTGAAAAATAATAATATAATATTATTTTAATTGGTAGATAAATTTCAGCCATTTTATTGGAAAGAATGAACAGAATTAACTTATATAATATTATAACTGTTTGTTAAATATTTTTACATTTATCCAATAAAAGTTGGAGGCTTAAAATGTGAATGAATATAAATTTAAGCACAAATAGTCTAATATACTTTAAATAGTCGACTTACCACCTTTTGATGGAGAACCCTCATTAAATATTTTTTTGGTAACTCTAATAAGTTATATTTTACCAAATAAAATTCTTCTTTAGAATCGGGATATCCAAAATTACTTTGGGTAATTATTTTTTGTATTTTTCAGATAATATTTATTTTTTAATTATTAGTGAAACATATTGTATTTAAATCTAAAAGTACCTTTTATTCTAATTTATTTATATGGATATAATAAAATTTTAATTGATTTTAAAATTTAATTATATTATATTTTTACTTTTCAATACAATGGTGGTCATTTGATGTATTTTTACTTTGAAATTGGACCTTAACAAGTGTCAATATTTTGATAGTTATTATTTGTTAAAAACAATATTTTTGTTTTGACAACGAGAATTAATTTAAAATTAATTAATGAAACCTCAATGATTTAAATTTGGTAAAATAGAAATCATTTTTTAATTTGGCATATCAAATATAGCTTTGGTCGAATTTTTTATATTTTTTAAAAAAACCGTCAATTTTTATATGAATAGTGAAAATACTGATTAGTAGTTAAAAAACCAACATTTTCTATTAAAAGAAATTTTACAACTTATGTGAATTGAAATTTGAAAATCTAAAATTCATGGTTGTTATTAGTGTGTAAATAGTGGTTTAATTAGAATAAAATAATTTTTGATGAAGAGTAACTTTTTACTTTTATTTACTGTGATTAAAGGTAAATATGGTAATTTAAGGTAAAAAAATATTATAATAATATTATATTACCATAACAGATGCCCTAGTCCTATTGTTTGATATATTTCCAACAATGGGCTTCATTGGGTCTATTTTGGGACCCAATGGAGCCACTTAAGAGTGATAATGGAACATTATATTAATTAATTTAATGTAATGAAAATTTGACAAAAACATATATCTTTAATTAAATAAATTCATATATGGGGTTATTTAAGTTATATATTGGACAATAAATATTACTTTGAATGATAAAAATATTTTCTACATCATGGTATTTTTTTTATAATTTTTATACGTCATATAAATAAAATAATTTATTCCATAATAATGATTACACGTTTACCACATTAATGAATGATTTAGATAAATAAGATTATTAATATTAAAACAATATCCAAAACCTATACATTTCTTAATGGATGATTTTATTTAGAACAGTAATCATCTTATATTCTACTTTAATATGTTTTGGACAATTAGAAACCGAAAAATAATTATATAATAAAAAAATATTTTCAAACTTTTTCAAAAATCCATTCTCTCCTTATATAAAACACTCACCTCTAACAAATTAATCACACCTACCGGGCCCTATGTCTTATCCAAACTATGCCAAAATATGCTCTCATGATCTCTCTCTTCCATCTATAATTCTTACCTTAGGTATAAGGCACTTCAAGAATTCATTTTGGTTCAAACCAAAGGGAGTTACCCAATTTTAATGTAACATATTCTCTTATGTTTTTTTCTATTATTTAACTTCCTGAACCCCTTGAACTCTTTTTATTACTTTATTTCTTAAAAAACCAGTATAATAAATATACTAGGTTGTTTATATGATAATTATTAAAACTACACTTACAAAAACCTCCATCTAATGGTTAAATAACGTACAGTTTTGTAGATAGAAAACTATTGGCTCACGAAACGAAGACTGTTCAAAATTATCGTACCACATCTTATGGTGGCCAGTAATATATAAATTTATTTAAATGTTATATATTATATATATATATATATATTGTCTCTATACATCTTAATTTTTCATTTATATCATTCATTTATGGTTTCCATAATAGTTAAATATGATAATTTCATTTGAGAAAGTGCAGACTACCACCCCCTCAAAGTGATATGACTAATTCATGCAATACGTGGAACCTATAAAAGATGGAGTTACTAAAATTAAATATGATATTATACTATAATTATAATATAATATTTTCTCATTGTGTTTTGATTCAATTAAATACTAAATAGAAATGAATGTAGTGTTCATGCGTACGTACGACTTACTGTCTCCCTGAATGGTGCATTTTATTTCCTACCTCCAAATGTAATTTAAAATTATAAATACATATATATACTGGATATATATGATATAAATGATATTCAAATCATGAATATAATTCTGGTGATACTATAATTTTGACCACATGAACAACTTGTAATTATAAAAAGTTCACTTTTGACCCCAGTAACAAATATCGACAAAATGGCCATAATTAAATTAATGGATTACAAAATTTTTATAACATGGTAATAAGTAATATAAGAGGATTAATAAACATTAAAAAATTCTCAAACAAGTAGAAATTTACCTTAGTTTGTTATTCAGGATATTAAATAACGAACATGTTACGTCGCACACGAGGTAAGGGTACTTCTTAACCCAAATTCCATTAATTGGTTTGATCTTATACTTCTTGTTTATACTAGGATTTGATTATGTGAGAAATGAATTTTGATATCATATCTTGTATTTATACTTGGTTTTTGTGTACTTATTGGGAATACACATAATTGGTTTCTCGTATTTGCAAAATGATCATTTTAAGGGACTTCAACTTAATCTCTTTTCATTGAGGCATATTTTTTTTCATACACGACATTCTTTAATAATATGTATAAACCCATCTTAAAATTCATTTCATTTAAAGTGAATATTTTTTTACGTATCAATTTACTATACGACAAAAAGTAATGTTTCTTTTTAACTAACGTGATTACAACATCCTTTTCTACCGCCACGAGTATTATAAGATCTTTCGTTTCCTTAACAATATGTAATGTTTTAAAAATGAATATAAATACCATATACTATATTACATATTTTGGTATTGAAAATGATTTTGATAATGGATTTGTTATGTCAATATATTAAAAAGATATTTTGTGATTGAGAAGTGTAAATGTTATCTTTAATTATGTTTGTTTTGTGGGTAATGATTATGGTATGGTTCTTGGGAATCATTTACCTATAAGGGTGGTTCCATGATAAACCTAGGGAGGGTGAGCTTGAGATAGCTCTCCAATGAATTGGGTAACATGAAAGAGGTAAAGGTGAATATTTCCCTTTAGGTAATTTGGGAAAATATTGTAATGGGTATTCCAAATGTAACTCCCTACATGGATGTGAAAGATACAACGTTACTATGTTGTATAGGGAAAATGTTAACATTACGATTTAGGTTTTCTATGTGTTATTCATAAATCTTATTAATTCAGGTGGTATGTTAAAAAGCTTATGTTTTGATGGGATATTGTTTTCATTCTTTATTTTATAACTCTTACTAAGATTTGTGTGCTCATCCTATGTTTTGAAATGTTTTTCACTGGACATAAAGATTAATACGGTCAAATATATAATCATGAAAAGCCATGCTGTCTAAATGTGGAACTAGACATGACACTTTTCTTCAATAGTTATTATTTTATGAAAACATGGATATTGTGTATAGGTGTCTTATTTGTAATTTTTGAGATGTAATGTATATGTTATGACCTAATTATATAAGGATCTAAATATGAAACTATCCTCAATGTGAATTATCCATTTAATTCAATGATTATGTAATGTTTTAGGGTCATATCCTTATTGTTGGTATCATAGGTCAGTTTAGATAACATTAGGAGTTATGATATTGTAAAATTAATATCCAAAAATTAATTTCAGTTATGATTGAAATGATAGGGAATTTAAAAATTACCATGTTTATTCCCCTAAGATATTTCTTTTTATAGAATGGTTTTTCATAGAGGAATCAAGGAAGCAGTTCTAGGAAGACATACAAAGGGAAATTCCCTTTCAAATCAACATCCTGAGAATGTTAGAATCATAATTCAACAGTTTGTTGCATTGAGGGATCTATTGACTAAAGTGATAAATGGGTGCTTGGTTTATTGATGATATTTTGGAATAATATTTTATTAAATAGGACCATGAAAGTCATTTATGAGTTTTCTTAAAAAACTTAATTGGAAATAATTATTTTTGGAAAATTAACAAGTGTGAATTTTGCTGACAAAAAAAATTCTTACCTTGGTCACACTGTTTCAGAAAATTGCATAACATTTGATCCCGTTTAAAAAAAAGTTTTTGAATAATGGAAATGATGCACAAATATAACCAAGATATGTATTTTTTCCTTTTTTGGTCGGTTATTACTGGAGGTTTTTTGAAAACATTTCATGGTTATATATCTCATTGAATAAGATATGTCGAAAAGGTGTTATGTTCGTCAGGACATAAGAATGTGATGATTATTTTTAAGAATTAAAAATATTATTGGTGAATGCTCCAATTTTGGCACTGACTTCCAAAAAATGGTTAGTTTGTTATCTACACTGATACTTCATTGAAAGGAATGGGTTGTCTTAATGTAGAATGATCAGGTAATTTCTTATGATTCACATCAGTTCAAACATCATGAGTTAAATTACCCAAAACATGATTTGGAATTAGCTGTTATTGTTTTTCCGTTAAAAAGATGGAGTCATGATAATTTTGGAGTAAAATGTGAAATATATGATGACCACAATAGTTTGATGTATATATTTACTCAGGATGAATTGATATTGACATAGAGGAGATGGTTAGAATTAATCATGTATTGTGGTTGCAGGATCCTTTTACATCCGGGAAAGGTAAATAACAAGGATGATACTTTTGAGTTAGAAAATTTATTGTACATTAACCATGATACATTTAGAACAATAACCATTGATTAATTATTGGATGAACTTTTCATTAGAAGCTGTTGGTGCAGGAAATTCCTCTATTTTGTTTGAGGTATCATTGAAATCATCTTTATGAGACATTATTAAGAAATCGTTGAGGGAAGACAGTGAGTTATAAAAAATGGAAGAGTTTGTTCAGAAGAGTAAGTTTCTGTATTATTACATTGATAATGATTTTGATATTGATGCTTGGGAAGATATTATGGGTGCCATGTGATTCATAGTAGAAGAAAGTGATATTGTTTGAAGCTCATAGTTATTTGTTTTTAGTGTATCTTGGTTGTACTAATATATACAATGATCTTCGGGTGTATTACTAGTTGGATAGAATAAAAAGAGATATTTCTAATATTAAAGTGAAGTGTCTGAATTTTCAATAGGTTAAAGAAGAGACACAGTTATCATAATGGATGATTTATCCTTCACCAGTGCTAGAGTGGAAATGGGAAAATGATTCCATAGACATCGTTATTGGATTACCAAATATATCTCGAGGTAATAATGAAATATGTGTTATTGTTGATTGATTGAAAAAAAAACTTCTCATTTCCATCCTATTCAAGATAAAGTATCTCTAGATCAACTTTATCAATTGTACGTTAAAGAGATAATCAGGTTGCATGGGGATCCCCTCTCCATTGTATCAGATCATGATCGTAGGTTTACTTCTAACTTTTGGAAAGGCCTTTAGATGTCATTGGGTACTGAATTATATTTTAGAACAGATTTCCATCCTCATCAGATGGGTAGTCAGAATGAAACATTCATACCTTGGAGGATATTCTACATGCTTGTTCAATGGATTACAAGGGATGTGGGGACCACCATCTTTCTTTGGTTGAATTTTTGTATAATAATAGTTTTAATTCTAGTTTAAAGATGGATCCATTTGAAGTATTATATGGGATGATGTGTTGAGCTACAACTTTTGTGATAAAGTAGGTGAAATAATGATGAGGGGACTAGAATTGGTAAAATATACCGTAGAAGAGGTTCAGTTAATTCAGAAGCACATGGGAGTAGCTCATAGCAGGAAGAAAAGTTATGTAGATAACTAGAGTAATGACATCTCTTTTGAGGTTGGTGATCATGTCTTTCTCTATATTTCTCCATATAAAGTTTCCTATGTATGGTTAAAAATGGAAAGTTGTATTGGGGGTTCATTGGACCATATGATATCATAGATAATGTTGGATCAGTTGCATACAGAGTGACTTTAACTCCTTGTTTATACCAAGTACACAATGTTTTTGATGTTTAAATGTTGAGAATGTATATGTCGGATACATCCCATGGTTTGAGCCCAGAGGTAGTTCAGTTGGAAGAGAATCACTCTTATGAGAAACAACCAGTCCAGATTCTTGATTTAAGATATGGTGGTGTGGAATAATATAAATAATCAGGTAATTGTCTTTTGAAGACACATATGGTTGAAGAGGAAACGTGGGAATCTGAAACTTCTATGAGGGATAAATACCCCCACCTATTTGATAAGTGAATAATAATTTGTAGGACGTGATTTCCATAAGGGGGAATGATGTACCATCCCACGTAAATAAAGAATAAGTTATTTTCATATTTATTAAAAAAATTTAATTAAATATTAATATTAATATAAATGGGGTGCTATGTTTGATGTCATGCCTCATAGAAAACAATGGGTTTCTCCAAAGTCTAATGTTGCACACAGTGATGAGTCATACTAAAAAATAAAAATATAATATTAATTTAATTGATTGTTAACTTCTTGCCGTTGTATTGGTGAGAATGAATAGAACTAACTACAACATTATTATACATGTTTTTTAAATATTTTAACATTTATCCAATAAATTCTAGAGGCTTAAAATGAGAATGAATCTAATTTTAAACACAAATAGTGTAATATTATTTAAGAGGCCGATTTACCCCAATTTATGGAGAACCCTAATTAAATATTGTTTTGATCAACTTTACTTGTTCTATTTGACAGAATAAAATTCTTCTTTATAATCGAGACATAAAAATTTACATTGGGTAATTTTTTTATGGTAGAATTCATTTATTTTAATTTATAATGAAAAATAATGTATTTTAATTTAAAGCTACCTTTTAATATAATTTATTTATATAGTTAGATAAAAATTTTAATTTATTTTAATGTTTAATTAGATTTTATTTTAACCATTTAATCCAATGTTGGTCATTTGAAGTACTTTCACATTTACAATGGACATAAACAAGTGTTATTGTTTTTATAACTATGTATCGGTTAGAGGAACCCCATGTGGCGGGCACCCCCTAGGATTCTTGAATATCCTTAGGTCCGTTCAGTTCTGTCCAATCCAGTGGCACCATGTTGTCCCAACTACTGGAATGTGGGACCCACTGGAGCAGGTCCTTCTCAGCATGACGCAGCTGATTGGGGTTCTGGCCATCTCCCCTTCCAGCGGCAGTGACATGCACTGCTATTGCCTTTTTGGCTAGTCGGGTGTCGGCTGCGCTCCAAGCGTGCCATCGTATCTTGGGAGTTGTGGCCTCCAACATCGATAGCACAAATGTGCACTGCCCCGGCTTCCATGCAGTCAGCCGGCGTGCCGGTCGTCACCCTCCTCGGCTGTGGCCGACGGGTCACGGTCTCCTTCGACGGTGCAATTACGTTGCCACCACCATCGAGGTCGGCTGTTGTGTCGGCTTCCACTTGTACCCTACCGGTACCGGTCACCGGCACCTGTCACCGACACATTTCATCGGAGGACTACTGTGGGTCACCTTGTGAGCTTCGGTGGCCCGTTCTTCATTCCGAAGGAGTCTTTGTGTGTCTCGGGACATCACCTTTTCATCTATCCCATCGAGGTTATGTTTTTCTCAACCAAAATATTCGAACTTGCATAACACGTCAAAAAATGTAGTAGCAAAGGGATTGGGCCATGTTCGTTTGTCCAACACCCTCGGTGTTAGACCGATAACATCAGACTCAACAAGATTAAATCAACATAAAATAACAACAAAAAATCACGATCAAACACTACCTTAACCTTTCATTCGAGATGGTGTGGGGAAGATGATGAAGATGAGGAAGGAGACACTGGCATTCGTCGATCCTATAATACGCTTCTGATCTATACTTCAATGTAGAGACCCTAAGCTTGACGTACATGGACATTACATTACTTTTGCGGAATACTTAGTACATTACAAAAACACACACACAAGGATCGTAATAGTTTAGTGTCTTTGGAAACTCGGAACGTAATCTTCTAATCGTGGTGAAAGATCTTCAATATCTCCCATAAAGGTCATCCCCTTTTTTTACCTAAAACCTTTCTTTATATCCTGGGGAAAAGAAAACATAAAAGGGTGAGCTCAAATGCTCAGTAAGGGTAAACAAAAGAAATATCAATCAAATCATATATATAAGAACATAGCTTTTGGAAATCTTAACCTGCAAAAAAAAACTCATAATATCATAACATGGGATAAATCATAGAAGTGAAATGTAATCCCAATAATCATAACTTAAAACATGAAACTTTGTGGCATACACACATAATCATAGAGAATCATTTCTTTTTAGTCAAGACTCAATGCCAAGACTATCTTAGTGGACAAAGTCCCTTTCTGAATCGAGTAACCCTCGTTTCAGTCCTGTTTCACTGAACCGGTATAACCTACCATTTCAGCCCTGTCTATCTCATGAGATATAAAATCTTTACCCAATGCATTGGAGGGAGATATAGGTCCCAACCATCTCATAATGATACCATTCTTATGTGTGCCACAAAATCTTAAAACATACATCATTGCATAACCCATGTAAATAAAAATGGGAATTTTAAACATTGTGACATCATAAAACAGTTCATATAAGATAAAGGAATTCATAAAAAATATTTCCATCACAACATAATAAAATCCATGTAATAATAAGGATAGAAACAGAACCCTTTATTATCTTAGATGGAAAATAAGGTTGACAAAACACTGGAAATGAATTCTTGAGGAAAATATCCTTTCTTCTTCAAAATCAATTTCTTTTCACAAAGCGTCATGAAATTTTAAAAGAAAGAGATTTTATTTAAAATAGTCATGAAATCTTTTGAAGGAAGCTTCATAAAAATAAGGCTTTGTGAAACCATAAAAATCCGTTCGTGCCGTATAAGTTTAAAAAAAACATTCTTCCCGTACTTTTGTCGGAAAAGTCAAAAAGTACCTCGTATGAAAAACGACAAAAGATTCCTTTCATATATTTTACAAAAAAAAACTTACCGAAAGGTAAAATTGGATATAAAATATTTTAGAAGGATGGAAATAATATTACACATTGAGGGAACATGGATGTGGATGATAAAATACACCCCAGTAAATACTTACGAATAAACAATCTCGGATAAAAATGAGATTGTGATATTTCCCTTACCTTACGTCCGACTTGCTTTGTAAGTGTCCGAACCTCCTGTATAATGATTTAAATCATGTTATTGACTTATTAAAGAATCATATTCATTGTTATGATATCATATATGGTTCACTTATGACATTATATTACCCGTTCTTTTGTAAATTCCATGTTAAAGAAGCGTTTTGGGTAAAATCGTTTCATTTATCGTAGGTGTTTTGACTTGTTGTTCTTGACATTATTATTACTTATATCATGATTTACTTACTTCCAGAATATAAAATATGATTTATATATCATATATATTCAGTATATATGTATATATAATAGATAGATAAATGAAATGAAAAACACCGTTCATGGAGACGGTAGTCCGTACGTACGCATGAACGCTGTTTTCCTTTCCTTATTGTCTTGAATGGAAGTAAGTAGATGACATATATATATATATATACATAAATCCAGTAGCTTTATAATGTCATATATTTCATTATTATTTCTTATATATACTTTATAATCATTCTTAAATGGTTAACATGGAGAATGAATCTCATCGCGTCGTGGAGACGGTAGTCCGTACGTACGCACGAGCGATGATATCCTTTCCATAAATATTTAATTGAATTGGATTGGATTATACAATATATCAGAATCAATATTATGTTGTAATAACTATGTATAGTTATTCTTTACACCATTATACCCATCCATGTAAGGTGGTGGTGGAAAATAGATTACACCACGGCGTGGAGACGGTATTCAGTACGTACGCACGCGCGGTGATTTCTTTTTCCGTAGGATGGATCGATGGTGAAATAGGGTTGTTTCATACTTATAATAACATATCAGTATATGAGTGATACTGATGTTATTACTTCATAATGAAACAACCTAAGAAGAAGAAGTGGAAGAAGAAATAAAGATGAAAGAATTAGTAACGGTAATTACCTCTTCTTTGAAGTGCCTCTTTGAGACCTCCTCTTAGGGAACTAGAATTGGTCTTTGAGGAAGACCAGAACCTCTAGGATTATTCTAGGGAAGTGGAGAAGGGATTTTCGCAGGGGTTGGCCGAGATTGAGTGCTCAAATTGGTGTGAGGAGGAGGGGGAGGAGGTGTCCTTTTATAGGGGAGGAGAGGGGCACCTTAGGAATATCTCAAAATATTATTTTATATTAAAGTCAAAATCGGTTTATAATGGTTCCAAAGGGTCTTATTTCGAAGCTAAAGTGGGGATGGGTCGAAATCCTATCAACCAATAGAATTTAGACAAGTTTAGGATATTATTTTAACTTTATCAATTAGATTTAACTCTAAGTTAAATAATTTAACTTTTACAATGTCTTTTTGTTTTCTTTCACTATATTGTTAATACACTTACTATAACATGCCAAACGAACCCCAAATTGTTTATTATTAATATATATATCCTTATCTAAGTCATTTGGCCGAACCTTAGATTTTTAGGAATAAAATAACAATTAATAATATAATATTTGATTTAAAAAACTATTTTGTGTCAATTTTGACACTATTTGATATATGATTTTTGTGAAAGTCATAACAGAATTAAATGTTCGAACCAAGTTGATTAAATCAACATTAATATATCATAGTAACCTTGAAAATTAGTGTAATTCATAAAAATTTTCAAATTACATTTATTTTGGTGTTTATAACATCAATTATGTCAATATTTCATTAATAAGATAATTACTGCATCATCGTTGTGTCATAAATAAATTAAATTATTTGATGTCTAAAAATTACAAATAAAATACCATCATGTAGGAATTCTTTTTATCTTTCTAATGAATATTTACAATCGAATTTATCTTATGTATAACCCCATATTAAAAATTATTTACTTATTAAACTTTGATTTTAACTATTTTAACCTTTCTTTAAATAAATTAATAATAAATGTCCTAATCTAATCCAAGTGGGCCTAAATGGTCGTATTTTATTCTAAGTTTGTTTTTAGTCGAATTACACTTGTCCAATAGAATTAGGACATGTGTTAGGGTAATATTAATATCATATTTACCCTTAGTTACCCTATTTACTATTAATCGCGGTAAAAAAAAGTAAAAAGTTACTATTCACCAAAAATTATTTTCATCTCATTGAACCACATTTTAGTCCTTGATATTAACCGTGTCTGTCG
Organism: Viscum album; assembly: GCA_963277665.1. Classification (NCBI taxonomy): domain Eukaryota; kingdom Viridiplantae; phylum Streptophyta; class Magnoliopsida; order Santalales; family Viscaceae; genus Viscum; species Viscum album. The sequence continues at coordinate 1,749,989,446 of OY728157.1, read as the reverse complement.
GATTTTAAAAATTCTATTCACAGAAGCGGTAAAATTAAGTTTTATGCAAAATTCAGTTTTTTAACCTACCACTTAGTAGTTTCACTATTCATCAAAAATTGATGTTTTTTAGAACAATGCCAAAATTTCATCCTAAGCTATATTTCATATTCCGAATTCAAAAATGAAATCTATTTTAGCAAATTCAAAACATAGAAGTTGCATTAATTAATTTTATAATTAAATCCCGCTGTTAAAATAAATAGCGTGTTTTTAGGAAACAAAATATATCAAAAGATTGACACTTGATTATGTCTGGTTTAAATGTGAAATTACAACCAATGACCAACATTGTATTAAATTGTAAAAATATATTCTAAATATACTTTAAAACCACTCAAATTAATAATTTATCATTATTAATTATTTCGATTAAAAAAGTTGTTTTTAATTATAATTTAGTAATTTTCACTATTCATCAGAATGTGAATGTTATCCGAAAAGTACCAAAATTTCACCTTAGGCTAAATTCGATACTCCGAATCCAAGAATGAAGTTCATTTTGAAAAATAAGATTTATAGAATTTTAAAAAGTGGTTATTACTATTCATAACGGCTAGTTTTAATAATATTTTAATAGCATATCATTGTTTCGTGAAACTCAGTATTACGTACCACACACGCTATCGAGGAAGGTTGCGATTGTGTGTAATGCAAGGCAAGTCAAGGATGCGTGTTGTGCAAGCTCCTTTTGGTGTAGCGTACAACACAAGACATTAGTGAAATAAAAAAGAATATTTTTCATAAAATCTCGGGCTGTTACATTCTACCCCCCTTAAAATGAATTTCGCCCTCGAAATTCGTCGGGGTTATAAATGGTTTACTATTCGAAAGTTTCTTTAATAGAAACCCACATCGTAAAAAGGAATACCAAAACTTATCTTTAAAAACAAAAGTATGAAAAGTAACGGTTACCCAAATAAACTAATCACTAGGTTTCCACATTGGTGAAAATTTGGATATGGAATATAAATCTAACCATTATGTTCTGATGGAGAGTGGTAGAGAACATGGCTATGGAAAAGCTATCAATCACAAATCCATAAATTTGTGACGATCTAAGGTACCATCTGATTAATCAGATATAAGAGCACTAGGACAACATTTTTGGTTTTCAAGATCATTTCCCTAAAGTTAAAGAATTTGAATTAGAATAAATACTTACTTTATTTTGGTACAATCTCACTGTTGTTCGTGCCTTTAACAATTTCTACTTCATCTCTTAAATAAATGAAGTTGAATTTGTTATTCGTGAAGTGTTAGCAGATCATGTGATAGAATGACGGGTCATTCCATCTGTCTCAAAAGGTTAGCAAAATTTATATACATAAGTCGATCTATAGTGGGATTAATCATATATGGTTCCTAAAATGGGCTTATACTTCATATATCATACTGCTTAATATAATAACACTAGTTTCTACTAAACAGGGACTTCCTGTAGGTCAGTGGTAGACGATAAAGGCCAGTCGCTCTTCGGTTGTGGGTTCGATTCCTATAGCCTTGTCCGAAGCGATGGGCTGTCGCCCGTCCTGCAGGTTGTCCTTTTTCTAAAACTACGTTACTATAACATCCCATCAATAATATCGAAAATCTTCTATCCTTAAACAATACTAACTTATGTCCAACATAATCTAGTCTAATCTTTAGGCTTATACATAATATTGCAGTCCACTCTCATAATATAGTGACAACGATTACCAGAGATTTAATACTATCGTTGATCCCCATATATCATAAGATATGTCTTGTTGGTCACATTCCAAACATTCAAAGTGCTTAATCGCGTATTCTCTTGAATACCTTAGTGAAAACATGAGTGCAGTTAAAAGTTAACACTTTCCACATACCAAAATCCTCAAAATTCTATATACTCAAACCATGATATCACTTAGTCCTTATATCAATCATGAGATCATGAATACTATTAAACATTTCATTTTCTCATCTTCATTATGCGCATATCATCTTACTTCCAGAAAATATCTCAATCACTTTGAATACCACATCAATAAATATTGCAATACTCAATGATACAACATTATTTTGGAATCCCATTACATAAACACTTAATCATTCCACCACATCGTTGTCATATTCAACATTGCCAATAGTGATCGCATGTGATTTCCCTTTGTCCTTTGCCTTCAGTGGTTGCTCATGTTGATCATCACTAACCCTTGGATTAGGGAAATTATTAGCATAATGCCCCATTTCCTAGCACTTAAAGCATTGAAGTGTTGGCGGTGCGTTCTCTGCAGTGTTTGCTTTATTCACATCATTAGAAACCCTTTTTCCATTACTTAGACACTCAGCTGCTCGATGACCTTCTTTTCCACACTTAAAACATTTTCTAGTCCCTTTAAGACAATCTCCACCATGCTTCTTTCCACACTTTGTGCATAAGGAAACATTCATCTTCTTTTCACCATTATTCTGAGATTTCTCCTTGAACTCCATCTTTCGTTTCTTGTCAAAACCATGAGATGGATATGTAACACCAACTTCCATTTCTACCTTGATATCACAACGCACAATTTCTTCATAGCTACTGAAGTCTCTTATAGCTAATGCCCTTCAAAGACATGGTTTTAAGCCACTGAAAAATCGATCAACTTTAGTTTCAGGTTGGATGATAATTCCATAAGCATACCTTGCAAGTCTTGTAAAATTTGCTTCATAGGTACCAACAGATTCATCGTCCCTTTGCTTCAGTTCAAGAAACTCTTTCTCCATATTTGTTCGAAGAATACGAGGGAAGTACTTACTAAAAAATAAGTTCTTGAACTCGTCCCATTCCATGGACTCAATTTCATCTCTTGGCCTCGTATTCTTGATAAGATTCCACCATTGATCAGCTTCACCTTCCAAACGATATACTGCTAAGATGACTTTATCATGTTCAGAACATTGAAGAACTGAAAATATCTTTTCAGTAGTACTGATCTATTGTTCAGCCACAAGTGGATCAGAAGACCCACTGAAAGAAGGCGGACGTTGCCTCATGAAGGACTCAATAGAATATTGTTCCCTTCTCTGCTCATTTGGAAGTCCAGAATGATTCATAGCTTGTGTATGTATAGTAATAAGATTTTGCACTCCATCCCCCAAAACATTTGTTTGTTCAGGAGGGCAATCATTGCATTTTACATTGCATTGATCAACACGGTTCCTTCGGGTTCCAGCCATCGTCTAAAACCCAAAAAGAATAGTGTGAGAGGCAAAAATCATGCTAGGGAAAACATAATAAAGGGGGAGTACCTTCAATATCCAACATCTTAGGTTTAATTCTATGATCGTTAGCGTAATTCTATTACTATAACCTATACGTATACTTATCCCTAGGGACATCCCTAGACATACCTTAGAAATATCTCTAGGGATTTCACTAACGTTTTCGCATCCTAGTTTCCAAAGGTTGAATAAACCTTTCCTCTGATACCAACTGTAGATACCCTAAGCTTGACGTACATGGACATTACATTACTTTTGCAGAATACTTAGTACATTACAAAAACACACACACAAGGATCGTAATAGTTTAGTGTCTTTGGAAACTCGGAACGTAATCTTCTAATCGTGGTGAAAGATCTTCAATATCTCCCATAAAGGTCATCCCCTTTTTTTTACCTAAAACCTTTCTTTATATCCTGGGGAAAAGAAAACATAAAAGGGTGAGCTCAAATGCTCAGTAAGGGTAAACAAAAGAAATATCAATCACATCATATATATAAGAACATAGCTTTTGGAAATCTTAACCTGCAAAAAAAACTCATAATATCATAACATGGGATAAATCATAGAAGTGAAATGTAATCCCAATAATCATAACTTAAAACATGAAACTTTGTGGCATACACACATAATCATAGAGAATCATTTCTTGTTAGTCAAGACTCAATGCCAAGACTATCTTAGTGGACAAAGTCCCTTTCTGAATCGAGTAACCCTCGTTTCAGTCCTGTTTCACTGAACCGGTATAACCTACCATTTCAGCCATGTCTATCTCATGAGATATAAAATCTTTACCCAATGCATTGGAGGGAGATATAGGTCCCACCCATCTCATAATGATACCATTCTTATGTGTGCCACAAAATCTTAAAACATACATCATTGCATAACCCATGTAAATAAAAATGGGAATTTTAAACATTGTGACATCATAAAACAGTTCATATAAGATAAAGGAATTCATAAAAAATATTTCCATCACAACATAATAAAATCCATGTAATAATAGGGATAGAAATAGAACCCTTTATTATATTAGATGGAAAATAAGGTTGACAAAACACTGGAAATGAATTCTTGAGGAAAATATCCTTTCTTCTTCAAAATCAATTTCTTTTCACAAAGCGTCATGAAATTTTAAAAGAAAGAGATTTTATTTAAAATAGTCATGAAATCTTTTGAAGGAAGCTTCATGAAAATAAGGCTTTGTAAAACCATAAAAATCCGTTCGTGCCGTATAAGTTTAAAAAAACATTCTTCCCGTACTTTTGTCGGAAAAGTCAAAAAGTACCTCGTATGAAAAACGACAAAAGATTCCTTTCATATCTTTTACAAAAAAAAAAACTTACCGAAAGGTAAAATTGGATATAAAATATTTTAGAAGGATGGAAATAATATTACACATTGAGGGAACATGGATGTGGATGATAAAATACACCCCAGTAAATACTTACGAATAAACAATCTCGGATAAAAATGAGATTGTGATATTTCCCTTACCTTAGGTCCGACTTGCTTTGTAAGTGTCCGAACCTCCTGTATAATGATTTAAATCATGTTATTGACTTATTACAGAATCATATTCATTGTTATGATATCATATATGGTTCACTTATGACATTATATTACCCGTTCTTTTGTAAATTCCATGTTAAAGAAGCGTTTTGGGTAAAATCGTTTCATTTATCGTAGGTGTTTTGACTTGTTGTTCTTGACATTATTATTACTTATATCATGATTTACTTACTTCCAGAATATAAAATATGATTTATATATCATATATATTCAGTATATATGTATATATAATAGATAGATAAATGAAATGAAAAACACCGTTCATGGAGACGGTAGTCCGTACGTACGCATGAACGCTGTTTTCCTTTCCTTATTGTCTTGAATGGAAGTAATTAGATGACATATATATATATATACATAAATCCAGTAGCTTTATAATGTCATATATTTCATTATTATTTCTTATATATACTTTATAATCATTCTTAAATGGTTAACATGGAGAATGAATCTCATCACGTCGTGGAGACGGTAGTCCGTACGTACGCACGAGCGATGATATCATTTCCATAAATATTTAATTGAATTGGAGTGGATTATACAATATATCAGAATCAATATTATGTTGTAATAACTATGTATAGTTATTCTTTACACCATTATACCCATCCATGTAAGGTGGTGGTGGAAAATAGATTACACCACGGCGTGGAGACGGTATTCCGTACGTACGCACGCGCGGTGATTTCTTTTTCCGTAGGATGGATCGATGGTGAAATAGGGTTGTTTCATACTTATAATAACATATCATTATATGAGTGATACTGATGTTATTACTTCATAATGAAACAACCTAAGAAGAAGAAGTGGAAGAAGAAATAAAGATGAAAGAATTGGTAACGGTAATTACCTCTTCTTTGAAGTGCCTCTTTGAGACCTCCTCTTAGGGCACTAGAATTGGTCTTTGAGGAAGACCAGAACCTCTAGGATTATTCTAGGGAAGTGGAGAAGGGATTTTCGCAGGGGTTGGCCGAGCTTGAGTGCTCAAATTGGTGTGAGGAGGAGGGGGAGGAGGTGTCCTTTTATAGGGGAGGAGAGGGGCACCTTAGGAATATCTCAAAATATTATTTTATATTAAAGTCAAAATCGGTTTATAATGGTTCCAAAGGGTCTTATTTCGAAGCTAAAGTGGGGATGGGTCGAAATCCTATCAACCAATAGAATTTAGACAAGTTTAGGATATTATTTTAACTTTATCAATTAGATTTAACTCTAAGTTAAATAATTTAACTTTTACCATGTCTTTTTGTTTTCTTTCACTATATGGTTAATACACTTACTATAACATGCCAAACGAACCCCAAATTGTTTATTATTAATATATATATCCTTATCTAAGTCATTTTGCCGAACCTTAGATTTTTAGGAATAAAATAACAATTAATAATATAATATTTGATTTAAAAAACTATTTTGTGTCAATTTTGACACTATTTGATATATGATTTTTGTGAAAGTCATAACAGAATTAAATGTTCAAACCAAGTTGATTAAATCAACATTAATATATCATAGTAACCTAGAAAATTAGTGGAATTCATAAAAAATTTCAAATTACATTTATTTTTGTGTTTATAACATCAATTATGTCAATATTTCATTAATAAGATAATTACTGCATCATCGTTGTGTCATAAATAAATTAAATTATTTGATGTCTAAAAATTACAAATAAAATTCCATCATGTAGGAATTATTTTTAGCTTTCTAATGAATATTTACAATCGAATTTATCTTATGTATAACCCCATATTAAAAATGATTTACTTATTAAACTTTGATTTTAACTATTTTAACCTTTCTTTAAATAAATTAATAATAAATGTCCTAATCTAATCCAAGTGGGCCTAAATGGTCATATTTTATTCCTAAGTTTGTTTTTAGTCGAATTACACTTGTCCAATAGAATTAGGACATGTGTTAGGGTAATATTAATATCATATTTACCCTTAGTTACCGTATTTACTATTATCCGCGGTAAAAAAAAGTAAAAAGTTACTATTCACCAAAAATTATTTTCATCTCATTGAACCACATTTTAGTCCTTGATATTAACCGTGTCTGTCAGATTTTCAAAATTCTATTCACAGAAGCGGTAAAATTATGTTTTATGCAAAATTCAGTTTTTTAACCTACCACTTAGTAGTTTCACTATTCATCAAAAATTGATGTTTTTTAGAACAATGCCAAAATTTCATCCTAAGCTATATTTCATATTCCGAATTCATAAATAAAATCTAATTTAGCAAATTTATAACATAGAAGTTGCATTAATTAATTTTATAATTAAATCCCGCTGTTAAAATAAATAGCGTGTTTTTAGGAAACAAAATATATCAAAAGATTGACACTTGATTATGTCTGGTTTAAATGTGAAATTACAACCAATGAACAACATTGTATTAAATTGTAAAAATATATTCTAAATATACTTTAAAACCACTCAAATTAATAATTTATCATTATTAATTATTTCGATTAAAAAAGTTGTTTTTAATTATAATTTAGTAATTTTCACTATTCATCAGAATGTGAAAGTTATCCGAAAAGTACCAAAATTTCACCTTAGGCTAAATTCGATACTCCGAATCCAAGAATGAAGTTCATTTTGAAAAATAAGATTTATAGAATTTTAAAAAGTGGTTATTACTATTCATAACGGCTAGTTTTAATAATATTTTAATAGCATATCATTGTTTCGTGAAACTCAGTATTACGTACCACACACGCTATCGAGGAGGGTTGCGATTGCGTGTAATGCAAGGCAAGTCAAGGATGCGTGTTGTGCAAGCTCCTTTTGGTGTAGCGTACAACACAAGACATTAGTGAAATAAAAAAGAATATTTTTCATAAAATCTCGGGCTGTTACATTCAATGTTTGTTCAACGTTCATGATTCAGATATTCATTCTTCATTGGTTAAAGTTCTTCCACCATGATTTCTCCACCAAAAAAGATTTCCAACAATTCCCAACCACGATGGGTGCAGAGCCAATCCCCCAAAATTAGTTTAACAGTTAATTAATTGCTCAATTAATGATAGATCATTAATTGGGTGAGGGTTTCCAAGAGTTGAACCACATTAAAAGAGGGGTTTGAAGGATGGGGGGTCCCCAACACCAAATTCAAAAAGTGGTGGAGATATTTTAAATAAAAATAAAACTGTTTTTTTTGTTTTATATTCCTCCCTAATAACTGAGATTTCCATCTTCCACCCTTGACCCACTACGGTTGAGGAGAAGCCTTCTTTATGTGAAAATATGTGTTGCGAGTTCAACGATGTCCTCAGATTTCAATTACATGCACCAGATCAAAAATTTTAAAATTACCATAGGCACTTTTACTGAATGTACATTAAATAAATTTCAGAAATTAATTCTGGTCACTTCGGGCCTCCAAATCATGTGCCATCAATTTTCTCAGACTCGTAATATTATTATATAATTCAAAAATACATGGAAAATTATAGGAATTTACAATCTCCCACCCTCGGGTCTTTGTGTCCCTGAAGGCCACAACACAAACTATGGAAACAAGTGGGGGTATTAATGATGAATCTGAGCCTCCTGCTCCCATGGTCACTCATAGAAGATCTCGTGCTTCCAACATACATGCACCATAGGTATCGATCACCATGAAGGACTCTATCATTTAGATTATCAATATCTACTGGAACCTCCAATAACATCACTCCATCTTCAATTTCAATCTCACCCCAATGAATGATGTATGATAGATAATGCACCTACCTTCTCTTCTAGGGAACGTGAAAAAGGTCATGCACCCGGTGCAACTCTGGGAAAAGGGCTAGGTGGTATGCCACCTTTCCAACTCAGCTGAGGACCTGAAAGGGTCCTATGAACCATATAGATAACATGATTCCCCGACTAAATCTCTACAAACCTCGACCGGCTGAGACCCATATAAAGACATGGTCACCATACTCGAACACCAGAGGTCTTTGCCACCTGTCAGCATAAGACTTCTGCCTGCTCTTTGCAGTCATCATCCACTCCTAAATGATCTGTACCTTCTCTGTGGTAGCCCATTCAATCTCTGTTCCCATTAGTGATGACTACAATGGGTTAGTCTAGTACAGAGGTGATCTGTAGGGCCGATTGTATAATGCCTCGAATGGTGTCATACCTATAGTGGAGTGATAAATGATGTTGTAGTAGAACTCCACCAAGGGCATGTGATCCTCCCTTCTATGGCTGAAATCAAAGACACAAGTAGGAATCATGTCCTCAAGAGTCTGAATGGTCTGATATTTCTTACCATCCGTCCGAGGATGAAAGGAGATGCTCAATCAATGCTGATTCTCAAATGCCTCATGTAACCCCTTCCAAATCTGGGAAGCGAAATGTGCATAGGGATTGGAGACAATCATATAGGGAACTCCAGGAAGTTATAAAATCTCATGTATGTAGAGGATTCCAAATTTTTCTACTGATCCCTACTCTCTGATAGGTAGGATGTGGGTTGATTTGGTGAGTCGTTCAATGATCGCTAAGATGGAATCATGTCCCTTAGACGTCTGTGGAAGTCATGTCATAATGTTCATGGAAATTTTATCCCAGTTCAACTTTGGAACATATAGTGGATGAACTAAGATTGCTATAACTTGATGCTCTGCCTTCACTTTCTAACAAGTGAGGCAGCACAAGACAAACTCTCCAACATCTTTTTCATTGCTGGCCACCAGTGCTGATGCCAATGGTCATGGTATATATTTTTGACTCCAGTATGTATCGCTAGAGGGGATGTATAGAATTCCATACACCATTCCTTTTGTAGTACCACTGGTAACATAGTATTTCTTTTGAAATTGAATACATGCTCCAAACCATCAGAAAATACATCAGGTGTCCGTCCTGTGGATATCTGAGCACGTTGAGCCTCATTGTGAGTTTCCCCATGTTACACCTCCCCGTATCACTGATGGAGTGGTGGGAGTGACTGTTAGAGACTGAAGATATGCTTCTTCATTTCGATCCACATAAGATAACCACAAAGCAGCTAGATGCTCCATCGCCTCACTCAGCAAATTTATACCAGATCTCCTACTGAGTGCATTTTCTACTATGTTCCCCTTCATATGAGTATAGACTATCTCGTATTAATAGTCATGGAGGAACAAAATCCCACACTGTTGTCTCAGTTTTATGTCCTTTTTATAGAAGATATACCTGAGACTCTTGTGATCAGAGTAAACTGCAAAACCTTTACACATCATGTAATGTTGCCACATATTCAACACGAAGACCATTGTTGCTAACTCTAGGACATTTGTCGTGTAGTTTTTCTCATTCTATCTCAGTTGTCGAGAACCATAAGTTATATCTGCTCTCTCCTGCATCTGGACACATCCATTCCAGGTCACTGATGCATCACAGTAGAGTACGTACCGAACACCCTCCTCTAGTAGCCTTATGATGGGGGACTCATCAGTCTCTACCTCCACTCATGGAAACTCAAATGGAATCTCTCCAACCACACGAAGGGTTTCCCATTCTTCTTTAAAGCTGATAATGGTGCCGCAACTCTGGAGAAGCCAGCCACAAACATCCAACAATAACTGGTCGGACCCAGGAAACTCCACACCTCTGCAAAACATCTGGGTTTCTCCCAAGAATGCACACCATTAATCTTCATTGGATCATCCAAAACTCTAGCCTCCAAGATGATGTGTCTCAAGAAGAAAACCCATCGAATCCAAAAATATCACTTCGAGAGTCTACCATAAATCTGGTGCTCTCAATTTGTGTCTAAAACTATCTTTAGATGATAGGGATGCTCCTCCTCTATAGCTGAGTATACTAGGATGTACATGATGATGAATACCACATAGTGATCTAGGTATAGATGGATGATTCTATTAATGATTCTTGAGAACACGGCTGGGAAATTGTTCATGCCGAATGACATAACAAAGAACTCATAATGGTCATACCGACATTTGATGTCCATCTTCTACACATCCTCGTCTTGCACCCTGAAATGGTGATAGAATGATCTTAGGAATATCTTCAAAAACAATAGAACTACCTTCCAATAATCAAAGAGATCGTCAATCCTCGAAATTGGGTACATGTTCTTCACGATCACCTGGTTCAGGCACCGATAGTCCACACAGAGTCTCAGACACCCATCTCACGTTTTGGTGAACAAAATCAGGGTTTCCCAAGGAGAAACACTGGACCTAATGAACCCCTTCTTATGCAATTCCTCTAGCTATACTCACAGCTCTCAATGCTTCGTTTGATCCATCTAATATGTTGGTGTTGATATCGAGGTCGTCTTGGGGTACAATTCAATATTAATTTCCACCTCTCTATGAAGAGGTAGACCCAGAACATCATTCCGGAAAACATAAGAATATGGGTCCACAACTACAGGATAGCCTGGACTCTCAACATCAACCGCTCTGATGGAAATGCTATCAATATGTTTTGTGATCAGCTACACCCTTATCAGGGTTTTTCCATCCTATTTTTAAATGGTTCCCTTCTCAATAGTGAGGAAAAACCTCGTCCCTCGTCATAGACACACCGCACATTGCACCTTATATAGTCTATCTGATCTTGGACTTTAGATAACCACTCCATACCCAAGATGACATCATACGGCCTCGATGCCACTACTACAAGATCCAACCAAAGATTTAGCCTCATATAGTAGTCTCACACTACCGGCACCATTGTGTAATGGTCGAGTCCCTTCCCGTAAGAGTCTTTAGTAGTAAAGATCGATCCAACTTCTCAACCAGAATCTAGAGAATCTGAATGAGGGTTCTGAAAATATAATATTGACTCACACTTGTGTCTATAAGTACTCTATCTACGATTTATTGGACACATATCATACCTCAAATCATCACTGGTGCACTGTGGTCATTGGACTCAGCTTCCAAAAGATGAGCCTTTCCTTATCCACCTACTCTCTGTGGTTGGGGAGGACAACCTGGAGGTGGTGGCGATAGAACATCGAATCGATGCCCACCACCTCCTACATGGCCATCTCCTCTGCCACATCTGTCCTCCACCTATAGAACTCCTAGATTGAATCTTAGCCTCTTCCTAGGCGATCCTTCGACTGTATTTTTGTTATTCATATGGTGGGTCAGGCAGTCGTGATCCATATGACCCTACCCACCGCACGAGTAACACTCCCTACTCCTCAACTATCTTACTCTGTCTCGAGAGCCCCGCATAACTGAACATGTATCTTGTGGTCATCCACATTTATGTTTGGTCAAATTGGGCCTTTGCGTTATCTATCTACTACCAGCTGCAGATGACTCTACTATGTGATGTCCGGTGGTGGGTCTCACTGCCGGTGATGGCTCTACAAGGAAGATCTCCACCATGAGTGCTCACTCTAACACACCATCATGCGTCAGGATGCTGAGACATGCAATCGAAGCTCTGATCTTCCGCCTTAGCCACTACTCTACGGTCCGAGCCCGGACGAAAGGGCCCCACACCATGTTTGTGGAGTAGCATGAGATGTTGGGGAACCTCGCTGAATACTATTCCACGATCATGTTTCCATATTTCATGTGGAGAATCTTTTTTATACTCACCAAGAATATGGTTTCCGGAAAGAAATATGCACTGAAATTGATCTTAAAGTCCACCTAGATGAGATTCACCTCATAGTGAACATGGTGCATCATGGTCCACCATCTCCACACTGCTGTCTGAAGAAGATTGACTAGAAGGTTCACCATAAGATCAGCTGGTGTCCCTACTAATCAAAACACTCTGACCATGGCCTCCGGCCAGTCCTTAGACGATTGGGGATTTGTCTCACCTATAAACCTAGTGACCTCTAGTGTTGAAACATTTGAAACATTATCAATTAGTGTGCACACTCTGTTGTTAGGTCTGGTGCCATCTGCTACACAATAGGTAGTGGTGCTGCTGGTACACCACCCGATGGTACAACTACCAAAAGGGGGCCCTGCACTGGAGCCTCGTCGCACGATGGGCTATCATCGTATACTCTACCTGGAACCCTGTCTTGCTATCTTCATGGAGGCATCCTGAAAAGAAAACATTATGCCACAATAATTAAGTAATACGTGATGAGAAAACTCAAAGAGGCCACAAATAAAACAATTCCAAAAAAACACACGCAATCAATGTTTTTGAGAACTATGTTGGAAATCATAAGTCGGGGTCATGTTTTATTGATATGTCATCCACCACACCCACACTGGATTCCACAAACTGATTACCACACTGATAAAACGTAACACTTTTTAAGAATTAAAATATAAGATTCAATGTTCTCTAGTAGAACCGACTCCTCTGATACCAATTTTTCATGACATGTCTCCAAGGTCCATGCGGGGAGTACCCCATGACTGACTTTCACACGCCAGGGCTAGAGACTCGCACCAGAAAAGCATATACCTAATATTGGGAAGTTATTTCCTTTTAACCTGAAAACTCACACAATCCAAGCACACAACAATAACAAAGAACATGGTAAACAATATAGTAAATTAGGTGAGTACAGTACGTTACGGGGGTCTGAATACAATCCCAATTGGAAAGTACAAGTAACACTAAGAAATAGCTCCTTTGAGAACCCACCAAGGGTCCTCTTTGAATGGTAGGTACCACTCTCGAATGGTCATCTCTGAGGTACATATCTTCTAATGGTTCACCTCTGAGAAGCCTCCAGTACTGGCACCCTCTGCCTAGATAAATGTTGTCTGTCACCTGTACAAGACACAATAAGGTGCGGGTGTAGCCCATGCAATGGGTGAGTATAACAACAATTAGTAGAGACCTTGGGAACCCTAAAATCTCTCTCAGAATCCACAAAGGATAAACCCCAAAGCAATATGATAATCACAAAGCATGAAAAAATAGTCAACCCTACATTGTTATATGCCCATACATATACCTAATTTATCATGTATACACATCCCATTCAAGAGAAAACACAATGCCTAACTCTTTATCCAAAAGCAAAAATGTATCTTGAAGGAAAGAATACAATGAAGGTAACACCACTAAGTTACGTACCACAAAGGTAACACCAAAAAGGAGAATTCCATGAAAGTGTCACCAAACATAAATGTACCATAAAGGATACAACTTTTCTCACAACATGTACATCTTATGTACAAAAATATAGATGATTAGCAGTATTACAAGATCATATTACTTCATCGAGATGCTCTGCAGTTGAACCAAACATGATCGAAGATGATCCACATAGGATCTAATGATGACCCACACAGGATCTGAAGATGACCCACATAGGATCCATATATGTTGACCCACATCGGATCTAAAGATGACCCACATAGGGTCTGAAGATGCATCAAGTACAGCCAGCCACAGGGTTCCCGCAATAAGCACTCTTGGCTCATAGAGGATCCACTCATCCATCCATTGGTCGATACATTAAATTCCATGAATCCCCCTAAAAGAGGTATCACGATGTTCTACCACAATATAAGGGACCCAACGCGAATGAAGTTGTGTTAATCGGACACTCGGTCTGTATGTTTTTAGTGTTTCTGTTCTGAAGGCCCAGTTTAATTCAGGTTCGATCCAACCCAGCGACACTCCATCATTATCCAAAAACCAAGTGGAGTATACCAAAAGAACCATCTCGATCCATTTATTCTGGCATCATATATAGTTCATCAAATGGACGCCCAGTTCTCATGATATGGCCAAAAAGTCGTATCTCAGTACAGATTGTCTCGGGTCCATTCTGACCTAGTCCGACCCAACAGGGTCTAGGTCCAGCCTGCTGGGCTACATCCTGAACCACAAATGTGGCAGCTCGTCCCACTAGGCGGCTCGCAGCCTGGGTGGCACTCCATAGCGGGGCTCACCCTGGCCTCTACCTTGGGGCAGTTCCCCCCAAGATTCATGAACTGCCCAAGGGCCATTTGGTTCAAACCAACCTAGCAGTTCCATGTGGCACCACCTGATAGAATGTGGGACCCACTGGACTGGGTCCTGGTCAGCGTCGCGTGGCAGTCCAGGGTTCTAGCTGAATCCCCTTCAAGCAGTGTCGGTGTGCGCCGATGTTGTCTTTGCAGTCCGATGGGTGTTTGCCGCCCTCCTGGCGCGCCGCTGCGGCCCGACAGCCGGAACCTCCAACAAATGCTGTGTGGATGCACATCACACCATCATCAACACAGCCAGCTGATATGCCTACTACCACACTCCCCCGCTGTGACCTCCTTTTGTTGGGCAGTTGCGCCGCCGCCTGCACCCGACCAGTTTCGGTTGCTAGTGGACTTTCGCGGGTCACCGTTTCAACTCCGGTGGCTCGTTCTTTAATAAGAAGGACTCATTTTGTGTCATGGGACATTTCGTTTACTTCTATGGTATCGAGGTTGAGTTTCTCTCAACTATAAGTTCCACCCGCTGAGAACACATCAAACAACATAATAGAGGGGAGATCGAGCCGCGTTTGTTTGACCCACACCCTCCGTGTTAGACTGATAGCATGCAGATCAAGAATAATGAATCAATGTAAATTGACAAAGAACAATCATGAACATACCTTACCTCGATCATTCATTGGGGATGGTGTGAGGAAGATGATTAAGACGATGAAGGAGACCCCAATGTTCGTCACTCCAGCAATACGCATCTGATCCATGCTTCAACGTTGGTTAAACTTTCTTGATCCATATATTCATTATTCAATGGAAGTGGTTCTTCGATGGAGGATGTTCTTCCACCAGTAGTTAGCCCCCAAACCTGTTTCCCAACCATTCCCAACCATGATAGTTGAAGAGCCAATCACAAATATAATGTTTAAAAGTTCATTATTTGTTCAATTAATGATGGATCATTAATTGGGGGAGGGGTTCCAAGAGTTATACCACATTAAAAAAGATGTTTCAAGGCTTGATTGTCCCTGTCATCAAATTCATAAAGAGGTGGAATGATTTCAAATAAAAATAAAAATATTGTTTTATTTTTTATTCATACGCAATAACTGAGATTTCCATCTTCCACCCTCAAACCATTGTGGTCGTAGTGAAGGCCTCCTTAAGAAAATATCGACACTAGAAGATCAATGGTGTCCTTATATTTTAATTTCGAGAAATAGTTCAAAAGTTTAGATTTACCATCGGCATGTTTACTAAATGTACCTTAAAGAATATTCCGAAATTATTTCTGTGGACTTCGGGACTCGAAATCACATGCCGTCAATTTTCACAAACTCATACTATTTACATATAATTAAAAAAATTACATGGAAAATTATGGGTCTTTACATTCTTCCCAAGTAGTCTATCAAGATGCCTCTCTTCATCAAAGAAGACTATCCATTGGAAGAAGGCACTTCAAGAAATCATTATGGTTCAAACCAAAGGGAGTTACCCTATTAAAAGGTAACATTTTATATTAGGTTTTTTTTAATTTATTTTACTTCTCGAACCCCATAAAATCTTTTTAATCATTTATGATTTAAAAAAACATTATCATAAACATATTAGGTTGTTTTTATGAGAGGTATTCAAACTACACATACACACACCTCTGTTTAATTGGTAACAAACATACTGTTTCTGTGGATGACAATCTATTACCAGATGAAATGATGATTGATCAAACTTCTACTACCACCTCATATAGTGTCCATTAAGATGGTACTGTATTTACATGTTATATATATCTTATTTATATTGTCTTTGTACTTCTGTATTTATCATTGGTATAATACCATTATGGTTTCCATAATGGGTAAATAAGATAATTTCATTTGAAGAAGTTCGGACTATCGCCCCCTCAAAGTGATATGACTTATTAATTCCATACATGGAATGTATAAAGGATGAAGTTAATGAAATTATATATTTTATTATACTGGAATAATAATTTACAAATGAATCTTTATGTTTTATTCCATTAAATACAAAAAATAATTGAATGTATCATTCTTGCGTACGTACTGCTTACCATCCCCATGAACGGTGAATTTCATTTCTTACAACCAAATGTAATGTATTATTATAAATACATATATATAGAAAATATATTTGATATATATGATATCTAAATCAATAAAATCGTCATAAATAATATCAACTTTTGACCCCAAGAACATCTTCTAATTATAAAAAGTTCGCTTTTGACTCATGTACCAAATATCGAAAAAATGACCATCATTAACATCAATGATTTATTAATGTTTATAGCATGGTAATAAGTGATATAAAAGAAATAATAAAATTCAATAATGTTTTTAAGAAAGTATAAATTAAATTTAGTTTACTATTTAGGAGATTAATGACCGAACATTTCAAGTTGGACCCGAGGTAAGGGAACTTCTTTACCCAATTTTCCATTATTTGGGTTGATCTTGTACATCGTGTTTATACCTTTTCATCATTATTTATGAAATGAGTTTTGATATCTTATCATGTATTTAAACTCTCTTTATGTGTACTTATAGTGAATGCACACAATTTATCTATTTTATATACAAAATGATCTTTGTATGGGACTTCGTCTCAATATCCTTTCATTGATGCATATTTTGTTTTATACACAACTTTATTTAATATATTGTAAAAACTCTATTTACAATTTATTTCATTCAAATAGAATCCCTTTTCTACATATAATTTTACTAAATGAAAAAAATGATTTTTCCTTTTTAATGAATGCAGTGGCAACAACCTTTTCCACCGCCATTAGTATTATTAGATCTTTCGCTTCCTTAACAATCCGTAAGGTAATAAAATGGAAAATAAATACCATATACAATTTTTTGTATTTTTTTATTTGAAAATGGTTTTTATAATTGATTTTTTATGTCAATATATTGAAATGATATATTGTGAATGAAATGTCGAAATGTTGTCTTTACAATATGCTTGTTTTATAAGTCATTGTAACGACCCAAAGTTTTTCAATGGAAATTTCTTTCTTATAATTATGTCCTAAAATCACATTAAAACATAACATAATGAACTACTATGTGCTAAGTTCCTTTTAAACATAAGCTTTTCACTTCTGTGTTTTGAATTTCGAAAATCTGACATACCCGGTTGTGTTCAAGATGATTTTTTGGAGTCTAATAAAACTAAAATAATTTTTCATGAATAGTAATCTACCCTTATGAATAGAAAAATACCCTTATGAATAGTAATATGACCCTTATTAATAGTAAATATTCCAACATAAGATTAACTTTACCCTTGAATAATTATATAAAATTTATACATCTTAGAAAGTGAAAATTTGACCTTAGTAAATGTTTTGGTATATTGTTAGTCAAAAATAATTAATTTAAAAGAAAAATTATTTTATTAAAATGTGTTCATTAATTAGAAAATTATTGTCTTATAGTTTTTAGCTAATTTTATAAGACCTTAAGTAATTTTTTAAAGCACTATAAAATCAGTTTTAAATTTAAAAACTATTTTTTTAATAAATTATCATTTTAATTAAATATTAAATTAATAATATTATGAAAATTATTTTTGATAATTGGACTGCATTTTTGGATTCTACATGTCGAAAAATGTCTGGGGTAAATTTTAGTGATTTTTCTGAAATACTTTAATTTTTGATGAATAGCAGAATCTGATAATTCACAATAAATGCTAAATAATTGATTAATAGAGTCATCGATGATGTTATTCTGATGTAAGATCACTTGGTTCGAGATCACATGATACAATTACTATTTTTGGTCATTTCAGACTCACTATTCCTTGTCTGAGGTAATATTAATAAAATAATGAATTTTATATTAATGAAGCCCCCCTCCCCTCCACTATAAAAACCACCCTTCACACCTTCATTTCCACACACCACTCAGGCTTCAAGCCTTCTCTGAACTCTGCCCAAACCACTTACCTAGCCCCTATCCCACGTCCAAGTGCTGCTGTACTCATCAAAATATCAAGCCTAGCTTTCATAAGGAGGATCTCAAGAGGTGGATTTAAGAGGTATTTTCTCTCCCTCTTCTCCTTTATTTTCGTTTCAAGTTCAAGTTCATTTCTTGATCTCTCCCCATATATATTCATCCAAATGGAATTTAACCTCCATTATTATGCATATACTGAAATTTTATGATGCAAATATCATCCAACCCCCTTTCCCACTGCCTTCTATTTTATTAAAGAAAAGGTTGTTCGTGAGTTGTTAATTTATTACCTTCAAGAATGACATGCTTTCTTCTTCAATTTCTACCTTCAGATCTGGTCATAAAACAATTTTTATCATTGAACCAGAACATGTTATATTTATTACCTCCTATTTAATGTTCTATAACTAACTTATGACCATATTACAATGTGATAAGTTAAAACATGTTCGTTATGATCGAAAAACCGCCCAAATTAACCCAAATAATAATAATTTAATTCTTATCTAATGATTCATCCACACGGATCTAATATAATTCATTATAAGATCATTAAAACTCCTATAATATGATTAATAACATGTTATATCTGTTCTGGATGTATACCCATGTTCTACCCAAACATCAATTTAATAATACAAGTGAATCACTCAAGAAAACCATAAAAACAAACAATCACGAATAATGTTTTTAAACACTATAAATCATCCCAAGGCACATAAAATCACATAATGATACCATAATGAAAAATATTAATTAACACAATGTTTTGGACTTATAATTAATGAATATAATGTCATTATATAGGACATTAAAGAGAAGGAAGCATTTAGATACTAGGTAAGGGGAAATCTCGAACCCAATTTTCTTCCTTCGAGTTCTCCCTCTTTCACTCCATTTTTTATATAGTTACTCCTTAATGATCATTTTTTCATCATTTACTTTTCTTTTCTAGGATTTAAATGTTTTTCACTGGTTTTTATTTCAATCAAAATGTTTTCCAAAAGTAATCCTATTTTAAGAACACCCTTTTACTTCTCTCTCAAAGTGGACGGTTCTTGTAACATATATGTTATTCCCTCTTTACTTTGGGAACACAAAGATTATGATTGTTTTATTATGAGATGAAACCCATTCTATTCCATTGGTTATTTATGTACATTTTTGATGTGTGGAAAACATTATGATGATAATGTTATGATGTGATAGGTGCGCCCAGAATTATACAACACTCCAATGCATTGGGTAAAGTGATGAATCTCATGAGTAAATGTGAAATGATTTGTGAACAAGATGCTATCTTGATTCACAAGTATGTGTGGTAGTTAACCACTACGACATGATGTTTCATTTTTATTCATTTCCACATTTCAAGTTATATATTTATGCTTCCTCTCATGTTCATGATCTTTTCCCATGTTATGATTATGATCACCCCATGCTATATTGTTCTTATTTATCATCTTACTAGGATTCTAGATCACCTGTTTTGATGTATATACACTGGTGGCCACATGTACTAAGGAGAGGACTAGATCCAATAAAAATCTAGAGAAGAAGAAATTAAATAAATGTTTTTATTGATGTTGTAATTGGTATGTATTGTCCTCGTTTTCCAAAAACACTAAACCTTTGGATCCTTTATGTGTAATACTATTATGTTCTTTATCTATAAAATGATGTAATAGTAATTTAAGAAATGTAAGGGTTGCTATAGTTGGTATCAGAGGGAGGTTCTGTTAATTTGGGAATTAGGATCAGTGAACCCTAGTGAAAACCTCTAGCTTGAGACTAAGTACAAATATTCACATAAGAATATTTACATAGGGATCCCATATGTCATTTTTTTTGGAATAAATTTTTTATATTAATACTTTAATCATGACTTTATTAATTATGTTTTGTTCTATCCATTTTCTATTCTAGAAAATTGTGGGAATGAGGAGAAATCAGGCCAACAACTCATTCGAGGGATAATGCAACGATTTCCCGAACGACATCCCCAATGATTTTGGAGGTGGAGTTAAAAACTTCATGGCGATGCTTACCAAATTATATCATGTTATGAACAATAAACATAAAAATGGGGACCATCCTCCTTCACCAAAGAGGTAGCAATTGGCTATTGAATGTTTTATGCTGCAACGACCACCGACATTTTGTGGATCTTCTGATCCACTAGTTGCAGAACAGTGGGTCAAATCCATCGAGAAGATCTTTTCTGTTCTTCACTACTCCGAGACGGAGAAGGTGACCCTAGCCATTTATTATCTAGATGGAGAAGCTGATCAATGGTGGGATTTGATTAATAACACCAAGCCAAGGGGGGAAATTGAGGATATAGAATGGTAATACGTTAAGATAATTTTTCTAAACAAGTACATCCCACAACCTTTTCGCACGAAGATGGAGAGGGAATTCATAGATCTCATGAAAAAAGAAATATAATCTATCACAACCTATGACACAAATTTCACAAGGCATGAATGGTATGATTCGGGTTTTGTTATCAATAATGATAGAAAAATTGATAGATTATTTAGTGGATTAAAACCACACCTTCGAAAGGCTATTGCAATTTGAGACTTTGGGAGTTATCAATAGGTTTTTCATTGTGCCCTCAAATTGGAGATGGAGTTTGGAGAATGGTCCCATGGATATGGTGATAACAAAAGAAAAATGGTGTTTCAAGTCGGTGGAACTAATGATAAAGGTGGGAAGAAAACTCACCGACCCACATGCCAAAAATGTGGGAACTTACACCCTGAGAATTTCATCAAAGGGATGGGGATGTGCTTCAAGTGTGGGAAATAAGGACACCATGCTCAATAGTGTCAAAAAGATACAAAAAGGAAGGAGAATGTTGCTGATGAAATGATACAACCACTAATGGTTCAATGCTAGAACTATAGGGAGCATGGGGACTATGCAAAATAGTGCACTAAACCTCGAGTTCTCGAGGGTAATCAGCGTCAACAGCCACCAAAGCCAACAGAACAAGGGATGGATTATACCAACACTACTGCAGAGGTGGGGCATGATAATTAAGTCATACAAGGAACACGTTCAATTCAATCATGAATGGAAAAAGTCTTATTTTATTCTGGTTCTATGCATTACATTATATCTTGCAATTTTTCTAGAACTATAGATTCAAATCCCCAAATCCTTGAAGTAGAGATAACTGTAAAAACACATAGCGGTGCAGTCATTGCAACCCAAGTGTTTAACTCTTCTCGTGTTAGTGTATGTGGGAAGATTCTTCCGGAAAATCTCCTAATACTTCTTTTGGAGGAATTCGATGGTATAATGGGAATAGATCAACTCTCGTTATATAGAGCACATATCAACTATTGGGAAAAATAAATATCTTTTCATATTCTGAACCATCCCATGTTCCTCTATAAATTTATGGAAGATCATGAATATCCATTTAAAAATCCTCCATTGTTGTGGGTGTTGATTCCCTATAAAGAAGAATACCTTGCCCAAATGGTTGAGTCAATGGAAAGTTCCATCCTTGAAGAAATGCCTATCTTGAGGGAATACATCAATGTATTTCCTAAAGAGTTACCCAGAATTCCCCCGGATCATGAGGTAGAGTTCTCAATTGAACTCATACCTAGAGCTACTCGAATCTCAAAGTGTCCATATTGGATGGATCCTATCGAAATAGAGGAGTTAAATAAGAAACTTCAAGAGAATATATACAAAGGGTTCATACTCCCTAGTGCATCACCTTGGGGTGCACTAGTGCTCTTTGTGAAAATAAGGATGGAACAATGCAGTTGGGTATCGATTATCGGGAACATAGCAAGATCACCATAAAGAACAAGTATCCTCTTGGAAGGATTGAAGACTTGTTTGAACAGTTTAGAAGTTTTCAATAGTTCTCAAAGGTGGATCATCATTCTGGATATCATCAGGTAAAGGTGAAGAAGGAAGATATTCAGAACACTACCTTCCAAACAAGGTATGGGCTCTATGTGTTTTTGGTGATGCACTTTGGACTTACTAATACCCCTGAAATCTTCATGGATTTGATGAATAGTGTCTTTAGACATTACCTCGAAAATTTTTGGTAGTGTTTATTGATGATATTCTCATCTACTCCAAGAGAAAAGAGGAACATTAAGAACATCTAAGAATTGTGTTGGCGACATTGAGAACAAGGAATTTGTACACCAAGTATAGAAAGTGTGACTTTTGGATGAAGAAAGTCACGTTGTTGGGACATGTGATCACAAGTGAGGGAATTTTTATGGATCCTTCAAAGACAAAGGCGATTGAGGAATGGCCCAGGCCCTCTAGTGTCACGCAAATCCATAGATTTCCTGGATTATACGGGTACTACCGACGTTTTGTGACAAACTTCTCATGAATGTCAAGGCCTATAACTAAGTTAACGAGGAAAGGGGTAAAGTATGTTTGGATAGAAGAATGTGAGGGAAGATTCAAGGAGCTAAAGAGAGGTCTGATCACTGCACATGTACTCACACAACCGAAAAGTGGAGAATGTTTTGTGATATATAGTGATGCTTCAAAGAAAGGATTGGGTTGTTTACTCATGAAAAATAACAATGTGATATCCTACGCCTCACGACAGTTGAAGATCAATGAGAAGAACTACCCGACACATGATCTAGAGCTGGAAGCCGTGATTTTTTCCATGAAAATTTGGCGGCACTACCTTTAAGGTGAGAAGTGTGACATATACACCGACCACAAGATCCTAAAGTATATATTTACACAAAAGAATCTCAACATGAGTCAAATGAGATGGTTATAGCTAATCAAAGATTATGATTCATTTATTCACTACAATCCTAAAAATGAGAACAAGGTAGCTGAGGCTCTAAGTAGAAAAGAACCTGCTACTCTATCCGTGTTACGGATTGAGAAAGACCTTATCTTCTTGGACATGAAAAGAATGTTTTTGGGAATCATAAGTGCAGGGGTTATATATTAACTTTCCAAAATTATTGTTCAACCATCCATCCAGGAGAAGATTAAGGAAGCACAAAGGGATGATCACTAGTACAAAAACCATTTTTTACGTCGGTTTGTTTTTTCTTTTTAACGTCGGTTTGTAGGTGATGTTATTGTGAGGGATGTTAAAAATATGATTTTTATGTCGGTTATTTAATAACCGACGTAAATAATGGGGTAATATAGTTTTTTAACATTGGTTTTTAAAAAACTGACGTGAAATACATTCTGGAAAATGGCGATAAGAAGCCATTTTTTACGTCAGTTTTTGAAAAACCCGAGGTTATAAGTCATTTTTTACGTCGGTTATTTAATAACTGACATTAAAAGTTATTTTCAATGTAGTTTATTAAACAACAGATGAAAAAATTCTTTACTATCTTGTAGAAATTTTTCTATTCTTTCCTTTGACAGGTCATATAGATCAAAGGGATTTACAGATCAAAAGTTATGACCATCAGAAATTTGATATTTTTTTCGAGGAAATATTTAATAAGACAACTGTAACTTCATATTAGAATGAATTTTTGAATCCATAGAGGGATTTGTAGTTTTATCATGATATAAAGAATCATCCATCATTATAATAAATTAAAAATTGTTAAATGGTATATCAATTAATAAAAATACTAATTGAAAATATAAATCATTGGAAAATAATTACAAATACCTTGACGAGGTCGCGGAAATAAGAAATCGTTTATTCGAGTTGAAGATAAAACAAGTTGATTCAGTGGAACAATGATGGTTTAATGAAGTGATCATAAAATGGTATATCAATTAAGAAAAAAATTCATAAAAACCATAAGTCATGGATGTATGATTAAATATACCTTGACGGGATCACAAAAAGAAGAAATAATTGATTCACGTTCAAGAGAAAAACAGTCGATTTGGGGGTATGATAATGGTTTAAATAAATGATTGTCAAATTAGGAGGAGTGTATAATAGAAACAGATAATTTATATTCTATTAGAAAATGAGGTATTAAAAATTTTTGGCCGCAATACAAAATATCGATGTCGCGATGTAAAAAAATTGAAATTTCACATTTGCAGGATATTAAAAATATCATTCACGTCGTTTTTATGATAACCGATGTGAAAAGATATTAAAATTTTCACTTATTTTGAATGTCTATTATTATAAAACCGGCGTGAAAAATCAATCTTCGTCACTCTTTCAGGTCGGTTATTAAATAACCGACGTGAAAAATCGGGTTTCATGACTTTTTCACATGAGTTATTTAATAACCGACCTTAAAAGGTATTTTTCACTTCGGTTATTTTATAACCGATGTGAAAAAAGTTTACAAAAATTCAGCTCATTTCCCAAGATTTAATTTGACAGGACATAGAGCTAAAACGGAGTTACGGATTAAAGGTTATGGCCTTTAGAAGTTGGACATCCTTAAGACATCATTTAGAGATGATCAACTTCTAAAGGCCATAACCATTAATCCGTTACTCCGTTTGAGCTCTATGACCAGTCAAATTAAAGCTTGAGAATTGAACTAAATTTTTGTAAACATTTTTCTCCTCTTTTATTAAATTATGGACGTCAAAATTACCTTTTAACGTTGGTTATTAAATAATCAACGTGAAAAGTCACGAAAATCAATTTTTCACGTCCGTTATTTAATAACCGACGTGGAAAAGTGACGTACATTTATTTTTCACATCGGTTATATAATAACCGATATGAAAAATCAGATAAAATAGATTTTTAACATCGGTTCTTATATAACCGATGTTAATAATTTGCGAAAATGTATTTTTACGTCCGTTATATAATAACCGATGTGAAAAATTGATTTTTAGATATTTTAACGTCGGTTCTAAAAAACCGACGTGAAAAATGGTGACGTAAAAAAAGGTTTTTTTACTAGTGCATGTGGATATAAAAAAGAGGGTGAACGCAGAAAAGGAGGGGAAACTATAAGAGTTCCATATCGATGAGAATGGTGTGATTCGGTTTGGAATGCAGTTTTTTGTGCCTTCATCGCCTGGGATAAATAAGGAGCTACTGGACAATGGACATAGCTCAACATTCATTATCCATCTTGGGAGTACCAAAATGTACCGTGATCTCCAAGAACACTTATGGTGGTATAACATGAAGAAACATATTGTGGAATATATATCAAGGTGCTTGGTATGTCACAAAGTTAAAGTTGAGTGACAAAAGACTAAAGGTTTGATGCAACCATTGCCTATACCCATGTGGAAATGGGAAAATGATACTATGGAATTTATCCCAGGTCTCCTAAATACGTCAAAGAGAAATAATGCGATATGGGTGGTGGTTGACCGACTCACCCAGACTGCCCATTTTATTGCTATTCAGGGAGACCTCTCGCTTGAACAACTTGAAACGATATATGTGAAGGAAGTGGTGAGACTGCACGGTGTTCCACTCTCAATTGCCTCTGACTGTGATCCAAGGTTCAAATCTAAATTATGGAAGAGCCTTCAACATGATTTGAGTACTGAATTAAATTACATCACGACCTATCACTCCCAAACTGATGGACAATATGAAAGGACAATTCAGACTCTTAATGATATGCTAAGAGCCTGCACTCTATAATTCAATGGTGGATGGGATTAGTATATCCCATTGGTTGAGTTCTCATACAACAATAGCTTCTACTCGAGTATTCAGATGGCTCTATATGAAGCACTTTATGGAAAGCTATGTAGAAGTCCAACCTGTTGGGATGATGTTGGAGAAAGAAAGCTACTCGGACCTGATCTTGTGTATGAGATGACAGAGAATGATCAAGTCATCAAAAAACACATCAATGATTCTCAATGTTGGAAAAAGAGCTATACTGACAACCGTTGAAGGGACTTGGAGTTTGAAGTTGGAGATAACGTCTTCCTTCGAATATCTCCATTGAAGAGAGTCATAGGATTCGGGAATAAAGGGAAGCTATTCCCAAGGTATATTGGCCCATTTGATATCCTTGACCATGAAAGAGTTGTGGGCTATTGTATTTCCCTTCCACTAAATATAGATCAAGTTCATGATGTGTTTCATGTATCACTATTGAGTAAGTACATAACAAACCCCTCACATGTACTAAACTCCGAGGTGGTGCAGCTGGAAGACAATCTATCATGTGAGGAGCAGCCAGTAAAGATTCTGGATCAGAGAGATTAGGATCTATGCAACAAGACAACCCATATTGTCAATGTTTTGTGGAGGAACCATAAGTTTGAGGAAGCAACTTGGGATCCAGAAGAGATAATAAAGGATAAGTACCCTCACCTGTTTGTGTAAAGTGAAATTTCGGGGGCGAAATTTCTTAAGGGGGGAAGAATATAATGACAAAAAATTTTTAAATAGAAATTCCCTTCTTATAGTTATGTCCTAAAATCAAATAAAACACAACATAATAGACTACTAAGTGTTATGTGACCTTTAAACATAATTTTTTCAGTTCTGTGTTTTGAATTTTGAAAATCCGGCATTAACGGTTGTGTTTAAGATGATTTTTTGTGTCTAAATAAACCAAAATAATTTTTGTTGAATAGTTATCTACCCTTATGAATAGTAAAATACCCTTATGAATAGTAATATTACCCTTATGAATATTAAATCATCCAACATAAGATTAACCTTAACCAAGAATAATTAAATAAAATTTATACATCTTAGAAAATGACAATTTGACCTTAGTAATCTTTTTGGTATTTTGGTAGTCATAAATAAATAAATAAATAAATAATTTAAAAGAAAACGTATTTTCTTAAAATTTGATCACTAATTAACTAATCATTGTGTTATAGTATTTATCTAATTTTATAAGACCATAAGTAGTTTTTGGAAGCACTATAAAAACAGTATTAATTTTAAAAAATGTTTTTAAGTAAATTATGATTTTAATTAAATAATAAATTAATCATATTTAGAAAATTATTTTTGAAAAATGGAATTCATTTTTTGATTCTACACGTCGAAAAATGGTTTGGCAAAACTTTTATGATTTTTCTGAAATACTTGAATTTTTGATGAATAGTAGAATATGATAATTCACAATAAATGAAAAATAATGGATTACTAGAGTCATTGATGATGTTCTACTGATGTAACCCCACTTGCTTCGGGATAAAATGATAATATAACTATTATTTTTCATTCAGGACTCACTATTCCTTGTCATAGGGGAAATTAATAAACTAATGAATTTTATATTAAGGAAACCCCTCTCCCCTCCACTATAAAAACCACCATTCACACCCTCATTTCCAGACACCTCTCAAGCTCCAAGACTTCTCTAAACTCTGCCCATACCTCTTACCTATCCCCTCTCCTATGTCCAAGAGCTTCTGGTCTCATCAAAATACCAATCCTAGCTTCCTTAAGGAGGATCTCAAGAGGAGGATTTAAGAGGTAATTTCTCTCCCTCTACTCCTTTATTTTCCTTTCAAGTTCAAGTTCATTTCTTATTCTCTCCCAATATATCTTAATCAAAATAGTTGTGTACCTATAGTATTTTTAATATAATATAATTTTATGATATAAATATCATCAAACCCCCTTTCCATCTTACTTTTATTTTATTAATGAGAAGGTTGTTCGTGATGTGTTAATTTATCACATTTAAGAATGTCATGCTTTCTTATTCAATTAATACATTCAGATCTGGTCATGAAACCGATTTTATGGTTGAACCAGAACCTGTTATATGTATTACATCCGATTTAATGTTTTATAACTAACTTATGACCATATTACTAAGTGATAAGTTAAAACAAGTTCATTATGATCGAAAAACCGCCCAAATTAACCCAAATAATCATCATTTAAGTTTTATATAATGATTCATCCACACAGATCAAATATAATTCATTATAAGATCATTAAAGCTCCTGTAATATGATTAATAACATATGATATCAGTTCTGGATGTTTACCCATGTTCTACCAAAACATCAATTTAATAATACAATTGAATCACTCAAGAAAACCATAGAAACAATCATTCCTGAATAATGTTTTTAGACTCTATAAGTCATCCAAAGGCACATAAAATCACTTAATGAACCCATAATGAAACATATTAATTAACACATACTTCTTGATTTCTAATTAATGAATATGATTTCATTATATAGGACATTAAAGAGAAGGAAGCATTCAGATACAAGGTATGGGGATATCTCGAAACCAATTTTCTTCTTTCGGGTTCTACCTATTTCAATCCAATTTATAAATGGTTACTCCTTAATGATCATTTTTTCATAATTTCCTTTCTTTTATGGGATATAAATGTTTTTCACTGGTGTTTATGTCAAACAAAATGTTTTCCAAAAGAACTCCTCTTTTAAGAACACCCCTTTTACTTCTCAGTCAAAGTGGATGGTTTTTGTAACATATATGTTATTCCATATTTCATCTGGGAACCCAAAGATTATGATTGTGTTATTATGAAATTAAACACATTCCATTCCATTGGTTAGGTATGTAAATTTTTTATATGTGAAATCATGATGGTGATAATGTTATGATGTGACGTGTGCGCCCAGAATTATACAGCGCTCCAATGCATTGGGTAAAGTGATGAATCTCATGAGTAAGTGTAAAATGATGTGTGAACAAGATGCTAGATTGTTTCAAAAGTATGTGTGGTAGTTAACCACTAAGACATGATGTTTCATTTTTATGCATTTCCACATTTCTTGTATTATATTTATTCTTCCTCTCATGTTCAAGATCTTTTTCACATGTTATAATTATGCTCAATCCATGCTATATTATTCATATCTATCCTCTTACCGGGATTCTAGCTGACCCCTTTTGGTGATTATCCATAGGTGGATACATGTACTAAGGATAGAACAATTTCCAATAAATATCTATAGAATAAGATATTAAATAAATATTTATGCGTATTGTTGTAATTGATATATATGGTCCATGTTTTCC
This sequence comes from Viscum album, assembly GCA_963277665.1. Classification (NCBI taxonomy): domain Eukaryota; kingdom Viridiplantae; phylum Streptophyta; class Magnoliopsida; order Santalales; family Viscaceae; genus Viscum; species Viscum album. Next base: position 1,749,959,803 of record OY728157.1, on the reverse strand, counting down.
CAAGACACTAAACCATTAGATCCTCTATGTGTAATACTATTATGTTGTTTATATTTAAAATGATTTAATAGTAATGTAAAAAAAGTTAGGGTCACTATAGTTATGATTATGGTATTGTTCTTGGGCATCATTTACGTAAACGGGTTGTTCCATGAAAACCATAGGGTGGGTGAGCCCAAGATAGCTCACCAATGCCTTGGGAAATATAATGGAGGTAAATTTGAATGTTTCTCCAATGATATTTTGGAAATATACTGTGATGTGTATTTTAATTGTTACTTCCTATGTTTTTGTGAAAACTAAAATGTATATATGTTATGGATGCCACAATTTAACATTAAGATTTATGTTTTCTATTTTTTATTCATAAATCTTATTATTTCATGAGGTATATTAAAAAATATTTGTTTTGTTGAACTAATGTTTTGTTTATTTATTTTATAACCCTTACTGAGATTTTTATGCCCATACCATGTTCTGAAATGTTTTTCCCAGGACTTAAAGTTGAATAAGGCCAAGGATGAGAACAAGAAAAAGTCATGTAGTCTAAAATGTGGATCTAGACATGACCCGTTTTTTAAAAAGTTTTTGTTTTATAAATAAATGGTTTCTGAGTCAAAGTGTCTACTTTTTAATTTTGGAGATGTAATATATTTTATATGACATAATTATCTAAACCTCCAAACATGAAAAGATCCTCAATGTTAATTATCCATTTAATTCAAGATTATGTAATGTTTTATGTCTGAGACCATAAAAAGGGCCCCTAGAAAATGAGTATTTTTATCATATCCCAGAAATGTTTTAATATTTTTTTAAAAACATTCAACATAAATAATTATTCTACTATGAACTAAATAAATTATTAGAAAAACCAATATATCGTTAACAATATGTGGGATATAAATTTAATTCTGATTTATTTAATTGTCAACATTATTCTCCAATACATTTATCAAACATGGATCTTCATCTTTTCAAAAAATGGATTTGAAAAATTTACATAAATTAATTGATGTTTTTCTAATTGGGTTTGTTTATATTCAATGCAGTCCGATCAGAAGTATTTTTTTATCAATTAATAATAGTCCTGATATATTAATCCAACTAGTTTACAATCTTTTAACGACACCAAATTCCTCAAATTTTAATTATATAGATTGCGTACGTTAATAACATGAAGGATCACATTAATTAATCTTATCTATCATTCTAAATATGTGACATGTAGGGGTAAATATGTTCTCTTTATTTTTATTTTTTTATATAAATCAGGAATTATTCCAATATAAATAAAGTCAAATATTTCATCCCATACAATTTTTTCATTCCTTATATTTCAATAAATGTTATATTTTCACAATCCCATTTCTTTTATATATATTCATAACATCAATGTTATGTTTTATTCATAAAAAAATGAAAAAAAATTAGTTTTAAAAAGGTATGCTACTTCTTCAAGATATTTTTTACGACTACATATTAATTTCCTTCCCATTGTAAAATAAATATTTTACCTCCTTTGATAATATTAATAAATTGGAAATGGTTTTGAGGGCTATTTTATCAACATAAATTGTTAAATTATTTTTCAATCTATGATAAGTATGATCAATTAAAAAATAATCAATATATAATCTACACTATCATTTATAAATTATTTAGTGGATAATATATTGTATCGGGATCAAAAATATTCTTGCATTATGTTAATTAACACTTTATCCAAATACAATTCCATATGCAATATATTTATTTAGAGTGAACATTTAGATTACATTAAATAGGAAATAATTTTTATTGTATTCAAAAAATAAATAATAACTATGTCCCATTGATGTTTCAAATCATCAATGAAATGTTAAATATACACATATAGATCGGTTCTTAGCGGTTTTGGTAATGAAATAATAAAAATCAACATTACACTGTTTTCATAATATATATATATGGAAGGAAATGTTTAAACTACCAAAAAAGGAATTCATAAACAGTCTTGGATACTATTACTCTGGTTTTGATTCATTCAATATGTTTATAGTCCCATTTTGATATTTCATGAATGTCTTCCCAAATATATAAATTTTTTTAAATCTCAGCCACTATGGAGAATCGACAAGGTGATGTATTTTTTAATTCACGAAATGAACACATGTATTACATCATAACCATTTTACATCATTTGATTTTGAATATGTATAGTTTGAAGAGGTATTTTAAGATTATTCTTAATTTCTATAGCAAAACAATTGATTATGGTACCATATAGTAAACCAGAGACCACATTTACATCCATCATATATTTTGATATCCCCCATTTAGGAAATTAATTAAAAATAAATTTTCCTTCCTATAAAACAAAAATTCGTTATGGTATGAATGTATACATTTTTACCATAAACCCATTGGACATAATATTTCACTGCATCATACTTGACATTTGGTAGCCTGTTTACTTCTATAATAATCTCATTAAATATTTTATTTAATTCAGTCCAACATTTATCACTCCACCAATTTCATGGTTTCATGTTTAATAATTTTAGTAATTATAAAAACATTTTAAATTTAGTGTGTCTTGATCATAGTGGTTTTTTTAATATAAATACAATAATTAAAAAGATTTGATAGATAATATGAAATCATCATTAATTGATTATTCAATTTGATCTTTTATCTTAGGAAGATTATTTTCAACTACGATAAATGTTTAGCATTATATTACTTCAACTTTATAGTTCCTGTGTGAATATGGATGGATAAACAAATATGAAATGGTGTGACCATTTAATTCTTTGGTATGTAAATATATCATATTAAAACACATAAACCATGGATATAATATGAAATATTTTTTTTGATAACCCATTTAATAAATTACATGAAATTACCAACCCTATTAAAATATTCATCATTTTTTCTTTATAAATTTATTCTGTGAAGATCCATTAGTATCCAATGAAAAATATATAAAATTTAAATATATTAGAAAACATAAACATTAATGAATATATACAAATAGATAAATTTTTAAATAAAAACATATAAACAAAACATTAAACTATTGATAACTATTCGGTCGCGACAAAAAATTATTCATAATGATCAAATGAAATCATTAAAATAGTTACAAAATAAGACTATGAATATGTCAATATAGATATTTTAAGTATTTATAAAATGTTGGAAATAAAATTTCCTAATGAAATTATAATATTAAAACCATGTTTTAAAAAATAATTTTAGACAATCAATTGATCATAAAATTCATATTATATTTCAAAAGAAATGAAAAAAATACATGATTTCAACAAAAACAATTTTAATATTAAATATTTTATAATTAAGAAAATAACCAATTGAAAAAACTTCTAAATAAATGAAAGTTATATTAATAATTTTCTACAAAATTTGATAAATTACATAATTATTTAGAGATAATAATAAAATAAACACAAAAAAATAATGGATAAATCATACTAATAACTGAATGATAAATATTCTATCTACAAAATCGTAAAAATAACATAAAATTTTTAGAGTTTGATAATGATAAATTGAACCTAGTTGTTGACGTGCTCAATCAAAATCAAGGGTAGTATACTGAACACTAAAATATTTGAGAATGTATTTTCCAAACAAAAACCATGATAACATTACCAATTAAAAAATAAAATACTTTTTATACTATATCCATATAGGGTTTGGTTGAACTAAATTTTATTTCTGGATCATGAAAAAAAGGATATAAGATTAAAGATAAATGACCATGATATGATAATTTAAATAATAAAAAATCAACTAAAGTTATCATCAATGATCATCGGGTCACAGTCAGTATCATCATAGGTAAACAACAAAAGGGTGTCAATTAAGATTAATTGATGGATTCATGATGGGTTTATTTTTTAAAAATAATTTTAATTTCATTTCTATATAAAATATACGATAAAATAGATAATTTTTTAATACAGTAATTCATGATACGTAATCGTAATTTTTAACACAAATATTACCATAACATTTTTCAGTAAAAACATTAAAATATATTTTTTAAAAAATTAACAATAGTTTTATACATAACATATGATTATAATGATATATAATACTTATTAATATCACTTTTAAAAAAAACATGATGTGAAAAGTACACCACATTATTTTTTGCGTAAGATTCATAGAATCTGATGTTATACTTTTAATGTTGAATTACTATTTCAAAAAAATGTATGTGAGAGTAATAAAGTATCTTATAATTTTTATCAGTTGATAAATTGATCGGATATTGAATATGTTCATAAATATGTTCTCGTAGATATTAATGATGATGATTTTTATATCTTTCAATATAACATATGTCATAGTTGTATTGGAATCATCTATTATTCAGATGTAGTAAAATTTTATTACGAGATATTAAATGTATAATTTTCTTGATCATGTCAATATAGTAATTATAGATTCTGAATCAATATATCTTGATTATTCTCATATAGAATCATATACAGAAAGAGTATATATATTATAATGGGAATATTTTGATGAATTCATTTATATTTGATAACCTTTAATTGTGTCAATCAAAATGTTTGAATGTAATGAATGTGTAAATTAACAATTTAGAAACAATAAAAAAACAATTATATGTGGATAACTTCAATGAAAAAAATATGTTTTTTTACTGTAACATGAATTTGATATTTTATGGGTTTTAATTGGACAATTTTTTTCATTTAATAGTATCTAATTTCAAAAAAACTAAAAGTATTTATATTGGAAAATTATCTATTGGGGTATAATATTTTTAGAGGATGGGTTGAAAGAAATAAAATCATATGGAAATATGTGTAATGGAATATAAAAAATGTTTTTACTGAAGGTAAGAGGAATACCATTATCAAAAGAGGATTCTTTTACATAGTATGAAGATGAAATAGATTTAGAAGATTGAGTAATGTTGATTCCTAGATGAACAAAATGTGGATGTATAATATATATTATGTATAAATTGTCCTATTTTTTGAATGTTACTAGGGTTGAATATTACCATAAATGATATAAATCATAATTTTTAAGACATCATGTTGTTTTCATCAATGAACTCAATGTTGAATATTTAATTAATAGTAATTATATGTATTTAATATACAATGAATTTATCGAGGACATGATGATATTTGATACTATGACTTGTAGATGATTGGAGGAACTCAGGGTCCAATAAATTTTGAGTAACTCAAGATATTGGGAAGAGAACAGAATAAGGGAAAAGGTCAAAATATTATAGAATATATTCATTCAATAATTTTTATAGAAATATCAATTTTATTAAATAAATGCAGAATATGAATATAGATATTTTAAAAAACTTTTTCCTATGAAAACATGATAGTATGGAAGATCAGTTCATTTAATGGTTTCAATGAAGAATTACATGATTTTATAATGTATCAGTGAGTGGTTTTCAGTTTAAATAAGACCATATGTTATCTAATAACAAATTAATGTTGAAATATGAAAAAGAATCTTATGTAGATGTACTGTAATATGAATAATGATCACAAAATATACTATAGATGATAGATATCAAGGCCGCGACCACTATACTATATAGGATAAAATATTTATAATAGTAGGAGTTTGATAGATGGACCATGTTTCAATTAAATTCCCATCTTATAAATATTATGCTTCGAAAAAAGTAATGAGTTATGGTATTATGATATTTTGATGGAATAAAGGAAGAAAATTTTTATTTTTAAAACATGGTTATGTTTTGATGGAGTAATAAAGAATTTATCCTACACAATTATTTTTTATAATCCCAATTATCTAATTAGAGGTTAAAAAATTAACATATTTTTTGATCTTTCTTTATTTTAGGACATAACATATTTCATTATGTTTCCTAATATTCATGGTAACCATGCCTTTGTTTGACCCCTTATACATTAATGTGTAAAAACCCATGTTGGTTTTTAACCATTCTATTGGTGTATTTTTTTTAAATTATTGAAAATTAAAATCATATAAATATGTAAAAGGGTGAAATACTACAAAGTGATAAATGTTTTATTAAACCATATTTGGTAAAATTGGACTACAAAAATTCACATTGCTCTCTATGTGACTGAAAAAAACCTTTTTTTACCTTCCAATATATTTTAGAAACTATTACTCTTTGATATTAAAATATATTATTTTTTTCTATGAAAATTAATCATTACTAATACAATATTATGGAATTTAGATTAACCTTAAGAATACATGCTATATTAATTGTAATATCTTCCATTTTTTGTATTTTTTTATGCGCATTCTGAAGACAACATCTTGGTCATTCATAATGAAATTTACATGTTAAAATAGCACATATGTGAAAAAGCCAATAGAATTCCTTATGTTACTTCATGAGGACCATGATAGGAATTATGATTAAATATCTTGAATCATTAATACAAATCCCAATAAAAATAATGGCAATCATTCATCCCTTGATCCAATATGTAAGATGGAATGAAAAATCATCCTTGGGAATATAAGATGGATGGTGGTTCATTGAACCATAAATCAATGATATACCCTCTTTTGAACCCCTTTTAAATAATTAAACAATTTTGAAGAGTTGTATAAAATTATATTAAATGTTCCAAAATAGATTACTAGCATTTCACATAGTGTTGAATTTTATCAAAATGATTCCCTTTCAAAACATATAAATTTTTATCCATAATAATCATTCATATTTAAATTACCTGTTAAAAACCAATATATGAATAATACATTTAAGATAATTATTATGTATTTCTATTACCAAAAATGAGTTGAACATAAAAATCAATGGACTAAATATATTAATCTAAAAAATAGCTACTTAAATTCAAATTCCATTTCGAATGTATGCATTAAAGGATTTTTGTAATTTGATATACAATAAAATTTATTTCAAATTATCACCTACACTAAAACCACAAGAATTGAAAAATAATACATATTCATATATCACAAGTAAGGTAGTTTATATTATAATTATGATTCATATAATAAAATATATCAGTGAACACTCTTTCTATATAAAGAAATAAATATAGTGTACAAATGATGCAAGACAACACACCTCATTCCATTAACAAGAATAAGGTAAAATAATGATTCATTCTATGATAAATCAATTTTAAAAAATTTACTAATTATTTCAAACAATTAAAAGATTGTGAATTTAGATTCATTAATTATTAATGAAATAATTTGTTGAATTATCTGAGATATGTACAATGTATCCTGGTTCAAATACATGATGATTTTACAAAATTACAATATTTAATGAAAACCTATAGATCATTTAAATAAATAATCATTTCCACCATCTATATATCATTCATGGTTTTCTCTTATGAAATTATATTTCTACTGAATTTTACCTAACATATCCATAAATTAAAATATTAATTTTTCATTATAAAATTTTTTCTCATGAAGGGCGCCTATTATGAAAAAGAAATAATTTGTTTGATCATCCTGATATTTTCACGTAATGTGGTTTTCATCTAAAAATACTACAATGATGGTGTATAATTGGGGATATGAGGTATTTTATAAATACCCTAAAAATTAATGGTGAATTGGTAATTCAAAAACAAATCATTGAAGACATGGAATGAAAATATGGACTCTAAAACCCATGAAGTAAATATATTAACATGTTAATCAATAAATGTGATACCCTTCATATTGATCGATTTTAGAAAACAAATTTTGTTATAGATATCAAATAGATCATCCCTTGTAAGATCCTAGCCTTTTCTAAAGTCATCCCTCATGCATTTTATGGTACTTTTGTTGTTATTAAGTACCTTTGGTTTGGGGTATGGCCACAGGTGTGTTGGGGTGATGATTTTATGTAACATGGGAATACAAGGTTATGCGCATGGTTTTTAAATGGTTTTCCTAACTTTGATCCATCTATTCATGTATAATGTGGAAGATCACACGGTTAACAAATGGTTTGGCCAAACAATGTGGCCTCACAGGTGAAACTATATTCACGGAGCAGTTTAACCCGAAATTTGGTATTAAAATGACATGAACCCCCAAAAAATCTCTAGTTCATCCAATAATTGTGCTTTTAAATTTCTAGGTGATCTAAAATCCTTCAGAAGGGATTCCATGGTAATTAAAACATTGTTCTACGAGATTGGAATCACAAATAGAAGATTCTCTCTCTTCCTACTAAGTGGATATTATTCTGATGTTTCTCCCGTTAATTCCATTATATTTCCTTCATGTTTTCATGGAATATCTCCACTGTTTTCTTGGTTCTAAACCTATGGGTTGAGATATAGATATATTATATTGGATATAGATATAGATTTTCATCATCTTGATTCAATTGATTTAAATTTTGGTTCAGGGATTTATATCTGAATCTTGATTGACAATGTTGTGCCTCTCGAATTTTGGTGATTTATGATTGGATAAATTCCATCAATAAATTAATTTAGGTAGTCTAAATTGACCTCCAATAGTCATTATTTATTATATGTGAATGTGGTTTTATGAAATGCTAACTTTTCTTGATAATGTAATTCCTAAATTGGAGAAATTAACAATGTGGATATGACTTGTGTTTGGCCATTGTGATTAATTGATAATTAAATTAAGGAACAAATGAAGGCAGGTTTCTCAAATAGATATTTTGGAGATTTTATATGGGTTGCGATATTGTAATTGATATATTGAATTAGTTTTGAGAGGATAATTAATTTGTTGGAATTAATTATTTAATGTTGTTTGGCTGTTTAAGATAATTAATTATGACAATTAAGTATGTTTCGTGATGATGACCAATGATAAATAATTGTTATAATTAATTACATGCCAAGATGTGGATCAATGATAAATAATTGTGTGAATTAATTATTTTCCTTGATAGTAATAAATGATAATTAATTGTGAGAATTATTTATGAAAAGTGAGATTTGGTATGGATAATTAATTTTGAAGAATTAATTATGGAAAGAGATGTGTGTTGATTGATTAATTAATTGATGAATTAATTAATGTGTAATGTTCTTAGTTAATTGTTCAATTAATTAATGACCTTTGAAATATTTAACTATGCATTAAATTAGTTGTGTAATTATGTGGTTAATTCTTGTGAATTAATGAATGATTAAATCGTTGAGTATTTTTTTCTACCCATGGCATTCTATACTGATTAGATGTTTGGAAATGGACATGGATTTCCTCCCCAATAGTTATCCATACATGAGATTATGTTGGTTCTTGGAACGATGACCTACACCGAATGAGATATATAATGATTTTCATGGAGACCTACAGATAAAAAGATATTGGGTTTTAGGAATTATGACATACACTAAATCCTTAATAATAATGAATTATGATTCAAATGGGAAATATTAACTGAAATAGGGCATAATGTGACGATTTAAAGATTAAATGACAAAGTCATAACTATTTAATTATTCATTGTATTTATTTCTTCATGGAATAAAACATATTATATTTAGACTTGACTCATTTTAGACACCATTTGTAGTGGCCTACTGAGTTGTACTCACATCCTACTCGGGCCTCTTGATTAGCACATGATCAAACATTGTTGTTGATTGACAGGATAAGGGCAATGCCCCGGGATAGGTTTCAGTTTGGGATTGAATCATGAGAGAGGAAACCATATGTGGTTCAGGATCCACTTGGGAGTCGTCTTTTCATTAATCTTATTATTAGTGTGGGTACTTGAAACCCACATTGGCATAACATGTTTTACCTTTTAGTTGAGTATTGTATATTTTATGTTTGGGTTATCATATGACATGGATTTTTTCTAGTTATTTATACACTTCCTCACATGGTTATTGTTTTTTTCTTACATTGGGGTTCTATTTTGATAAAAGAAGGTATAGTCTCTCCATGACTAACATACCAGACCCTTGATACTTGTCCATATCCACAAGCGTTTGGGTGGGAAAAATTTAGGGATTGTGGCTAACTGGCATGAGGCCCCATTTTGTGGCCCCTAGGTTGAGACGTCCCAAAGTAGAATTATAGGATGATATATTTTATTTCTTAATCCATTTTATTAAAATTTTGGTAATGGTATATAAGATACTAGAAACTATTGAGGGTTTGTAATGAGCTCATTCATGGGAGTTTCAATCCCACGTACATTGGAAAATCCAAGTACTCAGGTTGGGATTGTTGTTCATTGTGATAGTTGGATATTATTTGACATTGGGCGATGAACATGAGTTGTGATGTGATATTAGTCTTAAATATTGATTAATTTTGATTCGTGGCATAAAGAGGACCCATAATTGAGTTTTCATGAGTCATTATAGAATCTTAGTGTTGTTGTGACATACATCATTCTATACACACACATAAAATGGGTTATATGTAAATTGTTGATATTTAACTATTTATCCTTATTGATAGATTAAAATAATGAGGAAAAATGAGTATAAATGGATGTCTAATGAGAACCATGATTGATGAAATTCGTCTGATTAATTAATTAATTGTATAATTATTTAATTTGAGATGGTGTGAATAATTAATGGTTGAATTAATTAATGATAATTTGGTACCTTTATTAAACAATACATTGGAGTAAGATGGTTACAGGTATTGATAGGGCCATAATGTAGACCATGTGGTGAGAAAAGGGGAGAAATGACATGTTTAAACTAGTTGTGTTCATTTTTACTCTTATGTAAACGTTATGAGATTGTGTTATGAGACATAATATATGGGTTGGTATTTTAAGAGATATGCCACCATGATAGTTTTTGAGAAGATACCGAGGGGTATGACTCAAAAAAAACATCCAGACAAGGAAAATTAGGAACCATGGTCTAATAAATGGAGTAAGGGGTACATTTACAAGGGAAATTTGATAGTTTCATGCAATTCATAAAGAGAGACAGAAGGCAGGTTTAGAAAAGAATATCTTAGTTGGTAAGGTAGTTTAAGGGGAAACACCTTCCTTCTTTTACTAGATGGTGGACCTAACAGAGATGAATTTTGGATTGAATCCCTAGAGACTACACATAAACACTTGGAGACTCTGACTGAAACGAGAGTCAAGATGGATTCTTATATTCTATGGGGTTCAGTGATGTTCTGGTTAGACATTTAGGTACGATCTTGGTAGATTAAAGATATGTTATGGAAGGACACTCTGGAGATATTCTTGGAGCACTTCTGTCTAGAATTATTGATACACGATTAGGACATAGTGATTATGAATCTATCCCAAGTGAGATTTTCCATTATTGTATACACAAGAAATTTCACATATTGTCATTGTTTTTCTCATGATTTGGTGGAAGATAAAGCTTCTTCAGAAAAATTATTTAGCATGGAATTTGGGGTAAAATTAAGTCTTAGTTGAATATCATTAGGCGGAAAAAATTCTCATAACTGGTTAATTAGGATCACATTTCAGAGGGGGTCTTGAAGGAGGCTTCCAAGATTGGACATATAGCTGTTAGTGGATGATCTAAGATTTTTCCATCGAGGAGAAGGAATCATTGTTATGAAAATATTAGTTAGGATAGTAGAAAACATGGTGGACAGTCAGTAAGAATGGTGGAACCAGATCTTACTCAAGTACTTTTCCACCAATGTGGTATATAGGGTCATTACATTACACATAGTTCTAGATCACCAGGGGAGTTCCAGATTGGTTGCAATAAGGGACACCTAAAAAGGTATGTAGGAAGCAGTATCATGATCGTATTGATGGAGTAGCTTCTTATAGTGAGAGTTTAAAAAGGGGTATATCTACAACATATAAGTCTGGTAGATGAACTTCTACTAGTAGTGGAAGTAGAGGTCATGGAAGTGTTTCTTTTTTGTATGAGTGTATGTTTTAGTAGAGTGGTGGAACTCAAGAGAGTCAAAAAGGAAAAATAGGGAAGAGGGGAAGGATAATTACTTATAATAAAGCTTACACTTTTGGAGAGAAAGACTATTCTATCGACAGTGAGAGGTACAGTTCTATTTGTTTCTAATTTATCTATTTTCTTGATCAATAATGGGGCCTCTCATTCCTTTATATTTCCAAATATTGTTAATGGCATGATCCTGGAGTTGGAGTTTGTAAGCGGAGTGATGAATATCAAGACTCCATTGGGAACACTGTCAATAGATAATTGTTTATTCATGGAATGTTCGATATAGATCAAAGAGTTTCATGTTCTTTGGGATATTTATGTCCTTGATATAATGCTATTCAACAATATTATTTGTATGGACTTGAAAGTCACATAACGATCCCACATAGATTGTTAATGTAGTAGAGTTACATTTGTCTCTCTTATGAGTGACTAATGTGTTCATCGTTGAGAAATGGGATATCCACGCAGGTAGAGATGGTCTAGTACTTATAAACTGGGAGAGATGACATCCCAAATTGAATCAATTTTTTAGGATTATGGGAGATATAGTCAACAAGTTATTGAACCAATAATAAAACTATTTGAGGCTGTATTTTCTAAAGAATCTTCTGGTATGCCACCTGAGATAGATGTAGAATTCCCTATTGAGTTCATGTTAGGGGCTAAGACGGTGTCTATTCCACATTACAGAATGGCACAAACTATGATTCAAGAGCTCAAAATGTTTTTTGGTGATTTGGAGGATATACAGTTTATCCATCCATGTATGTCTCCTTAGAGATCACATATTTTGTTTGAAAAGAAGAATGATAGGAGTTCACCTTTGGGTGTCGATTACCAGATGTTGAATAAAATGACCATGAAGAATCAATATCCTCTAACGTGTATTGATGATCTGTTTGACCATCTAAAGTGGTTTGGTGTGTTATCAAATATCGATCTAATATCAAGGAGAAATGAGTTTAGAGTTAGGATCTCTGCTATACCATGAAAAGCTTTCAGAAGAAGGTATTGGCTTTATGAGTCTATTGTAATGCTGTTTGGGTTGAAAAATTATCTAGATGTTTTTATAGCCCTAAGGAACATGATATATCATTCATACATAGATCAGTTTTTGGAGGTGTTAGTGGATGACATCTTTGTGTACTATATGACTCATGATGATCATGCCCAATATCATGGAATCATTATACGTACACTGTGATAAAATAATCTAAACGCATTGCTATCTAAATGTATTTTTTGGATTAACCGGTTACACATTTTTGGGAACATCATCTTGGAAGAAGGACTGGAAGTGGACCCTTAAAAAGTGGTGGTTATTATTTCTTGGGACCATCCCAAGAATGTTTTGGATATCTATAGATATTTGGGATTTGCTGGTTATTACAGGAGGTTCATCTAGGATATTTGCTGATTTGCAGAACTGCATGTAGGTTCGACAAAGAAATGGATAATATTGATTGAACACAAGCATGGAGGAATTATTTCTAGGAGTTCATGAAGTGATTGATATCGACACCAATATTGATCTTACCTGAGTCAGAAGAGGATTACATGGTGTATTTTGACTCTTCATGGATCAAACACGGAGTAGTGCTGATTCAAAGGAATTGAGTTGTTTCTTATCAGTCATAGAAGATGAGGCCACATGAACGGAATTACCAAACACATGACATTGAGTGGGTATAATTTGTTTTTTTCTCTATTGTGTTGGTGGATTTATTTTTTGGGGGAACGTTTATATTTTTTACGAATCAAAAAATAATGAAGTATATCTTTTAACAGCATGACTTGAATCTTTGGAAATAAAGATTTGTAAAATATATGCAGTCCTTCGATTTTGAACTGGAATATTCACCCAAGAAGGGATATGGGGTGGCTAACGCATTGGTCATGAAAAATCTGAATCAATTGTTACATGAGTCGAGTATAGGGAGGAAAATGATGACCTTTATGAAAGAAATGCATGAGGTAGTTCCGGAGAGTCGGGTGAGGATAAATATGGTTTCTATAGTAGTAGACTCTACACTCTTGAGACAGATCAATTACAATAAGTATGAGGATCTAGAATTTTTAGACATAATGGAATGCCTTGAATGTGGGAAAACCTCTTCATCCTGGATAATATATGTGGATGAGATCATCTATGTGTAAAATCGAGTTGTTGTGCCTCTGAGTATGTAAGAAGAACCCATACGAGAATTTCATGCTTCAAGGTGGTAAATACATCTTGGAGTGAAAATAAATAGTACCATGACGTATGATGACATTTCTGCTGTAAAAAAATGAAAAAAGGGATAAATGGGGTTTTTACATGATGTTTCACATATCAGCAGGTGAAGGAAGAGGATCAACAACCTGGAGGCCAATTGTGTCTGTTACCTAATCCAAAAGTAAAGTGGGATGATGTTAATATGTATTTTGATATAGGACGTCCCAATACTCTTAGGAATACTGATGTTATTTCAGTCGTTTTGGATCAACTATGGAGGTTAACACATTTGTTTCCTATCATGAAATATATATAGTAGAATAATTGGGTGAACTATTTGTACATGAGATAGTACGTTTGCATGGGATTCCAAACACTATTCTTCCAAATCGCCATTCACACTGTACGACGTGCTTATGGAAGGACTTATAGAAGGTTCTTGGTACACATATATCATTAAGTACATCATTTCTCCCGTAGATTGATGGGAAGCCAGATCATACCACACGGGAGATTAGGTATATCTCATGAGCATGTTTGATTCACTTTGGTGGTTCTTGGTTGAGACACATGGATTTAGTGGAGTACACCTATAAAAACTGTTATTAGAAAACTATATAGATGGACCCTTATGATGAACTTTATGGTATACCTTGTAGATCACCTCGTTTTTCATTAGAGGTTGGGGAGTTAGAGTTATTGGGACTGAGTCTTGTTTTGGATCCATTTGAGTAGATATAATTGATTCTGAAACATATGGCTAGGACTCGATGTAGGTCGAAGTCATATGATAGTAAAAGAAGATGAACCATCATGTTTATAGAGTGTTATCTTGTATTCCATTGAGTGTCACCAATATATGGTCACCAAATGATATGTAGGAAGGGTAAATTAGTGCCCAACATCATACGATTATTTGAAGTGCTAGTGATAATTGGGTCGATGGTATACTGATTATCACTTACATGGATATTCAGTGATATAAATGTTGTTTTACATGTATTAAAACTATATTGGTATCACCCTGACCCTTCTTAGTTTATTTTTATAAAAAAGGATTACATCAAGATAAATGCATTTTTTAGGATCATCTGATATGTGTGATGGGTAACAGGGATAATGTGTTATGAGGAAGGACTGTTATGTGAGTTCATTTGTTAAGGAATCATGGAAGTGTTTAGGATGAAACATGGGAATAGGAATCAGATATAAGGGTTCAATGGACCAATAATTTGGCTCAGAATCATATAGATGTTTGGGAGTGAAGCTAGAGAACAAGTTGTTATACAGTTGGGAGATTGTAAGAACCTGGCCTTTTCAGGAGTCATCTCAGGTGCCTATTCATGTAAATTTGTTGTTATTATGTACATTTTGGTTAGGGTATGATGGAAGCTGTGTTTGGGTTAAATTTTTAAGGAACATGGGAAGATAGAGGATTTGAATGGTTTGCACATGGTTTGGCCATCCCGTGCAGATAGTGGTGGTCAACATGGTTGGAACATGATTTTCCTAACCTTTTACCATCAAGTCGTGTAGGAAGTGGATGGATGAACAGTTGGTGTACGATTTGGCCAACCCGTTCGACCTCCTTTTTGAATCCATGGTTGTGGTTAAGATTCATCTGAAATTAGATTTTAAAACCACCTTAACACCTGACACCTCTCATGTTTGACCTATACGTCGGCTTGACAATTTCTGGGTGATATTAGAGGTTTTCAGATTGATTCCAAGGAGATTTTAAAACCATTCATCAAGATTCAAAGCAATGATTGATGATCCTATTTCTTTCTAATAATAGGACTTCATCTAGATGTTACTCCAATTCCATCCTATATCTATCCTACATCATTCCATGGAATATATCCATTGTTTAATTAGATCTAAACCTATGGGATGTGATATAGATCTAGGGTTGTTGGCCTACATCTATATTTTTATAATCTTGATGTCTTCGATCATAATTTTGGTTTAGGGATTTATATCTGATTCTTGATCTATAACGTTGTGCCCCTCATGTTTTGGGGATTTTTGATGGGCTAACATCTGTCAATAAATAGAGGTAGGTGGTCTAAATAGATTTACCATAGTCATGATTTATGATATGTGAAGGCGAGATTCTGATTTTTTAGAGTCCGTTGATGATGTAATTCATAAATTGGAGTAATTAGTACTGTGGATCTGACATGTGATTTTCCGTGGTGATTAATTGATAATTAAATCACAAAACAAAATGGGGGGTTTCCAAAATAGATATTTTGGAAATTTGTTATGGGTTGAGATAATGTATTTGAGATATTGAATTAGTTGTGTTTTGATAACTGATTTGGGGGAATTAATTATGAAATTATTTTTTTCTATGTATGATAACTAACTGTGAGGATTAATTATGTTCCATGATGTTGGACAAAGATAATTAATTCTGATAATTAATTATGTGTTGTCATGTTGACCATAGAAAATTAATTGCGGAAATTAATAATTTTCCATGATGTTGATCAGAGATAATTAATTGTTATAATTAACTTTGAAAATTTGATATTTGATATGGATTATTAACTATGAAGAATTAATTATAGAAATAGAAGAGTATTGATTGATTAGTTGATTGAGTAATTAATTAATGGGTCATGTTGTTAGTTAATTGTTGAGTAAAGTAATGGACTTTTAAAAGTTAAACACATCATTGGATTATTAATGTAATGACGTGGGTAATTATTGAGAATTAATGAATGAATAATTGGATCTGATTTGGTGGTTGTAGGAATGTTATTCTAGACTGCTTAGAAGTTTGGACTTGGACATGGCATTCCTACACATTTGTTACCCAAGTTTGAGATTATGGGGTTATAGGAATTATGACCTACATCGAATGAAATATAGAGTGATTAGCATGGAGAACTATAATTAATGCAATTTGGGGTGCTATAAATGATGACCTACACCAATTGATTAATAACAATTGATGATGATTCAAATGGAAATCTTGAAAAGAAACTGGTCTTAATATGATGATTTAAAAATTAAATGAATATGTGATAACTATTTATTTTTTTCATTTTGTTTATTTATTCATGTAACTTCATGAACAATATTTTTACTGAACTCATTATAGATATCGTTGGTAGTGGCCTACTAAAATGTACTAGCACCCTATTTAGGCCGCCTAATTTGCTCCCGAACATACGTTGCTGTTGTAGGATAGGATAAGGGAAAGGCCCTAGGATAAGTTGTAGTTTGGGATTGGATCGTGGAAGAGAGAACCAAATTTTGTTTAGAACCCTCTTGGCGGTCGTTGTGTCTTTATGCTTAGTTTCATTATTGAAACATGACACTTTCATTGTCGTTGAATGTTTTACCTTTCATTTTTTTACTGTATTTTTCATTATTGGGTATTCATTTGACAAGTATTTTTTGGTAATTTATACTCTTATGCTCTTGGTTATTATTATTTTCTTTCGTTGGTGTTTTATTTTGATAAAAGAGGTTATAGTTTCCCCAATAATGACTTTCCATATCCTAACAGTTCGTCAACACCATTTGGCATATGAAGAGGCGTGGTTGAGTGAATGTGGCCAACCGACTCGGGGCACCATTCCATGGATCCCTGGATGGGACTTCACATCCCATACAGTAATTCATAACAATTATTAATCCTGACCTAGTTTAATTTATAATATTCATAAAAAATTAGATATTATATACTATTTATAGAGAACAAATAAAAATGCTACAAGGATAATTGGTTAATATAGAAAAAAATTAAAAATACACTCGCCAAATGAATTTTATAGTCTATCATCAAATTTAAACCAAGTCGGTAATCAGTAATTTATTGTGTTTGAGTAGCAAGATGAATATAAATTTTATATTAAACATCATAAAGAAGAGATAGTCTTGAAAAATTTTCAGGAATCATATAATGGTTATGATATATAGTAAATTATTAAAAACATCCAAGCAATTATTTAAATTACATTGATGATATGTGTCATAATTTTTGTAGTTATTTCTCAGACAATCCAATGATATTTACATTCGTGGATAGATTAAATAATTCGCTTTTCACAAAATTATATTGAGTACCATCAATATTTCATAGAGACAGTATCCATTTACTAATTCTGTTGCATTCATATTATATTTTTTGTATTCCATTCTGAGATTAAAATCTGTGGATTCAATACAATGATCATGAAATAAAAAATAATATTATTTGAAGACATAATAAAAAACAATACATTCCATTATTTATATTAAATATACATTAGAAAATATAGGTATTCAAAATTATAATAGAATAAAATAAATCCTTTTTTATATCCAAAAAATAATGTTATTTATATACCATCCAAATAATTATAATAAAATACTCTTTAATCTCTACTGATAATATCCTAGACCTGGAAATTTTGAATTGGATGAAACTAATAGACCACCTCATAGAGTTCACTGAATGATTCCAATTTTTTTACCATCATTTGAACTCATTTATTCCCTTAAAATATCCATAGTCACAAAAAATGTGACCACTAACATCCTTTATCAGATTTTCTAATGAATACCAACAAAGTTTTTTAATTATAAAGGAAACTAATCAATATTAGTGAATAATTATCATGAAAAAATGTTTAAAAAGTAAATCAAGACATTAAATAAAATATATATGTTAACATATGTTATTTATAGACTATAAATTATATGAAACAATGATTATATCTTGTTTTTATCACAGTTAGCCATTAACAATAGTAATGGTATTCTAATCATGGTCTACAAAATCATTAATTCTTTGAGAGTTATTTATAGTGATTAATAGAATCCTACTCCATCCTAGATATATAAAGGTATTAGATAAGGGGGATTCACTAATAGAATGTAGGGGATTACATTATGAATATTTCCCCCAATGGAATATTTATTCGTGTTTATGACTACACAATACGATCTTTTTTGATGCTATTTCTCGATCATTATATTACATCTATTCGTAAAAATACATTTCAATCCAAATTTATTTAATCATTCTAATTTTTTTACATTATTAATAAATAACATATATACATGTAAAGAATATTCCTTGTATATGAGGAAAAAAATAAATCTAAATTATATATTTAAATAGATGATGTAAACCAATAGATTATTTGCTTATTAATATTATACTTGTAGTCATTAATAAGAATATTTGAAAAATACTAATTATTTAATTTCAATTTTTTTATATAATCAATTAGTAGTATATTATAGTAAAATACAAATTTTATTGGCGTGAATGTCTTTTGGATATAATGATACCCTATGTGTTTCTATATGCTGATGTTAGGCATGATATATCAGACTCAAAGACATTGGGAAGAACCTAATTAATATTTATAAATATATTATAGGATAAACTAGGTAATTCACTCATCCATCATAATTAATCATCCTATGAATTTTTATGGGTTACTTATTATATCCTTATACTCAAATAATTTAAAATATATGACGTCTGATAATAAAGGGACCTAAATATGGGCTATTAAACCGTATTGGGAAGACCAAAACATTGATACCATAATGAATCCTATATCTTATCATTATAAAACCTTAGGGTAACCTTATGATTGAAAAATGATATATTAATCATGAGGGGTTTTTTAGGTTTTTTTGTGAGAGATATTTACAATCCATAAAAATGAAAATTTACTTTACCGAATAATCACTTATATTTGGAATAACCCACAATTGAAATTAGTAGTGTAATTAAAAACATCCCATATGATTTAATTTAGTGAGTGTAATCCAATAATAAATCATGGATGTGAGAAAAACATATGATAGTATCAAACCATAGTCTATTATAAGAGCAAAAAATTAAAAATAATTATAATTAGAAAAAAAATAGATAAAAATGCCAATATGAGAATTTTTTCCAAATGTAAATATGATGAACTGAAATAGATAAACACTTGAAAAAGAACATGACATAAAATCTTGATAAAAAAATTCGATATACCCATCAAAATCCCAAATATTGACCATGCTAACTCTATAATAATCTTGCCACATTCTAGCATGAATGGATTAATTAGATATCTATGGATTATTTCAATTATGATCAATACACATCCCATATAGACACATATATTTCATGAACATAAAAATTAAAAACATGACATCATAACCATAAACTAACAAACATCTTCATAATTAAAAATTTCTATAAATTATATATAGATAAAAAATAAATATAAATAGAAATAATCAACATTTCATGAAATAAATTTTTAGTCTAAATATGATCAATTTTAAGAATCTATAATCATAGTGAGGATTAATATCTTTTATACCCACAATAGAAATTTCATATGATTATTGATGAAATAGTATAGTGATAAAATATTAATTAGTATACTCACACATATCAGCATTTATAAATTTCTAATATATGATGATTTTCATTGACTGAGTATTGAATTTATGAAATGTCCCACGAAAATGGAATATAATGTAATTACTGGTGAAAAAATGTTTCCTATAATCGGATTAAAAATTAAGTATTATAATTATATATGTCATCTCGTTTTTATTTATACCATGATAACATTAAAAAAATTTAATTGTTTCTACATCTGATTAACTTAAAATTTTTAAAATGAAATCTTTATGTTGGGTACATCTCTCCATGATTTTTGTGATAACCATTATTCGTTTGGCATTAAATTGACATAAATCCTTGGTGATTAAGTCTTGCCTTATTATGGAGGGCCTTTTTGCGGAAATGATTTAATTTTTTGGTATTTATGTTTATTTTAATTATGAGAGTCTTTGTATAATCATGTTAAATTGGTTTATGAGGGTTTAATGCGAGATTATAATGATTTAGATGGGGTTGAGAAAATTTTTATATGTATTTATGAAAAAATATTTGATGGAAAATTACACATCATGTTTGTGATTCAGGATGTGTAATTGCTTCCATACATAGGTCATGATCTGGTTCTTGATGTGATGTTGTCACACTTCATAAACCTAATTTGAATCATTTAAATGTCCATTGAGATGAATATTATGTCGATGAGACATGGTTTCCACCATAACTAACAGATTTAGAAATAGACATCTTCAATGGATTACATGTTTAGTATTTTTATAAGGTGTAATTTTTATGTGGAATGTGTGCATGATATAATATAATTCATCATTCCATTCCTACTATATCGACCAAAGGACAATTTCATGGAAATATTTTATTCCCTTTCTCCATTATAATAATTTGAATTACATATTTTATTCCTTTTCATATTAATACATTAGGTTTTCATATAATCTATTTTTCACCATTCTATTGTTGGAATAATTGTATTGTAGTTATATATGGATTAATCATGAGGTTATCTGATATTTTTTATTTGATCTCCAACAACTTCATTTCCATTTTCTTTACCCATTTATGGTGATTATAAATTGAAAGATAAATTTTGGGCTTCTATAACCTATCACTATGGTATATTAAATTTTTATGTATGTGAAGTATTTATATTACTTCAATCTGACATTAACATTAATTAATTGAGGTATATATCAGAATATTCCTTGTATCCAATTGGCTCTAGCTGTTTGAGACCTTTCTTATTTCAACCATTGGGTTAGGGAGCACATGTATATATATATATATGAATTTTTTAATTTTCTAACGTGGTTTTATCATTAGATGAGACTATGGTTATTTATATATTTAAATTCACCATATATATGAAATTTATTTTTTAAATAGCTAGAATGTTAATGTTTTAGGACCATCCAGATAAATGAAAGGGGTAACTAAATGAGAAATTGTAATTTTTAGAATTAACCAATGTGGCCTAGGATGCGGCATCCCTAATATTATGATTTTATGTGATAAGGTTATATAATTCTTATATTGAGAGGATTATGACCAATCATGTGTTGTAATTATTATATTAAGTGTTATATGAAAAGTCCCTTGTTATTATTATTATATTGAGTGGGATCTTCAATACCCCATAATGTAATGATTATTTTGAGAAGTATCTTCATATTACCATGGTGAAATTATTATATTGACCAGGATATGTACAATACCATTTTAAAATAAATTCATTTAGTGTTCTCTACCTTATCCCAATATGAAATTATTATGTATCAGGCATGGACTATTGTTTTTTATTCTTACATGGAAATATATTTATTGGTTGTCATGGTTGTGCTACATAATTAATGATACTCTAGCATGGTGAAAAAGAAGGTTGGTTTTTAAGTTTTATTAATTGAATTATTAATACACCTACTTATTGATTATTGAATACACTTATTATCAAATACGTTATGTTGAGACATTGTGGTGCCATCCTACTGAATTTTACTCAAAAAATATTCAGGCAAGCATTTTGTACCAAAATGGATCACATGGATAAATTTTTAGATAATATTATGGGACCATATTACTAATTTATTTCATGATCAATGGGATGGAGTTTGGGTTTGATAAATAAATGGGCTTCACTAAATGAGTAAGTTGAGATTAATTTTTTTATTAATTCCTTAATTTTTTTTCATTCAGATGTATTTGTACATATCATTAAATGAATCCTTATAATTTTTTAATTGGTTCCTCAATTTAATTCCCAGTTTTTTATATAATGTTTACATGATGTCATTACTATGAAATTTATTATTATTTGATAATTTCAATGTAATGTTACTATGAACTAGTTGGTACAATCAGCCCAATATATTCATCACAACTTTGAAACAAGTTTGATGAATTTGGTGTAAAATGAGACAAATATGAGGTCCAATAACAAATCAAAATCATCCACAAGAGAAAGTTATGGATTAAGTTAATTTATAATTGGTTATTAGAGAAGACTATTTTATTTTCCATCGTATTACTATCTGGGAATGATAAAAATGAGACTATGAGACGTTATGACATGGTAATGAACTTGTGTGTGGGAGTATCAAAGCCATGTATCAGACATGTTTGAGTTTCCATGGATGTTTTTTTTCATGATGATCACTTTTTATAATTAATGTTATTTCAGCTTAGTTGAATCACATATTATGGGATGTTATTATTCAATTATGATATTTTTTATTTGTATTTCAAATCTTGGCATCATATGGAACAACATGAGTACATATGCATCAGGATATGAACATATGGATATATTGAAATAAATTTATCATGATACGGAAACAATTATTTAATGGGTTATATACTTTTCATTATAAATAATGATGTGATATAATTCAATATTAAATAAAATAAATAAAATTAATTGATATTTCATTCTACAACACATATAATCCTTGTTTACAGATACCTGAAGTAGTGGTTCTTTTTATAACAGATGTTGAAGTTGAAAATGTTTTTTTATATATAGTTTTGTTGTGTATTTTAGTATCATGTAGATAAAATTCTTCTTATTAAACATTTAATTGATTGTATGGATAGTGGAAATTGACATGCTCATAATGCCAATTAGTTGGATATTATTATAACCCATGAGGCTTAGATTGATGTCCATATTCGCGAAAAAATATTGAGGTTCATGCTAATCAGGGAATGGGATACTATTCACAACACACCTTAGATTTCTAATATAATTAGAGAGATCCAGTTTCCACATCCTCTTATATTCAATAAGGAGGGAGTCCCATAGGTGGATTAGTTATGGATTGATCTATTCAAAATGATCCACACAAATATTAAGACACCCACTGGCATAAGGTTTATTCATACATCAAATATTATCTATAGACATTCCAATAATTAATGTGATATTTCAGAGTAGTTTGGGAAGCTAGAGAATTTATCATTTATATACTTCAATAAAATATCATGATTCACTTGTATTCATAAAAAATGTGAGATGAGAAGTCACATGAGTTTAGGCATCTCACATAGGAGGCCATGACTATGATGGACTACACTGAATGTTTTATTGACCTGTAGTACTTTGTGTAATATTTATCTACTATGTTTAACTCAAAAGTAATGAATTATTATTGTAATCCTCACTATGATATTTGGTCATGGGTGAAATTTTTTCATATTAGTAGTTTCTGAAATATTATGATTAATGAACTCATCATGGAAGGGAATCTTTGACATGCCCCTAAAAGTGGCCAAAATATTTCATCACGGAGAACTATGAGAACTTATACTAATAGAATGAATAATTTATATGATAGTAGTGTCCAAGGAAATAATGGATTCAGATATAAGGGAAGAGGGATGCCATATAGGGACCATGTTCTATTGTAGTTTTTTAGTGAGGAATGATGGGACATAAGTGTCCCCTGTGCCTATATGCCACATGAGACAGTCATGGTAGGCAACAGATAGGACACAATAAATGATTTATTTAGGGGAATACGTTATTTGAGTAGTGGTAGGTGACCACGAAAATTACCAGTTTACGAGGAGGAATTAACTACTCCTTAGTAGATAGGTAATAGAATTTCCATAATATGTTTAGTTCATGGAATGAGACATGGTACCCTAGTGATAAACTGGTGGTTTCCCAAAGAGGTAACAACATACGGGAGTCACAATAGAGCACATGTTAGAGTGTCTAGTTAACAACATGTTATATAGACTAATCCATCAATTGTGGATACATGACTATATATTTTCAGATGTACACTTCTTGTATCATTTACCAATACTTGTTTTTTACAATAGAATCATATTTCCTTTTTATATTTTCTTTTTAAACATGAATTGTATTAGAAGTTGAAATCATTGATGGTGTTTTGACTATTGGTAGTCCATTTCTATTGTAGTTTGAGGATATATAACCTTCCAAGACATGTTATATATATTCATGGTAACCATTTCATCTATGAACCATTTTTTATGGAATTTATAGGTTTCAATTTGATTCATGGAATAGATTATATACCTATATACTATGATCATATTGATTTTTATAGGATTATATTTATCATTCAAAATCCAGATATTGGAAGATATTTTTAACAAGGTGAATGGGATCTTGTGGCTAGTTCTGTAGTAGCAATTTAGTGATGATTGGATTTTCTCATTGATCTGATATCATTCCTTTATCAGGATGATGTTGTAATGCCGCAAAATTTATTTCATCTAGTATTAGATAATTTTAATGATTTAATCTCATAATGTTATTTGTATTACCTCATAAGAGTGAGATAAAATAATGAATGTTTTGGTGTCAAGGTATAGGATTGATTCCATCCCTCCATATATAATTAAATTAAGATAGCATCATGAGTTGAATGATTAATTGGATGACTTGGAATCCAAAGGATTCATAAGAAGTAGTATACCTCTATATGGTTCCATAAATTTTTTTTCACTAAGATGTATGATAGTAATTTGAATTTATATGTTCATAATTGTATATTATTATATATTTTGTTCAGGAACTTGTCTCCCCTTATTTATAATAATTCTATCATCGACTAGTGGTGAGATGAATAAATGTTATTTATGTTTCACATTATATCATGGTTACACAATTTCAGGGTGAGACTGTCAATGATACCTCCAACTACATTTCGGATACGTTATGGATTGTATGAGTTAGTAGTAGTGCTAATTTGATGAAAAAACATACCAGTGGGCTCATGGCTTTGATAAATCATGTCATTCAAGCCTTTCTATACTAGTTTTTGTGGTTTTTATCTATAAAAACAGTGTGTTCTAACATTTTTTAAAATACCATTCCATACATATTGATTTCATTTATATTAAATTGGGAGATTATTATTATTACAACACATTAACCAAATATAGACTGTCAATTTATATAGTTCAATTCATGTGACATTCAATGTCATATTTATGAGTGTTTTTATAACATGAGATGGATGAGGTTGATTTATATTGTGAATGACTAAATAATTACTTTTATATTTGTTTATTTAGAGGTTTTTTGGGTTATTTTATTCATTTTTTCGAAGACATGTCATACCTATAAAGATCATTGTCTGGGATAACCAAGAAATGTGAGGATATTTTTTGGTCAAATTTTTGAAAGGGTGATTTTAAAGAGATGAATGAAAATATTACCTGAACACCTATCCTAAAAATAAATATTCTAATAAATGTGTATAAAATGTTATATGATTTATACAGTATTACACTCGACATAGTTAGGATACATGAGGATATAAGGGTTCCTTATGCCTCTAGACCACTATGAACACATTAGAAGAATAAGCTTACTCAGGATTTGGAGTTATATACACTAGTAAATTCCCTGAGATTATTGTGACTCTATCTTATGTGAGATGGTATTTTTGTATACATGGAATAAATGAACCTCATATAATCGTTCCCCAAGGATTCCTAGTCCATTTGATGAGGAGGTGGGTCAAGTACATGGAGTCTTTTTCCATCATGTTGTCTTACAGATTGGAAAAGGGAAATGATAATTCAATTGATTTGAGCTAAAAGACATATATAGAATACTTGGTGAATTTTTTGGTGAGTGGATTTTGATTGAACACTTTTGAAACATGAATCAAGATATTAAAGGGTATCTAGACAATGTAGCTCTAACATCTATATATTTTATACCTATGTTTATTGATGGTATCAAGAAAGAGTAGTTATCATATTTGGACGGACTAGTCAGAGAGAATATAAATATGGAGGGGAGTCACTAGTTGGATGGCCTGTTTTTAGATAAAATAATATTCTTTTCAATGTGTGAATATGTGTTCATATGGGCTTGAATTATGATATTATGATAGAGTTTCATGATTCAATATGGGATGTACATCCTTGTTTGACAAGTATGTATCATGATATTCAATGATACTTCTAGTGGTTATATATGAATATGTAGGTAGTGATATTTTTGCATATGTTTTCATCCTTTCTGTAGGTGATGGAAATGAATCCAAGCTTAATTTTTATTTTCATACATAACCCATTACTCTGTGTAAACATGATGATGTCACAATTTATTTTGTGACAAAATTAAAAAGAAACCCCATATAAATGATGCTTCATGGGGGATCATGGATTTAATGATGAAGATATCACACTTCATTCCATTCAATGAGACCATCATTGTATATGATATGGGTTGCCTAATAAAATTGACATTTTATTTTCATTTTGTTCTACTGAGTATCATTTTAGAAAAGATCTTTTTTCCATTCATGGTTCTAGAAAGGTCTTTAGAATGATTTTTGATTGTAATTTATTTTTATATCATCATATCATCCATTGATAGATTGGTAAGATTAGTGGACTATTCATGTATTATAGTATATTTTATGAGCCTCTATTTTGTGTTTTAGTTGTTCATGGGAGTATCATATGGAACTCAGGGAGTTTTTTCATTATTAACAGTTCTGAGGAATTGGTCAATATTGAACCTCTCAATGAATTTTATGGTAGGTATTGGACTTATACTATCATTTTGTAAAGGGAATGTGGGCCATGGTTTGTTGGACCTAATATTATATATGATATGTCTAAGAAGTATTATTTGATAATGAGGTTGTTTTTAATAGTGTAGAGAAGGATTAAATAAAACATAGGACATTAGAGATGAACTCTTGGGTTTGAGGTTGGTGATCATGTTATCTTTTAGGGGTAAAATTAGTTGGAAAAAATAATATCAACAAATATGGAATGATAGAAAGTAGGTTAATTGGGATATTTGAGATAATGGATTAGGTCTGTTGAGTTGTATTTTGATTACCCCTTTCATAGTGCTATTGTGCCATGATTGACATGTTTCAGTTGTCACACATTCAGCGATATTATCCTAATCCATATCAAATTGTAGATTTCAAGAAAATAAATATTCACTATAATGTATCCTTTAAAAATAATACAATTTATATTGTGGACCATATATAGAAATATACGCAGTGTTAGACTATACATCTAGTTCAAGTGTAGTGTCACCATGGGCATATTTAGAAGAAGACATGGGAGAGGGTGTGTGGTATGTGAGAATAGTGGATGTATTTTTTTGAGACCCCTTAGGGATTATAAAAGAGGGTTTTGGGTTATATGTTATATTATTGGGAGGTTTTATGTCCCCATATTTTTTGGGTATGACCCTCTTTGAATTTTGTCTTAAATTTATTTGGATTAGTTTTTCCTAACTTGAAAAAATTAACCATGAGTCATATTCATTGATGTAGAAACTTTTTATGGAAAATTATAATAATTTCATAGGATTTATATTTATTTTAATTTAAGGATTATGGGTATGAATATTTTAAAATGTCATATGAGGGTTTCTAGTTAGTTTGGAAGGATTCACAGGTGGTTTAGCACTTTCAAAGAATCTAGTCTAAATACATATCACTCGAAAATTGAATGCCTTGTATATATTCCATGACATGTAACTGTCGCTTGTCTTAAGTCATGTAGTGTTTCATTTCATGAAGTAGTGACACATCGTAAACCTAACTGACATTATTTCAAATTTGATCAAGATAAATATTAACCCGAGGTGACAGGTATTTGGAAAAAATATAAAATGACAAAATACTTGATGTGAATGAATTACATAATCTATATTTATCGAAATAAGTTTTTTTAAGTGGGGAACACACACTATTTATTTCATTTATTAATTTCATCCCTCCACCCAAAACCCTAAGATGATTCCCATGAAATTTCAGAGTTTCCTCCTCCATTCTAGATTTCATGATATCATATCATATCCAGTGTCAAATTTTATTTTTTTCTTCTCCCCATTTGTTATTTATCCCTATTTGAAAAGAGGAATCATTTGAATGAAGTTTGATATGGTTTAACATTGATGTGTTTTCGTCCACGATTTCTATATTGATCTATATCATCTTCATTTCTATTGGGCTTACCTATATTTTTTATGAAAAATTATTTAGATAATGGTAGGGGGTCTAAAATATAACACAGTGGACTACTAGATCTTCATGTTTGTGTATTATTAATACTGATTCAACATAACAAGTGAATTTATGAACTAAACAATCAATTGGATTATTCATTAGAAAACTATACATCAAGTTTATAGAAAAAAGGATTATGGATATCCTTTGGTAATTAAGCCATAATATATATATATATAATATTAAATTGATTATTTTTAATTTTTGTTTAGAATGAAATTATATTTAATAATTTTTGAAATAAATATTCACCATGGAAATTAAATTTTTTATATAAATGGATGGAATGGAAATGAATTAATACCCTCGTGAGAAATTAATGTGGTAAATTAATGATAAATGTAAATTTCTAGAATTAATCATTGTGTGATATGATGTGACAACCTAGATATGATTACTTGTTTTTTTATTGTTCTATAATTTTCATATTGATTGAGCTCTTCGCATTACCAAACAGTAACGATTATATTTAGTATGAACTTCTCAATACCATGAAATATTTATTATTTCTTATGGAATTAGCCATGTGCCATGCAATAATGCTTATATTTAGGGGGATATACCAAGTCCCATGATGAAATTATTATATAATGGGCTCTACTAAGAATATATTTGATATGGATATATTCTTTTCAGTTGTTGTGGTTTTGATACATACTCATTGATAATCATTCCTGGTTTTCATGTTTGTTAATTTTTATATTGTATTAACTTATTATTTAATATACTAGTTTTTTTATATTTTATACGCATATTTTTAGGATATCTAGTTTTATAAATTGTGGTGTTGACCTATTAATTTTTAATCACAACATGTTCACTCTTCCAAATGGAACATGAGCATATGACACGGATGCATGTTTGTACAAGGGAAGGGGATCTCATTTGTTGATTTCTTTATTTATAGATGTGATGGAGATTAGTGATGGGAGTAACATGGGATTTGGGACTAGGAATGTTTAATATAATATTTTTATATTGGTTATTTTTTTATAATTACATTCTGATAGATTTCATCCATTAATTTTATAATTAATTAATATTTTTATTATTATCTCATTCTTTTACTTCCAAATATTTTTATTTTTTTATACTATTATGTTACACTAATATTTATTATATAAAATTGTTGTAAACAGAGACTTGGGGGGTATAATCTCCACACTATATTATCCACTTAGTCACTTTTAATTGGAAGCCTCTTGTGTATGGGGAGACAAGCATGACATCTTTTAACCAACCTAGTTTTTCCACTTGATAGACCACCAAATCAGGAGATGTTATAAAATATAACCAATTGAAAAAATTATAATGATATTTATTATATGATATCATTAAAATAATTGAGACTGAAATCATTCTAGAAAAAAATATTATAATTAGATAAATTTAACACTTTAAATAAAATAATATAGTAAGACCTAACATAGAATCATATATGTTATATTTGATTATAAAATATTTATTTGTCCTTTTATATTGAAATTATTTATTTATGTGGTGCTCAATGGAAAATCAAGGTATGTGAACATAATAAATACAAAACACATAAATAGAAAAAAATATAAATATGAAACAATAATATAAAATATTATTGTATTTGGAGAAATATAATAAAATATAATGCTTAGTCATATATAATCAATTTCTAGTTCAACTCTCAAGAGAATAAGTGGATGAAGTGTTTGTGATTCTAAAATAAATTCAAAAATTCCCTCTTAATCATATAAGAATTTAAAATTACACCATTGTAACAAATTCAGGACCCTTTATTATAAAAATATTATGGGTTTTCTAGATATATATAGAATATTAAAAATTTAGAAAAATAGAGTGGCATGTTTATGTTTATTTTTTAGAAAGAACCCACAATTTTTCTCGACTAAAATGAAACTAAATAGTTTTTCTATGATTAGATATTTTAAGGGTAATGTTGATGCATTTTAAAAAATATTTAGAATGATTTTATTGAAGATGGAGTTGATGGAGAGACGAATTATCTTTCCATGCTGAGAAGAGTCAGTAATCACATAATGTTCATGATCTAGAACATGGAGTATAGTTTTCCTTGGAGGTATGTTGAAGAAGAGAGTATATTTACCCCTATAGGATCTAGCATTTAAATTTTTTATAAATTATTTAAATGAAATATAAAAATGTGTTGGATATTTTTTTGAATAAAAATTTTAACCCCTTAATTAATAACACTTATTATATTCACACATGTTTTATGGTATCTATCAAATGAGTACTATATAGGTATTATAGAATATGTAGACACTAACAAGTTTCATTTTTTACCATATCATAGTAATTTATGCATGAGGTGATACAATAACACATTTTCTCACTTTTTTCTCTATCACACTAATTTTATTATAACAAAAACCCCTACAATAATTGAATTTTATCAAAAATGGGATTAAATATCTAAAATAATAAGGGACAAAATATCTAATTGTAATTTTTCAATATGATACTATATTAGATTATGTGTAATGTATATTTTATTTAAATAAAACATGAAGTCGTGTTTTTATTGTTTTTTATAATTATGTCTGTAGATTTAAAATTATTGAAATAGTGCAATGATTATATAAAAGTTCTGCATGAATATAATATTAAATTTTATTAACATGTTATTTAAAAGAATATATATATAGAATTATAAATAGATTATTTTTTTTATAGAATAATATTAATTTTATTGAATGTACTAAAAATTTCACTAATAATTCCAAAATATATATTTAACAATGGATGCGTAGATAATGGTAGGAAAAATTCAAAAAAAAGAATATTTTATGGATAAATATGTTGTATATATTTTGAAACATTTATTTTTAAAATACATAAGGGCTTGTGGGTTTATGTAATGGTATTATATGGTTGTCATAGTTTATTACTAGTTTTACATGAATTTAAATTTATTTATATATTATTAGGTAAATTTAACAAGAAAAATTCAATTTTCTCATAGTAATTGATAATGAATAATTTGTTCCCTCTTTATATGTGGAAGTGATTTATAATTAATATTTTATATTAATATTTCATCATGATTTTTTATTTATTATAACAAAAGAACTTTATTTTGAAATCAATATTATATGATTAGAAAAATGATTCCATATATCATAGTTGAAGTAGATAAGATTAATATTTTTCTTCCACTAATGATTTTCTAACCTTCAGAAATATATTTTCCACTCATCTATTTTTTGAATTATGCTATACTAATTAACCAATAAACCTTACCTATTATATAATGGGAATATTCTTCCTAAACCTCATTTTTAATATAATATTTTCATATATTCATAGAAACTATTTAAAATTGATCTTATAAAAATAAAGATTATTTATTTATTTTTTCATTCAAATGAATTGATTATTCTTTTTTGTTTTTCCCACATATATTTATGTCATTTAGGTATTATTTAGTTGTGTTAATTTTTTAGCATAAATAACATTATAAAATTGATTTATTGACTTATTTATTTTTTTATAGGAGAAGGAGAAGTATATTTTTGTTTGATTATTTATTCATTTAATTTCATTCAAGATAATGAAAAATTAATCCAATATTTTAAATTATTAAACAATATGTTTGTGGAAATAGATACAATGGAAGAATTTGGGGAATAGAAATGATGTTTTTCTATATTGAGATCATTTTATATATATCTCTTATTTTAAAATAAAAAACTAAATTTAATAACTAAATCCTCAGGGATTTGATTATCTTTTATTATAGTATTAATCAAGAACATAAACTATTTTTCCTCTTTGGAAATATTGAATTTTAGGGTGGTTATTATCTTCCATTATACTATGATATACAATTAAAAAACCTCAATAGGAATTGCATTGATGAAGTCTTCTTAAAACTGAGTGATATTTAAATTTTATATACCTACATGAAAATATAATAGATTAATGTCATGTAATTTCTAAAAATAAATTTCAGTCATTGTCATCATAATATAATATCATGTCTACATATTGAGAATCCCTGAAATATGGATATGTTTTTAAATTGTCTTATATTTCATTATTGGAGAAAAATATTACATATATTTTTAACATAATGAATAGAACGTCAACATTAAAAATAATTTTATGATACTAATATAGTCGGCTATCGTATGTTTACTCCCATAGTATAAGATAATTTCTATTTTTTCATCATGAAATTTCATACAATCAAATAAATGGATAAAAAGAGATTCTATATTTTTTTGAATGGAACTATAAATATGTTTAATAGATACTCTTTGTGAAGGATATTTCCATTTACATACTAGTGTGATAATCTCCCTATTATGGAATGTGTTGGATTTTTTTGAGAAGAAAATATTTATCTATACCTATTATATATATATATATATATTGTAGAATAAAAAATTTAATGTTAAAATAATTTTTTTAGTTACTCTGAATATTGGTATAATGAATGTCTGGATGAATTTTATTAGAGAAAAAATTCCCTAAAAAACTTTAGGCAGATCCAAAAATAATGAAAACAAAATCTCTAGAAAATGTTTTAAGGGATTCATTTTATTTAGAATTAACAAAATCATGAAATCCAGAAATCTTTTCTAAAAATGACCATTTCAAACCACAATTATTGATCAGGTAATATTAGAATGTTATATCATAAATGATTTTAAATTTTGTTTTTTATGGGATATATTTTATAACCAATTGTTCTTTAATATATTTTAATTAATTTTTTGTAATTTTTTTTATTTAGGGTTTTATTAATATTGATAATATATTATAGTGATATGTTAATTCAAATTTATCATCTGAAGACTCTATAATATTTTTCTTTTATAATAAATTATATCTTGAAGATAACATTCAATGCACACATCACCTGGTTTAATCTAAACAATATTTAGTCTTGTTTATCACACATAATTAAATTTTAATACACATGGATAAATTATTTATATATTTATATATTTTATATCTTATCAAATTATTTTTTATTCATCCAATATATTTTTTAGAAATAAGATAATATCAAATCCTATTTTATTTTTAAAACACGTATTTTTCTAATCGAATTTTTCCTCTATTTACTAGCATACCATAATAAATACTAAATTTTTGAACTTTTATAAATTATATTAAAATAAATATTATTTTTTAAAAGATTAATTTAAAATTTATCTTAGGGTTAATGTTTTTTATTTTTCTATGACGTTTTATTTTTTGGGGAATAATTATAACACTACATTTTAATTGAAAACATTATTTTTGTATAAATTAATAATTAAGTAAAATAATATTTAAAATTTGTTTTTAATTTTAATTAGGTACCATGTATCTTTATTAATAAAATATAGATCATTGAGATCAATTTAACATTGAAGATGGATATATTATAATTTCAAAAATTAAAATATTTATACTTTAAAAACCAATATTCTCATCTATTCGTTCAAAATAATTTCTTCATATTTTATGATAGTTTGCTAATTAGAATTTAAAAAAGAAAATTAATTATTTTTAATCACCATAATATATAATTTAATTTAATTTAAACATAATTTTTTTAAAAAAATATCACCGGATTGAATTAAATATAATTATAGGGAATGTGTTAAAAATGAGTTTACATAGTTGGTAAACATTAATCCTAACTAGACCAACATCATAAAAAAATTTCAAAAACAAATGGATGGGAATATTTAAACCATATTTCCTCTTATATTTTATTTGGTTATTTATTTGAGGAAGATTATTTATGGGAGACCATTCAAGAGTGTTCAAATTATTATATTTACAGTAATTCCATCATCCTCCACTGTAAAAGGCGACTCACCCAACACACTTCTTCACTTCTCCCAATTCATTTTTCTCTTCAAAAACATACAAAAATGTATCAGCAAAATATCTAATCTTATCCTAGAAACATATATTTTTCAATGAAATAAAAAAGAATCATGTTTTGGTATATACCAAAAGGAGTAACCTAAGAAAGATTTAACATTCTTCTGAAAGAACAAATGTTTTTTTATTCATTAATACTTAAAATTATTTTCATATAATAATTATATAATAATCATAGATTCTTAAAAATGATAATATTTTTTATGTTATGAATACTACATAAACTGATACACAATTACATCAAATGGGATACACAATCATCGTTCTTCTTTAGGGATTTCTAATTCCTCACGAACCAATAATATTTGTTCTTCCATTACCACAATTAAAGGATGGTAATATTGATGAATTGAATGTTTATATATGAAAAATATCTAACTAAAAATAACATCATTATTATGTAATTATAATAGAATACATACCTTCCTGATTTACATTTTATAGAAATATGATAACATCACTTAAGGACGTGTAGTCTACCACCTCCTCAAAGCAATGTGATTTGATCACATTTTTAGGGAATATATTATTTATGGGTTTGATAAAAAATGTGATATTTAAGACACATAAAATATACTAAAATTATAATATACATATATATTATTTAATGTTCATTGTTTTGTTTAGTAAAAACGTGGAAGTAGTGTTCCAGAAAATATAAGTTCAACCGTCTCTATAAACAGTGCATTTCATCGCCTATAACAAAATTTTAAGGATTTATCAGAATATATATATGTTAAATATAAATGATATTTAAATAATGAATTACGTTATTTATATGATGAAATCATGAACAATGTTAGAGGAAAGAAATCAAAATCAAAATCTTACACAAAACATGAATCATTTAACAACATAATGTTTTATAATAATAAATGATTATTAACAAATGGTGAATAATATATTTAAATAAGATCATATACGATACTAAAAATATAAATATGGATTTGTTATGTTTTAATAATATTATTTGAACCACAATAATTATGTGGTTCATATACTACACCATTATAATTTTATATCATGATTTAATCTTAATTAATTTTATTTTATAATTAAATTTTTATTATATCATCCAAGGTTTTGATTATAAAATTACTAAGTGGTAAAAGTTATGTTGGAATATCACATTCTATTATTATTATTAATATTATATGGAAACATTCACATTTTTTTAATAATTCTTCATTTGAAATTTAATTTTATTTAATTTAAATATTATTATGTAATGTATATGATTAGTTGATAATCTATATACCATTGTTACATAATTTCTAAATTTAAATTTTATATTATTTTTTAGGAAAAATATTTTAATTTATATCATTTACTCAATAAAAATATTTGATAATGAACATTGTTTTTTAATTAAATGAAGTCATTAATATATGAGGATTGATTTGGACTTGCAGTAGACCTATTGGGGACCATTTAATGTGATCCCATCGATACTTCAGAATCATGATGAGATTAAAAAATTTCCCAAATCTGATGGATTTTCCCTAATTTTTATTAAATTTTGTGGATGATAGATTTTAATGGAAATGGTATCTTGTTCATGGGAAACATGATGTATAATAATTAAAATACATTTTATAAATTTCATTATTATTATTCATGATATTTTTTAATTTACATGTTCTATGGATTCATTATCTTTCATATTTTAGTGGTTTAACGACATATGTGTTTTGTTCGTTACCTTACTATATTCATTAATCCTCATCGATTTATTTAAATGGATTTTAAGATTAGTCATTTTTTCAATATGGATTATACATTACAAGTCCTGATATATTATGAAATAATTACCCTTACTAATAATTTTGGTTCACCCTTATTTGGAATTCTATTACTATGTTATGGAGAAGAAATTATTTATTAATAATTGTAGGATGATGTTCATTAAATTTTACAATGAATAATGTTTTATTATATATTTACCAATGTAAAAAGTGTATCATGTATGAAATATAGTTATAAATAATAACTAAATAGATCGATCCTTGTGAATTTTACTCAATGAAATCATTCCAATGTAATAAAGTATGGCACTATCTCTAGGGGTCATGGATCAGGGTGTCATAGTTGTTAACAATGAATGTTTCATTAAAACCATTGATATACGATTTTTTATTCCATGATTATGGATAATAACCATATTAATACCAATTAAGATATGTATATAAGGACATCTGAATGAGGCCAATGATATTATTATATTTTCAGTAATGCATAAGTTTTATTATAAGTGTCATATCATATTTGTTATTATACATTATGATTCATAATTTAAGGATATAATCAGGTTTATGAAATTGTTTAGAAATGGATAATAGATGGATGAATGGTATCAACAATCATGAAAAATTATAGAGATTAAAATTCTAAGTAAACCAACATATTTTATTGGAATGGATAAAATAATGGCTATATTAGGGCGGCATAATCATGTTATAAAAAACAAAAATTCCCAAATGGAGTCACCTATTCTACAGTGAGATTCTACTATGTTGTTCTCTTTATGGAAATTATTACCCAAACATATAGTTGGTATACTAGTCTAAATATATCTAAGGAATTACCAATATCTCTAAATAATATATTCATGGCATTAGAATATGGAAAAAATGAAATGATTACATTATCATTGTATATTTGAAATATAAATGTTGGTCAATTTTTGACATTGATCTAGAATACATTAGAGGAAGAACAAATATAACACGTGGAATTGAAAAATTTTATGTATACATTATTCGATAAATAATTCCCTTGTTATAAAAACATTTTATATGAAGCTAATGATCCTTAGATTAGTGAAAATATAAGAATAAATAGTTGAATATTGTGAAGCTACATCTGCATGTTTGGTCAGTTAGTTTTTAAATCACATATGTAACACGAAGGGCAAAATTTACAAATTGTTTTATGGTCTTCATTCAAATCACTGAAGGGTGATGAATTTTTACGATTTCTAATAATATGAATAATTTTTTTGAAGTTCCATAAATATTTAAAATTATCTATCTCAATCATACATATTCAATAGAAACCAAGTGAAAAATATGTGTTATGAAAACCAAAAAACTGTAATGTGTCCAAGAATGAAAATGGGATTATGAAATTATGAGGTACTGAGAACTATTGAAAATAAACATTTGAAATTATTGATAGGATTTGGATTTTTTATATGCGTGAAGAAAGGGTTCATCATGTCATGAAATGTAAGGGGTGAAGGAAAACATTGAAATTAGATGTTTCACCAATATGGAAATGTGGAACTACATAAAACAATTCCTCTAGTAAAAACAATATATCACAAAAGAACCAAAGGGGGGATGGAAAATATTATTCAATCACTATAGTTGAGGATGATGTTATGAATTTGGTGGTGGTAAGTACAATAATACAATATTTAAATTTACCCAATTCTATATTTAATTTTGTATCATCATACTCTATTTTATCTACCCATTTTCTATTAAAATCATATATTCATCTTTTTGATTTTATAAGGGTGTTATTATTAAAACCACATTATAGAAGACTCATTACACCAAATATGTGTTAGTACATCGCATTTCTGTCACATAAATGAAATTTATTTTCTTACCATGTTATCATATAAATTATTTACACTGATATAATCTTTTTTATGGATTGGATGTAAAAATAAGATACCAAAATTTAAAACTAGATTAATTAAATTATGACATTTGAGGAAGATTTAGAATTCAATATCTTTAGTGTAGAAACATTATATTATTATTATTATCATTATCCACCCCTAATGGCCCTACTGAATGAAATTCTTATAGAATAAGAGAATACAACATTTATTGGAGAAGAATGCAATCAAAAAATTTAAGATGTATATATTTTAATTTAATACAATGAAATTTTTCCAAAGAAATTACTTCATCATAAACTTAGAAGTGATGTTTATTTTTACATTAATTTAGTACATAATGCATGACCAATATAAAATTATTTCTATTGAATGGCCATAGTGGAATTTGTGGTGTTTAAGAAACCACTAAATGATATGGGTGATA
The DNA here is from genome assembly GCA_963277665.1 of Viscum album. Taxonomy (NCBI): domain Eukaryota; kingdom Viridiplantae; phylum Streptophyta; class Magnoliopsida; order Santalales; family Viscaceae; genus Viscum; species Viscum album. The sequence goes on along the minus strand of OY728157.1, from coordinate 1,749,920,798 downwards.
ATGGATTTATTTTACCAATTGTTTCACCATCAGGATCATATTTATACTTAATTGAGATAAAAAAGATGTATTATTGAGGTTGTTAATAGATTATAAAAAAATAAATGGTATTATGATAATGATAATGTATCATCTACATCTCATTTATTAAATAATTTATCAACTACACTATTCCTTGTAATTTTTATGGATTTATTTTCTATATGGGTTTTCTAAATTGGGAGTAAAGGGGGAAGAATTTAGAAAAACAAACATTATAAATATGAATGAAGATTAAAATTTTACAATTATTCTATTTGTATTTACTAATTAGTCATCTATTTTGAGGGATACTTGGAATAGAGAAATGGAGAATTATCATAATGATTTTTTTTGTTTTAATAATTGAACATATTTGTTCACATTATAAAATATATGATGAATATGATAAACATGGGTGGATAATAGAATATACTCTTAGAAGGAGTGACATATGTGGCCATTTTAATATGTGTGATTTATGGATTTATGAGTTTTCTTTTCTTGCCCATATTGTCTCAAAAATGGACTCTCATTTGATCCTACAAAGACAGAGGAAGTAAATAAATGGTATACCACAAAAAACGTAACTGATATATGTTGTTTCATAGTGTTTTTCGGTTACTAGTACTTATTCATTCAAAAAATCTCATGATTGGATAACCTATTAAATATGTTTTTAATGATTATATTTTTTTCTAGAAAAAGTAATGTGAAGAATGCTCTGATGAACAAAAGAGGATATTGGTCAATGATTCGATTTTGAATCTACCATCTAGAAGTGAATGTTTTGTGATATATAGCGATTGATCAATTAATGTACTTTGTTTTTTCCTAATGATAAATGATTATGTAATTTCATATAAATAATGTAAATTTAAAATTCAATAATATAATTTCCCACTAAATGTTCTCGAGTTGGATTTTATGACATTTTTTCATTATATGTATACATTAACTCTATGGTGATTGGTAGGGGATATGCATGAATCATAAATGATGAAATAAATAATTTAATAGAAATGTATCTATATGAGAAAAATATGATGTCTTGAGATACTCAAATATTGTGATTGATCAATACACTACCACAAAAGAGAAGAATATATTTTTAAATATTTATCGAGTATGAAGGATAATAGGTTTTAAATCCAAATTATAATTGATTAGGATCATCTGTTCTTGTATCTAGTAAATATAAATATGGGAATTTCAATGTAAGAGGAAAATAAATTATTTTTCAACATATTACAAAAAAACCATTCTAAGAGAGGATAAATAATTTTCAATATGATGATGAAAAAGTTTAGAAGAAAATATACTATACGAATTATTGGAAATTTACAAAAGTCATTTGTGAAGATAGTGTCATCAAATATTAATGGTGTTTATGTATTTAATATATTACCCAGAGGAAAATAGGATTATTGGACTATTCTCATACATCAAATTTCTCTATGCCCCATGGTAGCAGACAAATGTTAATGTAGTTGAAAAAATGTTTTTTATGGGGTACCATAAAGTGGGAAATTTCTAATTATGTTTCCATTTGTTTTGGTTTTTAAAAAGTTAAATCTAAGAGGGACCACCAAATAGGAGTAATGAAAAATATTCCATTTTTTGTAAAAATGAGAAAAAATTATTATTGGTATTATCATTGTATTACCAAAGAAACCTAGAATGAATGTTTGAATTTGGGTTATCGTGGATCAAATAACCAAATATACGCATTTTATCACTAGAGTAGTGGATTTTTTTTGGGTTTATCTACTCCAAATGATTTTCATTAATGATGTTATAAAACATCATGGTGAACATCTATCAACTTTTTCTGACCAAGATCCATGTTTTTCATCTAAACTGTTGAAGAATATTCAAAAATATCATGATATTGAAATTCATTTGAGAACATTATATTATCCCCAAAGTGATGGATTGATTGAATGAACAATTTAAACAATTTAACACATTTTGATATCAATTTCAATTGATATTCAAGGTATATTGGATTAGTACTTAGCATTGGTAGATTTTTCCTATAAAACAGTTTCCATTTAAGTATTACAATATCTTCAAATGAGTAATTATATGTGATGAGATTTCGTACTCCAACTTGTTGGGATGAATTAGGTGAGAGGAATCATATAGGCGCAAAACATATTGAATAGAATGAAATGGTAATGTCTATTTAGGATCACAATAAAGCATCTCAATTTAAGAAAAATTGGTAAATCATTAATTATAGAAATATTTTGGAATTCCAGCTGGAAGATCCTTTTTTCTTGAAATTATCCCCTAGAGGGTGTTTAATTGTTTAGAAAGAATTTTATATTGATTCATAGATACATAGGATAAATTGAAATTCATGTAAAATCTAGATTAGTTTCTTATAATATTTAATGCCTTTAAACTTGTCATAAGTACACAATGTGTTATATATATCTTTGATAAGAATGTACATGATATACCCAATGTGTGTAATCACGTCTGATGATAGAGATTTGAAACTAATTTTTCATAAGATAAAAAACCCACAAAAATTACTGATACTAGATATAATTTATTTAGTAATTAGACAACACACTTGGTAATGTTACATGAGAGAAGTAAAAAAATAGAGGAAAATCCTGGAAACCTAAGGATTATATGAAGGGGAACTACCCATGAATTTTCAGATGGAAATAACACTAAAATTTTGGGGATAATATTTTTATAGTAAGGAAAAATTTAGTAACCCAATACTCTACTGTTGTGAATTATGCTTGACATACACGGATATTAAAATTTTTTAGTTGAATATTTAGTACATTACAAAAATATTTTCTTGAAGACCATAATATATTTGAGTATTTAAAAACATGGAAACAAAATATTATATACTCTTTAATGATCATTTATATATCTCATAATTATACCCACAATTATTACTTATACCTAAAATCGTTCTTCATAACATATGAAGGAAACATAGAAATGGGTGAGCTAAAACTCTCAGTTAGGGTAATTATGGATTAATTTTAATAATAATTAAAATCAAAAGGGATTTAAAAAATATCATGAAAATATAATTTAATAACATTCATATAAAATTTCAATATTCATGTATCATTGAATATAGTATTGGAGTTCATAAGATATGAATAACATGGAAATAAAGAACATAAACCAAGAGATCACAAAATCTATATAAAACATTGAATTGTGGAAGACACATAAGCATGTATATTGGCTTCCATATTATTAATGGAAATTTTTTTAAGACCAACTTAGTCGAGGAAATGCATTACTGAACCAGGATTAAACCTCGTTCTGGCCCAATATTACTGAACTTAGTTCACCCCTCATTCCATCCATGTATTACTAAATGTAGTTCATTCCCCATTCTAACCATGTAATACTTGTCTGATTTAATTTAACATTCCACCCATGTATATCTCATGAGATATAAATCATTAACCAATACATTGGATGGGGATATAGGACCCACCCATCTCGTAATCCAATCATACATAAATTTGCCAAAAATTTATAAACAATCATATAAAAAATTAAAGGGAATGGGAATCATAAACATGTAATCATATCATAATTAGTGGGAAACATACAAGATTCACAATAATTTCATCAGAAGCATAACTTGATAATTATAATCAAATTTTATAAACATTTAACTACTAAAAGATAAATGGATTTCATTAACCTACAACCTGTAACAAAAAAAATCATGTTTCATGAAGACCATACAATTAACCATAACCCATTCATATATTGAATATTAATGGAATCATTACAACATTTCCAAGAATAGAATTATTAACCTGAAACTATGTCATTTTATATATAAAATAATTTTGAAGTATCTTCCAAAAATGTATCCTTAAGAGAATATACATTATTCACTGAAAGGTGATTTTTAATAAATAAGTCCATTTGGAAAAAATTTTGATAGAAAATTACATGAAAACATATAATTAAAATTTATAATCATTTTGAAATACATTACCCTTGAAAAAATATAAAATAAGCATCAAATAATTTTAAAACCCTTTAACATTGAAAAAAATTGATAACCTATATAGAAAGGTTAAAAATGTTTTAAAAAACATTTTACACAAAACAATATAAAAATATATTTGAAATATTTTGATATACATTCCCTTGATAATTAATCTAAAACATATAAATAATCCATTAAATCATTATCCAAACATTATTCCTTTACTATTTGTAAAATAAGTTTTGATGCATATTGAAAATTATTTCAATAAAAACATATTTAAAAATTATAAATGTATATTGGAAATATTTTGAAAACCATTACTTTCAAATAAAATTTTGAAAAAATATTATTAAAAATTATATTTTAAACAAGAAAATAAATCATCAATGTATTAATTATATACACATCCATACATGTAATATGAAGTATGAAACATTAATTTTTCGTGATAAAAAGTGTAGAAAAAAGCATCACTATGAAAGAAGAAAGAATAATACATTCTCAGCATTTCTCAATGGAAAAAATTGTAAACATTTATACTAATGGTAATAGAAGAATATTATAATATTCATGTAATCCCTTTTTGGAACACATTTTATTAAATGAAAACATATTTCTGACTGAATAGAAGGCAAAGTCGGGATTTCTTAAAAATAAATTTTTATCTATATTATGTAACAAAGAGAGGAAAAAATGGTACTCATATGTTAATAAATATTTAATAAGAATATTATAATAAATTTATTGTGATTTTATGAGATATTTATTATAATATTTCATGAGGGAAAAAATAAGTATAAAAATCTTGAAAATAGATATGATTGTCTCAATAAACTCCTCCAACATGGTAAATAGGTATTATAATATCCATGTAAGAAAATAAAGATTAATTAAGCAAAAAATATAATGAAAATCATTGAATTCATGATATAACATGAAAAATCGTAGTATATACATCTCGAAGATAATTTAGGCGAATAACAAATCTTGAGGCTCAATAAAGGCAAATGAGACAAAACAATTTCACTAATTTGGTACAATTTTAAATACATACCATATGAAAGAAAGATCCTAAAATGGACATGTGACTACCCATAAATTTAAGTATTTTATAAATAAAATAAAATCAAGGGATGTATATACACAAAAAATAAGGAATGAGTGGTGATCATATCATGTATCTCATAGAAATAAAAAGTGAGATAAAATCCACTTACAATGTGTCTTGAATCTAATCATACTCATTAAAAAACAATATCATAAATAAAAATTTATTATAAATATTATATAGAACTGTATTCATATAGGAAATAAATTATATGGTTTGATTATTACCTTATATTACCTATTTGTTAATAAATATTGTTAAGGTTTCACATAGGGTAATATTCGCATTGTTTTTTGTATGTGTTTTAATTTGATATATTTTTTTCCTTATAATTATATCATGATCCCAGAATGTAAAAATTCATATAAATATCATTAATATATAGTATATGTGTATTTTAATAGTCTATAACATATATATGAAGGAAGTGGAATACACTGTTCAGGGAGAGGGTATGTCTTACGTTTGCATGATCTCTATTTCAAATTAATTGTCATGTTGAGAAAAAGAAAGTAAAATACACATATGTATAAATATATATATCTATGTGTGTGTGTATATGTGTATCATTATTAATGTATATTTATTTTGTCATGTATATTACATATATTCTCCAAATCCATCCTCAATATATTTCATGTAGTTTGTAACGAATGACACCACTTTGAGGGGCGTTAGTATATATATCCTCAAACAAAATTATTATGTTGACACCAATGAAAGGTAAAAATATATTTTTTGTAAAAAAGAATAAATAATCTCAGAAAAATAATAAAAATAATATATAACATATATTAAAAATGTTATTATCATAATTTCTACCATGTGAGTCAGTAAGTAAAATTGGACAATCATAGTTTATTGTGGCGATAATTGATCGTACACATAAATAGTATGTTCTTACCCATTCGATAAATGTGTGTGTATTTGTAGGTAAAAAAAATTATAATGAAAACATCCTAGTATATTTTGAGTTCTTTGTTTGAGGTAAAATAATTAAATTATGAGAGTTAAGGGTTTAAAGGATGAAAATAAAAGGAAGGACTGGAGAGAAGATGTTTCCTATTAATCAGGTAACTCCTTTGGGTTTATGCCAAAAGAATTCTATTGATAGACTTCTCCAAAAGGTAATTCATATAATATTTATGGATGGTTATTGATAAGTATATTGGGATGACCCTGGGCAAACCTGTGTCGTTTTTTATGTTTTAGGATCTTGGTGAGGTGCTGCCCTTTTATAAGATTAGAAAAGGACTCACTTGGAATATTTGATAACAAGTTATGGGTACACATTTTCTTACCTAAAAAATGTATTAACAAACAATTACAAATAACGAATGGAAGTATTATGGACGAATTAAGGAGGAAATCTATTTTTGGAGAATATTCTAGGTCACATGGGCTCATATGATTAAGGATTAGTCCCTAATTATGCTTAATTCAACATTAATCACCTATATTAATTTTAATCTCATTTAATAATCATTTTGGTAAAAAAATCAACATGATCAAATAAGACACTAAATTAAATACTAATTAAAATGTTTTATGTCTTTTTTTTTCTAATTCAATTCACATAAATGTGAAAATTAAAATAAATGTTAATCCCATATACAGGATGAAATTACAGGGTTTCAAAGTAATTTTTTTTAAAAGATTATTATGTTTCTATATTATATTTCAAAGGGAAATTGATTCTAATGACATTAATTTTAGTAATATATTAATAATATATCTAATTTTCATTAAAATAAATATATAATTTAATTTAACATTGATAATCATTTAACAAAAAGTTTATTATTACCTTTAAAACTATATCTTCCACTATTCATTAGGAATATGTTTAAAAAAACATTATACCTACGAAAATATTGATGTTATAATTAAAAAAAATTATTTTATAATATTAATATTCAATATGTGTATAAATTAATTTTATTTTTAAAATCATAAATTTTGAGAAAACTATATTTTTAAACATAATAGAACTTTACAAAAAAATTATATCATTCATTACCGGTATTTATTATCTATATAAAATAATTGTAAAAAATATTTAAAAATTAGTAATTAATATTCATTTAAATATTTTTATTTTAGATTTTATAATTATCTCACATAAATAATCATAACAATTAAATGATATTTCATTAAAACATATGTCTTGTGTGTAATGTATGACATTTTGGTATAGTGTGTACCACAAGCCGAGAAAGTTCGTAGTGTAGTGCAACTTATGTTAGTTCCATGTGAATTTATAGTTTCAATTCCAATTTTAATATATATATATATATAACTATTTATAGTGTCCCTTGAAATGAAAAATATCAATAAGATAGATTAATTCAAAAAAATATAATTCACATAATCTTGGGGTGTTACATTCTACACCCCCATAACTTGAATTTCTAACTCGAAATTAATATGATTTTTCTAAGGTTTAATAATTTAAAGATTCATTCATAAAAACCCAAATCATAAGAATTAATTGTAAAACATCCCTTAAAATAGAAATTTTTGACAATAACGGTTTACCAAAGTATCATATAACTAGGTTTCCATATAGGATAATATTGTTTGGGAGTGGATATTTGACAAGGAGGAGAAGCATAAACATTTTTATGGAGTTATTGAGGTCATCAATAAAAAATAAAGTGAATTATAAATGAATCTTCTAGGGCCTAGATTGGATAAATCATTAGTGATTTATAAATCCATCAGTTTAATAAAATATTCTATAAGGTTTGGCGGTCTACACATCCTCATATAAAATAACCATATTATTACCAAATGGATGGTAAAAAAATATGTCTTGTAAAATAAATAACAAAACATATATAGAAAAATTATAATATATAACATATAAAAATTTAATTCCCATAAAAACATCAACTAGGAGTAGGGGAAAGGAAAATTAAACAATAATCGTTTAGTGAGACAGTAGTTCTCCATACATATAAACAATATGTTCATTACCCATTTGATGTAGGTTTGTGTAAGTGTAAGAAAAACCATTAGCATAAAAAATACTAATATATTTAGTATACTCTTATTCCTATATGATAATGTGATAAATATAGTTGAGGGGTGGAAGGAACAATAAAAGGGAGGACATGATAGAAGACATTACATCAAAATCAAGTAACCCCTATTCATTTATTCCAATGGTTTCCTTAGATTGTGTTATGCCCATGGGAAAAATTATAAGATAAAGGGATGTATTTGGGAAGAGTATTGAGAGTATAATTTTATAACCTACTAGTTTTAATAGGTGTGGGGTTGTGAGAGAGTTGGTATCATTTTCTAACGAATAAAAATGACTCACGTAGATTTTTTGTAATCAAGTTATTCGTACACATGTTCAAATATATGAAAAGTCATACCAATCCAAAATATATCATTAATTAAATTATAATGTCATAAATATGGATATAAATTGGGTTTTAGACATGTCTCTAGGTAATTTGGTATCTTAAGATAATGGTTTACTTCCCAATTAATATTAATTTGAATTTAATTGTTGTGATTAATTTTATTTAATTTTACGAATAATTTGGTACAAAAAAATAAATGTGATCTAATTAAAATGAACATATTATAATTGTTAAAAGTAGTTTTATTTTTTTATAAATTCAATTCATTGAGTAAAAAAATTATATTTTTATGTTAATCTTGTTAATGGGATGAAATAATGGGGTTTTAAAGTAGATATATGTTCAAGAGTATATGAAGTTCTTATATCCAATAGAAATGTTAAATTAATTATAATAAAATAAATTGTATTAATAGACTCATAATTTATTTAATGTGACCATAAAACATATTAATAAAAATATTTAACATTCATAACTATCTAAATACTCATATAAAAATGAAGTTTCATAAAAAAATTCTCAAATTCAGCATAAGCTATCATCGATATTCTAAATATAAAAATATTTTATTTATCAAATTTTATTTCTGAATGTGTCTAACATTATTTTTATTATTAAAATAATATCATTATGTAACATGATATTTTTAAACATAAATACATATTACCAAAAGTAATATATTTTATTACAAATGTGATTTATTTATATAAAACAATAATAAATAAAATATTAAAATTAATTATAAATATTCACATAAACATATTTAATGGTAAGGTCATAAAAATCCCATTTAGATAATTTTAATAATGAAACGATGTTTCATGGAAACCACTATGTTACGTGTAGCCTTTGATAAGTTAGTTTTCCATGTTGGGAAAGCCAAGAAGGTGTTACATGTAGCATAAACCAAGTCAATGACTTGTGAATGTAGTGTCTGACTTAGTGTGTGTGTGTCTGTATATATATAATTATTTATATTTTTATGTGAACATAAAATATGGAAAAAAACTATTAATTCAAAAAATGAATTTTATAATTTTGTGGTGTTACGTCTACAATAATTTCATTTTATAATAAATTTTATCATGAAGATATCTTGAAATGAACGCAACATCAGGTTTAAAACAAATATCATTTATTCATGTTTTTCACAATTAATTAAAATTTTAAACTTTTATAAGAAATAATTTAAAAAAAATTATATATCTAATAAGTTTTTTACATTCATCCAATATATTTTATACTCATAATATATGATTAATCTAAATGAATTTTCATAGCGTTAAACCATTAATAAAATTTTACAAAATGAACATGGAAGTAGTCCAAAAACAATTTTAATGGAAATATATCGACTATATACCAATTTGGATAGATATTTTCTTATTATAGGATTCACTGAATGTAAGGGAGACCTCCCAAATATGCATACATTTTAATATCTACAAGAATGCCTCTCCTCCTCCACTATAATATGGAACTCACCCCCAACCCCTCTTCTCATATTCTCTCCTCTCAATACCATTAGATCGGGAAAAAAATACCCAATTATATCTAATAAATCCCTCCCCTAACCCTATAATACTCAATTTTATAGGAAATAAAACCTAGAAAAAAATTTGGTACAAAATAAAAGAATTTACCCGTATAAGATGTAGTTTTCTTCAACAAACACGTTTATTGTATTTATTTCAATATTCCCTTAATTTTTCATATATTCATTTTATAATTACCTATTTATCATAAATTTAGACATTTTTTTTATTCTGGGTACGACCAATACACACACTAACTTCTGTCCAATGGGATACACAATCATCGTTCAAGTGTATGATAGATTGTAACCTCGTGAACTAAAGTCATTATTTCAGCCATTACAACCTTTTATAGATTTCAAGAATGATGTAATTATATATATATGAACTATTTAATATTTATAATTTATTTAGGATTATTTAATTAATATATAAGGAATACCTCCATGAATTTCATTTCATGGGTATATGATGGCATCATTTTAGGATGTGTGGTCTATAGCCTCCTCAAAGAGATGCCATTCACTAAATCATTTCATGTAATGTATTATCTATGATTTCAATGAAAAAATATTATATTTATTATAAGAATGATAATTTAAATATAATTTACATATATATAATTTAAATTTCATTCTTTGAAAAGACAACAACATGGAAGTAGGATTCATGCATACATATTGCCTACCATTTTATTAAATAACGCATTTCATCTCTAATCATTGTATAATATAGATTAATATAAATTCATAAATAATGTATATCTATAATATTTAAGTAATAATTTGAAATCAAGAGATGATGAAGTCATAAAAACTTTACGAGGAAGAAAAAAAATAAGTAAAAATATTTTAGAAACACTTGGCAATTAATAACGAAAACAATGAGAATAATGAATGATTATTAACAAAAAGGTAATATGATATTATAATAAAATAATATATTATATTATAAATATTAATAATCTTAAATAATATGTTAATAAAATTCCTAAAATCATTATAGATAATTTTAAAGGTTGTTCAATGAAAAGGGAGCATAAGGTAATGGATTTCATATCAATTTAAATTTCATTTAGACTTATTTTTTATAATGAATCAACTAAACATATTGTGGTGTATATACCGACCCATTGTAATTAAATTAAATTATTCACTCATAATTAATGGTATCATAATTTTAATTTTTATTATCTAATATAATGGGATTGATTTGAAAATCAAAAGGTTGAATAGGTTATTTTTATATATATCTATCTCTTACGATCATTGAATTTATTTTTATGAAAACAATTTATTTTAATAAAATTTCATTGGAAATTTTATTTCACTAAATATCCATATTATAGTGTAATGGATATTATTATTTTCTAAACAATATATCATTAAACATATGAAGACTACACTAAATCTTATTTTATTAACCAATGAATGATTATTAAATCTGTATATATTACTCCAAACAGACATCCCATAAGACACAACATTTATTAATTAAATATATTATTAAAAATATTATTTATTATTTAGAAATTCAATATATGGGTTGGGGACCAGTAAATTCAAGCCCATAGATGACCAAGTGTATCATGAGATGACTTTTTTGGTCAAATCCGATGTCTTTTTAACCAAAATTTTTTAAACAATCTGGAAGATAGATCTTGATGGTAATGATATAATGTCTCAAAGAAATACAAAAAAATTAAATAATTTATTATATTTATAAATCATTTATTATTATTTCATGGATAATTTTTTTAAATTTTATTATGTATCACTTATTCATCTATTCTCCAATGTAATAATCAAATCATGTTTTTAATCTATGCTTCAAAATCATCTAATCATAGCTGAAATTTTGTATCTAATTACATATAATCATGATAATGTACAAAATTAAGGAACCAACTTCATGATTATATGGTCTTGGAATTACAAAAAATTATATTAAAAACATATAGATCCCCACGTTATCAAGGATTTACATAAATGTTTGTGTTAATTAATAAAATTCATATATATTGAGATGAACCAAGCCTAATAATCATATATCAAACATGAATACAATAATTTATACATTGAAATTATTAATTCAATACATAATCCTAGAACTCATCAGGTTACTTTCATATATTATATCTTTATAAATGAAAAACAAAACATTATTATCTCATTATATCCCCCAAAATTAATAACCCTTGAAATCCATCTAAATTTAAAAATACATATAATTCTAAACATAAATTGGAAACATAATGATTGAAATTAAATTTTCATTAAGGGGAATAAATATCATAGATTCATAAATGGGTATTTAATATTGTTTAGAAAAAATAGGGGCATGTAAAATAAATATTACTTAAAAGGGTATTGGAATCATAAGATATTGTCATAATACATGATAAAACCAAATATATCATAGATTATAAAAATTTTGCTATAAAAGGCTAATCATGGTAGAATCACACTGTTTCCATTATATTGAATCATGAAAAAAGTATCAAGAAATTGAAATTTATCAATGGGATATAGCATATACATAATCATAGAAATCATGAAATATGTAAATTTTATCTACCAAATCCATCATACAAAAATTGATCACGAAGTAATACCTATTTATAATAACATAGGGAATTGGTAAACAAAATCTACATCCAATATTAGATCAAGAATCATTACATCCATTACATAAAAATATTATGAGATATAAAACATAATAAGTGATTTCGAGGGGTACATATGACCTACCATCATATAAGGACAAATCAAACACATTTGTTATATAAATACTATAAATAATTTTCGTGTGAAAAAATATATTATGTATTTTATTTATATAATCCTTTTAATATTATTTTTACACTATAATTCCCATAATTATATCAGTTTATTCAAAATATTCATGTAACCAAATATTGTGTATCCGAGAGAAATTTTAGGGTGTAAATAAAAATTATTCAATATGATTTTGATAATTTAATATATAAAGGAAACATAAAAAAATAATTATACTTCACATAATTAATATATTACATTTTAATAAAATTGATAATTCAAAAGTCACCATCATAACTCATTTTTAGGAAATTATAAACAATTTGTATATTAATTATTAATTAAGCAATAATTTTATTAATAATAAATCGTATATTAATGAAGAATATTTTTTTCTTGAAAATGTAATTCCAAATAGAAAAATAATAAATAAAATATTAATAGAATAATGAATAAATATTCCATTCTATAATAATCACCATTAAAGAAGATAATGTATTACTCATTAGAATGATGTTGTGCTAATAAATCCCATAATTTTTTACACCATTAATTTTCAATGCAATAAATTTAAAAAGAAATGATATTGTAAATTTTGGTGGAAAAATTAACAATGTTATTGGTGTATTCATATATAATTCAATTGAAGATTACTGGATAACGTGACCATCAGAAAATAAATAAAAATTGATTATAATTTAATTTAATGTTTATTGAATAAGATAAAAGATAACTATAGATTTTCTAATAAATGGATAAAATTATTTTTAATTAGGTATTAAGAAAGATACGTTTAAGTATAATGAATAAAATTTCAAAATTGATAAGATATTTTAATTTTAATGTGCGTACACCATATAAATGAAAAACTGGTGCAGAATATAAAACGTGCCATAGTTATTGGATACTGAAATTTAAAACCATTACCATGTATTATTACATTGTGATATGTTCTATATCCACACATATAATAAATATAGTTATATTCAAAATATATATATGAAAAATATTAATATTTTTTACTGGGTATTATTACATATTATTCCATATTGCCCATTTATATACAATTTTTTATATTCTTATTTAATAAAATTTATTTATTCATTGCAAGCATCGATATATAATTTATAGTTTTTGATCATTGATTCTATTCTAAAAACCAAAATTATAATAATTTATGTCACATATGTGTTTCATATAATTTTCAAATTTATAATTTATATTTCATGGATATTATGGTGATGTTTTCTTGAGATTATTAAAAAACTGAATTTTGTTACTTTTAGAAATATATAAAAAATTAATTTTTCTAATAAATCTAAATAAATACTAAACAATTTATAAAAGATACAAAAAATTATAAAATAAAAATTATTATATTATATTACTAGTATAGATTTTTTTGTTAAATAACTCTTTTGGTATTATAACATCGTTAATATAAATGGTCTACTTGACATTAAAACTAGCGTGTAACTATGAATTTATTAATACAAACTTGTAATTGTAGATATTTACTAACACCAATAATTATTGATAATTTTCCCCACATATGAATGTTTATATTATATATTTAATATATGAATAGGTGGATAAAAATGAAATAGATAAATTATTATAGTGGAGATAATATCATTGTTTATGACATCAATATATTCTTACATGTCATAATCCAAATAAAAGATATTGGACAACATATATCCACTATAGGTTAAAAAAAATTTTGATTGAACATTTAGTAATATAATATTTTTAGTGATTTAAGAATAAATATAAGTAAGTATTTGTGATGATGTGGGCTGAAGAGATGCCCTCTGATAGGAGAGCTCAGTTGGAAATTCTATAAATACAAAATCCTTAATGAAAAATGAATATATTTTTCCCAGGAGAGAGGATACATAGTAGAAAAATTATTAAGAGACCTTCATAATTATAACTATGATACATATATATATAAATATATACAATATTATATAACTTTTACACATATGTAAACACTTTTAAAAGATGTTACATTCACTATTGTAATTAAATTCCTACATTGGTAAAATTATTTTTATAAAACAAATATTAAATTTCCCTATCTAAATAATTAGAAATTATTATTCAAAATATGAAATCCTATTTTTTATACCCAATTAATAAATTTTATTACTATTTATTTATATATTTTAAAAACATAAAAAATTGGTATTTTTAAAAAGAAACATCTTTTAAATAATAAAATGTTTTTATTCATGTCCATTTCCTCAAACTAATCATAATTTGGTTGTCAAAAATTTATATATATATATATATATATATATAAATATTTATATATAATCAAGAAATGACATTAAATAGGTATATTTTATCGATTAATTTTATTTATTGATATAAAAATACAATACGCACAAAAAATGATAATATAGAAATATTTATCATTAACATTAAATTATATGTTTTGAAATTCATGTATAATTTAATGGTTATATAATAAAAATTATTTTAAAATTATTAATGAAATTTTATTAATGTAATCCATTAATATTTAAATAAATTCAAACTTTAAAAGGCAATTTTTTAAAATATAAAAATTTTAAATTACAGGTAATAGCGATATTATTTATACAAATGAAATTATAAATAATTTCATGTTTTTATCATCCATTATTATACATAAAAAACATACTCATTCCATTTATATAATATGTTATTATATGGTAAAAATTATTTTACACATGGAATTTATTTTACCTCACATGGATCATATAGTAATTTCCTGGTGATTTATCATCCACTATTGTTGATTTCACTCATGTAGTACTTATCGATGTTTTTATTGGGTTTTTATTTGATAAACTCCTTATTATTCTAAAACAACCCATAATTATGGTATATATATTTTAGTGATTTAAAAATTTTATTAAAATTCGTAAAATTATAAGTATCTATTTGTTTTAGAGTTCTAGAGGAATAGAAAAAAAATCATAAAAATAAAAAATAGATATTACAATTGTACACAACTAACTAGTATCCATTTTTCCATAAAAGAACATTTAATAATAAAAAACATGATTTTATTTCATGATAAATCTTCATAGTTTCATTCATGACCTCAACCGTGTACTCAGTCTTCCCTTAACCATGTGAAATGCATTTTAAAAATGTGGGATAAGAACAAAAAGCTTAGTATGTGACATAAATTATGTAAATTATTAGTCCACGGAAAACCGATAATTGTTTTTCATAAAAACATACCTTTAACCCAAAAAATTAATCATTATTTTGAAATGATTATTATCTTACATTTTGAAAACCAAATTATTTCCATGAAAAAACATTGAAATCATATAATATTCATATATGATCCCTGAGACATCATCTTCATAGAACCCTTATAGAACCCTAAAAATTTAGAATAATAATATGGGTTACTTATAATACAATTATCTAGAGAAAAAATCATTCCCCAATGCATTTGAGATATATCTAGGCCCACCCATTTTAAAAGCAGTAACAGGCTCAACCAGTTCTATTTGGGTGCACCCAAAGTATTTTCTAGAATTTTATCACCTAATGATATATGGGCGCATCCATCATAAATAACGTACAAGGTCCACACCATCAATAAAACCACAGAAAATTGCTCTATAAAAAATTTAGAAATATTTTTTGAAAAAAATGAAATTATATTGTTCAAATAACTTTTTAAATATAAAAACATCATACATAATAATTAAATCCATTTCATTTAATGTAATAGTGAAAAACAATAAATGATACATTAACTCATTAAAGTGTCATGATTTTGGTAAAATAATCACATGGCAGTCATGTTAAAAAAATATTATATTAAAATTTCTTAAAATAAGAAGATTTAGGTACTTTAAAAGATGGTTTTTGAAATAATTTCTCTTAGATTAATCTTTGAATATATTCCTTTTTTTGGAAAAAATGACATAAATTAAAAATATTATGAAGTCAATAATTTCATGACCATATAAATAAACACATAAAAATAATTTTAACCATTTGTTCATGAATTTGGAATATTTTAAAAAATATATTTATGACATTTAAAATGAGGATTTTATTTAAAAAGTCCCTTTTAAATATTATATCATTTCAATGAGTATTAATCTTCCGAATAGATAATATGCATCACCTTTAAATCCAAATAGAACATGTGTAGATGAAAAATAATATAATCAAAAATCATTTCAATGATAATCATAGTGTGATATAATATATGAATTATTATTTAAAACAATGAATGTAAATTTAGTTAATAAGTCCCTTAACTCAAGCCTAACAAATCACATTAATTTTTTATCGAACTGAATAATAATAATATTTTATTTTATTATTATCTCGAAAACATTGTTTTATTATTCTGTATATATATGTTAATAAAATGTTATATAAATTATGTAATTATGTTTGTTCACATCAGACAATTTGATGATATGTGGTTCTTAAGTCCAAACAACCATAGGTATGTGGACTACGATCAAATTTTTCATTATCCCACCATATCTAGAATAATAATCATAAATTTATTATTATTTTATATATCAATTCAAATTTTAATTAAATCCATTAATTTTTTTAAAAAAATTAACTTGGTTACTATCATTGAGATCATAGTACGTATATTTGCATGAGTAATGGTTCCAATTTTCAATGATAATAATGGAATTTGTATATGTTTTATTTTCTATTATCTTAATTCATATATATATATAATAAATATAGTATTAAAAATATATATATACCTATATATATAATTCATGATGTATTGTGATACAAAAATAATCACTACATTTCATAGAGTTGATAAATCACATGAGTTGAAGACCATAGTTATCATTTTTCTATGTGTGGAATTATAAAAATATAAATGATATATTATATTCTAAGAATTAAAAATATTTCATGAGGTGGAAATATAAACCCTAATTCAATAACAACAACTAATCTCGAATATTGGTGAAAGAAAATGAATTAAATTGATTCGTGAGGTAATAGTCCATCGTACCAAAGAACAGTGAATTTTTTCACCATTTAATTGAATTGGATATTGATATAGGTCAATTCTGAAAAATAATAAAATAAAAATATTTTTATTATAATAGATTTATTTTTATCACGGTTGAATAAACATATAGGTTTGGATTATATTATTGTATTTTGGCCTGTCTTAGCTGAACCAATATTATTTTATCTGTATATTATTGTTAATAAAAGGTTCCTTTTTAAATAATAGGGTAGGGGAATTCATGCAATTTCTAAAAGTATTAAAATATAATAAGATTATTATATAGACCAAGACATAAAAATTGAATATAAATTCTTAAGGGATGAATTTTTTTTTTCCAGATCATAACCCCAATCATCATATTTAATATTTTCATATTTTATTTAAATAATTTAATTATTTGAAATATCATATTATATAATTACTTCCATATTTGATATTATTTATTACATTGAAATTAATTATTAAATAAAACTAGAAAAATTATAAACAACTATTCTACTATATCTCTAAAATGTAATTTGAATCTCTTAAATATATTTTTAACATTTACTATAAAAAATTATTTTTATTTTAAAATATTAAAATAATTAATTCAATTTCTATGTTAAATAATATTTACATGATCAACATTGTGATTTCATTTAATGAAATTTTATATTCACTAAAATCATAAAATTAATTAATATGATAAAGAATAATTTTTTATATTAAAAAATACTATTTATGCACAGAAATATGTTTTGGATAACCACATACTGAAAATATAACTCTTTTTAAAAATAGAGAATGGAATCTTTGACTTCTCAATAAATTCAATATTTTGAATGTATAAATCATATCCATGTCACAAGAAATGCTCATAAATCATATATTTTGATTATAATGGATTAAATATAATATGAAAAAATATGCATTCATGTTTTTGGTCCATTGTGAGTTCTTATAATTTTAATGATTGTGTTTTTATAATAGCTTTATTATTTTTTCTTCTGCATACACAAGCACATCATTAGTGTTGTATAAAAATTTAAGGTACATATTTCATATATATAAATAAAATAAATTACTATAAAAAAGTAAATAAATATTGTGGAGGATTGTCATTTTTATTTTTTTATTTTGTATATTTATTGTCAATGTCAAGAAAACATATTTAATTTGATAATTAGAATTTCGTTCCTTGGACAATTATTGAACAATTATTTAGATAGGATAATTGTGATATCACTCTAAAATTAGAAAGTATTAGTATACTTCAACATTTATAGAGGTAATTTATTTTAATGTTCTTTAAATGAAGGTAACATCCCAGGTAAATAATGAAATATGATATTTTCATATTTTTATTAATATTATTGAATTAAATATTAATTAATTCCACATGAAACATGTTGATATTCTTAATAGCATACATGATACACAACAACAGGTTTCTTAAAAATCATATGTTGCACACTAATAATATAATATTATTATTTTAAATGGTAGTTAACCTAGAGTAATTGTACTGGTGAAAATAAAAAAACATATTATGATTTTATTATACATGTTTGTTAAATAAATTTACATTTATCCAATAAAAGTTAGAGTCATAAAATGTGAATGAATCCAATTTTAATCATAATTTACATTAAAAGGTTGATTTACTGCCTTTTAATGGTGAACCCTATTTAAATATAGTTTTGGTCACTTTTATATGATATATTTGACCAAATAAAATTTCTTATCTAGAATGGGGATATCAAAATTTACATTGGGTAAATTTTTGTAATTTTTCTGATAAATTTCATTTTTTCACGAATAGTGAAAAATATTGTATTTTAATTCAAAACAGTGTTTTAATCTAACATATTTATATAATAAGATTATATATTTATGTGTTTTTAAAATGTAATTACAATATATTTTTACCATTTAATACATTGTTGGTCATTGTAATTAATTTGAATTTGAAATTAGACATAAGGAAGTGTCATTCTTTTGATAGTTAATGTGTTTTTAAAACACACTATTTATTTTAACAATGCTAATTAATTTTAAATTAATTAATGAAACTTCAATGGTTATATTTTAGTAAAATAAACATCATTTTTGAATTCATAATATCGCATATAGCATAGGCTTATTTTTTTGTAGTTCTCTGAAAAACATCAATTTATGATGAATAGTGAAACTACTTAGTAGTAGTTAAAAACTAACTTTTTCATTTATATGAAATTTCACCACTTCTGTGAAATTAATTTAAAACATAAGTCATACATGGTTGTTATTATTATTTAATATGTGGTTTAATAATATGAAAATACTTTTTGGTGAATAGTAACTTTTGGCTTTTATTTACCGCGATTAAAGGTAAATAGGGTAATTCAAGGTAAAAATAATATCATAATAATTCAAAATTACCTTCAAATGTGTACTAAACTTATTTTATGGGTAATGGCCAACCATGAGAATCCTTGGGTCGATTTTGGGACCCCATGGAGCCACTTGTGAATGATAATGACACTTTATTCTAATTAACTTAATGTAAAGGAAAAAATGACATAAAAAATAACTCTTTGTAAATTAATTTTTAAATGTTCTTATATAAGTTATATTTTAGACTATAAATATTCATTAAAAATATAAAAAGATTTCCTACATCATGGTAATTTTTTAATAATTTTTAGACATCAAATAAATTAAATTATTTATGGCACAATAATGATGTAGTGTTTATCTCATTAATAAGCGATTTAAATAAATAAGATTATAAATAAAAAACCTATCCAATTATTATTGAATAAATTTAGTTTGACCATGAGTCTTCTTATATTCTATCTTAAAGTGTTTTGGACCTTTTGAAACTGATTATCATTATATAATAATATAATATCATCACACTTTCCTAAAGATCCCATCCTCCCCCTTATAAAAAGCCATCACTTCTATCAAATTTCTTACACCTCTGAACCATTTTAACTCGTCCAAACTCTACCCACTTAATCTATCTACATCCCTCTACTTCTCCTATAAGCCTTACCTTAGGCAGAAGGCACCTCAAAAAACCCTTTTTGTTCATTCCAAAGAGAGTTACCCAAATTAATGGTAATGATTTCTCTTATCTTCTTTTCATTCTTTTACTTCTCTGACCACCAAATTCTTTTTATTCCATTATTTTATAAAAACACTTTTATCATCAATATACTAAAAAAATTATGAGAATTATTCGAAATACACTTACACACACCTCTATCTAATGGGTGAATCACATACTATTTCTGTGGATGGAAAACTAACGCCTCACGGAATGATGATTGTTCAATTGTTTCCTACCACCTATCATGGTGGCTATTAATATGAAACTATATTTATATAGGATTTATATTATGTTTATGTTTTCATTATTATTTGATATTTTTCTTTTATAGCATACCTTTATGGTTTCTATTATGTGTAAATGCGAACATTTCATTTGAGGAAGTGCAGACTACCGCCCCCTCAAATTTATATTACTCGTTAATTCCATATGTGGGGCATATAAAAGATGGACTAAATGATATTATATATGGTATTATATAGGATTATAATATACCTATGTATCATTATGTTTTAATTCTATTGAAATATGAAATATAAATGAAAGTAGCATTCATACGTACGTACGGCACAACATCCCCATGAACGGTGCATTTCATTTCTTACCTCCAAACGATATGCACTATTATAAATAAATAAATATATATATATATACTGAATATATAGGATATATATGATATCTAAATAATTAATATCATTCTATATTTAATGGACTATTGACCACATGGACAATTTGTAAATATAATGTGTTTATTTTTTACTCAAGTACCAAATATAGAAAAAACGAATGTTATAAACATAAATTAGTAAATAATGTTTATAACATGGTAATAAGTGATATAAAAGGAATAATATACTTGAAAAAGGTTCTTAAGAAAGTATAAATTCACATTATTATATTATTTGAGAGATTAAATAACGATTGATTCAAGTCAGACACGAGGTAAGGGACTTCATCTCAATATCCTTTCATTGAGGAATATTTTAATACATGAATTTAATTTATATGTTATATAAACACCTTTGAATTTTCATTTCATTCAAATGTAATCTTTTTCTACGAAGTGTTTTACAAAAAAAGGAATGTTTTTTAAGTAGTGACAACAACCTTTCTACCGATGCAAGTATCATTTTATTTTTGGCTTCCTTAACAAGCTGTAATGTTTTTAAAAGGAAAAATAAATACATTATAATCTTTTACATATTTTGGAATTGAAAATTATTTGGAAAATGGATATATTATTTAAATATCTTGATATGATATCTTGTCATTACAATGTGGGAATGTTATCATTCCTTTATACTAATGTTATGTGTTATGATTATGTTATGGTTCTTCGACATTGTTTATGTATACGAGTGGTTCTATGAAAAACTTAGAGCAGGTGAGCCTGAGATTTATCTACAATGAATTGGGTAACGCGAAAGAGGTAAATTTGAATGTTTTTCCTAATATAATTAGGGAATATACTTTTGTGGGTATTCCAATGTAACACCATATATATCTGTGATAGCTACAATGTAAGTATGTTATGAATGCCGCAAGCTACCTTAATGATTTATGATTTCTATGTGTTATTCATTAATATTATGATTTCGTGAGGTAAGTAAGAGATTCTATGTTTTTTATGTATTTATAAACTAATTTTTTCTTTTTTTGTTTAATAAACCTTACTGAGTTTTTTATGCTCATCCCATGTTTTGAAATGTTTTTCACAGGACTTAAAGTTGAATAGGGTCAAGGATGGGATCAATGAAAATTCTTGCTGTCTAAAACATGTAACTAAACATGAATATTTTTTTACAAGAGTTTTTATTTTATGAAAAATGGGTACATAGAATAATTTATTACAAGTAATATTCATGTTGTTATGTAAATTTTATGACCTAGTTCTCTAAAACTCTAATCCTGATAATGTCATAAATGTGAATTATCCATTTAATTCCAGAATATTTAATGTTTAAGGCTATATCTTTATAGTTGGTAATAAAGGATAGTTTAGATAACATTAGGAGTTATGGTATTGTTAAATTAATATCTATTATGTAATTTATGTTAATATTTAAATTGTATATATTTTACAGATTAATATGTTGCTTCACCGAAGATATGTCTATGTTCAGAATTTTTTTCCAAATAGAAAACATGAATGCTATGTTGGAACAACATCAGGAGGAAGTCAACCTTCCAAATCAGCAACCAGATATGGTCGGAATCGGAAATGAACAATTTGTTGCACTGAAGGCACAATTGACTCGGGCTGTAAATGGTGGTGGAATCCAAGCACAAGATCAGCCAGATCAACCACAGAGGAACATGTCAGTAGTAATTCATTTCATAAGGAAACACCCCCCATCATTAAGAGGATCATATGACCCTATTCTAGCAGGATGGAGGATTACAACACCAGAGAAAATTTTTGATGTCATGGGGTGTTCAGAACATCAAAAGGTTAGTATTGTTGTTTACAGTTGTGAAGGTGAAGCTGATCAGTGGTTGTTAATGGTCAAAAATATTAGGGATAGTGAAGATATTGAGCATCTTGATTGAGATGAATTCAATGATATGTTTCTTAAGAAATATTTTCCTAAGGTGTTTCATCGGAGGATGGAAATACAATTCCTAGAATTTGAGGCAGGTGGATGACTCAATGGCTTCTTATGAAGATAAATTCACTCGACTGGTAAGGTATGCTCCAAATTTCATAGAGATCATGATAGTAAAATCAACTTTTTTTATCAAGATTAAAGCAAATGTATCTAAAATCATTTTCTTCTCGTGAGTTCAAAAGATAAGAAAAACTTGTTCATTGTGAAAAAAAGGTGGAAATGAATTTTGTTGATGATCTGGTGTTCTTTGAAAAATAACATAAAAAGAGGTCGAGGTGGCAGAAAAGAGGGAAGAACTCTTCATAAAAGTATGATGGTATGAAACTTATGTTTACAGTTTGGGAAATTCTTGTACAAATCATACTAGGGAATGTCTTTTGAATTCTGTTAAGTGCTACCTATGTGGTAAAATGGGACATAATGCTCATAATTTCACTAAAAATATCAAGGTAATGGTAATACAAAATCTAATTTACAGTCAGTAAAATTATTTAGGTGCAATGAAATGGGTCATTATGAAAATGTGTGTCAAACAAAGAACTAAACTGAGGGAAACCTACTAGACTACAAGCATAAAGGAGTGGTTAAATCCTTCGCAACTACTTTAGGAGATTTTGGGCCATCAAATGAAGCAGTATCATCTATAGGGAGATGACTATTTTTCTTAATATTGACTTGAGATCTGGGTACCGTCTGTTGAAAGTGAAAGAAGAAAACATTCCGAAGACGGTGTTTCATACTAGATATGGCCATTATGAATTTGTAGTTATGCCTTTTAGATTATCCAATGACCCTCCTGTATTCATGGATCTTATAAATAGATTTTTCTATAAGTTCTTGGAGAATTTTTTTGATGTGTTCATTGATTATATTATGGTTTATTCCAAAATTAAAGAGGATATTCGATGTCATTTAAGGGTTTCATTGCAGACTTTAAATGAAAATAAAATTTTTTGGAATTACATAAAATGTGAGTTTTAGTTGCTACAAATTTTATTTATGGGTCACATTGTTTTAAAAATTGGCATAACAGTTGATCCTACAAAAAACAGATGTTAAAAATGGCCACGACCCACAAATATAACCAGGATCTGTTGTTTTCTTCATTTGGCAGGTTATTTCTCTAGTATTGTTGAACATTTTACATGGTTATCTAGTCGAATGACTAAGTTAACTCAGAAAGTTGTAAAGTTAAACTGGAAAAAATAATGTGATGACTCTTTTCATGAATTTAAAAAAAGATGGGTGAATGCTGTAGTTTTGGAACTTCCTTCCAGAAAAAGTGATTTCGTTATCTATAGTTATGATTCATTGAAAGGACATGGTTGTGTATTAATGATGAATGAACAGATAATTGTTTATGTGTCACGTTAATTGAAACCACATGAGTTAAATTAACCTACACATTATTTGGAATTTGCTGCTGTTGTTTTTTCTTTAATAATTTGGAGGCATCATTTTTATGGAGTAAAATGTGAAATATATACTGATCACAAAAGTTTAAAGTATATAATCACTAAAAAGTAATTGAACATGATAAATAGGAGTAGGTTGGAATTAATCACGGATTATGATTTCGCGATCCTTTACCATCTGGGAAAAGAAAATAATGTGGTTGATGCTTTGAGTCAGAAATGAAATGCTACATTAACCATGCTATGTTTTGAATGAGATCCTTTGGTTTTTTATTTTATTAACATTGTCATAGAAGTTGTTGGTGAAGAAAATTATTTTGTTTTGTATCAGGTGTGAGTGAGATCATCCTTATATGACAGAATTATGAAAGAAAAAAAGGAAGACAGTGAGTTACAGAAAAAGGTAGAGTTGGTTCAGAAGGGTATGTTTCCTGATTTTACTGTTCATAATGATTATTTTTTTTGAGTTTTTGGAGGAGATTATGTGTGCCTTGTGATTCACAGTTGAAGAATGAGTTGTTATGTGAAGCTCATTTATCTCCGTTTTCAGTTCATCATGGCAGTACTAAGATGTACAGAGATCTATAGCAGTATTTCTGGTGGGATGGAATTAATAGAGATGTTATTGATTTTATGAAGTTCCCAGTTTGGATCCAAGTATCAATGAGAGGGGTAGGGGTTGAATCAGTGATATCTATTTATTTTTATGTTTCCTTCCATTTTGAAACAACCTTCACCTCCTGTTAAAGAGTTTCTTCCCTGTTGAACACAAACAATCAAATGAACACAGGATTTACTTGGTTCAATACTCAACAATAGTAGCTATGTCCTTGGAATGGTACAGAAATAATTCATTACCACACAATCCACTAGAAAACAATCCTTTGATGTGGAATACAACAAGTAGGATATATAATTACACTCGTGTAGCACTTAGAAAACCATCTTTAAGCGTGTGTGCTCCCTCTTAATAAAAATAGGGAATTAAAATATTTCAGTTCTTCTTTACAATTGAACATTTGCATTATCTAATGTAAATATCATTACATTCTTACCCAGAAGCTGGCAGGAACCCCTGGAGCGAAACAGCTTGTGCGCCCACTACCACTTGCACGCCCTATACTCGCGCGTCTATAACTTGTGTGCCTCTTCTTGCACACCACTACTTGCATGCCAAAACTTCCATGGAAAGAATTTCATGGTAGACATGCATGGAAGACTTGTGCGGTAGACTAGCATGGGAAACTTGCATGGAAACACTTGTGCGGCAACACTTTCACGACAGACTTTCATGGCAACACATGCGTAGAAGACTTGCACGCCACCATACTTGCGTTCCTTATAATGAACCCTCAGCTTGCGCACCCAACTCTCTACTAGAGAACCCAGAGCTCAAAGATAATTCTCATGTATTGAGCCACTGAAAAATGAGGTGGGGAGTCATCTATTTATAGGCATTTTTCATACTTGCGCGCCACACAGACTTGCATGAAAATACTTGTGTGCCTCTCCATCACTTGCGTGCCCTTCCATCACAAGAGAGACACTTTCTTTCCTTTGTCATATTTTGTTATAATGATGTTGGAATATGACTTGAACACAACATACACTTGTGCACCCCTTATACTTTCACACCACACTTGCGCGCCACTTATAATTGTGTGCCAAACTTGCGCGCCACATATACTTGCACACCACTTTTTGACTTGGGTGGAAATCTTCAGCTTGCGCGCCACTTTATTTGCTTTTTCATATTTTGATTAGATAATCTTTGAAATATTACATTCACCACCAGATGGTCTATTCCTTTGTCATTTCTCTCTTCACTGCTTCCCATAACCATTCTTCAGCTTTCATCACGAACTCTACTACCGTGATGTATATCCTTTGATAAGTCATCATTATCATCGTCATAGTTACAATGAGAAGTACTGAAACTTCCTTATATTCTAGAAACATCTTTCCTTCCAATGAAAACTGTATATGACTGGAATCATCTTTTATCCCCCTTTCCTTCATATGGCTTCCATCACAAGTTCTCTTAACTTATGATATTTGTAAAATACATATCAATAAAGAATCTTCTGGTTTCCTAGTCCTTTACAAAGTGAATTTATTTAGATTCTTTGACAAAAAAAGACAATAGACTATAACAACAATCTTTTCTTACTTTTTTATCCGTCCAACTTGGTACCAAAACTTTACAGTTATGTGTTTGACTTTTTAACATGTTAAAGCAGAGCGGATGTTACCGAAAGGGATGCTTCATCCTTTACCAGTGCCAGAGTATAAATGGGAAAATATATCCATGGGCTTCATTGTGGGATTACCAAAAATATCTTGAAGTAATAATGCAATCTGTGTTATTTTTGATCGATTGACTAAATCTGCTCATTTTTTTCCTATTAGAGATACATTTTCTCTAGATCGACTTTCTCAGTTGTATGTTAAATGGATAGTCAGCTTGAATGGCTTTCCCCGCTCTATTGTATCTGATCGTGATCCCATGTTTAATTCTAACTATTTGAAAGGCCTTCAGAAGTCATTGGGTAATTAAATAAATTATAGTACAACTTTTTATCCTCAGTCAAATGGGAAATCAGAACTAACAATTCAGACAATGGAGGATATGTTACGTGATTTCTCGATAGAATATCAGGAAATCTGGGACCAACATCTTTCTTTGGTCGAATTTTCATATCATAACATTTTTCATTCCAGTATACTGATGGCTCCATTTGAGGCATTATATTTAATGTATTGTCAAACACATGTTTTTGGGATGAAGTAGGTGAATAGAAGCTGATGGGACAAGAATGGGTTGAAGAGATGGTATAAAAAGTTAAATTGATTCAGAAGAACAGTAAAATAGCTTAGAGTCAATAGAAAAGATATGCAGATAACCGGAGGAAGGTTCTTTTCTTGAGGTAGGTGATTTTAACTTTCTGAAGGTTTATCCATAAAAAAGTGTGATGCATTTTGGTAAGAAGGAAATGTTGAGTCTGAGGATCATTGGACCTTATGAAATCCTTGAGAAAATTCAATCAGTTGCTTACATAGTGTCTTTACCAGCAATTTTATCTCATGTAAACAATTTTTTTCATGTTTCGTTGTTGAGAAACTATATGCTAGATCTATTTCATGTTTTGAGTCCAGAGGTAGTTCAGTTGGAAGAGAATCTCTCTTATGTGGAACAACTAGTCCAGATTCTTGACTGTAGAGATAATGTGTTGTGGAATTTGATAACTTACAAGGTAATGGATTTGTGGAAAACTCATATAGTTGAAGAGGCAACAAGGGAATCTGAAAATGCTATGAGGGATAAATACACTGACATATTTGATAATTGAATAAAAATTGTGAGGATGCAATTACCAAAAGGGGGGAAAAATGTAACATCCTAGGTAAATAAAGAAATATGATATTTTCATATTTATTAATATTTGTGAATTAAATATTAATTAATTTTACTTTAAATGGGTTTCAATGTTCGATAGCGTACGTGATACGCAACAACAGGTTTCATTGAAATCATACATTGCACACTAATAATATAATATTATTATTTTAAATGGTATTTTACTCCTAGTCGTTGTAATAGTGGGAATGAACAAAATTAACTACAATATTATTATACATGTTTGTTAAGTGTATTTACATTTATCCAATAAAAGTTAGAGTCTTAAAATGTGAATGAATCTAATTTTAAGAATAATTTACATTAAAAGGTCGATTTACAACCTTTTAATGGAGAACCCTCTTTAAATATAGTTTTGGTCACTTTTAAATGTTCTATTTGACCAAATAAAATTTCTTCTTTATAACAGGGACATCAAAATTTACATTTTTTAAATCTTGGAATTTTTCAGATAAATTTAATTTTTTAATGAATAGTGAAAAATATTGAATTTCAATTCAAAACTGCGTTTTATTCTATTATATTATTATGGTTATATTATATTTTTCATTGGTTTTATTGGGTAATTAGAATATATTTTTACAATTTAATCCAATGTTGGTCATTGAAATTTATTTCACTTTGAAATTGGATATAAACAAGTGTCAATATTTTGCAAGTTATTTTTTCTTAAAAACAGGATATTTGTTTTTAAACGGGAATTAATTTTAAATTAATTAATGCAACTTTTGTTCTTAGAATTTGGTAAAATAGACAACATTTTTGAATTCAGAATATAAAATATAACATAGGCTGATGTTTTGGTAGTTTTTTGAAAAACTCAAATTTTTTATGAATAGTGAAACCACTTAGTAGTAGTTAAAAAACTGACTTTTTCATTTAAATGAAAATTTCCCACTTCTATGAATTGAATTTCAAAAATTCGACATACATGGTTGTTATTATTAAGTAAAATGTTGTTAAATAAAATGAAAATAATTTTTGGTGAATAGTAACTTTAGACTTTTATTTGCTGCGCTTAAAGGTAATTTGGGTAAATAAAGGTAAAAAGAATATTTTAATAATTCAAAATTACATTTAAACATGTTCTAAAATTATTTTATGAGAAATAGACGATATTGGTAATCCTTGGGTCGATTTTAGGACCCCATGGAGCCACTTATGAGTGATAATGTCACTTTATTGTAATTAACTAAATGTAAAAGCGAAAATGACATAAACAAATATCTCTTTGTAAATTAATTTTTACTTGCTATTATATATGGTATCTCTTAGACTATAAATATTCACTGTAAAGCTAAAATATTTCCTAAATCATCATATTTGTTTTATAATTTCTACAGATCGAATAAATTAAATTATATATGACACAAAATTGGTGTAGTGTTTACCTCATTAATAAATGATTTAGTTAAATAAGATTATAAATATTAAAATAACTTGTAAAACATGTCCAATACATATTGGATGAATTTATTTAGATCATGACTCCTCTTATCTTCTACCTAAATGAGTATTTGATGATTATAAACTGAATATCATTATATAATAAACTAATATTACCACACTTTCCAAAAGAGCCCCTCCTCCCCATTATAAAAATCCCTCACTTCTCCATAATTCCTCACACCTCTCAAGAATATTGGATCATCCAATATCTTGCCAATTAATCTCACTATATCCCTATCTTCTTCTTATAGGCCTTACCTTAGGCATAATGCACTTCATGAAACCCTTTTGGTTCATACCAAAGTGAGTTACCCTAATTAAATGTAACATTTTCTCTTATTTCTAATATTTTATTTTACTTCTCCGACCCCTAAAATATTCTTATTCCCTTATTTTATAACAACACCAGTATCCTCAATATACTACTATGTTTTTATGAGAAGTATTTGAACAACACTTACGCACACATCTATCTAATGGGTGAAAAACTTATTGTTTCTGTGGATGGAAAACTAACGCCTCCTGAAATGATGATTGTTCAATTATCTAAAAAATCCTATCATGGTGGCCATTATGATTACACTATATTTAAATATCATATATGTTATGTTTATGTTTTCATTATTCTAATGTATTTTTATTTTATAGCATACCTTTAGGATTTTATTATGGGTAAATGCGATAATTTCATTTGGGGAAGTGCGAACTACGGAAGTGATATCACTCGTTAATTCCATATGTGGGACATATAAAGGATGAAGTTAATGATTTTATATATGATATTATACTAGAATTATAATATACATATTTATCATTATGTTTTATTTCCATTAAAATAATAAATAGAAATGAAAGTAGCATTCATGCGTACAGAGGGCTTACCATATCTATGAACGGTGCATTTCATTTCTTACCTCCAAATGATATGTAATGTTATATATATATACTCAATATATATGATATACATGATATCTAAATAATTAATATCATTCTTGATAGAATGTATTATTGACCACATCGATAACTTGTAAATATAAGGTGTTCATTTTTACTCTAGTACCAAATATTGACAAAATAAACATTATTAACATAAATGATTACATAATGATTATAACATTGTAATAAGTGATATAAAAAGAATAATAAAATTTAAAAAGGTTCGTAATAAAGTATAAATTAACATTAGTTTATTATTAAAGATATTAAATAATGATCGAGTCAAGTCGGACACAAGGTAAGGGACTTTGTCTCAATCGCTTTTCATTGAGGCATATTTTAATACACAACATTCTTTTATTTGATTTATAATCACCTTTTACTTTCCATTTCATTCAATTAGAATGTTTTTCAACATAGTGTTTTACTAATAAAAGAAATGTATTTTATGCGGTGACCATGACCTTTCTACCTCCACATGTATTATTTTATATTTGTCTTCCTTAACAAGATGTAATGTTTTTAAAACAAAAAATAAATACCATATACTCTTTTTATGTATTTTGTTATTGGAAATGATATTGATAATGGACTATTTATTTCAATGTCTTGAAATGATAAATTGTTATTACAATGTGGGAATGTTATATTTTATTTATACTTATGTTATCTGTTATGATTATGTTATGGTTCTTGGGAATTGTGTATATATACGTGTGGTTCCATGATAAAACTAGGGCGGGTGAGCCCGAGATAGCTCTCCAATGCATTGGGTAACGTTACAGAGGTAAACGTGAATGTTTATCCAAAGAGATTTTTGGAATATACTATTATGGGTATTTCAAAGTAACTCCCTCTATAGCTGTGATAACTACAATGTAAGAATGTTATGGATGGCTCAATTTACCTTTATGATTTATGATTTCTATTTGTTATACATTAATCTTATAATTTCATGATGTAAGTAAAATATTTTATGTTATGTATGTATTTATGTACTTATGTTTTCTTTCTCTTTTTATAACCCTTACTGAGCTTTTTATGCTCATCCGAAGTTTGAAAAATGTATTTCACCTGACATAAAGTTGAATAGGGTCAAGGATAGGATCAAATAAAATTCTTGCTGTCTAAAATCTGGATATAGTCATGATTTTTTATTTCGAAGAGTTTTTATTTTATGAAAAAATGGGTACTGAGTAGAACTGACTACATGTGATATTCATGTTATTATGTGAATGTTATGACTTAATTCTCTAAAACTCTAAATTTGAAAAGGTATTCAATTTTAATTATCCATTTAATTCTAGAATATGTAATGTTTATGGCTGGGTCCTTATAATAAATTTATACATCTCAATTATAATATATAATACATGAAATTCAACTTTATAAGTGTTATAGAAGAAGTACGCCGACAATAATTTTTTTGTGAGATTTACAAAGAATTTATTTATAATTACATGGAATGAATTATTTTTCTATTATATTTTCATTATACTATAACACATATGTCTTAAAATTATTTATAAAAAAATTAATACATAGTTATGTTTTTATAATATTATAAAATATATTTTATTATATATAATCTATGTTTCTTGAATATTCCCTTAAAACATAACTTAATCAAAAAATATAAAAATTTATTCTAGGGTAATTTATTATCCAGAATACAAAAAAATTCAATTTTTAAAAAATTATTAGAAAACCCCATGAAATAAACTATAATATTTTCTCATTAAAAGAAATAAAATCCATTTTTAATGAAATTATTTTTCAAATTAATAAAATTAATTTACTAAAAATAAGTTATTATATTTAAATTATTTTCTAGTATATATATATTTAGTTGGAAGTTAATTTTTTTTCAATAAATTCTAAATTCATATTCATATACAACAAATTATTATATGTGTTATAATGGTCACACAAAAATAATAAGATTAGATTGTCTATGTAAGCTTGATGATGTGTATCTTCTATGCTATTGTTCATAGTCCTTCGTTTCAATGTTATAGTAGGTTACACGCTCCCCCCATTTTATAAGTTTATTTCCCATATTTTTAACTTTTTATGGAAAATTAATGATTTTAATTTTCAAAATATATAACTTGTAATACCACATAAAATAGTAAAATCATAAACTCTACTATAAATGAGAAAATAACAAACAGAGGCCACCTGATATGAATGATAAGAAGATCCCAAGTAGAAGGAAAAATGTGGGAAATGAAAAATTTTATTTGAATGAAAATTTATTTCGCCCAGGTACTGATAGAGAGTGATAGAGAGTATATTCACAAGAATGTTAACCATTCAAAATCATAAATATATGATATATTAAAAGATAATTGATTTATCTTTAATATATTTAAAAAATTATTTTTATTCATCAAAAACAAATTTACTTCATTTTAGGAATTACATTTCATCATTTTCTAACAACATATATAAATATACTTAAGGATACAATGGATTTAATCCATTAATAAATTTCCACCAAAACATATCTTTTTTCCAGATGATGTGTATAAAAAATTTTCTATTGATGAATTAAAAAACAATGTATAGATAAAAAAGTATATCAATCTAATATACATGACATTAAAGATTAATTAAATCCAAAATGTTAATGATAAGATAGGATAATTTTCAATGAATAAAAAATTTATTAAAAAATTCATCTAATATTCAAAAGTCATCAATAATACACATCATTATAATTAAAAAATATAAAAAATAAATATTTAAAATATTATTGATATAAAATCAATAAAATATTTAAAAATAAAAATTATAATTATTTTAGCAATATTTCATCTGTGAAAATTTTACCATTTTTATCAAAATATAATAATCACATAATATATAATGAGTTATAATTATTTTATTATATTACATGAATCACAATATATCTATAGTAAAATAAAATATTCATCCAAAATATAATTCCACATTTATTATTCAAATATAATCCTACAGTATTATATTAACCATAATTATATTGTGATACAAAAATTTTAGTGTTCCTTCTTCCAAAATAACATTATTCCAAAAATGAATTTATTGTCCAGTGGTTATCTAAAATGGAATATATATGTTCCTAAAAATAAAATTATATTTATCCATCATAAATTTTAAATAACGATAAAAATTTAAATAAAAACAAGTAAATCATGTCTTCCATTGGTCTAAATGTCACACTTACAACCCATCAGTGGTGGGTTCAAACCTCATGGTCTTTTCAGATGTACCAAATTTATGCTCATCCTGTGGGATATAGTTTTTTAATAACTATATCAATAATATCCGTAATAAATCTATATATTTGAAAAAAAATTAAAAAAAATAAAACCCATATTAAAATATTAGTTATAACCATTATTGTTATCTAATAAATACAATTTTCCTCAAAATAAATTATAACACAAAATTACTCAAAAATGAATTTCTACAAAAAAATCATTAGTAGCCTTATATTTTCAAACATAAACTATGAAAAGTGGATTCCAAGTATCAAGTTAATTCTTATAAAACCACGATGGTATTCATTAATCTAAGAATTATCACACCTAAATACATCTTAATCCCTAAATTTATCTAAACCCTCATCTGATCCCAACTGTATCAACCTGACATTAAATATTACATATTATATTTATTTTTAACTATAATTTATCTTTATAAAATTATAAGGATCTTGTTGGTGCATAGTATTAGAGAATTAGGAAAACATATTATAATGTAAAAACATACATTGCAAGTGTACACTTATACATCATTTCCATATTTCTGAGAAATAAATTCATTAAAATATAACATAATTTTGTTAAAATATAAATCCCAACAATATGTTTTTTAACTACATCCTTTTATCTATTTATAATTAATACATATGAAAAACAAATAAAAATTTTGTGATTAGAAGAAATTATTTTTACATAACATTAAATAACCAAGATTTTAGTCTAATGAAAATAAATAGAAACCTTTTCTCAAAAAGATAAATTCTTAGGCTGAAAATATAATCATATTTTTAAAAATATTATTATCATAAATTTCTAAAATAAAATTAATTCCATGAAAAATGATTAATAAATATTTAAATTGAAATTAGGTATTATGATGCATCATCATTATAATAGCACATGTTTACCCTTAAAATGTAATATCCATGTGAATGAATCCAATATAGATTTGTGGAGAAAAAATCATTGCTGGATGTTTTGGAGTTCTCTTTGGGTGCCACCTTCATATGTGCTACAATGTGATAACCCTTCACTATGTGGGTGAACCCACCAAATAAGATATTATGGGATCACTTAGTACAATCTAGCTAGACCCATTGTAAATTATTTAGAATTATATAGTCATTAATAAATCAATTCAACTCTTCATTAAACCTTTTTTTAAAATATATTCTAGTATCAAAATACGCTTTTATTATAAAAAACCATTTAAAATCCAAAGGTAGTAAACGTATTAGTGAAACAATTTTCATTGAATATAAACATTAAATATATTAATTGAACCACTAAATAATTAATTCTTAATGAGGGATGTAAATTATTATAATTTCTTTTAAGTTAAAAAAATTAATATAGAATTTTAAAAAAACAAATGAATGATGTACATTAATATAGTGTTTTGAAGAAATACCCATTATGTAAAACCAAAAAAATATCAATTTTGATTTTTTTACTGATATATGATAATTATCATTTTAAAATATTTATTTACATATAAATACATTAAGAAAAAACATTTTTTAAAAATGTACAGGAATAAAAAAAAATTATATAAAAAATATTAAAAACATTTAAAACGATGTTTTTTATGTAAAGAGTCCCCTAAAAATATAATGTCATAAAAGTTAGGATTATTAATGTGAATTGATTATTCATATAATCTATAAATCATCAAAAAAATTAAATAAAACATAATATATTGAAACACATTTCATAAAATATCTTGGCTTTACATAATCAGTGTACTATATGTTTGACACAAATAATGTAAATTTAGTTATGAATTCCCTTAGTTGCTTCGGCGGTGGAGTTGTGGTGAAGGATAGGGGCATAACGACATCGTTATTTTGGATTTACATGGTTCAAATCATAGGAGTCCTATATATGTGAAAACCACTCCCTTGGGATCCAATTGCTTTTCTGACTCACTCGGTTCCTGACTGGGTGGAAAAAAGGAGGCGCGAGCCACTTGTGTTGACGGATTGCTATGTCGAACCATTGTCGAATGGTTTGTCAGCCTCTGTGACACTCTTGAATATCAGTTAGAAACAAATCATTCATATTTGGGGCTCTCTCCGGAGTGATTTATTCATTGGGGGGGTGCCTGGGTGTGGATAGTTCGAAAAGGCCACACCTGGGAAATTCCCTTTTCAAAAAAAAAATTAAAAAAGTTAGGAAATCCATTATCCTGAGTCTGAAATGTCATGTACATTATTTATCATCCATAATATTAAATTTAGGTTAATTTTTAAATTTATTCATAACATTTTTCTTATTTAATTTTCTTTTTATACAACTTATTACCTTTTTATAACAAATATGTGACTATTTAAGTTTACATCGGATGTTTTGATGATATGTGGTTGATACGTCGAAAATGACTTAGGTTTGTGGATTATGATAAATTTGGTCATTATTCCCATATCATAAGAATAATAATTATTAAATGATTATAATTTTTACTCATATTTTATATTGTTAATTACATTTATTAAATATAGTAATTAAAAGTGTACTACATTACAATCATAGAGGCTATTTTCATATGTATGCATTAGTTTTGTATCCAATTTTAAATGATCATTATGATAATATTATATTTTATATTAAATATTTACATAAATATTATAATATAATTCAAATAATTCTAATCATTTAATTATAATTTTATATATCATCCATGTGGTGTGGTGATGAAAATTATTCATATCGCTTCGTAGAGGTGATAATTCACATGTAGCCATGAATGATGCTATCAATTATCATTATATTAAATGATAAAATAAAATATCGTATATTATAATTTATGACTGATAAATATATCATGAACATAATATAAAAATATTAATCTCATCATTAGAACATTTTTTTAATTATGGTGATGTGAAATGAATTAAATCGATTCGCAAGGTGGTAGAGCGTTGTACACATTAACGATGAATTCATTTCACATTAGATGTAATTGTATATGTATATCAGTATTGTAAGTAACATAAAAATATAAAAATATATTTATGATACTTGAGCTATTATTTATATCATGTTTTATTATATATTTTTGTATTATTAAGAAGAAACAAAAAAATGAAGATAAAAAATATTAATCTTGTCTTAAAATCCTATATTAAAAAAAACATTATGATCAATAAGGATGTATTACATACTAAAATAAGGAAAATAGAATTTTAATGTTGTTATTATTTAGGGTTTAGTTATTAATTTTTAATAGTTATCTTGGAAATTTAAAATGGCATCCATGATGGAGGAATCCTCTGAGTCAGCATCAGAGAAAGATCATGACCCCACCACCCAATTCATGACCTATAAGAGGGGCTAACATATATTGGGAAGGGGAATATTTCCTACGAATGTTATATATATTTGAAATGATATATTTGTATAAATTTTGGATTGTTTTTCAATTTTTTTATTCAATATATTTTAGATTTATCTTTTATTAATATATTTTATGTCTGGAGTTTGGGCTCCAAATCCATGATTTAGATCATTGACTAGGGCCTCTATAATCAGTGTATAATGTATTTGAATTAATTTTGGTTCATATTTTCCAAGACAAAATGTTTTTAGTTTTGTTGGATTGGGAGGAATAAGTTCCATTTTAAAAGTGAAGGGATGTTCATAAATGGAGTTTCTCAAAATATTAAAGTATAATATGTTTATTCTGAAGAAAAATACTTCTAGATGGAAAACATTTCTCAGGGGATGACATTTCCGACCATATTATATCTCCTTGAGCATACTTTAATTTTGTAACGGTTTTATAATAAATTAATAAATTAATAATCACATACCATATCATTATAATAAAAAATGATATTATTCAATATATTGACATTAGAATAATCAAGACAAGAAGTTAAATCTGAACCACATATTTATTTTATAAATTTAACATTTATAATTTATCTTGAGAATTATTAAACCATATTAATTATAAAAATTAATATTAATTTCAATATGTTTATTATCATAAATTTCTCTTTAACATTAATTAAATAATTACTCTACTAGAATTTAATAATAATTTATTTTAATTATTTTTTTCATAATGATTAAAAATATATTACCATGATAATGTTAAATATATTTTATTTGAAAATGATGATTTTTCCTAAAATATATTCTAGAAATCAATATAATAAAAATATTTTTGTTTTTATAAAAAGTCCATAAGATCATTGATGTTATTTAAATAAAAAATATATAAAAGTAATAATATTAATGAAATTAAGAAAATGGTGATAAATTAGGGCATTGGATTATTTTGGATTACATATTTTCAAATAATATTATATAGTGATGTTTATTTCATTAAATAGTTCTTTTTATTTTAATTTTATACTTTTTGAAATCCTTTTTTATTCTTATTCTACATGAACAAGAACTATGTATGTGTTAAATAAGAATATAAGGTATTCAATCATTCATAAAAATTAAAAATAAATTATTTTGAAAAAAATAAATTAAATATTATTAGGAGAATCATTTATATTTTCCAATATTTTTACATATTCATATCAATGTTAAGAAAAATTATTAAATTATTAAATTTCATTTTCATGTGTTTTTTATGAATTAAACAATACTTTTTATTAGATTCTAGTAATATAACTTAAAAAATAAAAAGTTTCAGTATAAAGAATAATTACTAAATGATATTTAATGCAATTTTTGTGAAAATTCATTGTACTTCTCAATGATAAAATATATTAATGGAATATAAAATTTTTGGTGTCACATAAGCACTACAACATCTGAGAAAAATATTATCATCATTATCATTAAATTATTTTTAATATACATGTTATAAATTAATTTTGAATTATATTTTTATTATATTTTCTTAAAAATGTATATATTTAATTTTATTAAATATTTATATCAAATTTTGTTTTTCTAATGTTTTAGAAATAGAAAATTTCATAAATTCCTTATTTTTAACTTTTCAGAAAAAACAACAAATCATCTAAAAAATAAAGAGAAATCATAATAATATAATTTGTGATGTTAAATTTTAAAAAAAATTAATTTTTCGAAAATAATTTCTTAAAAAATACCAAAATTTAATATCATATTCCTTTATGAAAATAAATAAAACACATTTTTGATGAAAACATTATTCCAAAAAATAAAATTTGTTATTTAAAAATATGTAATTTTTTTCAATAATTTACTAATACATTTATATTATATTTAACAATTATCTTTATTTTATATCTAATTTATTTAAATTCTTAACCACAAAATTAAGGGGTAAGACAATATATTCTTAATTAAATAATATTATAATTTGTTTCGTTTATGTTCAATGATGTTTATCATCTACTATATGGAATATAAATTTAGTTTTTATAATACTAGGATTTTAATAATACAAACTCCATTTTAATAAAAATTATATTTCAATATAAAAAACCTATACTATTACATCAATTTTCATACACATTTTTAAATATATTTCCAAATGTGATTACTTATAAATATACCCTCAAATTCATCAATAATTTTACAAAGGAATTATTTAAAAAAATAATACTTTTACTTAAAAAAATAAATTATTCATATGCATAATGATTTTCTATTTTGGAATACAATACCAATATAACAATAATTTTCAAATTCTTAAATTATCAACAGAAATATAAGACCAACAACCCATAGAAAATAGAATTATTTATTATTCCAAAAAGAGTGTAGTAGGAATGGTTCATGGAAGTCATATAAGCCTGATGAATACTTATATAACATTAATATTATAATTATTTATCTATATAAATTTAAACATATCCCTTCAGTCAACCATTATATTCATTTAATTCCTAGTGAAATTTCCTGTTTTATTTAAATCCATTCACTATCACTATATATTTATAAAAATATTCAAATAATAAAACAAGATTAGAGTATTGATCATTCTTTTCATTTTATTTTATTTTATTTTTAAA
Organism: Viscum album; assembly: GCA_963277665.1. NCBI lineage: Eukaryota > Viridiplantae > Streptophyta > Magnoliopsida > Santalales > Viscaceae > Viscum > Viscum album. Next base: position 1,749,880,840 of record OY728157.1, on the reverse strand, counting down.
TCTATCCTTTTATTGAAATGATTTAATATATTTTATAGTAATTATATTTCTTTTTAATTGACATATATATTTTTTAAAATAAGGTCTAGTTCATTTTATTATTTGTTAAATATAAATTAAACCCCCATAACATTAATGTGGTTCATTATAAATACTTTAATGGGGAATTTAATCAATAAATTACTTCCTTTTATCAAATTCATGAACTTTATATGATAAAACCACATATAGGTCAATGGCTTGCAGAATATATAGTAATTTAATAATCCAATCAATAAAGTCAGTATAAAATCAAAATATTAAGTGGGATCATGATAGAATTACATCTTGAGTAAAATGTAATTACAAAATGAGTTAATTTATAAATTCAATGTAATATATATGGACCAGTAATTATAATATATACTTTTAATATGAGTTATGTGAAAATAAATTTGGATATAGTGTGATATATCCACAATAGTAATAAATAATAACTTCTAGATTTGGAATTTTCTACTTAAGTAGTAGAGAGTGGGATTCAATTTTTATGCTTATTTTATGAAGAAAATAGTTAATATTTTTGACTATAATCTGTTCTGGGAAAAAATATTATATCTACTATAAACAAATAATATTCATCATGAAATTTTTTTTCCTAATTAAAATATATTTTAATTGATCAATTTAATCATATTTTGAAAATAATTTTCCACCCCAAAAATATATAACATTTAAATATTAAGTAATATTTTTCTATGTTGTAGTTAAAAATTATATAAATATAACAAAAAAAATTATATTAATGGAACATTAAATAAATATAAAATTATTTTTATAATACAATATTATAGATTTAGATAATTAAATTTAGAGTCTTCATCTTGATATCACTTATTTTATAAAATTATTAAATATCTAATAACTAATGATTTAAAAAAAATTAAAATAATCCATTAAATATAGAATCTTTTAATAAATGTTCATATTGATTTTAATGAAATTTAAAAATCAATAAAAGGATAAATTATATGATGAAACTATTTTACAATAAAAAATTAGATAATATATTAAAAAGGATTAAAAATATGATATTTAGTTAAAATATATATTTTCTCATAAATAATTACTTGAATGACTATAATTTCCTTGGAAATAGTTGTTAATAAAAGTTCTCTATTTTGAATAATTTTTCAAAATGAATTTTTTTTCATTTTTTGTACTAATTATCATACAAGGCTCATAGAATATAATTAATAAAATATATTAACTTATATTTTAATATGATTTATAAAAATTATTAAGATTTTAAAATAATAGTGTTTTTCAATATTAACAACCATTGAATTAACCATTTTTAATAGAACATTTATCATCTATTAGAAAAATAAAAAATGTCAGTTGATCTATGAATACTAATTTACAAATATTTTATATGAATTTCAATGAGAGAAAAAATTTCCCCATCTAAAATTCCATATTGTATATGACATCATTATTAATGGTAATAAAATTTATCAACTTAATGAATGAATTTCAAAAATAAATTCTTTGATGATTGTTATTGATACCATAATTCGAAATTATTATGAAACATTAATGTGATTAAATTTTTTTTATTATACACTAATTTTAATATACATACATATCCATTACATTAATTTATATACATAAGGAATAATTAATAATTTTGGTTTTGAATTTAGAAAAAAATTTAATTCCTTTCAATTCATATTTTAGGGATCCTCAATTAAATAAGAATGATCAACATACTTAAAATATTTTGATGAGGTCATTCATTTTCTTTTAAAAAATATTAATGAAATTTTATGTATATTTTTAACATAAATTATTTAATGGAATCATATTAAATATTGTCTTATTTTTCACTTAATCATGATAATCTCAAAAAAATATGACATATAACATTATTTTAATATCCTGATTACTTTTATTTATGTTCAAAATGGAAATTAAATGTGAGAAAGTTACATTGAAAAATTAATTCAATAAAATTTCTATATTAGTTTTTTTTATCTTTATAATTCATAATAAAATAATCTCTTCAAATAACTCAAACAACTTCAATAAGTGTATTTATATCATTCGAAAATGTGTAATGGATTTTTGAAACATAATATAAGAGAACATTATTTACAGTATAAAAAGTAGTATTAATATAAATAATGAATTATATTTTTCATCTTCATATTGACATTTTATTTAATATACCCATATATACATTATTACTGATGACGTTTCCAAATGTGAATGGTTTCTATGATGTGTTAGAATTTTTTATGTTTTGTGTAAAAATGAATCTGAATGGTTAATAATGCATCGCATAAAATTGTTTTTAACATAGTTTGAGACAATAAAATAATGATATATTATATTCTTTGAAAACACCAATTGAAAAATTAATTGTTTCCATATCTTGGAATTGACTGATTAAAATGAAATATATATTATTCAAATGTATGTTATATATTATATTTTTTCATTACTCTTTAATTATTGTGTTTCTTAAGAAAATAATTATTGAATACTATAATTTATTATCATATAATAGGTGTAATGTTTTCAGAGTTTATATAATTCCAATTATAATGACACATTTTTAAACATATAATGGGAATAGAAACCATAAATTTTTCTAAATTAAATAAGTTATATATTATATAATAATATCACCAGATAAATATTTTAATAGTTAAATTTATTATTGTACAACAAGGACCAATTTTGTGACCATTATGGTCATTCAAAAAGAATGAATATTGTATCCATTTATGTTCATGAAAAAAAGAAAACTATGTAATATAGTACAATATTGTATGACTATGACTTATTCTGAGTTGGATTATTTCATGTCGAATTGTCTTTAAGGAATAAGTTCCTAATGATGATTTTTTATTGGACTAATTGAAGTGTAAACCATTATATATGGAAAATACAATCAATATGTTTTCATTTGTTTGTATATGGATCATTTTATACAACAAAATAAGTTGAATTAGCGATTGAGTTCCATAGGGCACCATATAGTTCTTTTAGGATGTGGTTTATGGTATATGACTATTTCAACTAGTATAAAAATATTAATTCCCTAATTATTATATTAATAAAAGATTTATTAATATTTTAGAACTATAACATTTTTGGAGGAAAAATGGGAGGTCAAAAATTGGTTGGAAAGTTATTCTTATAGAAGATTAACATGAAGAAATGGGGGCATGCATGAGCACATAATGAACCAAAATATTTATTTTCCATTTCAAATTATAATAAAAAATATATTTAGGATTTATATGATCTAATTCTTTTACAAAAAATTTTATTTAATATAATATAACATTTACTAATAATTGTGATATTACTTAAGGGTTGAGGTGTGTTTAAATTCTTTTCATATTTGTATGATTTATTCCTTGTTTTCGGTAGGGGTAAAGGAAATTATTGTGTATTTCATAATGGTATATTCTAAATATTACATGTTGTGTATGGTTAAACCCTTTTACAATAGTTTGTGTACGGGTTGGGTTATCATATATAAGGGTAACTCTCATTCATTGTCCTCTATTAGGGTGTGAAGTATCTATGTACCAGTAATCCGGGTTGTGTAAATATTATTCATAAAGTTTGTATTAGTGTGGGTAGTTTATAAATGGTTCCATATAAATTTAGGGTGCTTCATAATGGTACATCGTGTCATGCATAAGGTAACATCTAATTTTATAAATACTTATAAGGATAAAACTTGACTAGCATTTGTAGGTGTATGGTAATTGCATATGGGTAATGCAAAATGAAAAAGAAGGGAAATATATTTTCATTAGGTTACTTTTGTGTGCTACATGATGGTAAAATAAATGACTAAGGGTAATGACAAACGTTCTATGATGGTAGAGGAGGTAAGTAAGATTAAAATAATGTTACACACACTTAGCACCCATTTTTGGAAAATTAGGTTTTTATAAACATTTATGAATTTCTTATTCCACAAATCATCCACACTACAAATTTAATTATTTTTAAATAATCACATTCATATAATGAATTTCATCAACATTTTTAATTCTTTAACTCGTTATTCTAGGAGAAATTAGAGACACCATTATTATAAATCATTTAGAATTCAAATTAAATTAGTATATTTAATTTTTTTAATAACTATAAAATGAATAATTTTCTTAATATAGACGAACCCCACTATGAATTATTTTTATTTGTTACATTTAAAATTTTAAATGAAAATAGTAATTTTTTACATGTTTTGTGAAACATAATTCACTGAAACTGGGTTATTCCTCATTATAATTAGTAAGGAATGAAAATAATGTATTTCATCTTTATTAGGAGTTGGGGTTTTAAGGATAAAAACTAATGTGATCTTTCTATGATATCCATCCAAGATTTTTTATTGTTCCCATTATATTAATTTTAAAATAATGATGACAATAATTTGAAAAATAATAACCAAAATCCTAAATGTAATTATAAGAATGCTTCTTTTTATATAAATTTATTTTAGAGAGAGTTATTATTACCAAATTTGAAATCATATGTGCTATATAATTGATAATATGGAATCATCATGAAGGATAATATGGAATTGTAAAAATTATATTCTAGTTTTTATAGATATAATGATTTTTTCAAATGTATTTTTTATATAAATTGAATGAAATGTTTTTATGGGATTATGAGTGATGGGTATTTTTATTTTTATAATTATTAGTATTAGGTTGAGGTTTTCCTTTCTATTGAGGATTCCACTATATCATTAAGACCACATTGAGTGGATTATCATTGATATTGAAATTGAATACTATGAGGTAGTATGATTGTTAAAACTTTTGGGATCTTGATTACATATGTAACAATTATATAAATCTAGGGATGACAAAATTCATAGATGTTCATTATTATTTTTAAATGGGGTTATAGCTATCGAACAAAATAACATAAAGTAATATTTGATATCATAATTAAATTTTAATAATGTGTACATTTATTTTCTAATGATCACATGCATTGTATGATTCTACAATACATATCATGATATAATATTTTTTTTGTATTTATCCCAAATATATGGGAAAATGATTTATTATTCATTGTTTATATGGGGTTTGGATAATCATGATATGTTTTCTCATTAAGGGGAATGGATGATGACCTTTGACTATGGAGACCTTGGATATAATAACAATGAAGGGATACAATTATTCCACATGGATGATATTTGATACACTCGTGGCCAAAAAGATTTAATGAATAAAGTTACTCAATTAATTTTGGTAATTGAGTATAATTATTACTAATTCATAGTGAATTATAATTTTAAACTTCACATGATGTAACGAATCAGGATTATTACTTTCTTGTATATTTCAGGATTACTTCTAATACATTGAATTTTTTTTAACATTGAGAAAATATAGGTATGATAGAGGATCATTGTATCATAGTTAGAACTTGAATGATAATTTTTATATTGATTTGATTGTTTCATAATTATTATTTGTTTATGGATTTCATTTGTTTACATGAGTACACTTGTTATGTATTCATTTGTGGTTTCTAAAAGAGAATGTAATCACACCATGACTGGGAGTTTTCATTGGTCATATAGATTTATAGTCCATGGATCTAGTAATGGAAAATTACCTTTTAAGGTATAGCGGTGGAGAGAATCATCGATTAGGTAGTGGATCAAGATCAATAAATAATGGCAATTTTTTTCACTTTGTTTCCATATTTCTATTTACAGATTGAAAGTTTTTTATTAATTTTATTTCATTTTTTTACAATTTATTAATTTGTTTCCACATGAAAATAATATTTTTATATGATTTTTTATTTTATTTATTCATTTTTTGATGAAATGATACTAATGTAATAGTATACCCATTAATGAACATGAATCCTTTATCAAATTTTGCATCCATTTTCATATGGGGTGGCAGTCATAGTGTCATGTGATCATCCATATCAGACCTTCTGTTTATAGATAGAGTGTTACAAAATGTTATCAGTGCACCATGTCTTAATTTTTTCTTCTTTTAACATGGTTCATGGTAGAAAAGTGATTTCTATACGGGATTAATGTAGAGGATATTCCATGTTAATGGCTATCACTTATTTAATTTACCTCCCAGTTATCATTGAATGGAGTTCTGTCATAATTATTATAAAATTGTTGTTGTGGTTATTAATCTTGTCTAGGAACATTAGGCTAATTTATAAATATATAACTATTAATGATATATATAATTATTCATTTGTCAAATTCCAATAATTGTGATACTATTCAAGAGATAATATCTTTTTTATGATATATATATTTTTACATTAATCTCAATATATATATATGTATTGGAATTAATTTTTTGAATTTATTATAATATCAGGACAGTTTATATTTGTTGCCTATAATATAAATATAATGGAAGAGAAAAGACATATTACTTGTAGGTGCATACAATGACTTATAGGAAGACATTTTATGTTACCTAGTGTGATACCAAACAGTAGATATGAATTTTTTATTCATTCTATTATAGACTATCCTGCTTCATATAAATTTGAAGGGACTAATCATTGAGTAGTATGTCGATCCATACCATATTCATGCACATTTAATAGTGGTTCAGGTGGACATATTACTCCAGTAGTTTGATTTTTCATTGAGATATGTGGTTGAATATAATAGCTATTTTATTCCCTTTAATCCTTCTGCATTTCATGGAAAGGGGTTAACAAAACATACCAAAGAAGTAATAGATATGATCAATGTGAAATTTTACCTCATTGTTAAATCATATGACATGAAAGTGATGCGAGAAAATATCTGGTTATAGTGAACCACTAGGTGTTGCTGTGGAGTCTTGAAAAATATCAGATGATTTGGTGGTTTCACCAAAAAATCTATAATGGAAATTTTCTTTAATGAGATATATTATAAATTTTTGACTCTTGATTGAGTATTTGAGATCATGGAGATATATACGGGTTCTATGATGGTGTAATCATTTTCCAACAATTTTACAAATATTTTTATCATTTTAAAATATTTTACTAGAATTATTATTATAATTCAATGATTATCATGATTTACCATCATTTTTATATCCTTATGTAGTTCTAGATCACTCAACATGTAGTATACCAAGTATTTTTTTGAATGGTCCCCACCATTGAGTGTGTCTATTTGAGGGTCGATCAATTTTTCCTTTTTACACATCCATAGCCACATATTTGGACATCCTATTTCTTCTATGAGAACATCATCTTATTGAATGGAGATGAATTATAGAGTCACATATTATTGAAATAGAATGAAGTTGTGTATAAGAAACATATCTACAGTCCCCTCAAGAGGTGACCAACACTAATATATTGATTAAATAACACATAATACCTCTAAGACTGAGTGACACCAAATATAAATTTATAGTTGTTTGGTGATTAGTTTTTCATAACGAAGGTTTTCACTAGATCATTGAGTTTAATAACTAATTGGGGTCAATGTAGATGTATCTTTGAAGGCAGCTGTAATGATATATACTTTGTAAAGGGTATATTTTTCATTAATAAACAATAATAAATATTATATAATTATATATATATTTAAGAAATATTGAGAAAATAACATATTCTAAATCATTAATAATTAAAATTACATTATTCAGCTATGAATCCAATTAAAATTTAAAATATTACAGATGGAAACAACTATATAAAGTATAATACTAACAATAATAATTTCTTGATCACCCCAATATACTATAATTACCTCCTCACTACTAATTCTATAGAAATAAAAAATATTATACTAACAAACATCTTTTTGAATGAATATATAACAAAAATAGATATTGTAGTGAATTTTGAATGAATGAATAATGTGGTATTTATATGTTATAATGAAAAAAGTGAACATTAGTATTCAAAAACATTACGTAAATTCCTCAATATGACTATTATTATATATACCCTTTCTTTAGAATTATACCAATATAATTAATTGTTATGATTTTTAATAAAAAATTAAAATTGATACAGAAAATAGAATTGGTGGCCTTAACTAGTAAGGTTGGGTAGTTGGAGAACCATTTTTAAGAAAATTGAAGTGAGGTAGCATCATTAATGTTTTCCAACTTCCAAAAGAAAGTTAATATTTAAAATGTAAATCTTGAACGTAATCACCTATGAGAGAATTTGATGATGTAACCACTCAGTTGATGTTTTCCGAGGAACATAATGAAACTACCCCCATCACACACCATACCCTTAAGGTTTATCTGAGTTTGATAATTGGTTATGTGTCCATATAATAGTTTCATAAAGTGATAATTCCATTGTATTAATAAATTTAGTTTAAAATAAATTTCTTTTAAGAATTTTTTTCTTATCAAAATATATGGTTAATTGTGTCATATTTCATAATATTTATTATATATAAGAATAAAACATATTATTTTTATAAAATAAATAATGAATTATTATATATAAAATATGTATTATAAATTTAATTTATTAATGTAAATATATTTTTGAAAAGTATTATTAAAATAATAAATGATAAAATATTCTTATAATGGATTTGGATTTTTTTATAGGTGTAAGAGATTTTATTGTGGATTCAAAACAACTATTTTTAAATAAACAACGATTTTAAGCTATATAATTTAAAAGTATCATGTATAAAGAATTCTTATGGAAAAAACAATATATATTAAATGATCACGTCATATTAAGGTTATGGTGAATTTATGATATTTTCCTAAAACAAATTATTTTTATAATATTAAATTAGTCAATTATAGGGTTTTTGTATGTTTTATAAAAACACTTTTACGCTGTAATTATGTAACAAATAATGAGACACATCCCAGTACATAAAATAAATTTTTTATTAATAACATGTATTTTAATAGATTTTATTCAATTATTAAAACATTATATTACATTTGAATGTCTAAAAATGAAAACATTATTGTAAAACCATACTTTATGTATCCTTAAACTTCCATGACATATGATGTATTAAAAAGTTGTGTTTTATTCTATAGAAGTAACTTATTATAACATGTGAACCAAATGTATAAAACCATGAGAAAACCCAAGGGTAATCAAATGTTTTTTCATTTTCTATAAACCAAAATTCCAAGGACTATATTTGGAAATTATTCAAGAATTCCAAAATTTTACCAAAATTTAACAACCCATTTCCCAAATTTCATTCACCCAAAACATTTCCTCAATTATTTCCATTTCTCCCAACTATCGACCAAGGTGTCTACAAGACCTAACATTTTCTTCATCATGTTTTAACAATAACTCTCCATGTGTAAAGTAATATCAACTTCTCCTCTCCATTCAATGTCACTTTATATATTTTATATGTCATAATTTCAAATATAGGTTCCTTTTTAAACTATCATTTAACTCATTACTGTGAAAAGAATAATTTACGAATCAGAAACTATTTTACTATCTAGTTTAATAATTTATTAAAACCATGTTTTTACAAGTCATGCTGTCAAATTTATTTCTCAAATTACACACTTTTTCATGAGAAATTTTCATTTTCATTTTAATATAAATAACTAATCCTATTTTATATTCAAAAACTTGTAAAATTTATTAAATAATTATCTCTTTATTCTATGATTTACCTAAATAAAATTCACATTTCTTTCATTGCTTAAAAATTGTGTTATAATTATGTCCTTATTCTCCTTTTTATGTCATATGTTTTTATAAGAAACCGATTTATTATAATACAATGTTATTTAATAAAATGATTTATTATGATAAATGTGGATAACATGAAATTTTGACATATGAAGTATATTCCTTGAGAGCGCTCTAATGAAATTATTAAATAATTTAAAATATAGTGATTATATTTTTTAATATAATGTTGTGTATAATCGTAGTAATCCCCGGATAATGGTTTCACGCATCTTATAGATTAGAGAAACTCACTCTTTAGATATGCTGGGAATGAGATATATACGAGAGTTCATATACTTACATGGAGATTCCTTTATAATCCCATATAACATATTCATATGATTAACATCACAATTTTGTCATAGATTGTAGGAATACCTAGATATCCAACTGAGATTTTTCATGGCATAGCATTCTCATACAAATGGATTGCTTAAATGGATGATATGTATAATGGATGATATCATTATAGAATGAATTATATAAAATGAAGATGTATTGTATGATCATCTATACATTGTTCAAATAAAATTTAAAAATCTTTATCACTCATATATTTATATTATCCCTAAAGATAGTCATTACAGGAGGTCATTCTATTCCCCTCTTTGTTGGAATGAGGTAGATGAGGTAGTGATTAAGGACCACTATTCATTTTCGAAAACCTCTAGCAGACTAATTCTTATATATAAGATCTTTATTACCACTCAAAGTAGAAATTATCATATATAGATTATAGCAGTATACCATTGTAGTTCAATGTGGATGATCGAGTTGTCATGGGAGTTATTTTAATTTAATTCCAAAAACATTTTTAGATGAATATGAATATATAACGATGTTTTTTAGCCTTATATATCACCAAAATGGGGGTTTTAGTGGTGTAATATAATGTTATTAAATATTTATTATGAGTTATTCATGACATGTTTCATGATAGACAACTCTGGATGTACAGGATTGATCCACGAAATGAAGTCAGCGTGGAGAACATTGATTTAGGGAAATATTCAGTGTATAAAGTGCTTTTTGTTCTAGATTATGTAATAAATAATGAATTTTCATTGAGTGTAATTTGTGATATTTGATTGGATTTAGTTGTATCAAGGATAGATCTATGAAGAGAAGATGGAGTTAGTGTTTAAGACTCGTGATTAGTGGCCTTAGTTATTTTAAATGATACTAAGAAAGACATATTGATGATGATAATTATTTATAGAAGAATAATTAGAATTTATTATTTTTTTAATTGAAAATAAAACACTCTTTTAGATTTAATATATAATTATTTTTTAGGATATTCCTTTTTCATCAATAAAAGTACACTTACATAATATGTATGGCATTATTAAAGGTTTTTTGTGTGTTTAAAGGCCATTCACAGACTAAAATTCACTTCCCTAGTGTTTTTATGGGTAATAGCCTTTTTCTATGATTGATTAAGGATAAAATAAATTTTATATTGGTTTTTATTGGAAAAAACATTTTTTATGGGTAGTGTAAGGGTAAACCACCATTGTTTAATTGTTTGATTGACCAATATAAGGGTAATTTCAATTCTTTGCAATACATAACAATATTGAGATTATGAATAAGGGTTAGATAAGAAGAAGAAGAGTTAATATTGTGTTGTATAAGATCATAAAATTCGACTAACAATCTTTTTCAATTAAAAACATAATTTTCACCAATGAACATATAAAAATCACCATAAACTATGGTCCTTTCTAAAGAGAAATCTATCTGGATTTGAAAACAAACAAACATTGTGGAATACTAACATTAGACAAATGAAACAACCACATTAATGGTTGTTAAAATTTTAAATTTATTTTGAAAAATAATCACCAATAGATTCCCATTCAAACACATTATTCTTTTGAAAGCACGATTTCACCATTAGACAAAAAAATTTTAAAATCATTTCATAAAACAAAAAAAAGTACTCCTGCCTATTTTCTAAAAAAACAATATCTAGAAAAATTCTTTTCTTAAAAACACATTTTATTTCTCAATAATGGATTTCATATCCAAGAAAAATTAAGCAAAATACTAGAACATGGATCATATTCATAGAAAAAATTCAATAACACTCTTCAATCCACCTAAAAAACAAGTGGAAACTACCTTTGGAGAAATCCAATATCCGATGGAGTCCAAAATTTTCCAACCATATATGAAAATAGTGTTATGAATGCATTGCCCCCATGGCTGGGGGACTGTGTGCCAATCATTCCATACACTTTATATAAATGACATATTTAACTGCATGTGTTCCACATGGTTTCCAAATCCAGTGTACCAACCACAGAACTCAACTTCACTATCAATTCTAGAAATTGACATTCAGAAATCCACAATTCTTCTCATATGTTCAAAGGGGATCAAAACCTCAGTCAAATTAATTAAATATAAAAACATCCCAAATAAACATTGAATCCGTGATTAGAGACTTGACTTTTCCAGATATCTTGAGGCTTGGGAGCTAGCTGGACTATCCTTTCGCATAACTCTCAATATCTAATAACCTTAGTCTCGCTTCTACCAAAACATCCACAAAATAACATGGGTTATTCCAAAATGTTAAACCATTTTGAACACATAATATGATATAAATTTTTAATGAATCGGTCAAGGATGTCATCATAGTGGACACCCGACCTAATTATATATAAGTCCCAAATGGCATTCTTGAACCCCACGGGATGATAACTAGTGCAAAAGGAACACCATAAGTATTTTGTGAATTATTTCTCCCAAATATGAAAGAAAATACAATATATATATATATATATAACCAAAATAAATAAAAAAATATTAAAGTTGAATATAAGGAAAAATAAATAACTAGAGAAATATCCACAAAAATGTATAGACATAAACTAAATGACTTAAGCTGATATCCCAAACATCTCCACCCTACTCACCTACGTTCCTACCAGGAAGAAAAAGAGAAATCCAACAGAGATCTCTGAATGATATAGGAATGAGCTAAAATCCTATTTGGTAACCAGAACATACAAAAAATAAGAATCAATTTTTCATAAGTCTAAACATCAATCCTAGTTTAAAAATAAAAAAATTATGTAGGATTTTAATGAATAATCTTATATATAAAAACCAGATAAAATAAATAATAAATTCAAAAAACGTTTTCATATTATTTAAAAAAACAAAATACAAGTCTTTGAAAACAAATCCACAAGCTGAAGCCATATCATAAACAATACACACCATTATTATTTCTAGAAAAAATACAGTATCATTATTTCATGAAAATAATCACTTTTAAACCTTTTGGAACAAGTTTCAAATAAACAAAAAATGTCAAATAATCACCACATGATCATGTTTGCATAGGGCCTGGAAAAAGGAGGACATAACCATCAACATAAACATATTTAAAACCATGCCAAAAAACACTATAACACATCATTTTAAAATCTAAGTAACAAAATACATCATGAAAAATAATAATCCATACATGGTAGATAAATTCTTAAGGAGTAGAACTCCATGTCCATTCATCATAACCACTAGGTCACCAGTGAGAAAACACAGAAAATGTTTAAAAGAAATAAAAAAACAAATAATAATAAAATTATTTCATTATATAATAGTATACAAATTAATAATTTTCATTATTATTTCAATTTCATCAAATATATCATATTCACCACTTAAATAATTTTCATCTCATGTAGCATGAGTTAAGAAATTATATATTTTACACAACAGCATAATCTGATCAATTACTATGAAAAATGGAATAAGTCAAGTTCCCTATATCACTAGGGATAATAATTTCATAAAAAATACAACAAACATACCTTGGACCCTCAATCCATGTAGTCTCATCAAATGCGATAGTTAGTAGAATAGATCCCCCTCCCCTTACCTAACCAATGGATTATAGGGTAAGGTTTAGAGCCACAGTCTGACTGGACCCATGGGTATAAAATATAAAGTCAATCCCTGATACTAATAATCCCTTTGAAAATGATTCTTTAACTATTTTCCACTTATATTGTTTCAGAACCATATTACAATAATTACACACATCCAAAGATCAAAATTTATCAACAGATAAATCAATCTCATTCTATATCCCATGAACATAATACCATTTTCAAATAATTTCCCATTAACTCAATTAACACTATAAAAAACACTCCCTTTTTCCATGCTATTAATTGGAAAAAATAACATAAATTTTATTTAAAATTGATGTAAAACAATTAAAACCATTTCTCAAAAAATACCTATACAATCCCATAATGGCATGACTAACATAATAATATTTGGTTTAGCCACATAAATTCTACTATTTACATATTTAATAATATGAAACCCTATTCATGAACCTGGAACACCCCATGGTTAGCCTCATCCCAACCCGGAAATCCTCAATTCACCCCACATGGTTCATGAGTGTTTCAATTTTCATTTAATAAATCAATCTATCATTTCTCACCAAGGGAACCCAAAAGTAAAACAAGTGGAGACCCGTATAAAAAACATGTCTCTTATCAAAATCATAAATAACATGTTCAAAATAATCATCATATACAAAAAATAATATTATATAATGCCATTCAAAATCAATTCAGAAGTCCTAAATGCATCTTCACTCATATCACATGCATTTATAAATCCCTATATAAATAATTAAAAAATGAATCATAATTCAAAATATTAGAATAAACACTTACATAAAAAACATTTTATGTCGTGTGGAAATTCAATTTCCATTTATAAAACAAATATAAAATTTTTGAAATAAGGGAACCCACCAACAGTGATGGGATGCCACTTTAGAAAACCCATTGGTCCTAGATCCTATGGATAAAATGCTTTTCACCATAAAAAACACTAGAATTTTATTCAAAATGAAAACAATGTAAAACCTTATTTCAAAATACATTCCACTAAATAATTAAATTCACCGATTTTTTCAAAAGGAAAAAATAAATTCTTTAAATAATAGCATGGAAACCCTCACATAATGGATTTATTATTTGAAATTACAAAACATGGAAGAAACCTTTTCTTATATAAAAATTTATATAATTCACTACTTAAAATATTTTCAGAGGTTAAAAAAATCATTCAATTCATAAAATATTTCATATTGCCTATTGAGAAACCAAAACTTGAAACATTCCCTTCCCATTTACACCAATCCATCATCAAATAAAAATACCATGATTATACACAGATTATATAACACCCCCAAATATAAAATTACCATTTAAAATAAAACTATTTACACCTTTTTATTTCATTTGAGGGAAATAACTATATTTAAGAATGAATTCCATTAAAATATCATTTTCATTAAATAGAGACAAAACCATATCAAAACCCATCACTAAACACTAAATTTATAAAAATTCAAATGGTATTTCATTTATATCATAGAAAAATTTAATAATTTAATTTGAATAAAAAAATGGATTGAACAAAAAAATAAATTTACTCTAAGATAATGGAACATAAAAATGGGTCCAAGTCAGCATATGTTATCATATATTTGTATACATGCATAAAAAATTAAAATAAAAGATTAATAATATTAGAATTAACCAAGAAAATTAATTACATATTAACACCAATATCAAATCGAGGATGATAAATCTGAAACACTTTTACACTTGATGCTTTCATCAGTGACCAAAAAATATGCTCTTCACTGCCCCTATGAATATTCACCTTCGAATATAAATATTAACACCTAGACCCTATGCACAAATTATAATTACCATGAATATGTTAAAAGGGAAGCTTAAATATATGTTCATATTTGTATATACATTTTTACACATACAAAAATATCCATTTTTCATATATATATATATATATACTTAATAACGCTTAGCCCCATTATATATATTCACTACTATTAATGAAAGTATATATAATAGGGGAGGATACAAACACACACACACAGATATATATATATAAATATATATATATAGCTACCTGAGAATATGATTGTATATCTCCAATGACTCTGGAAACACAAACCATCCATATAGATGAACAAAATTCCCAACAAAGATAATTAAGATATTAAAATAACTAAAATGACAGAAACATAAATTAAGCTAGGCAAATCATTATATGAAAATCCATTCTCAATAAGTTGTGGAAAACTAAAATGACTTGAAACATCTCGAATTCAGTGGATAATTATGAAACAAACCTGGAGATTATCAAGTTGGAGATTTCACACTCTAATGATGGATAAAAATAGAAAAAATAGGTCAAACCCCACCATATGGTTCAGCCAAACTAGGAGGGGCCATGGGGAAAGAAACATTATTAGAAAATATGAAGGTGAGGTATCTGGAGGCCTCACATTTGGATTAAAAGAAAAAATTCTTGAGAAATAAAGAATAATTACATAGAAAGAGGTTGCTGAGGGGATGGTCCCATGTGTGGGGCTAGAAAGGAAGGTGGATGGGGCATCCCACGATGTTATTTTGGTTATAGTGAGAGAAAAAAAATAAGAAAATAAAACCATATGAAAACCATAAAATATATTTCTAAAATATCGAGAAAACACAGAATTTGTATACAGTTTACCAAAGAATTATCTAAATATAAAATAACCACAACCATGTCCACGAACCCCCCAACATGGTTACCTATAGATAGATGCATGATTTAAAAATCCTTGTTTAAATTGTTCCACATGGAACTATCAATATACAAAGCACAACCGCATACTTTTCACACGATCTAATAGATTAAGCACAAGCCATATACAACATAACATACTCACCTAGTCTCCTTCACAACCATAATATGGTTACAAATTACCATGTGAGGTTACCATGGAACATCCAAAACCATCTAAAATTAAACTTGTTGTTCCTCTAACTACCAAAGTTCAAACCTGCTCCATAATCATGAAAAATAATCCAATGTAAAAACACCATGAAACAATAGGAATTAAAAGTAACCTTTAAATATAATGATGGAGGATTTTACTGGCACACACTAATTGACAAGGATATTCATCAAAGTAACTCATTGAAATCAAATGATAAATAATTAGTAGAGAATCAGCCATAAATTTTCAATATTAATTTTCTTCCAAATTACCAAATCTAGAACCTAAACAAAATTCTACCTTGTAGAAACATGAGGGAATGTATTTAAAGAAATAATGGAAAATTTTATGAAATTTTTCTAACTAATGATCGAAAAAATATATCAAGATCCTCCCTTGAATTGACTCAAAATTTCCCCTAATGATAGTGTTTCGTAGCTGCAATATTGGATGGTATAAATGGATGATAAAATCAAATTTGTGTCATTGAATTAGGGGCCCCAAACACTTTGCCGACAACCAATGTAGGTGATATAGAGTTTTTTTTATTGAGAACTAATTTTATTATTAAATATAATAAATAAATATCTGATAAAAAATGTAATATTTAAAAAATTATTTAAAAAATTATAAAAAATTATATCACTTATAAGAAATTTAAACCATTCACTAATCATTTATTAAATTTTATTAAATTATCATTATTTTTAATGAATCATTTATGGATAAATTTTTATTGAATAATTATATTTTGATACAACATCAATAACATATATATATATATATATATTCTATTACTGATAAAATATTTTTATTCATTAATAATTCAATGTAATACATATTCATAAGGGTAAAATATTTTATGCTAATAATAATTATTACAAATTTATTAAATTATTAGTAATATAAAATTTTTATGAATTAATAAATATCAATACATATACTTGTAGATCCCAAAAAACTATTGGAACATGTAATTAACACCCAAAAATTTAATATATATATGAATCACTCAATTTTAAAAACATTTTTATTGTTTATCAATTAATTTATAATTTTACAAGTTGTTTTTTGTTTAATATTATTTATTATTTCTATTTTAGTATGTATAATCAATATTTATGATCTATTATTCCTATAAATGACTAGATACTTGATGAAATATTTTGTATAATGACACCATTATTATGCATACCAAACACAACATAACACGATGCATGCATGTCAAGGATTTAGGGAAGATATCAATAATTATTTTTGATTAGATCATTAACTATATTATGAAATTAAATAATCCCTGATGATTATAATTACTATCATCATAATGGGTAACTTATTAAGACACAAAATTAATATATTCAAATATTATTAAATATCACAACCAAAGACCGTTATTGTGGGATTGGAGACCATTTTGTATGAATAGAAACATGAATAAAATAATAAATTATAAATCTAACTATAATTATCTTTTATTTGAACCTTCTGCTCCCTGGAGAATTATTTAAGTACTAGAGGGTCTTTCTTGTGTTTGTGTGAGGTATATTCACCGAACATGAAATAAAATTGAAGATACTTTTTCCACACGAATAATTTTCATTTCAAAAATATGATTATTAAATATAAATTTTTCTATAAACAATATGTTATGGATTACTTGTGTAATAACAATAATATTAATGTTATATCATATTTAAAAGATGTATTATTTGGATAATATGTGACACTCTCATTTTCATGATGGTGCAGTCTTATTACACCCTTTTTTATTTTCAATGTGTAGTGATGTGTGAAATTACAATGAATATTTATGAAATCAAAATACAAGTTGATCTCAAAGACATATTTTTAGTTTTTAACTTGATTCAATGTTTTTTATTTAGACATTGGTTGGACCTACAATGCATGGATATTATAATGCTAATGGATGGATACATTGAGAAAGTGATTTGTGATTTTCCTATGATGGTTTTTTTTATTTTTTCATTATGACTCTGATCATGATTTTTATAGATATCATACAACTTATAAAATTATGAAATAATTGATCCATCTCATCCTATTTAATTTATCCAAACTAAATTTTATTTGAGAAATTTAATTCATTTTATTAAATAAATTTTATACATTTTAAACTCGGGAGAAATGTGTTTTCATTCTATTAAGACTAACCTATTAGTGAATAATCCATCAAATATAGAAAGATGGGAAATTGTGATGATGTGATTCGAGAATGAACCAACCTTGATGTGATTTATTCTTCTTACATTTTAAAATAATAAAATGGAAGGCGTTTATTTGATAATAATTTTATATTTCAATTGTATAATATTTTTGGTTCAAGTGTCTCATTTTTTGATATAATTTCTGATATATGTGTTGGAATTCTTTGAGGTTGTGTGATTTTGATGTGAAAAAAGTATTATAATTATTGATATTTAGTGTCTTTGGAACATGAGTTTCAATAGTTTAGTTTGTAACATTATGAAAATAATAAGAATAAATAATCACATTGATGGATACTGAGATATTAATCTGGACTCAAGATTTTTTTTATACATTCTTGTTTTTCAATCAAAGAATTGATATTTAATTAATAAAGTATGGATTAATCTTATGGTTAAATGATTCTTTTTTTATTTGAGCCTAATTACAATCAATTTATTATTCATATATGAATATTAAACCACAAGTTTTCCTTCTACAAATTGAATTATTTTAAAAATTCAATGGGGATATGTACTGTGTGACCAACTAATATCTCATTTTATTTATTATAAAATTATATTCAATGAAATCTGGTTATTAGAATAAAATAAAAATTTAATTATTTGACCAATATATATTATCAGATGAATCCATATTCAGTTGTTCCCAAAATCATAAAAATAAATTAAACTAGTAAAATTTTTGACATTTAAATGGGAACAGTGAATATGATTTATAATAAAAAAGTAGAAATCTAATATATGTAAAATCTCCATGAAAATTGTGATGTGAGATCATCATGACATTATTTAATCTATACGTCAAAATCTAAAAAAGAGAGATCCATTATTCAATGATAAAGTTGATCTTACAATAATTCATGTGTGATTCATCTTTACTTTGGTCTTCAAAAAAACAATAATTTCACATCCTATAGAGGTATATTCTTGGAGCGAGTATTAATTTACCCAATACCTAGTCATAAAACAACAACAATGTACCTTTTCAAAATAGAAATCATATTTAGTGAAACTCTAGATAAAATGGAATATAAATGAATACAAAAAGAAATTAATTTCATAAATATTTACAATAAACCTAATTAACTATATAAACCTATTATAATTCGGAGGGTGCATACATTTCATTCTTTCTTCATGCATATCCAATGATTAGAGATGAAGTACTAGTAAAATATTATTTAAATAATTGTACTCACATATGTGTTTATAAATATTTTGGCATGTAGTTAATGTAAATAAATTCGAATTTATTCCATTCTAATATTTGTTAATTAGATCATATAGACTTATTTTCATTAGAATAATACCAGATAATTTTTTATCCAAATGAAAAAATATTTATTTTAAACTAAATTGGGTTTTTCTATATTATATGGTTTTATTTAAAATTATATTTTTATTTTATATAAAACTAATTTTAAATAACATAATTCATTTTTCAATAAACTATTTTAAAATTATCTCAGGATGAATTTTTTAGAATCAAAAAAACATTTATTTTGTAATGGATAGTGTAAAATGGTAACTTTTGATTAAAACAATCCTCTTGTTACATATATCTTAAAATCCAAATAAATTTTTGGATTATTGTAATACTAATTTCAGTCTGTTTTAATTAAAAAATATATAATAAATTTTATTTTAATCCACATTAAACATGAACATAATAAAAACATTATACATAGAAGGCATATTTCCGTAAAAATATTTCATAACGCATATTCGACAATTAAAATTAAATTATATAATTCAACTTATATTATATTTGTTCTATATAATGGATAAAATATTCATATCATAATAATTATTTTTTTAATAATTTTATCATACTTTTTCAGCAAATAATAGTAAAAGTATTAAAAATTTATTTCTAATGAATAAGTTATTAAAGGTTAACCAATGGTTAATCAAAACTTGTATAACTGAAAGTGACTATGAAACTTATGTAAATACAATTATATAGAAGTATATCCATTTTATACCATTTCATAATTAGAAATGGACTATTTTTTCCATTGGGATTTATTTATACATGAATATGCTTAATTCTTCTTAAAGATTATAAGTGATTCTTCTCCCACAGTTATAAATGAACACTAGATCTCCCCTCATTTGAACACATTAATAGAGATTAATAATGAAAATAACTAAACTAAAAACCTCCAAAAATCCCTCCCTATGTCTTTGAATCATATTTCTGACCATAAAACAATCATATAAAATCAATGGGTATTATACTGAAGAGGATATCTAAAGTAGAGGTATAATTAATAAACAATAAATTTTTAATTTTTTTTTCAATATCCATCAAATATACCTCATCCATGTTGAAATAGTTACAACAATATATTATATTTTCATATATGGTGTTATTTTAATTTATTAATGTATATAAATATCCTTCATTCATCACATTGTAAATTAAACCATTGTTCTATTGTATGATCTACAAATTCTTCTCGAATTGATATAATTCATTTTACAACACCATATCACTTGTATATTTATAATAATTGATTCAATATATATATATATATATATTAAAATTATTTTAACAAAATATTTGACATTATGGAATAATATTATATCAATATTTTTTATGCTTATTAAAAAAGTATAACAACATACATGCATATGAGTTGATTGAAAAGGATAATATAATATTTTCAAAATAATAATCATTCGTTAATAATAAAACAATAGATACTTTATATCTATTACTCTCAATGAAATATGAATAAATTAAAAATGTGTATATGGGACATGCTTTCTCAATAATATTAATGTAATTCATTTTTTAAAGAATATTTTATTATATATTTCAAATTTATAATTAATTTATAAAAATGAAAATAATGTAAATTTTTTTTGTCTAGATAATATAGAATAGTGACATAATTGATCATTTTAATCTTACAAATATGATATTTAACACATGAGGCGAATATCTTCAAAACATCCGATGTGAACATAATTGACTATGTATTTGTATATAACTATAAAATAAACAATGTAAAATAATTTATCTTGAAAAAAAAATTCATTCATGAAAAAATTTAACATATTCAAATTATTCATGAAGATACCAAAAATAGGTGATGTTCCAGACTCATGGGAAGGAACAATTTATTTTACAAATTGTATATTAATTATTTTAATGATATTTATAAAAAATAATTTTCGTCCCAACCCATATTCATAGAATTATTTTATGAATGATTATATATAGAAGGAAATATATTATAAAGGAAATTTTATGTCACATATGACTATCATTAAAATTTTTTCAAGAGATATCATTTAATATAATTTATACAAAACTGTTTTACAAAAAGGTAATAACAATTTTCTATTAAAACATATATGAAATAAATTGTTTTTTAGCCAATGTAACCCTTGTTTTATGATGGAATATATTTACATTGATATATATATCTATCAATAGTAATCCATAATTCCATGTGTTTAAAGTATATTCTAGTGGGATTTAAATATAATTGATATATTGATATGTATTTTTTTAATGTAGTTGTGTAGAAATATATTTTACGTACATTGATTGAAATGCATGATTTAATTAGTTTGGATAATTTTATGGTTCTTTGTCATTTTTTATTCTCATGAGTGAGCATAATATAGCTCATGATTATGGGTGTGCCTGATCTGAATCAAGATATATGTGAGCCTAATATAGCTCTCTAATGAACAATATAAATGGATGGAGATATCATATAATTCTAATCCAAAGATATTACTAGAATTTTTATGGTAGCTTATTACATTTGTAATTATTATATTTTAATGATATGAAAATGGTTTCCCACATTACCAATATTGTTTATCTATTAATTCGATGTATTTTTTAAAAAATATTATGATTTCAAACCATAAGCTAATGGGATTACGTATAATGTAATGTATATTATATTACATAACGGTGACATTTATAACAATACGAAAAATGATTCATATGTTTGTAATGATTACAAAAAAACTAGTTTGTTTTTTAAATTTATATTAAGATATCTTCTTTACATTTTAATCAAATATTTCGGGTATATAATAACATTTCTCAGGTAAGAAAAGTTTTATTTGGATCACAATGTTTATTTAGTAAAATTGTAATGTTTTATTAGTATTAATATGATATAATAACACTTTCCTTTTTTAACATGTCACATAATGACCATTTTTTGTGTATATATTTTTAAAAATTTTTTATATGTTTTTATGTATATTTTAAGATAATTATTATATTATTATGAATATTATTATTATACGTTATGAAAAGTCAACTTTTTATATATTTACAATGTCATATTGTGGATAAAATGATTACTATTGGTAAATTTAAGCATAATGATTTAATATTTATTAATATATGGTGTATGATATATTTAAATAATACATGAAAACTAATAGATCCCCAAAAATTATATAAAATTAACAATTTTATAATGAATAAATTTTGTGGTATTTTACTATGTGGGTCTATATAAATGGTATTAGAGGAAGTTATTAGATAATTATATAGGATATGATAATGAAAGTAAATACACTTGTGGGGCACTAAATTAAATTTATAATGATATAGTATTCTTTTATTACTATGTTTCTTACTCTAAACCATGTCTAATCCAAATGGTTTTACATAGAGGATATATGGAAGATAATGTAGTGAGGAACCAATAAGAAAATATTATTTTATAAATATGAACTAAAATGGTTGGAATTGGAAAAATGCAGTTAGATTGTATGATAGAACATTTGATATATAAAATAGATGCGTGTGGCTTTAATTCTAAATAGTAATGAGATCTAATATAGATGATCATGTCAATAGTGTATCATTTTACGATACAACACCATTTTGAATTCAACAAATCTTTGGACAAACAAGTTACTAAATGATGGATAAATGACCTGGAAATTATTTTCAATGTCATTACATGATCATATAACCACAAGTAAACAAATTTTATTTACACTTTTTAAGGTGAAGATAATCAAAGGTAGAAAATGGCTAACACAACTATATAAAAAGAATATATTTATTCCAAATAATTAGAATATTATTAAAATACTTTCCCTAATAATTTCTTCCTAGAGTGGGTCAACAATGGATTGGAAAAAACAATATAATTAAGTTAAAAATAATAATATTATGTTGATATGTATGAAGAAAATGTCCCATGATTGTAAAAGAATGTACAAAATTGGGACATGGATTTTGATAGTAAAATTATTTATTTTTATTAAGTATTGAATGAATGAAATTGAATTTCATTGGCATATCATGAATTTTTTAGAAACATTTTCACATATATGGGAGTTTAAAAAGGATATATTTGATGATCACACGTCCTAAAAAAATAAGTGTAAATAAAGGCTTAGGTTTTATGAAATGAGAATGAATCATTTTAATAAATAAATAGGTTAGAAAATAACGTTTTTGGTCTATGATAACTAAGGTAAAAATATTCATTCATACTATACATTAAAATCTAGGATCTTTATATGAGGTTGTAGGTTTTCACATCTTGATCATTATTACAATGAAAAGTATACTAGTACTTTTAATACCAATGATTATAATAATGCATCGAAGCTATATAAATACAATGAGATGTGTCATTATAAAGAAGAATTTCAGAATAAGGGAATGAATGATCTGATATTGAAATTCAATAATCATAAGATTGTGTTAAAATCCATTAAAAATATATCTATAGATTTTGGACTATCTAATAAATTTGAAACATGTATATCACACGTTATTCAGATTATTCGAACACATTTTTTGGATTTCGGGAAAAAAAATATTTTATTTTTTAAGGAAATTGTTTCTAAATTATTAAATTATCCTCATGAAATGATGTCAAAAATTTTGGTGACAAACTGAAATTTGTTATAATAGGGAAATATAAATTTACCAAAATATTTTTGTTATGTTCTATAAAAGTGTTACATCTAAAATTTATTCTTTCAAGATGATTATATAATTTGAATATATTCTAAGTATTGATTGTCTTCTTATTTATCATTCTAAGGTAGATTGTATATGAAAAGAAAATTATTTTTAAATATTTCTTTCCATTTTTATATGATAATAAATTAATACCTATCATAATGTTTAATAAATCTATCAAACTGCTAAAAGAATAAAATTAATGATATGTTACCCAATTCATAAAAAAAGAAAATTTTAGATTATTTAAATAATTGTTGAAAAAGATTATAATTGTGTTTTTAATAATTTTATTTATATTATTTATGTTTTTTATATTAAATTTATTATTTACATAATTCCTAACGATAAGTAAATTTTAAAACAATTTATTGAATAGATAATGAATAATTTATCAAAATGAAAAAAAGTTTTATTTCTAGAATGACAATTGATGAATTTATCCTATAACAAAATAATTGGGTGCCATTATTTATTAATTTATTGAGATATGGTTACATGATTATATTCACTACTTATATATAACAGAATCACATCGCCTTTTTGAATATGTATTTGTTTCATCATATTTAATTGTTTTATATTAGTTATAGATTCTTTATTCATTTTTAATGGTATATTGTAAGTCTTGGTACTATTTTTTTAAGTTTAAAGTGTATATAATCCCATCGATTGTGTTTTATACTAGGTGTTGACATTATGAGACAGTGGTTATTACCATTGGGTTACCAAATTTCCTATCTATATTCACATATATTATAAATAGTATTTTTAGTGAATTATGTGATAATTTAAAGGAAGTGTTATCTCAAGGTATGTTTAGTTTTAAGAAAAAATGAGAATCTTGGAAAATATTAAAGCGGAAATATATGATCCTCGAAATATAAAATATGATATAGAATGTTTGTGAAAGGATTTTTTTTGTTCATGTATATTTTATTCCTTGAATAGATCATAAATGAATATGATATAAATTCTTCTCCTTCTAAAAATAATGTGGTTGATGAACTGATAAGGCATTCAATTATTTCATAGAACCATAGTTTTATATGTTTATCCAGTTAATAATAGTGGTTATTTGAAATCTGTAACACCCCAAGCTTCCACTGTACGTTTCCCTTTGAATAATGCAATAGCGTGTGTTGTACGCAACCTCGAGCTCTAACACACACCAAAACTAATTAAACTAGCCGTTGTGAATAGTAATACCTACTTTTTGAAATTTTATAAATTTTATTTATCAAAATGGACTTCATTTTTGGATTCAGAATATTGAAATTAGCCTATGTTGAATTTTTGGTATTTTTCTGAGAACTTCTAAATTTTTATGAATAGTGAAAAATACTTAAAAACAACTTTTTTAATCAAAATAATTTATAGTGATAAATTATAATATTTATTGGTTTTAAAGTATAATTAGAATATATTTTTACCATTTTATCTAATGGTGGTCATTATAATTAATTTAACATTGAAATTGGACATAAACAATTGCCAATCTTTTGATATAAATTGTTTCTTAAAAACACGCTATTTGTTGTAACAACGGGAATTAATTATAAAATTAATTAATACAACTTATATGTTTGGAATTTTGTAAAATAGGCATCATTTTTGAATTCGGAATATCAATTATAGCTTAGGGTGAAATTTTGGCCTTATTCTGAAAAAATTCAATTTTTGATGAATAGTGAAACCCCTAAGTGGTTGTTAAAAACTGATTTTTCGTTAAAATGAAATATTACCACTTCTGTGATTTGATTTTCAAAAATCCGACATAAATGGTAGTCATTAAAAAGTAAAATGTGGTTCAATGAGATTAAAATAATTTTTTGGTGAATAGTAACTTTTAAGTTCTTAATCGCGATTAGAGGTAATTAGTGTAGTTTAAGGTAAAAATAATGTTTTAATAATATGAGATGAGCTTGAAACTTGTCCTACTCATATTGGACGAGTCATGGCCGACCAAGACAACCCATGGGTCAACTTGGGGACCCCATGGAGCCACTTTAGTTGGAAAATGACATTAATATATATTTATTTAATGTTAAAATTAAATTGACACAAACATGAGTTGTTTTACTAAAATAGTTTTTAAGTGGGGTTACACAGATCCAAATTTTGACTATAAATATTCATTAGAAAGCTAAAAATATTTCCTACATCATAGTATTTTTTTATAATTTTTAGACATTAAATAAATTAAATTATTTATGACATCATTATGATGCAGCGATGACCTCATTATTTAACGATTTAAATAAAATTAGAAGATAATGCAAAATCCAAGGCTTAAACTTGTCCAAAGCCTATTGGATGAGGAGATTTCGAACCCTTATCACCTTAGCCACGAATTATATAAGTGTGGGACCTTTAGAATCCGAAAAGCATTTTATAATAATGTAACATTTCAATCTTTCCAAAAGAGCCCCTCCTCTCCTCTTATAAAAGGCCCCCACCTCTACCACCTTATTCACACTTCCAAGCCTTTTGGTTCGGCCAACCTCTGCCCAAATACTCTCCCAACTTCTCTCCCTTCATCCTAGAAGCTTTACTTTAGTCAGAAAGCCATCATAAAGAGTCCTTTTGATCAAATCAAAAGGAAGAACCCGTAGAAGAGGTAACATTTTCATCACCCTCTTTCAAGTTTTTTTCTTCTTCCACTCCCTCTTTGTTTATTATTTCAATTCTAAAATTATAACTCTAGTATCTTCTATATACTGTGATGTTATTATAAATATGGAACAACCATATTCAGTATTCTACCCATCATTTGAATGACATGTCACCATACGTGCGTACGTACGGCTTACCGTCTCCACGTCGTGGTGTAATTGTTATTCAATATATTATTATTTAGATGGGTATAATAATGATATGTAATTCATGTAAATAATAAATATAACATGATAGTGATTCTGTATATATGATACACTATCCAATTATATATTATTTTAATATCAAAATAATGATATTGTCGCTCGTGTGTACGTACGGACTACCGTCTCCACGAACGCGATGAGATTCATTCTCCGTCGTATCCATTCAAGTATAATTATCATTTGATAATTTAAAAATAATGTTTAAGGACATGATATCATTCTGGATATGAATAAGATACAACCTATCAATGAAAAACATGACTTACGTAACAAAACCTATAAAAGAAAACGAGTAAGTTAACACCCGAAACAACGATAAATCTAAGATATTGTTAACAAAGCAATGTTAAAAGATCATATATGATATCATATGAATGTATATGATTCTTGTATAATTTAATAACAATTATTTCACCATTATACAGGAGGTTAACCTAACCCAACCAAGGAAAAGTACAAGGTAAGGGTTTACTTCACAACCTCTTCATTATCCAAGGTTGTTTATACATAATTATCTACTGGGACCCCGTTATCATCCACATCCATGTTTCTTAAAAATGTCTTTCAAAAAATTTTTACTATTAAATGGAAAATGTGTTAAAGTCATTTATACCCTTATACGTTTTTGAAAGTAATCTTACTGTCGTTTTCCAAACAATGTACTTTTTGACCTTTTTGGCAAATTTAAGGTAAGAATGTTTTTTTTACTTCTACGGCGGGTGCGGCTATTTTCCGCCATTATAACTTCGTCGAAGCTTCCCTAACAAGCTTATAAGAATATTTTCAAGGTAAATGTATTATTTTATAATTATGGGACTTTTAAATGATTTAAAAAAGGAGAGATATTTCTCTCAAATAGCTTTGATTTCATCCATGTCAACATCCTTTGATGGGTTTTATGTTTAATTGAAATTGATTTATGATACAAAACATCCATTGAAAATTTTGTGAAATATTTGACTGTGGATGTGTTATTTTATACCATCCATAGTTTATGGAGAAATTGTTGACATTTCGTATTCTAGTTTTTATACGAATATTTATGTTATGTTTAAACCTATTCATATGAGGAATGTATTGGACTTAATATGTGACGGGTGGAGCCCGCTATAGCTCCTCGATGCATCGGTAGGTCTCATGAGACAACTAGACGTGGAATTGGCCGAGGCCCTTTCCCAATTTGATTTATGGTTTTGGCCGAGGCCTTAATCATTTTAGACGTCTTGGCCGAGGCCTTGACAAAATGTTTTAGAATGTCTGGCATTATACATTCCCTCATTATGAAAGTGGTTATTGATATTTCATGTGATTATTTGTCTAGTAGAATATCCATGTGAGCAAGTAATGGCATTATCTCATTTTACTTTTGCCATATTATGCTGAAGTTCAAGTTCAATAAGGCTTTTGTTTTATTTATACATTGCCTTAAATGCTTATGTTTTCTTATAAAAGCTTCCGCAATATTGTTATCCTTACTGAGCATCTGAGCTCACCCCTTTCAATGTTTTAATATTTTCCAGGATGTGAAGAAGTGTATTATGACTGACTTGCAAGAATAGTCAGTGAGGATATGACTGTGGACTATGAAGACCATGTTATTGTAGTTTGTTTACTTTTTGATGTAATGAAAGACTTATGAATGTATCTAGTGTTTCCAAGCTACTAAACTAATCTGTCTTTCGAGACTTGATCTTTTGTGATCATGCCAATGTTACGAAGTTATGCACCGACTCTGGGTAGCTGGGGTCGGGGCGTTACAGTTGGTATCAGAGGCAGTTTAGTACTAACCTTGGAAGCTTGATTTAGATAAACTCTGATTAGAGCACATATCCCGAAGATAGACTTTGAGGATTAGTATAGAAGAACTCCCTAGAATTTTGGTATTGTAGAGATGTTGTGAGTTTTCCGAGCAATACATCCCTGTCTGGATACGAGCAGGTAGAGGCGGCTCTGGCACAGATGTACCTAGAGGTAAACCCGAAAACACCGCTTTGAGCTAGACTCGAACGGGAACTTGTGCACGACAACGGGCCTTGCTGTACTCTTGGTTACGACACTCCCAGTGGATATGATATTTATAATTCCCATTTTCTTTACAAACCACTATGAAGGGTTATGAGTATATACTTCATCAAAGGAAACATTTTTATAATTATGGATTATATCCATAATTAGTACAATTTATGTTAAGTGTTTTACAAGTATGGAATTATGTATTTTGATTCATGAACTAATCTAGTTTATGCCATTATTTAGAAATGGCTCCTAGTGGAAGGAATGGAAACCGTATCAATGCACTAACTCTGTGTAGGGATTGCCCTCCTGCTCAGGATAATTATGGTGGAGCTAGTGATACAACTGGTGCTGATCAGCTTCTCACCGTACTGGGACAACTCACGCAGGTTATGAATAACAACCTTACTCGTATGGAGCACCCTGATCCGCAACGTGGAGGATCAATGCTAGACCATTTCATGAGGCAACAACCGCCAACCTTCAATGGGAGTACAAATCCTGTAGTAGCTGAGCAATGGATAAATTCCTTAGAGAAAATATTCCATGCCTTGGGGAGTAGTGAAAGGGAGAATGTTGTCATGGCAGTTTACCGCCTCACTGGAGATGCCGATCAATGGTGGTCACTAATTCAAAACACAAAGGAAGATGATGAATTAACAAACATGGAATGGCAGGAGTTCAAAGAGCTGTTCTTAGAAAAATACTTTCCTCGAGACCATCGAGCTGATATGGAAAGGCAATTTTTGAGTCTGAGGTAGAAGGACGATGAGAATGTTGCAAAGTATGAGGCTAACTTTACAAGGTTAGCAAGGTATGTTGCAGATTACAAACGTAACCCAAGAAGTAAGACTGATAGTTTCTTTGATGGGTTGAAACCATTTCTCCGTCGAGCTTTAGTATCACAAACCTTCTCTTCATACGAAGGTATTGTCTCGTGTGCTATCAAGACGGAAAAGGAATTCTCTAAGTCTTATGACTTTAAATCAAAGCAAGATAAGAAGAGATCCGCTGAAAACTCTGGGAAGGGAAATAAGGAAACAGGGAAGAAGGGTAGAAATGAATTTCCACCCTGTGATAATTGTGGTAGGAAGCACCCTGGTGCCTGTCTAAAAGGAAAAGGAGTATGTTACAAGTGTGGTAAAAAAGGCCACCAAGCTCATGAATGAAAGGGAAAGAATGCGGCTGTCAATGTGGAATGTTATAATTGTAGAGAGAAGGGACATTATGTAAATGAATGTCCTAAGCGTTAGGGGAACTTACCTCAGAAGAGGCCAAGGGATCAAGGCCAGGCTTATGCTATCACTACTGCTGAGGTGGAAGCTCCAAAAGACATGGTGGCAGGTAATTTAATGGTTTCCTCAAGTTTAGCAAATGCATTATTTGATTCTGGATCATCGCATTGTTTCATATCTTCCCAGTTTGCTAAGAAAATTAGATATTTCCAATTTGATTTAACAAGGGAGTTGTCGGTCAAAACCCCTAAGGGAAGTATTGTTGCAACAAAGTTTTGTTGATTAGTTCCCATTAGAGCACCTAAATGTTCTTTACCTGCTGATCTCATCGTCATACCCATGATTGAATTTGATATAATCCTCAGTATGGATTGGCTTTCGGACCATGATGCAAAAATTTATTGTAAGAGGAAAGAGGTTACGATTCTTGATGATGATGATAAGGAACACCTTATCTTTAGAGCAGAATCGTCACCACATAATTCTTATCTAGATCCACCCCCAGTAGCTCAACTAAATTCAATTATTGGGGAGGAAGAGAAGGAAATTACTGAGGATGAGGAAAGGAATATTCAAATAGAGGATGTACCTATTGTGAGAGAATATGTTGAGGTGTTTCCGGAAAATTTACCTGGACATCCTCCAGAACGAGAAGTTGAGTTTTCCATTGATTTAATTCCTGGATCAAGGCCCATATCGAAGACCCCTTATAGAATGGCCACTGTGGAATTAGTTGAACTAAAGAAACAACTACAGGAATTGAGTAATAAGGGATTTATTCGCCCTAGTGTTTCTCCTTGGGGATCCCCTGTTCTTTTTGTTAAGAAGAAAGATGGATCTATGAGGTTGTGCATTGATTATAGGGAGATCAATGCTATAACAATAAAGAATAAGTATCCCCTACCTCGCATTTATGATTTGTTTGACCAACTGCATGGACCTCAATACTTTTCAAAGATTGACCATCGGTCTAGATACCATCAGTTGTGTGTGAACAAGGAAGACGTTCCAAATACAGCATTTCGAACAAGGTATGGGCATTACGAGTTTACAGTAATGCCTTTTGGATTGACTAATGCACCCTCTGTTTTCATGGATCTAATGAATAGAGTTTTCAAGGAATATCTTGATGACTTTGTAGTGGTATTTATTGATGATATCTTGGTATACTCCAAAAGCCACGAAGATCATGAAAATCACTTACGCATTATCCTGAAGACTCTTAGAAGACATGAATTATATGGGAAATTTAGCAAGTGTGAATTCTGGCTTCATGAGATTTCTTTTCTTGGCCATATTGTCTCAAAGGATGGAATTTCCGTTGATCCTTCTAAAACCAAGGCAATCTAAGAATGGCCAGCACCGACAAGTATAACTGAGGTACGCAGTTTTATTGGTTTAGCAGGTTATTATCGACGTTTCGTCCAGAATTTTGCCAGATTGGCTAACCCATTGACAAAGCTCACACGTAAAGGGATTAAATTTGTCTGGACAAAAGAGTGTGAAGAATGTTTTGAATAACTAAAGAGAAGATTAGTCAATGCCCCTGTATTGACTCTACCATCAGAAAATGATGGGTTTGTTATTTATAGTGATGCATCAAAGAAAGGACTCGGTTGTGTCCTTATGCAGAATGATAAGGTCATTGCCTAAGTATCACGACAGCTAAAAATTCATGAGCAAAACTATCCTACTCATGATCTTGAGTTAGCAGCTGTGATCTTTGCTTTAAAGATATGGAGACATTACCTCTATGGTGGAAAATGTGAGATTTATACTGATCACAAGAGTTTGAAGTATATTTTCACACAAAAAGAACTCAACATGAGGCAAAGGCGATGGCTTGAACTACTCAAGGATTATGATTGCACGATACATTACCAATCGGGGAAGGCAAACAAGGTGGCAGATGCTTTGAGTAGAAAAGACCATGGAGTTTTGAATGTGATCAGAATTCAAAGGGATCCAATTTTCTTGGATCTAGTGAAGATGGACATGGGAATAACTAGGGAAGGTGAAACATCAATGCTTTTTCAAATGGTTGCCAAACCATCATTACTAGAAAGGATTAAGAGTTCTCAGACCAATAATGAAGAATTTCAGAAGAAGATTGAAGGTGTGAATGATGGAAGATTGAGGGACTTTGTGTATAAGGATGGAATTTTGAAATTCGGGAAGAGACTTTGTATTCCCGATATACCTGATCTAAAAAGGGAATTGCTGGATGATGCTCATAGTTCCAACTTCTCTATACACCCGGGGAGCACCAAAATGTATAGAGATTTGAAGCAACATTTTTGGTGGGACAATATGAAGAGGGAGATTGCTGATTTTGTGTCGAGGTGTATGGTTTGTCAACAAGTGAAAGCTGGAAGGAAACATCCTGGTGGAGTATTGCAACCTCTTCCCATACCTGAGTGGAAATGGGATAATATTACGATGGACTTTGTCATGGGACTACCAAAGACTCCTAGAAGGAATGATGCAATATGGGTCATTGTAGATCGACTTACTAAGTCAGCACATTTTCTGGCTATACGGGAGGATCTACCACTTGAACGTCTAGCAAGACTATATATTAATGAAGTTGTAAGACTTCATGGAGTACCCCTATCAATTGTTTCTGATCGTGATCCTCATTTTACTTCAATATTCTGGAAAAGTCTTCAAAAGGTCTTGGATACTGAACTTCGTTTGAGCACTGCCTATCACCCTCAAACAGATGGACAATCAGAACGGACTATTCAAACCTTAGAAGACATGTTGAGATCATGATCTCTTGACTTTCAGGGTATGTGGGATCAATATTTACCACTGGTAGAATTTTCCTATAACAATAGCTTCCATTCGAGTATTCAGATGGCACCATATAAAGCGTTATATGGAAAGAGATGTCGTACACCAACCTGTTGGGATGACGTTGGTGAAAGAAAACTTGTAGGCCCAGAACTGGTGGAGGAAACGGTGGAAAAGGTGAAAGTAATCCAAAATCACATCAAAGCAGCTCAAAGTAGGCAGAAGAGCTATGCCGATAATCGAAGGAAGGATTTGGAATTTCAAGTCGGTGATCATGTTTTCCTGAAAGTATCTCCATGGAAGGGAGTCATACGTTTTGGTAAGAAAGGTAAATTGAGTCCCAGGTACATCGGACCTTTCGAAATTCTAGAACGAATTGGGGCTGTAGCTTACCGATTGGCAATGCCGCCACGTCTCTCCAAAGTTCACGACGTGTTCCACGTATCTATGTTGAGGAAATACATGCCTGACCCAATGCATGTACTCACCTATGAAAAATTAGAACTGGAACCTGATCTTTCCTATTGTGAAGAGCCCGTCAGGATTCTTGATGTGAGGGAGCAGGTGCTGAGAAACCGGACGACTCGTCTGGTGAAGGTTTTGTGGAGAAATCATAAAATGGAAGAGGCAACGTGGGAACCTGAGGAATTTATGATGAAAAACCACCCGAGTCTTTTTATGTAGTAATAACCTAGAAATTGCAAGGACGCAATTATTTGAAGGAGGGGAGAATGTAACACCCCAAGCTTCCACTGTACGTTTCCCTTCGAATAATGCAATAGCGTGTGTTGTACGCAACCTCGAGCTCTAACACACACCACAACTAATTAAACTAGCCATTTTGAATAGTAATACCAACTTTTTGAAATTTTATAAATTTTACTTATCAAAATGGACTTCATTTTTGGATTCGGAATATTGAAATTAGCCTATGTTGAATTTTTGGTATTTTTCTGAGAACTTCTAAATTTTTATGAATAGTAAAAAATACTTAAAAACAACTTTTTTAATCAAAATAATTTATAGTGATAAATTATAATATTTATTGGTTTTAAAGTATAATTAGAATATATTTTTACCATTTTATCCAATGGTGGTCATTATAATTAATTTAACATTGAAATTGGACATAAACAATTGCCAATCTTTTGATATAAATTGTTTCTTAAAAACACGCTATTTGTTGTAACAGCGGGAATTAATTATAAAATTAATTAATACAACTTATATGTTTGGAATTTTGTAAAATAGACATCATTTTTTAATTCGTAATATCAATTATAGCTTAGGGTGAAATTTTGTCCTTATTCTGAAAAACTTCAATTTTTGATGAATAGTGAAACCACTAAGTGGTTGTTAAAAACTGATTTTTTGTTAAAATGAAATATTACCACTTCTGTGATTTGATTTTCAAAAATCCGACATAAATGGTTGTTATTAAGAAGTAAAATGTGGTTCAATAAGATTAAAACAATTTTTTGCTGAATAGTAACTTGTAAGTTCTTAATCGCGATTAGAGTAATTAGTGTAGTTTAAGGTAAAAATAATATTTTAATAATATGAAATGAGCTTGAAACTTGTCCTACTCCTATTGGATGAGTCATGGCCGACCAATACAACCCATGGGTCAACATGGGGACCCCATTGAGCCACATTAGTTGGAAAATGACATTAATATATATTTATTTAATGTTAAAATTAAATTGACACAAACATGAGTTGTTTTACTAAAACAGTTTTTAAGTGGGGTTACACAGATCCAAATTTTGACTATAAATATTCATTAGAAATATAAAAATATTTCCTACATCATAGTATTTTTTTTATAATTTTTAGACATTAAATAAATTAAATTAATTATGACATCATTATGATGCAGCGATGACCTCATTATTTAAAGATTTAAATAAAATGATAAGATAATGCAAACTCCAAGGCTTACACTTGTCCAAAGCCTATTGGATCAGGCGATTTCGAACCCTTATCACCTTAGCCACGAATTATATAAGTTTGGGACCTTTAGAATCCGAAAAGCATTTTATAATAATGTAACATTTCAATCTTTCTAAAAGAGCCCCTCCTCTCCTCTTATAAAAGGCCCCCACCTCTACCACCTTATTCACACTTCCAAGCCTTTTGGTTCGGCCAACCTCTGCCCAAATACTCTCCCAACTTCTCTCCCTTCATCCTAGAAGCTTTACTTTAGTCAGAAAGCCATCCTAAAGAGTCCTTTTGATCAAATCAAAAGGAAGAACCCAAAGAATAGGTAACATTTTCATCACCCTCTTTCAAGTTTCTTTCTTCTTCCACTCCCTCTTTGTTTATTATTTCAATTCTAAAATTATAACACCAGTATCTTCTATATACTGTGATGTTATTATAAATATGGAACAACCATATTCAGTATTCTACCCATCATTTGAATGACATGTCACCATACGTGTGTACGTACGGCTTACCGTCTCCACGTCGTGGTGTAATTGTTATTCAATATATTATTATTTAGATGGGTATAATAATGATATGTAATTCATGTAAATAATAAATATAACATGATAATGATTCTGTATATTTTATACACTATCCAATTATATATTATTTTAATATCAAAATAATGATATTGTCGCTCGTGCGTACGTACGGACTACCGTCTCCACGAACGCGATGAGATTCATTCTCCGTCGTATCCATTCAAGTATAATTATCATTTGATAATTTAAAAATAATGTTTAAGGACATGATATCATTCTGGATATGAATAAGATACAAACTATCCATGAAAAACATGACTTACGTAACAAAACATATAAAAGAAAACGAGTAAGTTAACACCCGAAACAACGATAAATCTAAGATATTGTTAACAAAGCAATGTTAAAAGATCATATATGATATCATATGAATGTATATGATTCTTGTATAATTTAATAACAATTATTTCACCATTATACAGTAGGTTAACCTACCCCAACCAAGGAAAAGTACAAGGTAAGGGTTTACTTCACAACCTCTTCATTATCCAAGGTTGTGTATACATAATTATCTACTGGGACCTCGTTATCATCCACATCCATGTTTCTTAAAAATTTATTTCAAAACATTTTTACTATTAAATGGAAAATGGGTTAAAGTCATTTATACGTTTATACGTTTTTGAAAGGAATCATACCGTCGTTTTCCAAACAATGTACTTTTTGACCTTTTTGACAAATTTAAGATAAGAATGTTTTTTTTACTTATACGGCGGGTGCGGCTATTTTCCGCCATTATAACTTCGTCGAAGCTTCCCTAACAAGCTGATATGAATATTTTCAAGGTAAATGTATTATTTTATAATTATGGGACTTTTAAATGATTTAAAAAAGGATAGATATTTCTCTCAAATAGCTTTGATTTCATCCATGTCAACATCCTTTGATGGGTTTTAAGTTTAATTGAAATTGATTTATGATACAAAACTTCCATTGAACATTTTGTGAAATATTTGACTGTGGATGTGTTATTTTATACCATCCATAGTTTATGGAGAAATTGTTGACATTTCATATGCTAGTTTTAATATGAATATTTATGTTATGTATAAACCTATTAATATGAGGAATGTATTGGACTTAATATATGACGGGTGGAGCCCGCTATAGCTCCTCGATGCATCGGTAGGTCTCATGAGACAACTAGATGTGGAATTGGATGAGGCCCTTTCCCAATTTGATTTATGGTTTTGGCCGAGGCCTTAATCATTTTAGACGTCTTGGCCGAGGCCTTGACAAAATGTTTCCGAATGTCTGGCATTATACATTCCCTCATTATGAAAGTGGTTATTGATATTTCATGTGATTATTCGTCTAGTAGAATATCCATGTGAGCAAGTAATGGCATTATCTCATTTTACTTTTGCCATATTATGCTGAAGTTCAAGTTCAATAAGGCTTTTGTTTTAGTTATACATTGCCTTAAATGCTTATGTTTTCTTATAAAAGCTTCCGCAATATTGTTATCCTTACTGAGCATCTGAGCTCACCCCTTTCAATGTTTTAATATTTTCCAGGATGTGAAGAAGTGTATTATGACTGACTTGCAAGAATAGTCAGTGAGGATATGAGTGTGGACTATGAAGACCATGTTATTGTAGTTTGTTTACTTTTTGATGTAATGAAAGACATATGAATGTATCTAGTGTTTCCAAGGCTACTAAACTAATCGGACTTTCGAGACTTGATCTTTTGTGATCATGCCAATGTTACGAAGTTATGCACCGACTCTGGGTAGCTGGGGTCGGGGCGTTACAAAATCGTTGTATGGTTTTATATCTGACGAACTTAATTTTTCAAAAAAGGATACATGTTCATCTAGATAATGGAATTGGGTGAACGATTCTATGTATTTATATGATGATTTTGGAGTGATCTACTTTTGGACCTAACATATATAAATAGTGACTTTTTTATTTAGATTAGTTCTTAATTTATTTAATGAGGATGTGTATTAACATAAAAATAGTGGGTAATTTCTTAGGCATCACATCAATTTTAAAATAATGAGTTAAACTCTCATACACCTGATAGAAACATGAAAATTTAGTGTTTTTTAATATGAATATATCATTTACATGGAGTGAAATGGAATATATATAATAATCATGAATTATTAGATTATATATTCCAATAAAAAGAGTTGAAAATGAATATTAAGAGATAGTTATATTCGAAAACATATTATAGAATAATAATTATTTACCATCCATAAAATAATAACAAAGTACATAATTGAATAATTATTTTACATAATGACTAATTAATTTTGACTCCTAAAACCACATCCATTTTTAGGGAATTTATGATTGTATTCATAGAAATTTCCCATGTGGGAACCCACATATAGTTTGTTTTAATTTTGTTTATTGAATTTTAAAACAGATTTATGTGAACTCCATGAAGACTGTGAGTTAATGAAAATGGTAGAAATTATTATGAAATGTTTGTTTCGTAATTAAAATAAATAAAAATATGATTTCAATAGAATTAATGAATTATTATTTGTTTCATATTACACAAATTTAAATAATTAATAATTATTTCGGCTCATAAAACTCAAATTTAAATTCATCCTAATTGCATAAGAATGTATAGATACCTTCAAGAATATATTTTCTGGGAATGAATAATGAATTATATTGATAATTTTACTATGGAATGTATTTTTTGTTAATATTTTAATGTTAACCAAAATTACCAAATGTGATTCTTTTTTAAATTTTTATGATATAATAGAAATATGAGAATATATCCTTAGATTTCATTATGAAATTTCAAAATACATATTGAGGAAATAATGTGAGTTCTATATTTATTTTTACTATTTTAATAAGATTACCATTTTCATCCAATTATACATAAAATGCATTGGGATAAACATTATCAAATATCTATTATAGGGAGGAT
This sequence comes from Viscum album, assembly GCA_963277665.1. Classification (NCBI taxonomy): domain Eukaryota; kingdom Viridiplantae; phylum Streptophyta; class Magnoliopsida; order Santalales; family Viscaceae; genus Viscum; species Viscum album. The sequence continues at coordinate 1,749,841,710 of OY728157.1, read as the reverse complement.
TATATTACATGTAGTTCTGTTTTAAACTGTTTCATATCATGATCCCAAATTCACCATTAATTATTATAAAATATATTATAATACATTAGGTATTATATTAATCTATTGTACATCATTTCAACCTCAATTGGATGGTAATAATGTATGAGAAATGCATAATATTAAGGATTTACATTGATGTTGTTCAACATACTTTTAGTGAAGTTTGGAGAAAACTCCAAATATAGTAATAAATTCCTATAATAACAATATTCATTCAAGTATATATATGATACATTATGATGTATTATAAGGATTATAATATTTGAAACCACCCGATTTGGATGAAACCAATGAATAAATTTACATGAAAGAATATTTGGTAGATTAAAATGTTGGTATGGTGTATATGATTCATCTTTACATGAAGGAGGCCAAGAGCAGTTAAAAATTAATTAATTAAACCAGAGTAATAATAATTATTTCGAAGTCAGAGATCATGTTTCACTACAAATATCTACATGGAATGGAGTTAATATTTTTGGTAAAAAATAAATTTTATTTGAAAGGGTTATTAGAACATGTAATATTTTAGAGAATAGTGGATTATAATGATTAATTGTTGAATTTTATTTTATTTTATATTTCTAACATTATGGATTACATTTTTCAGTGTTATGTAAATATATTCTAGAAGATTATAATTTTATTAATGGAATTAGTTTTAATGGAGAAAAACCATTCATATGAGGAAGAAATGGTACAATATAATGAATATAGAGTTAAATTATTTCATAGTTATTTTATTTTTTATGTTAAGGATTTATTGAAAAACTATTCAGATAAAGAAGAAACATTGGAATCAGAAAATGGAATTAGTTTAAGATATCACCACATGATGAAATTTTTTATAAAATTTGTAAGAATAAATTTCCGATATGAGAAAAAATTGTTACCCACTACAAAATATTAATTGTTAATTAGTTTCAATACATAAAATTATTCATTACCTATTTTTGTGGATGTATATTAATTATCAGTATAGAAGGTAATTTTTATTTCTAATGTAATAAAAATTTATTTCATATAAAATTTTGTATTCATGAATTATAGAGTATTATATAATTTATTTACTAACAAATTGTATAATAAATTTTTTCCAAAATTATCATTTAGAATTCATAATTTTAAAAACCAATAATGTTGAATATTTTATAATTATACAACAATATTTATTATACAATGATTTTTTAAAAATAATAACTTATATTGAAAATAGTATTTTTTCACGTATTCATGAAGAAAAATTATATTGATGAGTAATTTAAAATTTAATCATTTATTTTTTTATTAATAACGATTGAATAAATATTATTAAAATTAATATTATAAATTAATTTGGTATAAAATCATTCTTATAAATAATATTTCCTTTTCTGAAAAATTATTTTTCATATTGTTATCAGGATTAATATTATGTTATATTTTTCCACAAACATTAATTTATTATGATTAAATTAGTTCCATGTTTTTTTAATTCATACAATTTATAATGTTTAATATGATTAACATAATTTTTTTTCATAATGAATAGTTATAATAAAAAAATCAGTTTGCATGGTTATGGTTTATATTATTTGGTTGGTGTTAAAATTTGGGGATGAGGGTTATAATTTTATAAGAACATCTCAAAATCCTTTAGGATGGCCATATTTATTCCTTATCTCATCTCATCCCCATATATATTATTTTTTGAAACTTTTTTCATTATTAAGACTATAAAATCCAAATAAATTATTGAATACTTATTTTAGAATAAATTATATTTCGTTGATAGCATGTGATGAATTCAATAACAAATATAACAAAACAATATATAATCAATCATTGCGAACATTATATAAAATTTATTTTAACACTTTAAAAAATTACTATGAAAAAATATATTTTATTTTTTAAATCATCATATATAAATTATCATAGGGTGAATTTTTTGGGATTTTCGTTAATGTTTAATTTTTTTGACAAATATTGAAAATGATGACATTTAATTTAAAACATCTTTATGAGTTGAAATTTTAATGATAATTATTTATATTTTCAATATTATATAATATAAAATTAGTTCAATTTTTATCATTTAATTTATTTTTTGTCATTATAAACATTTTTATTTAGTTTATACGTATAAAAACATTATAACCTTTTAAACATTTCAATATTAGAAACATGATTTCTCATTACATCTATATGATGATTTTTTATCCAAATCGTCCAATTATATTAATTTAATTTGAAAAAATTGATTCCCATTTTAGAATAATAATAACTTATTTTCTTTAATTAGTTTAAAGAAACTTTTAATGAGACCAAATATTGAATGAATAAAAAAGAATTACCATGGTTTATGTAAAAATATTCCAATAAGGTGTAAAACTAACATAATAGGGGTTATAATTTCCAACCTGTAAAGACTCGGAAATTCTGTGGAAATAATTTTTCTTAAATACATGGGAATTTTATGAGTCCATGAAAATGGGCGGCGTGTGATTCTGAGGTCTAGTGTTCCCGAAATAAATTTCTGAAGTTTTGTTCGGGTACGTTCAGCAAACGTATGAGTGGGTTTTTATAACATTTGAAATGGTGCTCGGAATTGAAATCTGAGGACACTGTTGAACTCGCATTGCCAGTATTCGCATAATAAGATGATCAATTTGATGGCAGTGAGTTTAGAATAAAAGTTAGTTTTGGGGGTTATTAGATATTAATTTAAATAAAAATAAAGTGTCTGGTTTAGTTTTATTTGACAGTTAAAATATCCTCATGGAAGTTGGTGGTGGGGCCCACCCGAATCGAACCTCCTGCAAGAGGTTATGATGTGGGGACCACATGGGGATAAACCCCCTATTGATGGAGGAGAATAAAAACTCTCAACTCTACCACATTAATGAGGGAGAGCCTCTTGACCACCCCATCAATTAATTGGTGCCAACTCCCCTAATTACATTGTGCCAACACTCATGAATTAATTTAGGGAGCCAAGTTATTAATTCAACAATTTGTTTTGGGTCAGAAACTAAATAATAGACAAACTCAATCTATTATTATTTTTCTTTGCAATTCTCATTTTGTGGAGCTTTGGAAGAGAAGTGCTTGGGAGAAAAGTTCTTCCAACAAAGAACCCCCCACCGATAAAGAATGCCAAACTTCTTCGACTTCCTCCATCGGATCCTACCGATGTGGGGCATCATCAACCGACCTACCCTCCGCATCATTTTCAACGAGCTGACACTGCTCAATATTGGGAGTGCATGGTGGATGCAACGAATGACAATCTCATTCATCTTCTTCCTACGACTTCAACCTCGATGACCGAAAATCAAACAAAGGGGGTTTATTTTTTGTAACATTCCTTTTCTATTTCTCTTCAAAGGATTGGAAAGAATTCATTGCATGGTTGTAAAACAATTGTTTTTTATCTTTCTAACTCTTTGATGATCTAAGTGTTACCACCCTAAATATGGAGAGTGCGGGTCAAACCAACCTAGCCTGACCCCTTCGTCGTTCTTGTTTGTGTTGTTTTTCGGCATGGTGATGAAGCGGCTTGAAGGCGACGAAGGGACATTCAAAGACCGTGCATCCCATGGCCTCAGCAAACCAGGCAGCCCCCTATGGCATTCTAGTGCCCCGACCGAGCTGGATCTACAGGCTAACCACCACAGGCCGCACAACTGTCGACCACCCGCGCCACCGGTGGATCCCCACCGGCTTACACCGGCCCGCGCTGCGCCGAACCGCGCTGGCCCAAACCGTGCATGCTCGAACCGTTCTGGCCCCAACCGTGTCGGACTGGCCTCCTGGACGCCTTCTGGGTTAGGTGAGCCCTACCTGGCTGCCCACCAGTATGCATGGCGCCCTGCCCCGCCACCCGCCGATCTGCCTGGCACCCTGGTCGCGCCCTGCCCTACCGCCAATCGACCCGCCTGGTGCCCTGACCGGCCAAGTTCACACCTTGATGTGCCATTCACGGCCACCCCCAAGCTACCCGACCTCTCAAACCAGCCCACGGCCTCGCTCGCATCACCCTTGAAAAACTGGCCCGACCGCTCCCTCGACATGCTTCGGGCGGAACTGCCCACGTGGTCGGCTGGACTAGGCCTAGCGGTCCGGGCAGTACCTAGAAGGTTGGCCCGCCCAATGTCCCAGGCCAGACCTAACAGGTCTGACCAGCCCTAGGCCCACTACTGGACCTTTACATTATTTGGCCATATCTTTCACACCAGACGACCATTTGACGAAGCATTAGTAGTGATGGTTTTCATGGAGTGTGATGGTCCCTTTGAGCATACCCCACTAAAGATTGAATTATAGTTGAGGTGCGGTCAGGATGAACAGTGCATGAATCCAACTAGGCCCCTAGAACTAAAATGATAATAACACACAGACCGAGTTTCTGATTGATGGGCCGTCTATTTCATTGAGACCCCTATGACATGGAAGTCCATTGACATACTTATTCATGCTACTTCGGGATAGTCAAAGTATCGACTAGTATCTCATGGGGGGATCCTCTTGGAGACGAGCGTGCGAAGTGCAGAGACCTAGTAGCTAGCTGAGACCTGATGACTACTGACTGATTCGACTCAGAGTGTTTCGACTAGCCTAGTGGGGAGCACCTTGGTGTCGTGGCAGACTTACAGTGGGGAATGCCTTGGTGTCGCGGCAGACCCATGGTACTCGACATGAGGAGTACCTTCATAGGCTAAGTGGGGGGAGTGCCACTGTGTGAGCGCGGTAGACCCATGGTGGGGAGTGCCTCTATGTGAGTGTAGCAGACCCATGGTAGTCGAAAGGATTAGAAACTCAATATTCCATGGTTAGTGTGAAGCATCTCTGTGTGATGTTGTAGGCCTACTGTACTTGATAGACAAGGAGTTCTTTAGTAGTCATGGTTTTGATAATAAAAATCATGGTTTTAGCTGAGTCAGTATCTATTTTGTTTACCTCAGAATTGATATGGATTACTTGATAATATAGGTATATGTATGGGCAAATAACTAAGTGTGGTTATCTGTTGTTTTCATAATTTGTGGTTTACCCTTGTTAGATTTTGTGAGACCTTGAGGGTCTCAGGGTCCCTACTAAGTATCGTTATACTCAACCCTGCACAGGCTATGCTCGTGCCTCATTGTGTTGGTTATTGACGACATACATCGTTAACTAGGGCTAAGAGCACTAAGACTGGTCGATACCTGGAGGTGGACAATACGCCATGTCAGTATGCCGAGGAGACCGACAGATGTGGAGTGCTAAAGAAGCTATCTATATATACCCTTCAGGTAGGAACTATGGTGGACGATCGAGGAGCTGCTTTTCACCTTTTAGCTATTTTCCCTTTCTAGTTGTACTTGTTCTCAGTTGTACTTGTATTTTCCTATTGGGCTTGTATTCTGGACCCTCCACCTTCAGCTCATTGTTTATACAGTTTTACTTAGTATTTTGCTTCCAACTCTTACTCTTTTGTGTGCGTTTACAATTTTTAAAGGTAATTCCTTCTCAGTTTAGGGAATTACACATTTGGTGCTAGTGTACAACCCCTGGCCTATGGAATGAAGGCATGGAGTAGCCACGGCACGGGCCCTAGGAGACAGGTCGTGACAAATTGGTATCAGAATAGTCGGTTTTACTGCAGAACTTAGGACTCTGATCTTTTATGTGATGTAATAGAGTTAAGGGTACTGAGTGTGGATTTCAGTTCATGAATCCTAGTGTTGGTCCAGCGGCCGACGTATCCATACACCAGGACCCTAACTATTGATTTATGACTCAGTGCACAAAAACACTGATTGCATGTGTGTTTTCAAAATTTTCCTTTATTACACCTCAATTAGGTCATCTCACCAGGTATAATCATTGACCGTGTCACATATTTTTATTTTAGGATGCTACCCCACGGATTACTAGGTAGTCTCCCAAGAGTTTTACACACATATAGCCCACCGAGTGATGAGGCCTCGGTGCATGTCCCTTTTTTTAGAGGAGACACCAGTGATACCACTTTCCATTGGGCAACTGATTCCACCAGTCCTAGATGTAGACGATGCACACCACTTGAGTGAATTGCACGCGTTTCCGCGCTAGAGGCCACCCAGGTTCCGGGGAGAGACATACCCTCATGCTGTAGAGGATTGGCTGGAGGCTATGTTGAATGTTTTCCAACTGATAGGGACACCAGCAGACCTCATGGTGATACGAGTCACCGGCCTTCAAAAGGCTGCATTGGGAATATGGTGGAGCTTGATGCTCTCGGTTCACGACAAGTTGATACTACCTGAGTAAACTTCGAGAGCCTTTTTTGGGCAGAGTTTTTTCCAGTGACTCATCGTGTGGTGCGCATACAGAGGCTACTTCATTAGAATCAAGGAAGCATGATAGTGTCATAGTACTCATTGAGGTTAACAGACCTCTCGTGCTACTCTACAGATATGGTGTGGGACCCATTCATCAGGGCATGGACCTTCGATCAGGGGCTCATGCGAGAGATCAGGTCTTTGATGATCATTGTCAGCATCTCAATGTAGGAAGGGGTGTCAGAGCGATCCCCCTTATTGGAGAATTTCCTTGTTGAGCAGCCTCCAGCAGCGAGACCCACCACTTGTTGACATGCAGTGGCTTTTTCTGCAGTTGGCAGTAGACAGATTTCAAAGTGATCCAAGAGGACCGGATCTACGGGTGGATGGCCGCATGACTCAAAGTCGATTGTACTAGGCACCCGGGGTAGATACACACATTCCAGGAGCGGGTAGTGTTGCTCATGTGGTGGGCATGGTCACATGGCTCTTGACTATCTAAACTGCCGTTTAGATGATCAACAAACGGTCGAAGGGCCACCCATGCAGAGGCAGAGATTCGATTGAGGAGGTCCACAGGGAGCAAGCGGATGTGGCAGAGGAGCTGGACATGCAGATGGCGGTGGAAGATGTTTTGAGGTGTTACCGACACCACCACTATGAGGTCCACCCCGACCACAGGGAGCAAGTAGACAAGGGAGATCTCAGATCCAAGAAGCTGAGGCCTACGATCATGGTACTCATTATTTGATTCAAGGTATGATTTGTGTCTACTCCACCATAGTTTCAGTTCTTATAGACATTGGTTCCAGTCACTCTTTCATTGCCACTGCCCTCGTTCGGAGCTCTGAGATTCCGACGGATTTGTTGGCTCGATCCTTACGGCTAGAGATTCCTATGGTAGCATACTCGACGATTAGGAACTCGTGATGGCAGTGTGAGATTACTCTAGGAAGCAATAGATTCGGCTGGGATCTCCTCATAGCGGCATCGAGGCCTTACAACATCATCTCTGGTAAAGACTGTTTATCTATAGACCATGCTCAGATAGGCTGTATTAGACGCAATGTGTGGTGTGTTCGCATGGATGGGACCATGATTACCTTCATCAGAAAGAAAGGAGCTTTTGCATTATATGACGAACATACTCGGAAGAGGGTGAAAGAGATCACTTTAATAACCCAGACCTTTATTTCAGGTATGTTTTTCCTTTTTCTAGAGTTTTTGAGAAAAGGGGAGTTTCTGTAAATTTTTGAAGTACACGCCATGTACATTATAAGTACATGACGTGTCCTTCGACGCCGCACAACGCCGTGTGCTGGCCGTGTTCAGGCCACACACATGGTAGTGTGGGGTGATGTAGAGGCCGCTTAATGTTGAGTGTGGAAAAGACTAGTACACGTCGTGTACTCCAAAAGAACATGTCTGGTACATTTTTTTCATTAAATGAACCGGGGTCATGTCTAATCACCAAAACACGCTTCTTCTATAGCTTCTTCAACTGAGAGAGTCCCGTACGGGTTTGAATCTCCTACGAGCCCCCAAGCCTACGTTCGTTCTCTAAATCGACCGCCATCAATTGCATTGGGACAGAAGCGGTATACTCTTCCTTCTCCTAGATCTTTGTTTTCCAATTCCTCATCTTTTGCATGTTATTGTAGGTTTAATGGTTTCTAATTTTTCATTGATCTAACATTTTATAAGAATATTGAATCCTCTTGGTTCAAGTATGTAGATCTCCTAGCATCAAGGTAGGTGGTTTGGGCATTTACGTTAAATGTCTTTGAGTTTTATGTGCGCTTTCCACCAATACCCTTGAACGGGGTATTTCGTGTTTACTGTTTTCCCTTATTGTTTTACTTCATTTGTTGTATACTTTGGTAGAGGTAATTTGGCTACGTGTAAGGATAATTCCTATGCTTGGATGTTTTTCCAGGACTTTTTCTTTTTGCGACCTCTTGGTATTGTTCTGCCTTTGGTCGTTATACCTGTTTTCCATGCCTTTTGACAATAGGATGGAGTGTTGTTCCCTCGCATGATTGTTATGTTGTAGACTGGTTAGCCAAGTAGCTCTGTAGGTTTAGTTTTTCCATATATAATTATTATACACTGACTAGAACATGGTCGTGAGAGCCTGGTGCTATAGACTATAAGAGGATAGACCGAGTAAGCTTCCTCAGAGACTCTTGGACATTATCGACTATAAGGGATATACAATTGAAATTCCCAAAGAGTCTTGGACATTATAGACCACAGGAGGATAGACCGAGTGATATTCCCCAGGGATTATTGAGCTTTATAAACAATACAGGGGTAGACCAAGTGATCTTCCTCAGAGAGTCATAATTTTTTTTTGAATTTCCTTAAACCATTCCAGGCTATAGGAGGAATTAATCGAGTGTGCTACCTCAGAGATTCTGTGATAGACCTGAGGCTATAAGAAGAATTGACCGAGTGAGATTCTTCAGAGAGTATCTCGACCTTGGGGCTATAGGGGGAATTGACCGCATGATCTTCCTTAGAGTGTCCCTAACTTCTTTAGACTATAAGGGGAATTGACAGAGCATGCTTCCTCAGAGAATCTTATAATTTCATATGACCAAACCAGAGGGGTTTGGCTGAGTGTAATCCCCAGAGGGTTGTTGGTACTTCTTGGATTGGACAATTGGGGATGGTTTTGAGTACTTCCAAGAGGGATTCTTGTTTGTGGTTAGCTTATTTCTTCAGTACTGCTTGTTGATCTGTGGATTTTTTACTATCCTATATCATCCTATTTACTTCTTACTGTTTACTGCATACTGTACTATTACCTTCCATATACTCACTGACTATTAGGAAGAGATCTTCGGGTGGTTGCCTACTGGGATTTAGTCTCACACCCTATTTGGGTCATGATTTTTAGCCTAAATAGGTTATATTTTTGTAGGTATAGATAAGTGCAAGCGCCCCTCAACTTCAGGTACATGACTTGCATTGGAGAAGGAGAGAATAGGAATAAGTCAAGACTTGCGATGATGAGGAGTTACATATATGTTTTCTTTTGTACTTTGGTTTAGTATTGTATACATCATCGTGAATTGTTGATTTTTTCCTAGGCATATGTATCATGTATCATATATATATGTGCTCCTGCTGTTTGTCATATTTAGTCTTTCGTTGTTCACTTGTGTATGGATTGTTCACTGCTTCCATTATTGATTATTGTTTCTCTTTTTCGCTGTGTACTCTGCCAATGGGGGCATAGTTTCCCCACTATCACACCCAAGGCCCTCGCTGCTAGTCTGCAGCCTCTGGCGTTTGGGTAAATGTGCATAAGTCCATGTGACAAACCAGGTATCGAGCGCCTCTAGGTGGATTCCAGAACCGGGGCGTTAAAAAGTGGTAGCAGATGAATTATTTTCTCTTGAAATACAGTTTGGAGATATTGCTAGGGATAGGATGGAATAGGTACTTGGTAATATTCTTTTCATGGTAGTATCAAACTCGTGTACAATAGAAAGACAATATACCTCATTAATTTTAATTTCATTAGGTTTTTCAATTTTTACAGTTGTTATGATTTCACCTTGAGTGACTCACATGAGTTATGTTGTTATTATTGTTCTTTTTGAGGTGTTATTTTGGTTGAAACCCAATGATATGAGTGTATTCCATCTCATTCGTTATATAGGAACTTGCTAGAAATCACGTTCCACACATTCATGACATGCCGTCTAGGATGCATTAGCGATTTCATGTTGTTTTTATAGACGTTGTGTAGATTATGCATGATTTGGTGATAGGTGCTTTGATATAATCTCCGCAGTTCGATAAGGAATATTTTCTTTCTAAGTGCTTTTCATAAATGAACAACAAATATTGATTCATGCGTTGTAATGGGGAAACATTAATCGGAACATGGTGGATCATTGACCTATTTCCCTTGTTTATGACATGTATGGGATGCCAAGCTTTTATTCACGGGGACTATGGGCCCTCACGGATCGGAATTTGGCACGTCATCACTTGTTTTTTGCATTTTCTGGGCTTCGGAGCAGTTTCTCAGCTACTTCCTGGAAAAACCCAGATTACACGACATGGACATTATGAATACACACCATGTTGTTTTTAAACCTTTTCACTGGCCGTGTATGCAGAAACACGAGGTTGTGAAAAATCTTCAGGAACACGCCGTGTACTGTAGGTACGTGTCGTGTTGTAGTAACAGTGTGTATACATGTGTAGCTAACGACACTGAATGAAAAAACATTTACGTTATACATTGTGTCATGTTATCACATGTCGTGCCATGTAACCTATGTACCCAGTTGTGTCACGAACAACACGGGTCGGGAAAAAACATCATGTACATTCTGTCTTCTCAGGGATCACACCGTGTAGAGTGAACCATGTACCTGACCGTGTAACTATAAACATGGGTCGTCGAGACCTTGGATAGTAAACACAGTTTCCTTTGTGAACACGCAGTGTAGTCTACGATTAATAGGACTGTGTTTGTTAGTTGTGTAAGTAGGCTCAGGCAGGGGAATAGAGTTCATGTACATGCCATGTGGGGGGACAACACACCCTGTTATTAGGTTATTACACAACCAGTTGTGGTAGAAGTAAACTCCCATGTGAATGGCTTAGAAGAACACACCCTGTAGTTTTTATACACTTCGTATAGTCATGTTTTGTTAAACATGAATGTTTCCTTCTCTTGCTCCCCTCTTGTACACTTGTGCTCTCAGTCTATGATAATCCCGATCTAAGGTGTGCTTTTAACCTTTAAGAGTTTTTCCACTGAGATGTAATCCAGTTGTACGTCAGCTTCCATACGGTGATCTGACACCAGATATGGCCGATCAAGTACCTCCAACAGATCTTCCTATTTTTCGAGCCTTGGCACTAGTAGTTATACCAGTTGTAGGCGCTGATGCGAAGCATAGGGTTGATTTTATGAGGATGATGTAGGCATTCTAGTGACCGCCACATCCTTCCCCATTGATGGTGAGTTGACATGGATTTTCTAGCAGCAACATCCTCATACATTCTTAGGGGATAGTGGAACTCAGGCTACAGAGTCATGGCTTGAGGCCACGCTGAAATGTTTTGAGCATCTGGAGATACCTCCAGAGAAGAAGGAGAAGCTTGCTCGCTATATTCATCGAGACTCTCCAAAGGGGTGGTGGGAGGTCATCTTGTAGCCATGAGGCCAGTGGGGTATGACTTGGGATTATTTTCGGCGTATCTTCTATGATTACTTCTACCCAAGGACTTTGAGGGTCGATCGAGCCCGAGAGTTTATGAGTCTGGAGCAGGGTACTCTTTTTGTTATGGAGTAGTCTCACTTTACTGAGCTACAACTTTTCACGCCCATTCATGGAGGTGAAGATTTGTTCCTTGTGTGGAAGATCGACGATGGTCTGAGGAACGACATCGGATCACAATTGAACATTTTCAGGTTGACTTCGATATACTCTATTGTCAACCAGGCACAAATCGCTGAGCGCAACCTGAGAGATTTTGGAGCAGTTAGCCAGGGCGGCACGACATCTAGATTTAGTGTTACTATTACTGATAGCAGGAAGCGCCATAGAGAGTCTGCACGAGGAGATCATAGTAGGCAGAATGTATCTTCAGGCGGCCAGGTTGTATGATTCTAGTGCGGGAGGATCGGGCACACTATGCCTCCATTCCAGAGATACCCAATGGAGTGTCGATCTTGCGGCAAGATGGGATATCTTCAATGTTTTTTTTCATGTATTCTCACCTACATCTGGTGGTAGGGGTTCTTCTATTACCCCACATTCAAGATATGCATCGCCAGTTTCTCACCAGTCTAGGAACTAGAGTTCTTCCCACCATGCGGGCTGAGGTGGACGTTGGGGATGTTGTGGCCAGTCACCAGGTTACCCACGATAGTAGAGGGGATCATCTCAGAGTGGTAATCACGGGTCATAGGGCTGCGGTATAGGCCAGACCTTTTTAATGGATCAGACCCATCAAGAGTAGGATCCCAACCCTTCTACAGTTTGAGGTATGATCTTTGTATGCTCAGTTTCAATCTTCTGCTCTTTTCGATACTGGTGCTACGCAAAGCTTTATCTCTATTGCTGTTGTGGAGAGCCTTGTGATCTGTATCTTTTCCTCTTCCGATACTTTGACTCTAGGCACATCGTTGGGGACTAGAGCGGTTACTGTAAATCAGTGCAGGGAGTTCCCTCTTGAGGTTGCAGGGTGTCAATTTTCAAGGGACCTATATGTCCTAGAGATGTCGAGCTATGATTTCATTCTCTAAATGGACTGGTTAGTACCCATCCAGGTAGTCTTTGACTGTTATCGCTTCAAGGAGAGTTTCATATCACCAAATGGTGGATCCTTTCTTCATATAGGTGAGTGAAATGTCCAGGCGAGTCAAGCAGGACCCGAGCATCATGGGCTATGAGGAGTTATAGACCAAATTTATAATCTATATCTGGATGACTAGGGAACTTCATAGTTAGACCTTCCTCCAGTGGTTGATTGTTTCAGGGATGTCTTTCTGGAGGAAATTTTATATTTTCCTTTAGGGTGTGAGGTAGACTTCTCTATGGATCTCATGCTAGGTGTGGAACCGATTTCCTTACTCCTTATAGGTTGGCTACACATGAGTTTTAGGAGCTTAAGCATCAGTTGGAGGAGTTTCATGCAAAGGGTTTTCACTGACCCAGTACTTCTACTTGGGGTTCCCCTATCCTATTTGCGAAGAAAAAAGATGGCACTCTCAGGCTTTGTGTGGATTAACAGAAGCTAAAATAGTTTATGGTCAAGAACTTATATCCCTTGGTGAGGATTGATGATCTCTTTGACCATCTTCGAAGAACCTGATTGTTATCGATGATTGAATTGAGATTCGGTTATCATAAATTGCATGTTAGACCATATGATATACCTCTTACAGCTTTCTGGATCAGGTATGGTCTAAATGAGTATATAGTTATGTTGTTCCGCCTCATCAACACGCTGGAAGTTTTCATAGAACTGATGAACCAAGTGTTCCATCGATACTTGGATTCCTTCATGGTGGTATTCATGGATGACATCTCGGTGTAAACTCACACTCAACACGACCATGTTACCCATATTGAAAAAGTTATGAGTACACTGATAGATCATCATTAATATTATATGCTCTCGAAATGCCACTTTAGGATGGATCAGATTCAATTATTGGGTCATGATATCTCAGAGATAGGAGTATCAGTAGACCCAAAAGATGTGAGCGATGTAGTTTCCTAGGAGTATCCAAAGATCTTCTATGAGGTACAGAGTTTTCTAGGGATGGATGGATACTACATATGTTTTATATTGGACTTTTCATGCTTAGGGAACCACTGACAGGTCTAACCAAGAAGGGTGTGAAGTTCATATGGTCAGATTATTGTGAGTCCACCATTCAATAGCTTAAAGGGAGGTTGAAATCAACAATGATACTAGTCTTTCTAGAGCCAGGAAATAGCTATACTGTTTACTGTGATGCTTTAGGTATCGGGCTGGGAGCGCTTCCTATGCAGGGAGATTGAGTTGTTGCTTATGGGTCTCAGTAGTTAAGGCCACAAGAGAGAAATTACCTGATGGACGATCTAGATATGGCAGCTGTTGATCATGCCCAACACTATTGGTGACATTATCTTCTGGGAGATTACTTTTTGGTGTTTACCGACCACAAGAGTATCAAGTACATCTTCAATCAGTGTGATATGAATTTGAGACAACGAATGAGGGTTGAGTATCTTCAGTCCATTGACTTTCATCATACCTATACACCTGGGAAGGGAAACACAGTGGCTGATGCGTTGAGCTTGAGAACTCATATACAGGCAGTTCCGGAGGCCAGCAGTGAGAGGCAACTTATGTCTCTATTCTATGAGATTTATTTAGAGGTGCACGATAAATAGGGGAAACGTTTCTGTATTCTGTATTTCTTTCCTCTACTCTTTTTGATCGAGTACGAATGAGTCAACTATCAGACTTGGAAAGCCTAGTCCTACCGGAGAGTGTTTTATAAGGGGACCCTCTTCATGGATGGACCTTAGGAAATGATGATATCTTGAGTTTCTAGGGATGTGTATGGTTACTGGAAGACATACGAGAGGCACTGATGCAGGACCTTCATTTATCAGTTTGGGTAGTTAATCCTAGCGTCACCAAGATGTATCATGATTTACACCATTAGTATTGGTGGCCAGGTATGAAGAAAGATGCTTATGGTTTTGTCCTGAGGTGTTCCACTTGTCAATATGTGAAAGCTTAGCATCACTGACCAGCAGGTCTATTACAGCAGTTACCCATTCCGTAGTGGAATTTGAATGATTTCACGATGGATTTCGTGACCGGGTTGACAAGGTCTCCTCGAGGGAACGGCGTAGTGTGGGTTGTCATTGACATGCTTATGAAGGTTTCTAACTTCTTGTTGATCAAGGAGACCTTTAGTGTTGATGAGATATGATGGTTGTACATCTAAGAGATTATACATCTACATGGTGTTCCACACACCATTGATTCAGACATGGATGCGTGTTTTATTTCTCGGTTCTATAAGGGGCTTCAAAAGGCTTTGGGTACACAAGTACTTTTGAGTACAGAATAACATCCCCAGACAGATGGCCAGTCTGAGCATACAATCCAAGTTCTTGAGGATATGCTCCGAGAATTCATTCTTGACATTGGAGGTTCTTAGGAGAAGCATATACCTCTTGTGCAGTTCTCCTACAACAATAGTTTTGTGGAGAAAATTCAGATGGAACATTAAAAGGATTTGTATGGTAGGAAATGTCGATCACCTTTATGATGGCTAGATGTAGGAGAGGTAGCTTTGTTGTGACCTCATCTTGTTCAGGAGACCTCAGAGTAGATAGAGTTGATTCATAAGAGGATGGATACGACACAGTCTTGATGGCAGTCGTATGATGATTAGCAGAGAAAAACTCCGGTGTTTGAGCTCAAGGATCAGGTTTTCCTTCATGTCGCACTAAGGATGGGGCACAAGAGGATTTAGAGACAGGGTAAGCTTTCCCCATGGTACGTTGGGCTATTTGTGGCATTGGACAGAGTTGGGCTGGTTCCCTATCATTTTCAGATACCTCAGAGGTACCGAGCTATGCATGAAATCTTCCACGTTTATCATCTCTGACATTACATTTCAGACCCATCTCATGTCTTTCAACTAGAAGAGGTTGAGCTCGAAGTGGATACATTGTTTGAGGAGCATCCTATCGGGATTTTCGACCATAGTATGAAGGCTCTCCGTGGCCAGTCTGTTCCTCTGGTACTGGTTCAATAGAAAAATGGGAAAGTACAGGAGGAGACTTGAGAGAGGGAGGCCGATGTACAATCGTAGTGGCTAGAGCTATCCGGGGATTCTTCTTCCACACCTCTCTAGTGAAATTTAGGGATTAATTTCTTTAAGGGGGGAAGTTTGTATGAAGCCTGACCTTCACTTAAGGTATGTTCTTCCTTTTTCTATAGTTTTTGAGAAAAGAGGAGAATCTGGAAATATTTTATGTACTCGCCATGTATTTTATAATTACACATTGTGTACTTCGATGTCGTGCAAGACCGTGTGCTGGCCGTGTCCAGGAAACACACACGGTCATGTGGGGTGATGTGGAGGCTGCTTAAAGCATAATATAGAAAATCATAGTTCATGCCATGCACTCCAAAAAAAAAAACAGGACGTGTACTTTTTTTTCATTAAATAGACAAGGGTCGCGTCTAATCCCTAGAACACGGTTCTTCTCCAGCTTCATCGACCGAGAGCATCCATACGGTCGTGAATCTCCTCCGAGCCCCCGAGCATCCATTCGTTCTCTGAATCGCCTGCCTTCGTTGCATTGCGACTGCAGAGGAAATATCTTCCTTCTCCTAGAGCTTTGTTTTCCAATTCCTCTTCTTTTGAAATTTATCGTGGGTTGAATGTTTTGTGAGTTTTCACAGATCTATGACGTTCTAAGGATATTCAAGCCTCTTGGTTCATGTATTTCGATCTCCTAGCATCAAGGAAGGTGGTGTGTGCCTTTTTGTTCAATGTATTTTAGATTTATGTGTAATTTCCACAAATACCCTTGGACGGGGTATTGTGTGTTTACTTTTTTCCCCTATTGTCTTCCTACCATTCTTGTATGATTATGTAGAAGTAATTTGGATATTTATAAGGATAATTTCTATGCTTGGATGTTTTTTCATGCCTTTTTCTATTTAAAACCTTTTGTTCTTCTTCATCCTTTGGACGTTATACATGTTTTTCGTGCCTTGTGACCATAGGATAGAGTGTTGTTCCCTAACATGCTTGTTATGTTGTAGATTGGATAGCCAAGTAGTTCTGTAGGTTTACTTTGGCCGTATACCATTATTATGGACTGACTAGCATAGGGACCTGAGAACCTGGTGCTATAGACTATATGGGGATAGACTGAGTGAGCTTCCTCAGAGAGTCTTGGACATTGTAGACTATAGGGGATAGACCAAGTGATCTTCCCATATAGTCTTGGACATTATAGACCAAAGGAGGACAGACTGAGTGAGCTTCGTAGGGTGTCTTGAGCTTTGTAGACTATATGGGGGTAGACCGAGTGAGATTCCATGGAGAGTCATTGTTTTTTTTTAATTTCCTTTAACCATTTCAGGCTATAAGAGGAATTGACCGAGTGAGCCTCCTCAGAGAGTCTTTGATACAACTAAGGATATAAGAGGAATTGACCAAGCGAGCCTCCTTGGAGATTCTCTACACATTTGGACTATGATGTTAATTGACCGCGTGATCTTCTTCAGATAGTCCCTGACTACCTTATACTATAAGAGGAATTGACTGAGCGTGATTCCTCAAAGAGTCTTATAATTTTTTATGACCAAACCAGAGGGGTTAGGTTGAGTGTACTGCCCAGAGGGTTGTTGGTGCTTCTTGGATAGGACCAGAGGGGATGTCTGTGAGTACTTCCTAGAGGGATTCCTGTTTTTGGTTAGCTGATAGCTTCACTACCGCTTGTTGATCTATGGTTTGTTTACTATCGTCTATCATTCTGGTTACACTTTAATATTTACTGCATACTTTATTGTTACCTTCCATATACTCACTGACAGCTAGGCACCGAACATCGGGTGGTTTCATTTTGAAATTTATTCTCACACCCTGTTTGGTTCATCCAGTTGGGCCCAAATAGATTATATTGTTGCAGGTATAGATAAGGGTAAGCACCCTTAGACATCAAGTACGTGAAATTCATTGGAGCATGAGAGCATGGGACCATGCCAAGTCTTGTGATGATGAGGAGTTTCTTATCTGCTTTCTTTTGTACTTTGGATTAGAATTGTATTCAACATCGTGACTTGTTGATTGTTTTCCTAAACATATGTATCATTCATCATATATATATATATGTGCTCCCACTGTTTTTCATAATTAGTTTTCAACTATTATCTTGGGTGTGGATTGTTCACTGCTTCTGTTCTTGTTTATTTTTTCTTTTTTCCACTTTGTACTCTGCCAATGAGGGCATATTTTCCCCAATATCACACCTGAGGTCCTCACTACTAGTTGGAAGCCTCTAGAATTTGGGGAAATGTGCTTGAGGCCATGTGACCAATTGGGTACGGGGAACCTCTGGGTGGATTCCAGAACAGGGGAGTTACAATCACTCATCAGTTGGCATGCCTTACCCTAGGAGCAGTTGATGTGGAGAGTTCGAGCAATCCTATACTGGTGGACCAGTATGAAGATGTTTTCCCTGAAAATATTACCGGTCTACCTCCTCATAGAGAGGTGGAATTCTATATTGACCTGTACCCTGGGAAGACACCGATATATACACAATCATATAGGATGGCTCCCGCAGAGCTTTGAAAGCTGTAGGTATAGCTAGAGTACTTGTTGGAGAAGGGATTCATCCAGCCAAGTGTTTCTCCCTGGGCAGCCCCGATTCAGTTCTCCATGAAGGTAGATGGAAGCATCAGGCTTTGTGTCGACTACCATCACCTTAACCAGGTGTATGTGGAAAACAAGTACTCAATCCTGAGGATTGACTACCTCTTTGATCAGCTGGAGGGAACACAGTGATTTTCAAAGATAGACCTCATATCAGTATATCACTAGCTCATATTTCAAGAAGATGATGTGTAGAAGACGACATTCAGATGTCAGTACGGCCACTACAAGTTCTTGTTTATTCCATTCGTCATAACCAATGCTCCATCTATGTTCATGGGACTCATAAACTGGATCTTCCAACCATACCTCAATCGCTTTGTCACAGTCTTTATCGAAAATATTCTGATCTACTCGACTACTGAGAAGGAGGATGCCTACCATTTGCAGGTAGTATTGGATACACTTTGAGATCACTATCATTATGGTAAGCTCTTGAAATGCAGGTTCTGGATATGAGAGGTTCACGTATTGGGACACGTCATCTCGGAGGCTGGATTTTTAGTGGATTCAGTGAATATTGAGGCAATACATTCTTTGGAGGCACCCTAATGTGTGACGGAGGTACGAAGTTTCCTGGGTTTGGCTGGTTACTAACGGAGGCTCGTTTCAGACATTTCCAGAGTTATAGAACCACTATTAGCCTTGAAGAATATGGGGAAATCTTTCGTATGGTTGTAGAGATTCTAGCTATGGTTTCAGGAGGTGAGGCAGAGGCGGACTAGTGCCCCCATCTTGATGCTTCCAGAGGATGGCGTGGGGTACATAGTCTACTACGACGCATCTGGGACTCGACTCGGGTGTGTACTGATGGAGGAGCGAGCAGTGATCATGTAAAGTTCTCAAAAGATGAGACAACATGAGCAGAACTACACTACCCAGGACCTAGCATTAGCAATATTGGTCTTAGCATTAAAGATGTCGCAACACTATCTAAAGGGAAAACGTTTATACATGTACTCTAATCACAAGAGTCTCAGGTATATCTTCACCCAGAAGGACCTAAACATGAGACAACGGTGATGGCTTGAGACCCTCTAGGACTATGAATTTGATATATTCTATACTCCTTGAAAGAGGAATGTTGTAGCAGATTCACTCAGCACGAGATCTTTTATATAGCTTCTAGGTAAGGAGATGGAGCAGCTTGCTGCTTTATAGATATCCTTTGTTGGTACAGATGGAGCAACTTTCCTTCAGTCCCTTACTATCACTCCACTACATATACAACTATTCAGGGTGGCACAACATGGAGACACTGACTGTGAGACATGACGTGATCAGATATCCATAGGGCAGACACCTAATGGAATTTCTAAAGGTTTGGAGCACGTCAACCTCTTTAGAAGACATACTTTGGTTCCAATGTAACTTCTGGAGGTAGTGTTGAGGGAGTTCCACACATCCCCTTTAGTGGTACATCCAGGAGTGGTGAAGATGTACCAATACCTTCAACGATAAAACTAATGTCAATGTATGAAGAAGTCAGTAGCGGATTTTGTCTCTCAATGCCTAACATGTTAGCAAGTGAAGGTAGAGCACCAGACACCAGCAGTTATGGTTCAGCCTTTAGATGTCCCAGTGTAGAAGTGGGATGAGATATCGATGGACTTTATGAAATGACAACCACATACTTCTTGGGGTCATAATTTGATTTGGGTGGTCGTTGACCGACTCTCCAAGTCGGCCCACTTCCTAATGATCATAGAGAAGGGTTATGTAGAGAGCTTGGGATGTCTTTATGTGAAGGAGATTGTCTGGATACATGGATTACCTTCTTCTATTTTCTCCGATCATGACTCACAATTTACTTACCAGCTACGGAAGGGGTTGAAAGAGGCTTTCAGGACACAGCTTCGTCTGAACACCGCCTTCCATCCTCTGCCAGATGGTCAGACTGAGCAGACCATTCAGACTTTGGATGACATGATCCATTCTTGTATGCTCGACTTCGGTCGTAACTGGGATGATAAATTACTTTTGGTGGAGTTTGCATAAAACAACAGCTCTCACTCCACCATTTGGATGGAACCTTTTGAGGCGTTATATGAGCATCCTTGCATATCAACCTTTTTGTGGACTAACCCTAGGGATTATACAATAGTGGGACCAGATATGGTATGTGCTACCATGGAGAAGGTGAATATCATCCAAGAGCAGATGAAGACTGCACATAGCTGGTAGAAGTCCTATGATGATAGGTGACGGAGACCTCTGGAGTTTTAGGATGGCGACCACGTCTTTCTATGGGTCTCACATTGATGAGGTCTACAGAGATTTGGCAAAGGGGTCAAGTTATCTTCGAGATTCATAGGAACTTTCCCGCTACTTATTAGAGTTGGAAAGGTGGCATACCACTTAGCTCTTCCGCCGCAGTTGCACTGGGTGCACAATGTCTTCTATGTATCTCTGCTGAGAAGATACGTGCACGACCCTTCCCACATCATCGACCATGGAGAGATGGAAGTCAACGATTGGGAGACATTTATAGTGGTTCCATTGGAGATTTAGGATCAACAGGTGTGAGTCCTACATGGATGGATGATACATCTGGTGCATGTTTGCAAGCATCACGAGAACCTCTGGGAGAGAACATGGTAGCGGGAGGCTCATATGCGTTCTCTGTACCCCCACATGTTCCCTTAGTTTGAGTTTTAGCTTATGGAGAAGTAAATACCTGAGGTGGGGAGAATGTAAAGACCCTTAAATTCTATGGAAATTTTTTTCCATAAAAACTTGGGAACTCTATGAATTCTCAAAAACTAAAGGTGCGTGATTCCGAAGCCCAGTGTTCCCAGAATCAATTTCTGAAGTTTTATTCGCGTACATTTAGTAAACGTACGAGCATGTTTTTATAACTTTTGAACCGGTTCTTTGAATTGAAATCAAAGGACACCGTTACAATCACAGCACTGGTATTCACATAAGAATATGATCACTTCGATGGCAGTGAGTCGAGAATAAAAGTCTGTTTTTGGGGTTTTTAGAGATTGATTTAAATAAAAATAATGTGTGTGGCTTATTTTTATTTAACGGTTAAAATCTCCTTCTGGAAGTTTGAGGTGGGACCACCACACCTTAACCTCCCATGAGAGGTAAAGGTGGTGGGGCCCATGCAAACCTAACCTCTCGTGAGAGGTTATGACATGCAGACCACATGGGGATAAACCCCCTATTGATAGAGGAGAGTAACACCTCTCAACTATCCCTCATTAATAAGGGAGAGCCTCTTGACATCCACTTTAATTCATCAGTGACAACTCCCATAATAATTTGTGCCAACACATATTAATTAATCAGGGGATCCATGTTAATAATTCACCAATTTGTTTTTTGTGTTAGAAACTAAATAATAGAAAGACTAAATCTATTATTATTTTTCTTGGCATTGCTCATTTGGTGGAGCTTGGGAAAAGAATAGGTTGGGAAAAAAGATTTTTCAATGAAGAATGGTCCCCCGATGAAGAGCACTGACCTTCTTCGAATCCCTCCCTCGGATCCTACTAACATGGGGAATCATTAACCGACTTAACATCCGCATCATTTTCAATGAGCCAATGCAGCTCGAGATTTGGAGTTTGTGGCGGATGCGATGAAGGACGATCTCCTTTGTCTTCTTCCTGTGACTTCAACTTCAACGACCAAAAATCAAAAGTAGGGGGTTTATTTTGTGTAACTGTCCTTTTCTCATTCTCTTCTTCATATTAGAAAATAATCGTTGCGTGGTTTTAAAACAATTTTCGTTCATCATTCTTACACTTGTATGGGCCAAGTGTTACCACCCGAAACCCGGAGGGTTTGGGCCAAACAAACATGTCATGACCCCGTTTTCGTTCTTGTTCGTGTTGTTTCTCAACATGGTGACGATGTGGAGATGAAGGTGATGAAGGAAGAAGCAAAGGCCTCACTTCTCGCGGCCTCCAGGAACCGTGATTCCCTGTATAGTTTTGGTGCCCTGACCAAGATCGCTCCACAGCCCGAACCACCGATGGCCTCCTGTGCGCCCTACCGCATTACTGCCATCCCCCCGTGTGCCTCGGCCGAACCCTGACGGCCCACTCCAGCCCGAGCCGCGCTGAACTATGTTGGACCGAACCATGCCCACCCAACCTCTCGGCCCCCAGCCTCCTTTCGTCTTGGCCGTGCCCGGCCCGACTTCCCCCCGGCCCGCCTGGCGCCCTGCCAGGCCACCCACCTGGCCGCGCTCTGCCCGGTAGCCCGCCGTCCAGCCGCATGACCTCTCGAACCAGCCCGCGACCCCCCTCATGGTGCCCTATCCGAACCATCCTTGCCACGCCCTCCAGGCCGAGCCAAGTCGGGCCATGCCCTCGCGATGCTTCGGGCCGCACAGGCCCTGAGCCCAGGCCGAACAACCCTCCCAGCCGGCTGGGTTGGGCCCAGTGGGATAGGCTGAACGTAACAGGATAGCCCATCGAATGGGCTGGTCCAGAACCAACAGGTCTAACCAGGTCGACCCATACTGGGTTGGGCCTAGTCAGTCGGACTAGGTCTGACAGGACCCGGGCCTACTACTAACCCTTTACTTTATTTGGTTATATCTTTGGCACCAGTCGTCCGATTGATGAACCGTCAGTGGAGCTGGTTTTCTTGGAACGTGATGGTCCCTTTGAGTATACACTAATGGAGTTCGGGGAATAGTAGATATTTGGTCAGGTTGAATCATGCACGAATCCAACCGGGCCCCCGTGAATAAAATGATAATAACTCAAAGAATGGGTGTCTGATTGACATGACATGTGTTGTTTTTAGACCCCAATGATGTGGCGTACCTTTGAGATACTTCTTCGTGGTACTTCATCATATTTAGAGTATCGAACAGTATCTCGTGGAACAGATCCTACTAGAGAGGAGCATGCGTAGTGCAGAGACCTAGGGGCTGGCTGAGACCTGACGACTGCTGACTGATTCGACTCGGAGTGTTTCAACTCGCCAGGTGGGGAGCGCCTTGGTGTCACAGTAGACCCACTTTACTCGACAGGAGTAGTACCTTGGCAGGATATGAGGGGGAGAACCTCTGTGTGGGTGTGGTAGACCAATGGTGGGGATCGCCTCTGTGTGAGAATGGAAGGCACATGGTACTTGACAGGAGGAGTACCTCAACAATCCATGGATATTGGGAAGTGGCTTTGTGTGATGTGGCTGGCCCACAATACTCAATTGAGAAGGAGTTCCACAGAAGCCATGGTTTTGATAATAAAAATCTTGGTTTGAGCTGAGTCAGTAATTTTTGTGTTTTACTCATGTTTGAGATAGATTACATGATAACTTAGGTATATGTATGGGAATATACCATAGTGGGGTTATCTGTTGTTTTCATACTTTGCGGTTTATCCTTGATGGATTTTGTGAGACCTTGAGGATCTTGAGATCCCTATTGAGTATCGTTATACTCACCCCTGCACAGGCTATGCCCGTAGGTAGTTGTGTTGGTTGCAGAAGACGGACAGCGCAGACTAAGGCTGAGTGTTCCAGGACTGGACGGTACCTGGACGTGGACCAAATGACATGTCGGTACGCGGAGGAGACTGACAGATGTGGAGTTTTGAAGAGGCTATCTATACCTACCCTTCATGTAGGATCCTTGGTGGAAATCCTAGAGATTTTCTTATCCTTTTTGTTGTATTTCCTTTTTCAGTTGCACTTGTTTTCAGTTGTACTTGTATTTTCTGGTTGGGCTTCTATTCCGGCCCCTCTACTTTTACCACTCTTTTTTATAGAGTTTTACTTACTGTTTTTCTTTCTGATTGTACTCTGTTGTGTTAATTTTTATGTTTCAATGGATATTCCTTCCCTATTTATGGATTTACGCCTTTGGTTCTAGTTTCCATCCCCGGACCAATGGAAGGCGGGCTTGGGGTAGTCACAGCATGGGCCTCGGGGGATGGGTCGTGACACTACCAACTATTAAAAAACTAATTTGATTGACATATATCATTCCCTATGACTTTTTGTAGTATTTTTATGATTTTTTGGTACCAAATTACATCAAATTGACATATATAATAATATAAGTAAATAGAAAGAATATATTGAACCTTTTACCCCCATTGTATGTAAAATTATTTGGTATAGAGAAAAACTATATTCAATAATATATATTATTTTAAAATATAATTTAGTTTTTTCATAATAAAAATATATATTTAATTTTAATGGTATTAATTAATTCTTCAAATGGACATGAAATTATAACAAGTAATTTTTTAGTTAAAAATAATATAATATAAATGATACTAAATATAATATAAGTGTAGTAAATTTAAAACATTATTGTCATAAATTAATTTTTTATAATAATATATTATGTTAAATATTTTTTATAACAATATATTACAATTCCATCATTTTCATTTTATTTTTATATTCAATAGTATTGAATAATGCCGAAATTCTCATTAATGTTTATTTATTATAAGTGTTCTTTTATTAAATGTTTTATAATTAATGACAGTGATATCTTTTTAAAATATGTTTTTATATTTTAATAAATATAATAATTGTTTCATTAATAAAAATATTATTATTTTATAATTCATATATTGACCCCTAAATAGTAAAATCTAGGTTGGAGGTGTCAACGTAAAAACGATTTTCTTCTCGCATTACATGTTATTGTGTTAAAATTAATTTACAACCCACATTGGGTTTATATTTTTAAAATTAGAAATTATATTTTAAATCATTGGTACAATGTTTTCTACGATATAACACTTTAACTTAGTATAAAAGGATAAATTAGAAATTATATAAAACTACTCACCGTAGTAATAAACTAAAATGGTAAATATAGTGAAACATAAAAGATAAGGGAAAAAATGATCCAAACTTGTCTTTTAATTATTATTGAGATATTTATAGAGTTTATAATCCATATAATAATATAATTATAAATTATTGACCCACATATTGTTGTATTGACATTCCAATAGTGAAAATTGTTTGTGTATTTTTTGAAATTCTTCTCCTCAACTATAAAAATTCACCAACTCTTCTTATTCACAACTCCATAAAACCTTATTGGATTTTCCATGAAATTCCCAAATCACATAAAAACATCGCTCTAAAAAAATATCTATCATTTTTTGATCAAAAGGAAATCAAATAAATGTATTAGTGAAAACATATTGAGGGTACCCAAATATAAGGTAATGGTTTTCAATAACAATTTATATGTCATTACCTTCTCGAACTAAATAAATAATTATTAAATAATAACTAAATAATAAACATTGTATCTTCAATATAATGGTGTTCTTTTATAATTATGAAATTATATAAAAATATATCATCATCCATGAAATGTGTTACAGAATTATCATTCTTGTTTGTGGAAGACTACATACTCTTGAACCAAGGTCATTGATTTTCAATTACCACCTTTCATTGTGTTGTGTTATGATGGATTTATGGTATATAAATGATATTTATAAAATATTTATACCTATGGGGTCATTATATCATATATATCAATTTATCATCGATTCGATAGGATATAAGATAATATTGCTCATGTGTAAGGTATATTATCGTCAAACGAAATGATGTGACTCGTCTTTCTCCAACCATTCACATGGAAGTTAATATAATTAAAATTACATAATATATGTTATATAAATTTCATTATAATAATATTCATGTAATATTTATCATTATTTAAATATTATATATATCAATTTCATTCTTACATTTCCACTGACATAATGATGATATCTTCATTTGTGTACATCTTCACTACTTCCTTAAAGAAATGATATGACCTTATTTTCATCAACAAACCCCATGAATGGTATTTATAAGTATATTAAAATAAATTATTTTGTATTTATGATATAATTATCATTCAAGAAAGAATAAATATTTCAGGTCGCATTTCTATAGTGGTCATTAAAAATTGGAAATGTTACATATGTGTATAAACAACTTACTCCCTCTATGATTGTAATAAGAATAATTTCTCAAGACCACATTTTATTATTTTTTTAAATTCATATTTTATTTAACAATATTATAGTATGGTCATGATTTTTATTCTATATATTATTGATTTATATTATATAGAAAATGTCTAGAACATTCATAATAATGAACTAATGAGAAAACAAGGAGATAAACCCCTGAAATATTGAATATAAGAAATATTATTGGCAAAAATAGGTGGAAGAAATTTATAATATGATCATCTATGATATTAGAAATATGAAAATTTTTCTTATATTAAATAATAACATTCTTAAAACCAGTATACATTTGTTTAAATCACCACTACTATATGTCAAACTTTTAATAGTTCAAAACATGGCCTTATAAGCATTAAAATAGAATAGTTAATCTAGAATCAATAAAATTCCCTTCTTTATTAGTGATAAAAAACAATGATAAATGGAGACTTTATCAAGGAAATTTTAGCAATGATAAATGGGTGTCTTTATCAGTGCTAATAAAAATATTCTGATATTTGGGATTTTTATCACAACTTTTTCATAAGTGTTGATAAAATTTGTAAAAAAACATTTTAGTGGTCCTCCCAAGGCATTTTTCACTAATTTGTTTCCCTTTCATAGTGATTTTTCAAATCTTGAACACCCCCACCAGTGCGACCTCATCAACCAACCCCTTTATAAGAACATAGAAAGCAACTTCATTGGTTCCTTTACACTACACATCCCCTTGTTCACCCTTCACACATACTTAGATTAGATTCATAAACCTCCATTTTTAATTTGAATTATTTTACCACTACACCATTATTTTTAGTTTCATATTTTAGCTTATTATATATATATATATATATATCTTTTTTAATCATATATTTATAAAAATATTACTAAAAACGTACTAAATGAATGATTTTTTATGGGTGAGATATATATATACATATATATATATATGAATATAATATCTGTTAATATTAATATATATATATTATAAAATAAATAAATAAATATATTCAATTCTTAAAACAAACACATATTAATATATACGATAAATAAAATCGATAATTTTATATTTTAAATAAAATGAAAACTAAATAAATATTAATATTTTTTATATATATTTAAAAATATTTTCTTATTAAAAAATGTTGAATAGTATGTATTTATAAATATAATTATTTTAGGTAAATAAAAGTATACATGAGCATAATAAATTATAAATAAGTCTATAACCTGAAAAAATTAACATTTCAAAACTATAATATCTATATAAATTTAATCCATGGTAATAAATTAGTTCATTATATAAAAAAGATATTTATTACCTCCAAAAAAACATAAATACTATCATATACTATAAAATTAGTGTATCCTAAAAAACACATTATTAGACGCCTTCTTTGGCCTTTTCTACCACATCGAAATAGTGATTGGGGTTTCCCTCCACTTACAACATCATTTATCTGTTTGCAAGAATTGATTTTATATGAGGTATAGATCAAAGGACACACGAATAAAAAATAATGGTTTTTTATGTTCATTTTATGTTTTCAAATTTTCTCTGACCATTCATTTATTTATTTTAATTTCATGTCATCCAAATTTTATTAAATAACTATTACCTGAAAATAATTAGAAATCTATTAATAAATGATGTAATTTATTTATTTTATAATCCATTATGACAAATAATTTAATATAGTAAGTGAAAATGTATGTTTAGACTTATATATAAAATAATTACTAAAATATTATATATATATATATATCATTATAAAATATTTATATATTGATATATTATTCTTAATTATTTATTAACATTAAATGTAATTTAACCTTAAACACCGCTAGTAAAAAAGTGGTGATAAAGGGTCCCAATATTCAACACTACTAAAAGATACCTCATAAATCACCATATCAGCACATTCATACTATTAATAGAAATCACCTCCATTTATCATCAATTTTTAGTTGTCGATGATAAATAAAAACATTTATTACATTTAGTAAGTTTTTTTATCATATGGGTCTTTATCAACTATTTTTTAGAGATGATAAAATACCACATTTTCATCCATAATTTATTAGAACTAAAAATGGATACACCTCATCAATGGTTGAAAAAAGAAACTAATAATGGTGGGACATTATTGGTACTTTTTATCTGGGTCTGATTAAAGGGTTGTTTGTCATTTTCCTTTTCCATCACTGATAAATTTTTCTAGTATCTATGATATTACAAAGGAATTATAAAGGATACTGTGATATTATCCCATTTTTTGTAGTTCATGTACAGCCAAAAGGATTTATGAGGTTATACACTTCATCTCAATTTACATTCCATTTAAATTATTTGTTATTATGCACCGACTCATTTTTATGCTTTGTATATTCTTACCTTTTGAAATTTTAAATCATGATATATCCACATATCATGGTATATTATGTTTAACTTTTATTTATTTATTTTTTTGAATTTGACATGAAAATTTCCAAATCGTAAAAGTTGATATACAATTACACATTTATTTGTGTTTTCATAGAATTGAAATACAAACATTATTGTAATAATTTTTTTCTATCACATCACATGTATGATAAATATTAATATTTATGTGTATTATATAGGATTATTTTCAAATCCATATTCGATTTTTATATATAGTTTTTACATTGAATGTAATCTGATAAACATGGTATGTATTGTCCAGTTAGTATCCTTTACTCAATATTTATATTTGATAAGTCAGATTGGATTTGAAATAAATTAATTATTTAATATATGAGAGATACATTGTAATTATAACACATGTTGGGGACCAGCTAATGGATGATCATCAATGCATTGGTATTATCATGATGTAAAGTAGTTTTCAAAATCATATTGGTTTTTACGTAGATTAGTTTAAACTATCTTTATGTTAGTTGTTGCTGGTCAATGTATCATGTTCCTAGGAAACATGAAGTTTGATAATTTAGTATTGGATTCATTCATCCTTCAATTATTTTTATTATATTTTATATTTTCTCAATGATATTCTATCTAGAAATAATACATTCTTAGATTACTAATTATTTTTATGTATATTAATTTATTTACACCACTATATTGATTATCCCTTATCAATTCATGGATTAATTTTATTTAAATGGATTTTTTCTTCAAATTATTTACCTCATTATTTTGATTATCAAATATTAATTCATACAGTAATGTTAGTTTTTTATATTCATTTATTTTCCCTTCTAAAGTTATCACTAACTATTGATTCTTGATAGTTTATCGTATACATAACCCTTAAATAGAATATTAGTTTACCCTTAATTTTTTTCCATTCATCTAGTTATAAAGAAGATTTCTTTGATTTATTTATTAGGGATGTAGTTTATTATAATTATTTATATATTATGTTTCATTTAATATTCCTAATTAAAAATGGGAATCATTTATATATAATGTTTTTGTAAATTTTTATATTTTTCGGTCCTTCGGTATTCAAAAATTTGTATCAAATCCAATGTACCAAAATAAGGAACCAACTCTGAGCTACACTAGTCTGGTTTATTAATGTTAGTATTAGAGGATGTTAAATATAATACATGGACTCTATATTTATGAAATTACATATTAGTGAACATAATATTTTTAAATACATTGAGGATATGTTTATAATAACATTATAAATTTTTTATGGTAGGCATAATGTTTGTTTTCTTTGAAATACATCCATGTCAGGATACTATATGTGGATTTGGTTCTAGAATAGAAGTACCTAGGGGTAATTAAAATGAAAATTGATTTTTATTATTGTATATATCATTATATTAGACATTAAAATGGATCATACTACACATCTATATTGACACTTCAGATAAATATCCATCTACAATTAACAATGTATTTACAAACTATAATATAGGATTTGAAAATATTAATATACCCTTATAAAACAATTATATGATTTTGTGATTATACATTCATAAAATATTCAATGTATATTATCAATATCACTAGTTTTTGTATTGTAAATTATATTTCATTATGATATAATATTATCTAGTGGATTACATTATTTAGAATTGGCATAAATTAAATGTAATGGGAATTTTGAAAATCCAGTTTATCAAAAGTGAAAGAATGATCATATTGCTTATGGTACTAATCCAATATGTTTAATGGAACATTCCTCCAATACATTATCATCATATGTGGACATAATATCATGTTCTATAATGAAATAGAAATCATTATTTAAAAATTATTACATCAAAGGAAAGACATGGAAGTATATTGTGATATAGAAAAAATGGATTAGGGGAACAAGATAAAGAAATATATTCCAACATGTGGTATATGTGGAATGAAACACCTTTGTGAATGAACGAAAGGAAAAATAGTTTTGTTCAAATGTTGAGAAAAGACCACTATGCTAATGATTTTTAGGGAAATAAATTTTATAAATTGTTTAATAATTCAACTATAAAAAATGATCAATATGAAAATAAATTACCTAAGATCTAATTGAATATTTGTTAGAAGAATCTATTGGATCATGTACCAGCTTATGCTCTTCATATAAGAGAATTGGAATGATTAATATTCTTATGGACCTTGATTCATGAAATATATTTTAAAATTATTTTCTAGTTATAAGAATATTTAAATATATAAAGATTGTATTGTTGTACTCTTTTATTAAGGAATTGAGAGTATATATTGAAAGGTATCGATGAAAAATAAAAATAATTCATTGATAATTTGATATTCAGTGAAAAATAATGACTAATGGAAATATAATTCTTAATATGATCCATATATTAGATAATGATGGTTCAATAATGAGATAATTGTTATGGATAATTTAAATCATATATTACTCACTACTTTTGAATTGAATAATATTTGGTTGAAAATGTGGGTTATGGTCTACTTTATGGAGTATAAAGAATTTATAGATTTAAGGAATTGATATGATATTCAATGTTTTACATCATAAATGATGGGAATCAATGTTTTGGATATATAATATGTTAATTGAGAGTATTTTAATAATTTTATAGAATACATGATGCATGTATTCACATGTTTGGTATGGGAATATTAAGAGATACATCATGTTTTATGGGAATTAATTATATGTTTATTTGGGAAATTGAGTTCCTTTTATTATATTTTTATTGAATTTAGTGTTTCTAGAATGGCCATAATGATAAATATTCATGAAATATTTAATGTTGGAAATTGGATGATTTTTAGGGATTACTCTATTGATTCAATATATTGATATTTAGGTATAATAGATAATGTGGGGTAACAATATTGTTATTTCAAAATATTTAGAGATAGGGGAGATAGACATCTCATTCACATATTGATTATATGTTATGTCAAAAGTGAATGTAATTTATTCATTATCAAAAAAATCTTTTTTAAAAAATTAATATATTTGAGTAAGGGTTGAATTGAAAATTGAATGAAACACAAACAAAGGATAAAATTACGATTAGGAAATATATACATATCATGTATGTAAAATTCCGTCTGTTAGATGATATTTAAATAATTCATCAAATTAGGATAATATTAATGGATGAAATGTTTTATACAATTACCATCATATCTAATTATTGGTGGTCTTTTAAAAACCCAAAAAGTATTTTTTATGGCCTTTAACATTCTATTGGTCATTCATATTCTTGTGATCTATGCCATCAATCACTAAATATAATTATTTATGTTTTTCATTCAATTCAATTTTCCCACTTATGTTCTCCTATGTAGATACCCACTCATGTGTCATTCCATATGAACTCTATATTTTTTATCTCTTGTAAAACAAGTAAATTTCATTAACCCTTTTACAAAGTGGTTATTTTAGTGTTGGTATATCAAATTATACAAATATTGTCGACAATGATCATGTTTATTTTTCAAAGATTAAATATATTTAATGATGGGAATATGTAACTCCTCAATACATTAGAATATAAATAAATTATAATAAATTTAATTTTATTGATATATTGTGATGCGTGCTACAATGTCATTAGACAAAATATTATTTAGTTATGATTTAAACACATAATATTAAAATAGATTTTATTATTTTAGAAAATTTATTTCAAAATATGAAATTAATTTTTAAATTATACTATCAAAAATATTAGTTTTATTATTTGTCCTTTCTCTATAAATATTAACATTCTTTTCGTAGTAATAAATAAGGAGGTTTATTAAAAATTTCTTATTAGTTTAAATATTGTATATTGGAAAATAACATTTTTAATTAGATATAAATTTATATTAGTTCTAATTAAAATTATTCAATCAAATTTATGTAATTTGAAACCATTTAATATTATAATTTAACATAAAAATCTTATAATATTTTCATAAATTACATTAAAAATTAAAAAATTTGAACGTCTTTGTGATTAGTTTTCCAATAAAAAATCCACTACTATGAATTGAATCTAGAAAAATGAATTATAAATTTTTAATCAGAATAAATTATAAATTATAATATGTTCAATATAATTTTTGAAAAAAATGAATTGAAAATGTAGTTAATATTAATTACCATGGTTAATGTACCAATGGATTTACTAGGGGTTAAACTAAGAAGGAATGTGTTAAAATTGATTAACATATTTTCCAACACTGACTGCAATGTCATATTTAGACAATTATGACCATAAGATGAATTTTTTGTTTCTTGGGACACATTTAAATTAAGGTTACCTATATGATATATTATGTAAAGAAAATGACACAAAGAAATATTTCGTCATATTTATTATATATATTTCATCGGGATAGAGAAAAAATAATATGTTATATATATTGTTTTTGAATGTAATTAGATTTTTTATAAAAAATATTTTTTAAATTTTTAGAGATGAAATAGTTATATAATATTCATAATAAATTTGGACATTGTAATAATTTATTATATATTAAATTTAAATAAATTAAACTAACACATTAAAAATATAGTAAATTGAATAATTCATTTCCTTATAGATAGTTTTTAGACAAATATATCATGTTACAAAGGTGTGAGATGTATATACTATAATTACATAAATTTTTTAATTATATTAAATTCAAATTAATTGAAAAATATTGAAATTTACATTAATTTTATTTTAAAATAAATGTTATTTTATCATATTATAAAAAATTACAGAAAAAATTATAAAATCTCTTTATTATAAAATGGTAATAAATGTCGAATATGTTTTTTCGATGAACCATTTCATTGATTATAATGAATACATTGACTAATAAATAGTAAATCTCTATTAGTGTGGTTATGATCAAAGGAGTGATCTTTCACATTACATTCACTTGTGTTAAAATTAATTTCCAATACACATTGTATTTATATTTTTTAAATTATTTATTATATTAATTATTCGTGTGTCTAGATTTTTTAATATGTTACACATTAAATTACCATTAATATAGAAATTAAATAATCTATAAAACTAGATTCTATAATGAAAAAATGGAAATGTAGTGAAATATATGAGTTAAGTGAAAAAAATTTAGAAAAATATTGTATAATGTTTATTTAACATTTTATACAACAATATCATCCCCAAAACCCTTCATTTAGAAATTTTTTAGCCACATGAGGTTATATTGTCCTACCAATAGTGAGAACTTTTGGGTATTAAAGAAATGTTGCTCATCCTTATTTATAAAAGGTCCCCACCACCCTTCTATTATTCACTCCTCAAGACCATTTGGATCAAAAAATACCTTCCAAAATTACTTCCCAAATTAACTCCCCTAATACTAGAAAGAATATTTTTGGATGAAATATATCTTATTATGGGATTATTGCATCCCTAAATATAAACCAAAATAAGAGTTAATGTTTTTTAATTAACAT
Source organism: Viscum album (assembly GCA_963277665.1). Classification (NCBI taxonomy): domain Eukaryota; kingdom Viridiplantae; phylum Streptophyta; class Magnoliopsida; order Santalales; family Viscaceae; genus Viscum; species Viscum album. The sequence continues at coordinate 1,749,807,584 of OY728157.1, read as the reverse complement.
GTTTATTTTATGTCCTTATCCACCACATTCAATTATTATTAAATAATTCCGATATAAAAAATCATTATCATCTATAAAAGTGTATGATTTTATAAAACGGTAACAACCAAAAAACATAGTCACTTCCAGGAAATGGGTTATGAAATCCTAGTTGGCATGTATTTTGTACTTCAACCTTACTAACTGGTGTAATTTATTAATCCATTATCCCCATTCATTACAATTTTGTATGTACTATATATATAGGTTATCTATAAAATATTTATACCGATGGAGTAACTAAATTAAATATATATTTATTACCATAATTCCCATAGTAGATAAGATAACTTCACTCGTGAGTACTGTAGACTACCACCTCACGATGTGATGTGATCGGTCTTTCTCTAATGCTTCACATGGAAGGTAATAATTTTACGTCAAAAAATATATGTGATATAAATAAAGTAATAATTATATTCATGAAAAATATTACATTCACGAAACTTGATATATATCATTTTTCTTTCTTACTATTCCACTCACTTAAATATGTTATTTTTATGTACATGTGGACTACAACCTTACCGAAACAATGTCACTCTCTATTCCTCACCAAAACAATACATATGTTACATAAATTATATTTAATTATGTTATATGGTATTTATGATATAGCTTTCAAGATGTTAATAAATAATATTAGTCACATACATTCCTTAATGATCGTTGAAAATTTGAAATTTTACTCATTCTTATGTAATCTTTATCATATCTATGATTGTAACATAATTGATTTTTCAAAATAATAAATAATTATTTATTTTTAAATTTATATTTACAAATACATATCATAGTTATGTAATTATTATTATTATGTATTTTTTGGAACTATAAAATGACTAAAATAACTATAACTTTTGAAAATAACCAATAATGAGAAAAAAATGTGACTGAAACGTAAAAATTTAATATTTTGAAATATTATTTACAAATAGGTGGTAATATTTTACAAGAGGATCATATATGATATTATAAACCTGTATATGACTCATATAGAAAATAATGTTCTTAATACCACTATATAGAAGGTGAAATACTGAATTTCTAAAACAATCTGTGAGGAAAAAGATTTCATCTCAATTTACATTAACTGGTTCATATTTTTTATAATGCTCCATTTGAATTAAATTTGGTGTACGTATGAGCCCTTGTCATGTAATATAAATATTCCTTCATATATTATGGTATTTTCTGTTTCACATTTAATCAATTTATCCAAGTGGATTATACTTGTAAATTACAACATATTAAAATTTATTGCGCAATATCACTTTCATTCATTATTGTTATAATTCTATTGAAATTATCACATTATTATAATATAATTTCATTTGAGAAAAAATTTATCTTAAAAAACAGACTATTGTAGTTGATATGATTATTTAATAAACCCAATTCATTTCTTCCATATGGTGTTTAAATGAATGTTATTTGATTAACATTGTAAATATTTATAAAAATGTATCGTTTTATTAATTATGATATTGGTTAAGGAATATTCTTTATGAATTAAATAAATTATCAAAAACATGGGGAATTATTTGTAAACTAAATATATTTGATTGGGACCATTATATTTAATCACATCAATGAATCAACAGAATAATGAGAAGAATTAAATTTCTTGAGATAATGGGTTTTATCATGTATTCATAAAACAATCTTGAGGATTGACCTTGACAGTAAATGTTTCTTGTTCTTGGGACACATAAATCCAATAATTAAACATTTTCATCATTCATAATTCATTCGTTAGTAACTTTCATTTTATTTTCACAATTATATTATATATTCATGTATTTTATTCATACATTATTAATTAAATGGTCTATTTATTCAATTATTTAACATTCCATTTTCATTATTCCTTAACAATTAATGTAGTGAATTAAATTAAATATCATGTAAATTTAGTTATTTTCCAAGAAATTTTTATTATGCCTTATGTATTTATACCTTGATGTAATTCAAATAGAATTTTTATTCCATTATATACTATTTTGTAATGATTATTAAATATTAATTCATGATATCTTCTATTTTACTTAACCAAAAATGCGCATTTGAGATCAACCAAATTTTACCCCTTCCATAGGTAATGATAAGAGTTCATTGAATGTGTTTTCAAATATTTTCATTATTATATTTAGTGATATATTATGGTTGATTTTAAATTATCAATGTAAAATGGGTATCATATATTTATATTGTTTTACAAAACTACTAAATTGGTTAGTCCATCATGAATCGACCCTTCTATCAATTATACATTAATAAAATAAGTCAGTAGTTATTTTCAAAAGGGTTTATGTTTTTTAATAAATTAATATATATATATATATATGTTGATTGTTTCCTCTTCCAAACAAATAAATGAAAACCTCAACCCTTTAACCCATCGCATTTCTTGAGAATTTGGGTTCCATAACTCCCCTAAAATTCTCTCGATTATCTTAATATAAATTTCTTTGACTACATGTATTTAACAAAAATGCATCGCTTTAATGATATAAGAATAATCCAAATGTGGCCATCTAAAGAAGAGGGGTAACTCCTAACTGAAATATTTTTCTCCTATAACCAAAATAATTTATTCAGACATGATAACCTAAAAACAAAATTATATTTCACAAACTACTATATAGGTATTTTAATTGAATAAAATATTTCAACTATCACGACTCATCCCTCGGTGCCCATCCAATGACTACCCTATGTCTGCCTTCCGTAGGCAAGGGGATGGCAACTTGGACCAAAAGGTGTATTCCCTAAAAATGGGGAGGTGTTTCCTTTATAACTTATAAAATCACACAACTAAGCACAAGGCATGATACATGGACAATGTTAAAATATATATAGTAAATAGGGTGTGTACAGAAAGTAAAAAAGGGGTCAGAATACAAGACCAACTATAACAGAAAAGTAACTGAAAAGTACAAGTAAAACTGAAAACAGCTCATGTGAACAACCGCCATGGATCCTACCTGAAGGGTAGGTATAGCTCTTGACCGGTCGTCTCTATAGTGCGCATCATCTAAATTCCACCTCTGATCTACCTCCAGTCCTGGTACCCTCACCTTCAGTCAACACTGTCTATTGTCTTCAACAAACACAACAAGGTGCGGGCATAGCCTCTGTAGGGGAGATTAAAACTATACTCCATGGAGAACCCCGAGACCCATGAAGGTCACTCAATATACACAAAGGATAAACCTCAAACATGAAAACAACTAACAACCCTACTTAGGTATATTCCCATACATATACATAAGATATCGAGTAATCCCATCTCAATCATGAGGAAACACAAGGTCAATCTCAAAATCCCAAAGCATAACTATTCCACGAAGGAAATAATATCATAATAATTAAGACTCAGCTCAAACCAGGTATACAAATCTGAGAAAAAAAATTATCAAGCTGACCAACATATGATCTCAATGGAAGCTGATACTCAGCCACATGATTCGCTTGGGATAGTAACAAGTAACATTTTGAACACCTCAGCTACAAAAAAACACCTCCAGTATTGAGTACATTGGGCCTACCATGTCACACATAGGAGATTCCCACTTACCATTTACTATTGAGGTACTCCTCATATCGAGAACTGTGGGTATCCCCCGTCACACAGAGGCGCTCCCCACAGTGGGTCTGCCGCATAACATAAGGGCGCTCCCCCTCGTGGCCTACTGAGGAACTTCTCCTGTCGATTCCCATGGGTCGGCTGCGTGACACAAAGGCTCTCCCCACCATGGGCCTGCTACATTACACAAAGGCACTCCCCACTAGGCCAATCGAGTCATGCCGAGTCGAAACAGTCAGTAGTCGTCTGGTGTCTGCTGCTCGCAGGGTTTTGTACGTATCTCTCTTAGGATATCTGCTCCCCAAGAAAAAGGTCATACCTCAACCAATCCGATTTTAATGAAAAGATAACCAAAGGTCTGTCATGTCAAAGGGACCCAACACAATAGACAACGTGTCAATCGGATGCCCAGTCTATAAGTTATTTGTGTTTCTGCTCTAAGGACCCAGTCGGATTCAGGGTCTGATCCAACCCATCCTTACACCAAACATATCCAAAACACATGTGTAGAATATTAAAAGGACCATCTCAGTCCAAGGATTCTGGCGCCGTAGATGGTTCGTCAATCGAATGCCCGGTTCTCAAGTTACGGCCAAAAAGGTAATACTCATCCCAGATGGGCCTGGGTCCGATCTGACTGGGTCTGACAGACCTGGCCCAACCTGGTCTGGATGGCCTGGTCCTCTGTGGGTCTATTCTGATTGGCCATTTTCTTGCCCGGACCGTGTTTGTGGTGGCCCGCGCCTATCCCGTCCCGCAAAGGGCGCGGCCCGTTAGCGTGGCCCGCGGTGCGGTGTGGCGGTGTCGCCTGCGGTGTGACACGCAGTGCGGTCCACAGCATGGCACATGTTGGGGCCTGGATGCGATGCAGGTCGCTCTACTGACCCACATGGTGCACCTTGGCAGGCCAGAATGGCCGACCAGCCTTCATTTAATTGGCGTGATGGGGCCGCTGTCCACTTGTAGTTAGCTGAGTGTCAGCCTCCATCCACCTTTGTCGTGGCATAGAGGCCATGAACTTATGCTTCAACAGTTGCGCAAACATGATCCACTAATCTTCCATGCATCTGGTCAGTTTTTGGTCGCTATTCTGCCTCTTCGCGGCTGATAGGGCGTGACCTCCTCTTCAACCGGTGGCACAGACCCACGCCTCCATTCCTTCCTCACGGCATGTCGGGTGTCGGCCATCACCTTCTTCCATGATCCACTCCGACTACATTCAATGCTTGAAAAAAAATATGATCTAATTTTCGTAATCCTTTTTTCTATGGCTTCGCGTCCATATATCGCACTCAACAAAAGTTCGTTTTTACATCATCAATAAATATTATTCATTGAAGAACGCCCGAAGAAATAAAAGGAAGAATTCATGGTTAATATGTGGGATGATGGCCATGTTCATTTGTCCATTGTCATCATTAATTGGGGATATAAAAAATAAATAAAATAAATTCAAACATAAATAAAACCCCAACCTCAATTTTTTTTGGAGGTGGCACGAGAAAGAAAGACGTAGTGGATGAATAACATCAGCATTCGTCGCTTCTGCAAGATGCTTCCGATCCGGGGTCGATGTTGGTTCCTCATTATTCATTGGGGTTTGTTTCTTTTTTGGAGAAGTTTATCCTTGTTCCCCATGGTTCTCTCCCAATTCTCCTTTTCCAATGATTTCCAACAAGGAAATGAGGAGCCAATATTAATTATGATAGGTTAATTAATGTCTCCACATCAATGTAAAAACAATTAAAAGTCGTAATAAATTGTATTGCGCTGGGACAATTTAATTGGAGGATTACAAGTTATTTCCCCACATTAAAGAAGGGTCTAGGTGGTCCCCTTCACTAGAATTGAATAAGAAGGTTTCAATCTTTGGTGGTCCCCACCACCATAATTCAAAAAAGAGGTTTCAAAATGAATTAAATGTTAAATATTTTATTTTTCTTCCTCCATGAAAATCTAAAAAACTAACGTCCATCCTTGACCTATTGTGGTCGATGTGAAGGTCTCCTTAACCAAATATCAGTGTAGTATGTTCAAAGGTGTCCTTGGATTTCAATTCCGAGCACTAGTTCAAAGTTACAAAAACCCACTCACACATTTTCTGAATGTACCCGTATAAATGTTCAGAAATTTATTCAGGGAACTCCATGCCTTGGAATTGGGTGCTGTCAATTTTCACGGGATCATAATATTCCCATATAATTATAAAATAAAATTCACAGAAGAATTTGAGTCTTTACATTCACCCCACCTCAGGGATTTACGTTCCCATAAGATACAACTCAATCTAAGGGAACAAGTGGGGGTACTGAGCACGTATCTGAGCCTCCCACTTCCATGTGCTCTCCTAGAGGTTCTTGTGATACAAATGAATGCACACTAGAGGTATCGGCCACCCATGAAAGACCCACTCTTTTAAATCCTCAATATCAACTTGAACCTCCATAAACATCATGCCATCATCGATTTCTCACTCGCTATGGTCGATGAGGTGAGATGGTTCATACACGTATCTTCTTAGCTGAGATATGTGGAAAACATCATGCATCTGGTGCAACTGAGGTGTAAGAGCTTAGCGGTAATCCACCACACCAACTCTGTTGATGACTTGAAAAGGTTTGATAATCCTTTGAGTTAAAATGCCGCCCCCTATAAATCTACGCAATCCTCGTCGACGTGAGACCTGTAGAAATACATGGTCACCATCCTCGAACTCCAGAGGTCTCCGCCTGCAGTCAACAAATAATTTTTTCCTCCTCAGTGCATTCTTCATCAAATCCTATATTATCTGCACCTTCTCTATGGTATCTAACACCATCTCTGTTCCTATGAGTGTTGACTCCCCTGGGTCTGTGCTACAAAAAGTTGATCTGCAAGGTCTTATGTACAATTCCTCAAATGGTCCCATACTGATAGTGGAGTTATAACTGTAATTTTAGGCCAACTCCACTAATGGAAAGTAGTCCTCCCAAATGCATCAAAAATCAAGGATGTAAGCACGTAACATAGCAGGGAAGTAAAAAGTGCATCACAATCAGAGATAATCATATCTGGATCTCCCGAAAGTCGTACAATCTTCTTTATGTAGAGGAGTCACAAACCCTCTACTAAACCTTGACCTCTAATATGTAGGATGTGGTCCGACTTGTTGATTCAGTCTACGATCACCGATATGGAATCATATCACACGAATTTCCATGGAAGAAGCATCACGAAGTCCATGTAAATTCCATCCCACTCCCACTTTGGCACCTCTTATGGCTGAACTATGCCTGCTGGAACATGATGTTCCACCTCTTCTTGCTGACAAGTGATGCACTAAGAGACAAAGTCTGCCAGTGCTTTCTTCATCGCCGGCAACTAGAGTTGATGCCGAATGTCTTGGTACATCTTCACAACTTATGGATGTACCGCTAGTGAGGATGTATGGAACTCCCTCAACAATTACTCCCTAAGCGTCACTGGTACCATAGTACGACCTCTGAAGAGGATGACATGCTCCCACCTTTAGAAAATCCATCAGGTGCATGTCTTGTGGATATCTAAACAGGTCGAGCCGTGTAGTCTGTGTTCTCGAGATTCACCTCTATGACTTGTTGAAGGAGTGGGGGAGTGACCGTTAGATACTAAAGAGAAGCTACCTCATCTTGATCCACAGAGGATATCCGAAAAGATACCAGCTGCTCTGTCGTCCCACTCAGCAACTATATACCAGATCTCTTTCTGAGTGCATATACTACTACATTCCATTTCACATGAGTATAGACTATCTCAAATTCATAGTCTTGGAGGAACTAAATCCAACGTAGATGTATTAGGTCCAAGTCCTTCTAAGAGAAGATATACATGAGGGAATTGTGATCAGAGTAGAATATAAAATGTTCTGTCATCAAGTAATATCGCCACATCTTCAAGGCGAAGACTACTGCTGCCAACTCCAGATCATGGGTAGTGTATTTCTACTCATGTTATATCAACTGTCAAGAACCATACATGATCAAAACCCGGTCCTGCATCAGGACACATCTAAGACCGGTCCCAGATATGTCACAGTAGACTATGTAACCAACGCTTTCTTCCGGTAGCCTCAAGAAGGGGGCACTTGTCGATCTAAGCCTCTTCTCCTATAAACTCTTCTGGAATCTCTCTGACCACACAAATGGTTCCCCCTTCTTCGTCAATGCTAAAAAAGGTGCCGCAACTCTGGAAATGTCATACCCAAATTACCAGAAGTAACCCGCCAATCCCAGAAAACTCTGAACCTTTTTCACACTCATAGGTGGCGCCCAAGCTAATATCGCCTCAATCATCACTGTATCAACCACAAATCCAGCCTCTAAGATGACGTTTCCCAGACATTGGACCTATCGTATCCAAAACTGGAACTTCGGTAGCTAACCATAAAGTTGGTTCTCTCATATTGTATCCAAAACAATCTGCAAATGATAGGCATGTTCTTCCCACGTCGCTCAGTATATCAGGATTTCACCGATGAAGACTACTACAAAGCGATCTTGGTATGGCTGAAAGATCTTGTTCATGAGTCCCCGGAACACAACAGGGTAGTTGTTCATTTCTAATGGCTTAACCATGAACTCATAATGGTCATACAAAAATCTTATGGCCATCTTCTACACATCCTCATCTCGTACTCTACGTTGGTGATATCCGGATCTGAGGTCTATCTTTGAAAACCATCGGGCTCCCTTCAGCTGATAAAAAAGATCATCAATCCTTGGGTGTGGATACTTTTTTTCATGGTCACCTGGTTCAAGCACCGATAGTCCACATGGAGTCTTAAAATCCCATCCGCCTTAATGGTGAAAAAAATCGCAGCTACCCATGGAGAAACACTGGGCTAATCAACCCCTTACTCTATAAGTCCTCTATCTTTTCTCTAAGATCTCTACGCTCTACATGAGCTATCTGATGTTCTGGGTAGATATTTGTGTCATCCTGGGGTAAACGTTGATGTAAAATTTCACCTCTCTGGGAAAAGGTTGACCCATAACGTCATTAGGGAAGACATCAGTGTATTGGTACATGACTACATTATAGCTCGGACCCTCAACATCAACTAATCCATGGGTACGGTTATCCAACTAATGTGTGATCGAATTCACCCACCTACGGGCATGTCCATTCTATGCTACAGAGGTTCCCTTCATGCTAGAGAATGAAAACATGGTCCCTTCCGTGAGGACACACCACACATTGTGCATAATATATTCAATCTATTCATGGACTATAGATAATCAGTCCATACACAGGATGATGTCGTAAGGCCTCGACGATGCAACTATAAGATCCCAGCTGAACCTCTCACCTCCTAGAGTAAGCTTGCACTACCGGCACCAGTGGGTAATCATCGAAACTACTCCCATAGGAGTATTTAGGCTCCTGGATCGAGCCAACGACTCCATCAGAATCTCCGAGCTCTGAATGAGGGTCATAGAAATAAATGAGTGATTAACACCTGTGTCTATAAATACTATAACTTAGGTGGAGTAGACACAGATCATACCACGTATCATCTCCAGAGCACCATGGTCATTGGTCTCTACTACTTGGAGCTGAGCTCATCCCCATCCTCCTACTCCTTGTGTTCGGGGTGGACAACATGGTGGTGGTGGCAGTAGAACCTCAAAACGTCACCCATAACCTGCTACACGACCTACTCTTCTGTGACATCCGCTTCCTGCCTGCGGAACTCCGTGATCAAACCTCTGTCTCTGTCTTGGTGGTCCCTCAACTGTCTTCTGGTCATCGGTAGGGCATGTCTGGTAGTCGCGAGCCATGTGACTCTACCCTCCGCACATGTAACACTGTGTGTCTCTTACCAATTCTACTCTGCCTTGAGAGCCTCGCACCACCGACCATGTGTCTCATGGTCATCCATATGTAGGTTTGGTTCTCTTGTACCTCTGTGTCATCTATCTGCAGCCAGCTGCTGATGACTCTGCTACGTGTCATCCTGTGGTGGGTCTCGCTGTTAGGGACTGCTCAGCAAAGAAACTCTCTACTAAAAGTGTTCTCTATAACAACCCCACCTATGTTAGGATGCTAAGATAATCCATCGAATATTTAATCTCCCATTTGAGCCCCTACATGAAGGTCTGGGCTCTGAAGAAAGGTTCTTTCACCATGTTAGTGGAGTACCATGAGAGGTCGGTGAACCGCATTTAGTACTGATCCATAGTCATGCTACACTACTGCAAGTGGAGAAGCTCCTGTATATGCACTGAGTGTAGGGTTATTGGGACGAACTTTGCCGTTAAAAGTATCCCAAAGTCCGCCCAGATGAGAGTGTCCTAATCGTGAATCTAGAAAAACAAGCTCCATAATATTCTCAATACTACCTGAAGAAGGTTGGTAAAAAGGATCACCATGAGATCAGAAAGTGTCCCTACCAGTCAAAATACTCAAACCACAGCCTCCAGCCAATCCTCAGCTGGCTATGGATCTGTCTCACCCCAGAACCTTGGTGGCCTCTGGCTCTGGAACTCATGAAATCCACTAATGTAGATTGCACCCTGTGCTATTGGGGCTGGTGGCATCATATGCCCAATGGGTAGTGGTATTGCTGGTACACCAACCAGTGGTACAACTACTGTAAGGGGGCCCTGCCACGAAGCCTCGTTGCTCGGTGGGCTTTCATCACGTACTCTAACTAGAATCCTGGTAGGTTTTCTATGTGGATAAATATTTAAATGTACCAGGTGTTCCATAGTAATTACGTTTATACCTGGTTAGTTGACTCAAATAGATCCCAATCTTTTCAAATACAAGCGCAATTAGTGTTTTCGTGCACTAAGTAAGAAATCAGAATTCAGTGTCCTTGTGTATGGATACGTCGGCAATCACACCAACCCTGGACTCCCAAAACTGAAAACCACTCCCATAACACATAACAGTATTTACACATAGAAAATATCAGAGTTTTAGTTAATCCGCATAACCAAACTCCATTTATACAAATTTTTCATGATGCGTCCCTTGGGACCCGTGCTGTGTCTACCCCAAGCCCCATTTCCATAGGCCAGGGGCTGTCGACTAGTATCAAAAGGGGTATTCCCTAAAAATGGGGAGGCAATGACTTTATAACCTATAAAATCTCACAACTAATCACAATGTATGAACCAAGCAAAAAGTAAAACTATATATTGTAAACAGTGTGTGTATTGAATGTAAAATGGGGATAGAATACAAGACCCATTGTAAAGTAAACGTAACATAAAAATAAAAGAAAAATTGAAAAAAAATCCTATGAACCCCTTCCAAGGATCATACCAGAAGGGTAGGTACAACTCTCGTATGATTGTCTCTGTGGTATGCCTTGTCTAAATTCCACCTCCGAGCTACCTCAATTCCTGGTACCCTCATCCTCAGTAAATGTTGTCTGTTGTCTACGCCAATCAGAACAAGGTGCAGGCATAGTCTGTGTTGGGTTATGTATAAAAATACTCATTAGGGACCCTGAGACCCTTGACGTTCTCTCAAAATCCAAAAAGTATTAGCCTCAAACATGAAAACAACTAACATCCCTACTTAGGTATATGCCAATACATATACCTAAGTTGTCGAGTAAAGACATCTAAATCATGAAGAAACATGATGTCCAACTCAAAATCCCAAATCCCAACTATTCCACAATGAAAATAATATCACAAAGATAATGACTCAGCTCACAAAAGGTATACAACTCTAAGAAACACAATTATGATGCTAACCCACATAGGATCGCTATAGAATCTTATAGTTAGCCACAAGATTCTCTAGGGATAGTAACAATTAACATTATGAACACCTTAGCTGTTGGGGAACCCCTCCTTTATCGAGTAAAGTGGGCCTTCCGCGTCACATAGAGGAGCTTCCCACTATCCTTGTACTGTTGATATACTCTTCCTGTCGAGTACCGTGGGTCTGCCGCATCACACAAAGGTGCTGCCCACCGTGGGTCTGCCATGTCACACAAAGGCTCCCCCCTCGTGGCCTACTGAGTAACTCCTCCCGTCGAGTATTGTGGTTTTTCCATGTCACACAAAGGCACTCCCCACCATGGTTCATCCAGGTAACATAGAGGTGCTCCCCACTGGGCCAGTCGAGTAACTCCGAGTTGAAACTGTTAGCAGTCATCAGTTCTTAGCCAATCGCAGGGTTTCGTACATATCGCGCATGGGAGAACTGATCCCCAAGCCATAGGTCATACCTCAACTACCTCGAAGTTAAAAAAATAGTAAACCAAAGGTCCTTCATGTCAAAAGGGGAACAACGCAATAGCAGGCACATTAATCGGATGCACAGTCTGTAAGTTATTAGAGTCTCTGCTCTGAGGGCCCGGTTGGATTCGGGGTCCAATCCAATCCATTCGTACTCCAAACTTATCTAAAACTCATGTGGAGCATATCAAAAGGAACGTATTGATACAAGGATTCTCAGACCACCAATGGTTTGTCATGCGGATGCATAGTTCTCATGTTATGGTACGAAAGGTAATATTGTGCCCAGATGGCCCCGGGTCCGGTCCGACCCTGTCAGACCGACCCTGCCCGACCGGGCCTGGGCGAGCATGGCCTGGTTCGGGTATACCCAACGAGGTCCATGCCTGGACTAGATGGCATGTGCCTCGGCAAGCCTGATCCGGCCCACGTAGAGGGCGGCCCAACCCGACCTGCAAATGGTGGGACCTGTTAGCGCAACACATTGAGCCGCTCTTGGGGCAGCTCATGGTGTGGCCCGTGGTGCAGCATTGTGGTGGGACCCACAGGGCCGCACATAGTGCAGTGCATGGGGCAGCCCATGGTGTGGCCTGGATGGCATGTGGGACCACTCGATTGTCATGCATGGTGTGCCTCGGCTGGCTAGAATGTCCAACCCATCTTCCTTCTAGCGAAGCGACGATGCCACTTCCCACCTAAAGCCGGCCGGGTGCCAGCTGCCAGCTGCCATCCGCCTCCTCTGCAGTCTAGTGGACATACACCGCCACTCCGACATGTAGTATGTGCATTTTAGGCTGCCTTCCTGCCCTACCATGGCCAACGGGCTGCTACCTCCACTTCAACTAGTGGTGTAGATGTGTGCCACCCTTCCTTCCTCGTGGTCAGCTGGGTGCCGGCCTTCGCCTCCTTCCACGAGCCAGTGCGGCTTTGTTCCAAGCCTTAAAAATTATACTATTTCATATTATCAGTCCTTGTGTGGAGGGTTTCATGTCCATATATCTCCCTCATCAATATGCAGTGTTTCTAACATCAATAAATATTAGTCGTTGAAGAACACACGAATAAATAAAAGGAAGATAAGACAGGTTAATGTGTGGGACGATGTACATGTTAGTTTGGCCATATTCATCATGAATGTAGGATATGAAAAATCAATAAAATAAATTCAAACATGAATAAAACACCTACGTCAATTGGTCGTTGGAGGTGACACGAGGAATAAAGACGTAGTCGATGACGAATTTCTACATTCGTGGCTTCCATAAGATTCTCTTAATCCTTGCTCAGGGTTGGTTCTTCATTCTTCATTGGGGGATAGTACTTAGTTAGATAAAGTTCTTCCTGTTTCTACAAGGTTCTCTCCCAATTCTCCTTTTCCAATTATTTTCAACAAGGAAATGTGGATCCAATATTAATTAAGATAGGTTAATTAATGTCAGCACCTAAAAGTTTTCATAATTAAAACTCTCAATAAATTGTATTATGTTGGGACAATTGAATGAGAGGATTCCTAGGTAATTTACCACATTAAAGAAGGTTTTGGGTGTCCCCCACCACTAGAATTTAAAAAATGAGGTTTCATGCTTGGGTGCCCCCCCCCCCCGATATATTCAAAAAGTAGGTTTCAAAAAGAAAAATAAAATGTTAATTATTTTATTTTTCTTCTTCCATGAAAAACTGAAAAACTAACTTCCTCCCTTGACCTACTACAGTCGGGGTGATGGTCTCCTTATGATAATAGATGTGCTGTGAGTTCAAAAGGGTCCTCATATTTCAATTTCAAGCAACGGTTCAAATGTTATGAAATCTTGCTTGCTCATTTACAGAACATAGGCGTAAAAAAGTTCTGAAATTCATTTCATGCACTCTGAGCCTCGAAATCACACGACTTCATTTTTTGCGGACTCAAAATATTCCCATATAATTTAAAAAAATCATGAAAAAATAAAGGTCTTTATATAAACCACCAACTTCAATCAGATGCGAAATGAATCCACCATTCATGTGTATGAATGATAATAATTTTTTTGAACCATTGTAGTTAGTTTTCTATCACCTCCTCTCATTGAAATATATAGCGGTGTTACTAATTTATGTATGTGACATAAATGGTTTATTTATCATTCTATAATGATAATAATTAATATATTGTGATACATTTCATTTCATTTATAATTGATAACATTGTTCATACATACTTGTGGATTACTAGAACCATGAAGACATGTCATTCCTTTTTCATGACCACATCACAAGGATTATATATATAATTTTATTTAATGATTTAGTATTGTATTTATAATAAAAAAATAATTTTACCATGATAAAACTATTCTTATGTACATTCCATCATTCCCCTTGAAAAATGATAATGTTATTCATGTGTACTTATGACATACTGACCACAAGATTGTATCATAATTAATTGTTCATAAAAATATTTTGTAGATTATATGAATTTTCTTATAAATTTGTTAATATGAAAACTACATTGTTATTATTGTTCTAGATATTTTAGAATAAAGACCATATTGACCATTTTAAACACACTTAATTAATTTTCCACATATGAGATGCATATCATCAAAACAATACACATGAACATAATTAATTATATATTGTTATATATAATTATCAAAAAAATGATTAAAAAATGTAAAATATTTTTAAGTATATTAATAATTAATATATTTTTATTTTTCATGATGATAAATAAAATATTTAATGAGTCAACGCATGGTAAGGTCCACATTACCTTATACAAATAAATTATATATTATAATTATTTATGTTAAAAATATTTTAATTCTTGTCTAGAATCATAAAATTATTTGACGGATGTTTTTTCATTGAAAAAACATACATAATTACATTATTTTATTTAAAATTTTAGTTTTTATCATTGGTTTTCAAAATTAACATTTTAATTATTTTATATGAAAAATGTTATGAAAGTGGAAAATGGAGTGAACTATTTTATCATAAATGCCATCAAATTTTTGCATGCCACACGAAACATTATTATTTTTTGGATTATATAAAATTAATTATTTTTTTCTTCAATGAAAATACATTAATACCTTATTATAGTTGTTATAAAAAAATAATCTTAAATAGAAAGGGTATTTCGATATATAAACATGATTTTTCTATAGAGGAATTCAATATTTTTATTAGTATACTGATGCAAATGATAGAATTAATTTTTTAAATTTTCCATGGTCCTCAGAAACTCTTTATAATGATGGGTGAACCAGATATAGATTACAATTAAAATTGATACTGATATTACTCATGATGTTTGTATATCCCGATATAACTATCAAATTTATGGGAATTAGAAAAATATTTCTTATTTGGATTATCCTAAGAGATTATTATAATTTACCAATTCGTTTATCCATTTTTGACGAGATATTGATCAATATTTATGAAAATTTAATCCCATGATAACTACAATATTTATCTATAAATTTTATGTGTTTTAGGTCAATATTATTATCCTAGATATGAAACTAATGAGATTTTGTTTAGTGTGATTTATAAAATATTTTTCAACTATGAGATCTAAAACTTTGTGAAATAGATTTCATGAGTTTCTCAATATTTAAATGAAATGATTATTGGTTTTATTCTTATTTCCTTAAAAATTCATATAAAAATTTTGTGTAACTAATTTGGATGATAACATTATATTTATAGTATTTAAATTATTATATTTACCTCAATGTTTATTTTTTAAAATAAACATTTTTATGAGAATTCATGAAATAATATGATTATATCATTATTTTTTATGTTTCCATTACTTATATATTTGTGCTCATCCATTATTTTAAAATGTTTCTCATAGGTATTCATGGATTATTATAGAGAAGGAAGTAATGTCCCAGACCTATGTGGTCCATTACATTATCCAAATCAACTGTTTGGAGTGTCTTTGGATGTAGAAGTAGCTCATTTCAAGTGTTTTCCAATTTTTCAGGTTTCCCATTACTAATTAAAGCATTTGTGAGTCACATTAGTAGCTCAGTGTCGGTAGGTTAGTGTCGGTAACTCAACGTCAGAAGGTCGAGGTGTCAGTAGTTCGAGGCGTCAGAAGGTTAAGGCATCGGTAGGGCAGACATCAAATAGTAGGGTGGTTGAGTAGTGTTTGTGGGTGGCATCATCGAGTGGAGTCAGTGAGTGGTTTCATAAAGTCAGTCATCAGTGAGTCAACCCATTGAAATTCTTTTGGATAGTGGCATTATTGGATCCGTGTCGGTGACTTACTTGTGTCGATGAGTTGCGTTTGTGACTCACCCATCAGTGATTCACTTCCAATTTACCCCATATTTTTTAATTTCTCACCCATTGATGATTCTGTTGTTGTTAAATGTGTTTAGTCCCATATTTATTGAGTTTTTAGGCCGTTTCAAATGTAATTAATCCTTTTAAAAACCTTAAGCTTAAATTTTTTTAAAACACATGGTATTGATCAGGATCCATATTTAAGGGACTATGAAACAATTTCCATGTATATTTAGGAACCTACTAATATAAATCATAGATTATATCTTCCTTTAAAGCCTTCAGTATTCACTTAGTGCGTAGAGAACCTTTCTTCCCCATGGATTTTTGCACCTATGTTGTAGATGTATCTCCAGTTTCCCCCCATTGATATTCATGCTTCTCATGCGACCCCTAGTTTTGGAACAAGGAGGAATTGTTGATTTTCTATTCTTCTAGTTAGGGATCCCTTCGTCACCCTTTTATTTTTGTATCATGTGAGGTGTGTGCTCTGATATCTTCATGTTTTTTTGGTTGAAACCAATATAAAGAATAGAATAAGAAGTATTAACTGAGGGGCTGGGAAGACAATGATGATGTTTTCATTGTTTTACATATTATCCTTATTCCATTTCATGTTTTTTATAGACTACATGCCTTCTGAAAATCATGCCCATTATGGTTATATGTTTTCACACCATTATGAATTGTGAATATTTTTTATTTTTTCCATATTAAATGGATAGAATATTTAAATTTGATAACTCACAAATTTTCGGATAAATATATGGAATCCCCATTATAAAACATGTTCTCTGATCACCCCATATTTTATGAAATATTAATTCATTATTGAGTGATGATACATCTAAATACACCTTATTGTTTGGTGTGAAAGTGTGCTATGTATAGTTTTGTACCACCTTTTGTTTGTAATAGTCATTTAGTGTTGTGTATGGGTGTTTGACTGAGTGTATTGAGTGGTACGGGTGGTGTAAAGTTATCTTAGCCTGAGAGATTGGTTCATTGTGGAATAAATGAACTTGTAATGTGGTGGGGATACATCATGGATGTGGTTAGGCAGCACAGTAGTTTGGATTAGCTATTTCATGTTCATGTTTGTGGATGTGATGGTGGTGTTGTTTTTATAAACGATGTATACTGAGTGTTGTTGTGATTAGCTGTCTTGGAGGTTTTCTTATTGAGAGGATGAATGATGTCTCTTTACATTGATGAATGATGGTGGTAGTGGTTGAACGGGTGTTCAAGATTGGGGATTGTTGTAATACACTGACCCCAGAAACCCAGAGTCAGTGCATTATTACATATCGTTGGCATGATCACAAAAGATCAAGTCTCGAAGGCCGATTAGTTTAGTAGCCCTGTAAGTACTAGATATATTGATGAGGTTTACATTACATCATAAAATGGAAAACAACAACAACATTGTTTCCATAGAAAACACTGAGATCCCATAGACTATATAAGGCCCCGGCCTTAAACCTTACTTAATATTGAATTAAATGAATAATTCACGTCGAGGATCTTTTCAGGTTTAGAGTTTTAGAGAATTAGAACATAACTATTACATCTCAAAAGATTACAAAGTAGTCACTTATACTAAGTTTCCATAATAATAAAAAAACTCTTGAAAGAAACATGTCTAGTTCCATGTTTTATATAGCATGACATTCCCTTGATCCCATCCTTGACCTTATTCCACATTAAGTCCTGTGAAAAACATTTCAAAAAAACTTGGGATGAGCATAAAAAGCTCAGTAAGGGATACATAACGAATGAAAAATGTTAGTTTTTCAAACATCAAATAAACCATATATACTCTATCAAAGTAATACCTTCACCTTCATGAAGTAGTAAAAACTCTTCACTGAATAAAGTATCATTACTTAACATTTTTTAACCAAAGTATTACCATAAAACCCATATAAAGAACACATAATATATATAAAGGTAACTTGGGACATAAACATACTTAAGTGGAATAACCATACGGTCGACTTTCACACATATCACTTAATGGAATAGCCATACAGCCAATTTCCATACATACTTAATGGAATATCCATACGGCCGACTTCCATACCCAATGCATTGGAGGTTATAATGTAACCACCCGTCCTGGTATTAACGGCACCACCCGTCATATGGTTTATAACGTAACCACCCGTTAAAATGTCCAAGTACCAATATAAAATCATAAAACATAAAACCAATATAAAGGAATGATAAAATTTCGACATTTCAATCACAATATATCATAAATATATTGACATAATATAATCCTTTATCAAAACCATTTTCAATACCAAAATACATAAAAGAGTATATGGTATTTATTTTATTTTAAAAACATTACGGCTTGTTGAGGAAGCCAAAGACCAAATAATACTCGCGGCGGCGGAAAAAGTCGTTGTCACCGCGTACGTTAAAAAAACATTCCTTTTTGTCATTTTGTAAAATGATTCGTAGAAAAAGATTCCTTTTGTATAAAAGTAAAGTCAAAGGGGTTTATACACCGTATAAAAGAAAGTTGTGTATAAAACGAAATATGCCTCAATGAAAGGAGATTGAGACGAAGTCCCTTACAAAGATTATTTTTAAAATAAAATAGATCTACTATGTGTATTCACTATAAGTACACTTAAAGAAAGTACAAATACAAGATAGGACATAATAATATCATGACATAATTTGAAAGTAGGAGATTAACCCAAT
Source organism: Viscum album (assembly GCA_963277665.1). Lineage (NCBI taxonomy): Eukaryota > Viridiplantae > Streptophyta > Magnoliopsida > Santalales > Viscaceae > Viscum > Viscum album. Next base: position 1,749,788,732 of record OY728157.1, on the reverse strand, counting down.
GAATGGAAATTGGGTTAAGAAATTCCCTTACCTCGGGTCCGACTTGACTTGATCGTTCTTTAACGTCCTGAATAATAAACTTGAGTTAATTTATACTTGATTAAGAACCTTTTTAAAGCTCATTATTCCTTTTATATCACTTATTTCCATGTTATAAACATTATTTAACCATTTAAGTTAATAATGTTTGTTTTGTCAATATTTGGTTCTTAAGTCGAAAGTTGACTTCTTACAATTACATGTTGTTCGTGTGGTCAAAAGTTCTTTATATCTAGAATGAAATTCCTGATTTGGATATCATATATATCATATATATCCAGCATATACATGTATTTATAATATTACATAATCATTTAGAGGTAAGAAATGAAATGCACCGTTCATGGAGACGGTAAGCCGTACGTACGCATGAACGATACTTTCATTTCATTGTCATATTAATGGAATTAAAACTAAATAAGAGTATGAATATTTTAATTCCAGAATTATATTCATTATTTAGATATATAATTAATTATATATATCCATTATATACATGTACTTTTAATATTACATTACATTTGGGGATAAGAAATGAAATGAACCGTTCATTTAGACGGTAAGCCGTACGTACGCATGAACGCTACTTTCATTTCTATCTCATACTTTAATGGAAAGAAATAATAATGATATAGAGGTATATTATAATTCCATTATAACATCATATATAATAACTTTAAATCCATCCTTTACACGTCCCACATATGGCATTAACGAATCACATCACTTTGAGGGGGCGGTAGTCCGCACTTCCTTAAATGAAGATATCGTGTTTACCCATAATGGAAACCATAAAGGTATGCCCAAAATGAAAAATACAGAAGCTTAAAGAAAACATAAACATATTATATATCATATATAAAAATAGTGACATCAAAATGGCCACCTTTGAAGGTGTTAAATGAGTATTGAACAATCATCGTTTCGGGGGGCACAATTTTGCCATCCACGGAAATCGTATGTTCTTTAACCATTTGATGTAGTTGTGTGAGAGTGTAGCTCAAATAAATCTTATAACAACATCCTAGTATATTGAAGATACTGGTGTTGTAACAAAAGAAGTAAATAAAAAGAGTTTAGAGGGTTGGAGAAGCAAAATAAAACAAATGAACATGAGAGAATGAATTACCTTTAAAAGTGTAACTCCTTTTGATTTGAGCCTAAAGGCTTCCTATGAAAGGATTCTGCCCAATGTTAATCCTCTAGGATGAGGATAGGGATGTGGATAGAGTAAATTGGCAGGGGTTGGCCGAGCCAAAGGCTTGTGGAGTGCGTGAAATGAGGTAGAGGTGGGGGCCTTTTATAAGAGGAGAGGAGGGGCACTTTTGGAAAGTAAAGAATTATTACTTTATTTGAAACTGTGTTTCGGTTTTAAAAGGTCCCACATTGATATAATTCGTGGATAAGGTGATAAGTCTTAGAAATCCACTCATCCAATAAGTTTTGGACATGTGTAGTTCATAGATTTTGCATTATCTTTCTATTTTATTTAAATCGTCAAATAATGATGTCATCGCTGTATCATTATTATGTCATAAATAATTTATTTTATTTAATGTCTACAAATTATAAAAAAATACTATGATGTAGGAAATCTTTTTATCTTTCCAATTACTATTTATAATCAAAATTTGGACTTGTGTAACCCTACTTAAGAATTGTTTTAGTAAAACAACTCATGTTTGTGTCAATTTAATTTTAACATTAAATAAAAAGTAATTTATGTCATTTCCCAACCAAAGTGTCCCCATGGGGTCCCCATGTTGACCCATGTCTTTTCTTGGTCGTCCATGACACAACCAATGAGGGTAGGACAAGTGTCAAGTTCATTTCATATTATTAAAACATTATTTATACCTTAAACTACACTAATTACCACTAATCGCGATTAAGAACTTAATAAGTTACTATTTACCAAAAAAATATTATAATCTCATTGAACCACATTTTACTTCTTAATGAAAACCATGTATGTCGGATTTTCAAAATTCAATACACATTAGTGGTAAACTTTCATTTAACTGAAAAATCAGTTTGCCTAATTACCACTTAGTGGTTTCACTATTCATCAAAAATTGAAGTTTTTCAGAAAATTACCAAAAATTCACCCTAAGCTATATTTGATATTCCGAATTCAAAAATGAAGCCCGTTTTAAAAAATTAAAAACATATTAGTCACATTATTTAATTTAATAACTAATTCCCGCTGTCAGAGCAAATAGCGTGTTTTTATGAAACGATAAATATCAAAAGATTGACACTAGTTTAAGTCCAATTTCAACGTGAAATTGATTCCAATGACCACCATTGGATTAAATGGTAAAAATATATTCTAATTTCACTTTAAAACCAATTCAAAATATAATCTAATCATATTATTAAATTAGAATAAAAATAGGTTTTGAATTAAAATACAACATTTTACACTATTCATTAAAAAAAAGAACTTTATCAGAAAGGTACCAAAAATTTACACAAAGTAAATTTTGATGTCCCGATTCTAAAGAAGAGTTATATTTGGTCCAATAGAATTTATAAGATCGATCAAAACTATATTTAATGACGGTTCTCCATCAAAAGGTGATAAGTGGACCTTTCGTGAAAATTAGGGTATAAATGCCTAAAATTGAACTCTTTCCGTATTTTAAGCATTTATCTTTTATTGGATAAATGTAAAAACATTTAAAAACATATCTAATAATATTTTAGTTATTTCTATCCATTCCCGCCAGTAAAACGGCTACTTGTTAACTAACATTTAAAAATAATATTATTTTATTACTTGTGTGCAACGTAAGTTTTCAAAGAAACTCATCGTTGCGTATCGAGTACGCTATCGAACGTAGAAACCCCTTTTAATTAAAATTAATATTTAATTCGTAATATTAATAAATATGAAAATTATTTATTCTTTAATTACCTGGGATGTTACATCCTTCCCCCCTTTTGGGAATTGCGTCCTCGCAATTTTATTCACTTATCAAAATAAGTGGTGGGTATTTATCCCTCATAGCATTTTCAGATTCCCACGTTGCCTCTTCAATCACATGGTTTTTCCACAAAACCTTTACCTGATGAATCACCTTATTCCGTAACACCTACTCCCTGTGGTCAAGAATCTGGACTGTTTGTTCCTCATAAGATAGATTCTCTTCCAGCTGAACTACCTCTGGACTCAAAACATGAGATGTATCTGGCATATACTTTCTCAACATTGAAACATGAAAAACATTGTGTACCTGAGATAAACTCGGAGGTAAAGCCACTCGGTATGCAACTGATCCAACATTCTCCAGAATTTCATATGGTCCAATAAACCTTGGACTCAGCTTTCCTTTCTTATCAAATCTCATCACACTTTTCCAAGGAGACAACTTGAGAAAAACATGATCACCTACCTCGAAAGATAGATCCTTCCTCTGGTTATCCGCATAACTCTTCTAGCTGCTCTGAGCTGTTCTCATGTGCTTCTGAATAAACTGAACTTTTTCTGCCATCTCTTCTACCAATTCTGGTCCCATCAACTTCCTTTAACCCACTTCATTCCAAAATGCTGGAGTTCGACACTATTTCCCATATAATGCCTCAAATGGTGCCATCTGTATACTGGAATGAAAACTGTTATTATAAGAAAACTCAACCAAAGAAAGATGTTGATCCCAACTTCCCTGATAATCCATATAGCAAGTTCGTAGCATATCCTCCAATGTCAGGATTGTTCGTTCTGACAGCCCATCTGATTGAGGATGAAAAGTTGTACTAAAATTTAATTCTGTACCCAACGACTTCTGAAGGCCTTTCCAAAAGTTAGAAGTAAACATGGGATCACGATCCGATACAATGGAGAGAGGAACTCCATGTAACCTGACTATCTTTTTACGATAAAAACGGGAAAGTTTATCAAGAGAGAAAGTATCTCGTATAGAAAAGAAATGAGCAGATTTGGTCAAGCAATCAACAATAACCCAGATTGCATTATTACCTCGAGATGTCCTCGGTAATCCCACAACAAAGTCCATGAATATGTTTTCCCATTTCCACTCTGGCACTGGTAAAGGCTGAAGCATCCCTTTCGGTAACTGCCACTCTGCTTTAACCTGTTGACGTGTCAAACACTTCACAGTAAAATCAGCAATGTCTCTTTTCATTCCGTCCCACCAGTAATACTTCTGCAGATCTCTATACATCTTAGTACTGCCCGGATGAACTGAAAACGGAGAACTATGAGCTTCACATAACAACTCTCTCTTCAACTGTGAATCACAAGGCACACACAATCTATTCCCAAACCTCAAAACACAAACTCAAACTTATCCAAGAACTCTTGGAAAATTTTATTCATAAGGTCCATGAATACAGCAGGTGCATTGGTTAACCCAAAAGGCATAACTACAAATCCATAATGGCCATATCTAGTACGGAATCCAGTCTTCAGAACGTCTGCTTCTTTTACTTTCAACTGATGGTACCCCGACCTCAAGTCAATCTTCGAAAAATACTGAGCTCCCTGGAGCTGATACCACTTCATTCGATGGCCCAACATCTGCTGAAGTTGTTGCAAAGGATTTCACCACCCCTTTCTGCTTGTAGTCTGGCTGCATTCCCCCAGTTGAGTTCTTCGTTGGACACTCGTTTGCATAATGACCCATTTCATTACACTTAAAACATCTTACTGTTGGCTTTTCATTTCCTCCTTGATCATCTTCCTTACAGTTACGAGCAATATGACCAGACATACCACACCGAAAGCACTTACCAGACTTGGATAAACATTCTCCAGGATGCATTTTACAACACTTCTCACAGGATGGATATTTGGTTTTCTTACCTCCTTGCTTCTTTGATGAATTATTCTCCTTTGCCTGCCAACTAGACCTCCTATTCTGTTGTTTGTCATAGAACACCTGATCATCGGAAAACTCCATTTCCACCTTCTCCGCACATCGAACAAGTTTTTCATAACTTTTGAAATCATGAGAAGCTAAAGCCCTTCGATACCTTGGCTTTAACCCTGAGTAAAAACGGTTTATTTTACTTTCAAGATCTCGTATGAAGTTTGGAGCATACCTTGCCAATCGAGTGAACTTTTATTCATAAGCAGCCACTGAATCATCCTCCTGCCTCAATTCTAGGAAGTGTTTTTCCATCCTAAGACGAACCACCTTAGGAAAATATTTCTCAAGAAACATACCTTTGAATTCGTCCCAGTGAAGATCCTCAATATCATCACTATCCCTTATATTTTTCACCATCGACCACCACTGATCAGCTTCACCTTCAAAATGGTAAACAGCAAGACTAACCTTTTGATGTTCTGAACACCCCATGACATCAAAAATTTTCTCCAGTGCTTTAATCCACCCTTCAGCTTGCACATGGTCAGATGATCCTCTGAATGATGGGGGATGTTGCCTCATGAAATGTTCCACCACTGACATGTTCCTCTGCGGTTGATCTGGCTGATCTCGTGAATGGATACAACCACTATTTATAGCCTGAGTCAACTGTGCCATCACTGCAACAAACTGTTCAGTTCCGATTCTGACCATCTCAGGTTGCTGATATGGAAGGTTATCTTCCTCCTGATGTCGTCCCAACATAGCTGCTTTGTTTCCTCTGCGGAAAACCATTCTGAACACAGAAATATCTTAGGCGAAGCAACATGGTAATCCGTAAATGCTATATCATTTCAATCATATTATAATTTAACACTTTTCTAACTACTAAAGTTGTCAAAACCGACCTCTGATTCCAACTATAAGGCCTCGGCCTAAAACCTTATTTAATATTGAATTAAATGAATAATTCACGTCGAGTATCTTTTCAGGTTTAGAGTTTAAGAGAATTAGAACATAACTATTACATCTCAAAAGATTACAAAGTAGTCACTTATACTAAGTTTCCATAATAATAAAAAAACTCTTGAAAGAAACATGTCTAGTTCCATGTTTTATATAGCATGACATTCCCTTGATCCCATCCTTGACCTTATTCCACATTATGTCCTATGAAAAACATTTCAAAAAAACTTGGGATGAGCATAAAAATCTCAGTAAGGGATACAGAAAGAATGAAAACTGTTAGTTTTTCAAACATCAAATAAACCATATATACTCTATCAAAGTAATACCTTCACCTTCATGAAGTAGTAAAAACTCTTCACTGAATAAAGTATCATTACTTACCTTTTTGTAACCAAATTATTACAATAAAACCCATATAAAGAACACATAATATATATAAAGGTAACTTGGGACATAAACATACTTAAGTGGAATAACCATACGGTCTACTTCCACACATATCACTTAATGGAATAACCATACATCCAATTTCCATACATACTTAATGGAATAGCCATACGGACGACTTCCATACCCAATGCATTGGAGGTTATAACGTAACCACCCGTCCTGGTATTCACGACACCACCCGTCATATGGTTTATAACGTAACCACCCGTTAAAATGTCCAAGTACCAATATAAAATCATAAAACATAAAACCAATATAAAGGAATGATAAAATTTCCACATTTCAATCACAATATATCATAAATATATTGACATAATAGAATCCTTTATCAAAACCATTTTCAATACAAAAATACATAAAAGAGTATATGGTATTTATTTTATTTTAAAAACATTACGGCTTGTTGAGGAAGCCAAAGACCAAATAATACTCGCGGCGGCGGAAAAAGTCGTTGTCACCGCGTACGTTAAAAAAAACATTCCTTTTTGTCATTTTGTAAAATGCTTCATAGAAAAATATTCCTTTTGTATAAAAGTAAAGTCAAAGGGGTTTATACACCGTATAAAAGAAAGTTGTGTATAAAACGAAATATGCCTCAATGAAAGGAGATTGAGACGAAGTCCCTCACAAAGATCATTTTTAAAATAAAATAGATCTACTATGTGTATTTACTATAAGTACACATAAAGAAAGTACAAATACAAGATAGGACATAATAATATCATGACATAATTTGAAAGTAGGAGATTAACCCAAAGAATGGAAATTGGGTTAAGAAATTCCCTTACCTCGGGTCCGACTTGACTTGATCATTCTTTAACGTCCTGAATAATAAACTTGAGTTAATTTATACATGATTAAGAACCTTTTTAAAGCTCATTATTCCTTTTATATCACTTATTTCCATGTTATAAACATTATGTAACCATTTAAGTTAATAATGTTTGTTTTGTCAATATTTGGTCCTTAAGTCGAAAGTTGACTTCTTACAATTACATGTTGTTCGTGTGGTCAAAAGTTCTTTATATCTAGAATGAAATTCCTGATTTGGATATCATATATATCATATATATTCAGCATATACATGTATTTATAATATTACATAATCATTTAGAGGTATGAAATGAAATGCACCGTTCATGGAGACGGTAAGCCGTACGTACGCATGAACGCTACTTTCATTTCTTTGTCATATTAATGGAATTAAAACTAAATTAGAGGTATGTATATTTTAATTCCAGAATTATATTCATCATTTAGATATATCATTAATTATATATATCCATTATATACATGTACTTTTAATATTACATTACATTTGGGGATAAGAAATGAAATGCACCGTTCATGGAGACGGTAAGCCGTACGTACGCATGAACGCTACTTTCATTTCTATCTCATACTTTAATGGAAAGAAATAATAATGATATAGAGGTATATTATAATTCCAGTATAAAATCATATATAATAACTTTAAATCCATCCTTTACACATCCCACATATGGCATTAACGAATCACATCACTTTGAGGGGGCGGTAGTCCGCACTTCCTTAAATGAAGATATCGTGTTTACCCATAATGGAAACCATAAAGGTATGCCCAAAATGAAAAATACATAAGCTTAAAGAAAACATAAACATATTATATATCATATATAAAAATAGTGACATCATAATGGCCACCTTTGAAGGTGTTAAATGAGTATTGAACAATCATCGTTTTGGGAGGCACAATTTTGCCATCCACGGAAACCATATGTTCTTTAACCATTTGATGTAGTTGTGTGAGAGTGTATCTCAAATAAATCTTATAACAAAATCCTAGTATATTGAAGATACTGTTGTTGTCACAAAAGAAGTAAATAAAAAGTGTTTAGAGGGTTGGAGAAGCAAAATAAAACAAATGAACATGAGAGAATGAATTACCTTTAAAAGTGTAACTCCTTTTGATTTGAGCCTAAAGGCTTCCTTTGAAAGGATTCTGCCCAAAGGGAATCCTCTAGGATTAGGATAGGGATGTGGAGAGAGTAAATTGGCAGGGGTTGGCCGAGCCAAACGCTTGTGGGGTGTGTGAAATGAGGTAGAGGAGGGGGCCTTTTATAAGAGGAGAGGAGGGGCACTTTTGGAAAGTAAAGAATTATTACTTTATTTGAAAATGTGTTTCGGTTTTAAAAGATCCCACATTGATATAATTCGTGGATAAGGTGATAATGCTTCGAAATCCACTCATCCAATAAGTTTTGGACATGTGTAGTTCATATATTTTGCATTACATTTCTATTTTATTTAAATCGTCAAATAATGATGTCATCGCTGCATCATTATTATGTCATAAATAATTTATTTTATTTAATGTCTAAAAATTATAAACAAAATACTATGATGTAGGAAATCGTTTTAGCATTCCAATTACTATTTATAATCAAAATTTGGACTTGTGTAACCGTACTTAAAAATTGCTTTAGTAAAACAACTCATGTTTGTGTCAATTTAATTTTAACATTAAATAAAAAGTAATTTATGTCATTTCCCAACCAAAGTGTCCCCATGGGGTCCCCAAGTTGACCCATGTCTTGTCTTGGTCGGCCATGACACAACCAATGAGGGTAGGTCAAGTGTCAAGTTCATTTCATATTATTAAAACATTATTTATACCTTAAACTACACTAATTACCACTAATCGCGATTAAGAACTTAATAAGTTACTATTCACCAAAAAAATATTATAATCTCATTGAACCACATTTTACTTCTTAATGACAACCATGTATGTCGGATTTTCAAAATTCAATACACATTAGTGGTAAACTTTCATTTAACTGAAAAATCAGTTTGCTTGATTACCACTTAGTGGTTTCACTATTCATCAAAAATTGAAGTTTTTCAGAAAATTACCAAAAATTCACCCTAAGCAATATTTGATATTCCGAATTCAAAAATGAAGTCCATTTTATAAAATTCAAAACATATTAGTCACATTATTTAATTTAATAATTAATTCCCACTGTCAGAGCAAATAGCGTGTTTTTATGATACGATAAGTATCAAAAGATTGACACTAGTTTATGTCCAATTTCAAAGTGAAATTGATTCCAATGACCACCATTGGATTAAATGGTAAAAATTTATATTAATTTCACTTTAAAACCAATTCAAAATATAATCTATTCATATTAATAAATTAGAATAAAAAGAGGTTTTGAATTAAAATACAACATTTTACATTATTCATTAGAAAAAGAACTTTATCAGAAAGGTACCAAAAATTTACACAAAGTAAATTTTGATGTCCCGATTCTAAAGAAGAGTTATATTTGGTCCAATAGAATTTATAAGATCGATCAAAACTATATTTAATGACGGTTCTCCATCAAAATGTGATAAGTGGACCTTTCGTGAAAATTAGGGTATAAATGCCTAAAATTGAACTCTTTCCGTATTTTAAGCCTTTATCTTTTATTGGGTAAATGTAAAAACATTTAAAAACATATCTAATCATATATTAGTTATTTCTATCCATTCCCGCCAGTACAACAGCTACTTGTTAACTAACATTTAAAAATAATATTATTTTATTACTTGTGTGCAACGTAAGTTTTCAAAGAAACTCATCGTTGCGTATCGAGTACGCTATCGAACGTAGAAACCCCTTTTAATTAAAATTAATATTTAATTCGTAATATTAATAAATATGAAAATTATTTATTCTTTAATTACCTGGGATGTTACAGACTATCACTACAGCTTAGTTATAATATAATTCAACGCATCCTATGAAAAATAAAACATAGAATGGGATGAGCACAGTTTCTCAGTACGGATAACTGTAAAGCGGAAACTTTCATAAATAAGCATAAACATTTAAGGCAGTGAATATGACTAAAACACAAGCCTTTTAAACATGGAATTCAGAATAATGTGGAAAAGATAAAAACAAATAATTCCATTTACTTATTCACATGGATATTCTACTAGTCATATAATCAAATGGAAAATCAATATCCACTTTCATAATGATGGAATGAATTATGCCATAATTAATAACAACATAGTCAAGGCATTGTGGCAAGACTACAGATAAGATTTTGTCATGGCCTTGTACCAAGACACTAGTTTGCCTCATGATACCTACCAATGCATTGAGGAGCTATAGTGAGCTATTCCCTTCACTTACTAAGTCAAATGCATTCCTTATATGAAATTGTTGAAACATAACATAAAAATTCTTATTAAAACTATCATAAGAAATGTCAGTACTTTATCCACAAACCATGAATGGTATAAAACTAGTACATCCACAGACAAGCATGACCCATTCAACATAATATGAAAAATTATATTATAACAGATAAACCTTAATCGAGAATAATGAAGGATATTTTCATAGATGAAAATAATTATCAAAACTATTTTAAAGAAATATCCACCTTTTTCATGAAAACATTTACAAGACAAACTATTTGAAAAGAAGCCTTTTACAAATAGATTTCTGAATCAAAGTGTCCCATACCACTTTCAAGCATTTAAACATAATATTAATTTTAAATCATTAATTTCCATATAAATAAATCCTTAAAACCATTTTTAAAATAAGGACATAAATGAGAATGTTTTAAAAGAATAAATTTTTAAAACAATTAAAATTATATTTCAGTTAGAGTTACTAACCTAATGAGAGATGCTTGAATACAAATAATTGAGGTAATAAAAACATTATAATATCACGACGATAAAGATATTAATTATATAATATGTCATAGTACAATATATAAACCAAATAAATGTGGATTGGTGCATAAAAACATTGAAGCCTCAATGGAATGTAAGATGGGATAAATTCCTTTATAAAGACCGTATCCTAAGGTTAAGGATAAATCAATGAAAAAATTATTTGTGACAAATATAAATACACTCAACAGGATTGGATATTCAGTGTGAATAAACTAGTGTACATTAACACATATTCTTGTAAAAACAACACCAATGACTTAGATGTTTAACTCGATGAATAGAAATTTAGTTACAATTACTCTTATAATGTTTATATCGAAAACATGAGAGTTTATCAATAGAGTGATTATGTGTATCAAAAATATATCCACATAAAGCGGAGTGGAAATTACTACATAAGAAATAAATAGTGATTTGACACATAATCATGGGGTAATGTAATCAATGAAGTTTGCGTAAAAATGAATGATTTAAAATTGAAATTTTAAATTCCCTTATTGATTTGGTAACTTATGAAACATTCACCCCATGAAAGAATGATCATCCAATGATGATTTAATTACCCATAAATTAATGTATATTACACAAACAATAAAATCATGGGTAGTACATACACCACATAAAATTTAGAAATGTGAAATATAGCATGAATCTCACAAGAATAAAATTGAGATGCAAACCCCTTACTTCGTTGTAATCAATCGAGTCGTATGACAAAAATTTAATAAACACCAAAATAATCACATAATACCAATAATATAAAGATAATTATGATAATATATATCATATGGCAGTATACAATACACCACTTGCACTAAATAAGTGGCGAATAATGGAAATCTAATAGTATTCAAAGTGAAATAAAAAACCCCTTAATTGTAATTTTCCTTGACAATGGTACATTAATATCATATATAATGGTGAAGTCATTGTTATTAAATTATATAATAACCATATACATTCATATAATATCATATATGATCCTCTAATAATGATATTTTAGTATTATCGTCGTTTTGGATGTTAACTGATTCGTTCTCCTTTATATGCTAGATTATGTACGCCATGTTTGTTATGGATGTGATGTATCATATTAATATTAATAATTATATTAAGTCTTTAAACATTATTTTTAATCATCAAATGAAAATTATTTTTTAATGGATACGATGGTGAATGAATCTCATCGCGTTCATCGAGACGTTAATCTATACATATGCACGAGGGACAATATCATTCTTTTGATATTAAAATCACATTTAGGTTGATTGTATATCATATATACAAAATAATTATCATGTTATAATTATTATTTAAACCAATTATATAACATTATTATATCCATCCAAATAATTATGTATTTAAAAACAACTACACCACGACGTGGAGACTGAAAGCCGTACGTAAGCACGTATGGTGACATGTCATTCAAAGGATGAATTAAATAATGAATATGGTTGTACCATATTTATAATAACATCAAAGTATATAGAAGATACTCTATTTACTAGTTCATAATGGAAACAACAAAGAATGTGGAAGTGGAAGAAGAGAGGAACTTTAAAGAGGTGATGAAATATTTACCTCTTCTTCTGGTTCTTCCTTTTGATTTGATCAAAAGGGCTCCACAGGTTGGCTTTCTGACTCATGTAAGGCCTCTAAAATGAATGGACGAGAGTTGGGAGGATATTTTTTCACGGTTTGGTGGAGCCTAATGGCTTTGATGTTGTAAATTAATGACAAGGGGGACTTCCCTTTTATTAGAGGTGCGAGGGGCACCATTGGAAAAGCTATACATATTGTTTTATAATAAAATCATTTTCAGTTTAGAATGGCTAAAAAATGGATTATTTAAATTCTAAGGTGGTTATGGTTAAAAAATCACTCAACCAATAGGTTTTAGACAGGTTTGGGTCATTATATTAACCTTATCTTTTAGATTTAACTCTTAGTTAATAAGTTTGTCATTTACCATGTCTCTTTGTATTTTTATATTATAGGGTTAATTAATTAACTATATACTTCTTAGAGAACCCCAAGGGGATAATTAATGATACAACTATCATTATATAAGTGTTTTTTCTGATCTGTATATTTTTAAGAATAGATTATCAATTAATAATATAAAATTTGTTTTAAAAACTTATTTATGTCAATTTTTACAATATTTGGTATTTTGATTTTTTTTAATTCATAGAAACAGTTTTACTTCGAAAAAAATTCATATAACCTACCCTAACATGTCATACTAACATAGAAAATTATTGTAATTAATAAAAAGTCTCAAATAACATTTATATTGATATTTATAATATCAATTATTTTAATAAAACATTAATTAGATTATTGCTACATCGTCATTGTGTAATAAATAACATAAATTATTTAATGTCTAAAAAATTTAAATAAAAACCATTATGTAGGAAGTATTTTTATATCTATAATTAATATTTATAGTTGTGTTTTCCTTATGTGTAACCCTGCATTAAAAAATGATTAGTTATTAAACATTGAATTTATCATTTTTAACTATTCATTAAATTATAAAATAATAAATGTCCTAATCTAATCCATGAGGACCTAAAAGATGATATTTTATTCCTAAGGTTTTTTTGGTTGAATTTAATTTATCTACTAGAATTAGGTCAAGTTTTAGGGTAATAATAATATCATTTACCCTTAATTACCGTATTTACATATAATCGTGGAAAATAAAAGTAAAAAGTTACTATTCACAAAAAAATATTTTTATCTTATTGAACAACATTTTACATACTGATATAAACTGTGTCTCTTTGATTTTTTAAATTAAACCCACAGAAGTGGTAAAATTATGTTTTATGTAAATTTGCAAATTCTCCTTGAGGTGGGTAAAAGATGGTAAAAAGTTCAATAAAATTTTATAATCTAATTTTATTTTAAAATGACTCCAATGATTTATATTTAAATTATGTAGGTATTATATATATTTTTTGACATAAAATAAATTATAATGGAATAAATAATTATTTAAATAAAAAGTCGGCTTTAAACTACAACACAGTGTTTTTCACAATTCATGAAAAATTGAAGGTTTTCATAAAAATACCAAAACATTACCCTAAGATAATTTTGATATTTCAAATTCAAAAAAGAATTCTATTTTACCAAATTCAAAACATAGATGTTTCATTAGTTATTTTAAAATTAATTATCTTTTTCAAAACAGAGAATCAGGTTTTTTTAAAAGTAAAAACTATCAAATGATTGACATGTTTTTATGTCAAATATTAATGTGAAATTAATTATAGTCACCTAAATTGTATTAAATGATAAAAATATAATCTAATTATACTTCCAAACCATTTAAATGCATAATTTAACAATATAAATAATTTTGATTAAAAAAGTTGTTTTCAATTAAAATTTAGTATCTTTTAGTATTCATCAAAATATAAATGTTAGTAGAAAAGTACCAAATCATTTATCCAAAATAATATTTTATGTCACGATTCTAAGGAAGAATTTAATTTCATTAAATTGAATATATAATAGTGTCAAATATTTGTTTTAAAAAGGGGTTTCCATTAAAAGGTGGTAAAATTGCATTTTTTTGAAAAAGTACTTCTTTTATCTGAATGAAATGATTTTGTTCTTATATAATGTCTAAGAAACACATGATATGGATTCTAAAATTATATGTAGTTTATGAAATTAATAATTCTATTAGTAATATTCATAAATCCTTTTTAACGGCTAGTTTGATAAGTCATGGTGCGGTCGAACTCGGTGTTTCTTGTAGCGCAAACTGTTTAATTAAAGAAAATAACATAAAATGAAATATTGGGGTATTACATTATTCCCACCATTTGGAAATTGGGTCCTAAAAATTTTAAAATTTGGCTTGGGATCTTCATTGAAACTCCCACATCAGAAAATGAGTCAATATAACTATCTAGTTAAAATAAAGAAAGAGAAGTACAATGGTCACCCGATATAACCCACGCTAGGATTCCATGTCAGAAAACATGGATTTGGAAGATAAAATAAGTGTCAAGTTCTAGTAGAGAGTGATTGAAAACATGATTATGTGAAATTTAACAACAAGAAAACCACAAACATGTGATGAGATAAACGTCCATTAGTTTCCTAGTAGAAAACTTATAAAGATAATGTTTTTTTAAGTTACATTTCATAAAGTTGATGAATTTATTTATGATTTTGATTAAGAACCTAAAGAGATATACTGAATTTTAAGTAGAGTTTCATCCTTTAATAAATTTGTACCACTATGTCATCTTTCTTTTCAAACAATGAGTATTCAAGATGACTTTGTCACACCTAAAGCTCTATAATCAACATCTAGAGAATCAAATAATCCACAAAGGATAAACTATATATATTTAAATTTTCTTTTGAAATTAACCAA
This sequence comes from Viscum album, assembly GCA_963277665.1. Lineage (NCBI taxonomy): Eukaryota > Viridiplantae > Streptophyta > Magnoliopsida > Santalales > Viscaceae > Viscum > Viscum album. Next base: position 1,749,773,300 of record OY728157.1, on the reverse strand, counting down.
AACGAAAATGGTTAGTACAAGATCAGATGACCCCCAAAATGGATAATAATTTAGTGAAATAAATACTTTTATTAATTTCTAAAATTAAACCAACAATTCCCAAAGATTAATAAATACCATTCAAAAAAACAATTTTCCTTAAATGCATTAATATAATCCAAACTAATATTGAAACCCAAAACATATAAGAATATTATTACACAGTATTACATGTTAAATTTTATTTCCAAATAACACCGAATAATCTTAAATTCACATACATAAAATTAATTAACCTAATCACATATTTTCTATTATAGGTTAATAATTTCCATAAATAACACATATTGCTATAAATGCACAATAAAAACATAAATAAAAATCCACCATTACACCAAAAATATAATCCAATAGTATTCTCTTTTACTTAGGCATATAGTATTCCCAAAAGAGCAAACATCTTGTAAAATGACATTTTTCACCTAATCCCCAAATAATTTTCCTATAATAAGGATTTCCATTTGAGAAGACATAAGATCTGAAATCAATATATTATTGATTAACAAAATCATTTAACTAAAAATAATTAGTCGCACTAACCAGGGACGTCGCATTGCACAATGGTAGGTGATAAATCCCAATCGCACTATGGTTGTGGGTTCGATTCCAACCGCTTTTTCTGACACGGCGGGTTGTCACACAGTCTGTGTGTTGTCCACTTTCAAAAAACTATCTTTTATAATGTTCCCAAAATGAGATAAATTCTTCAAAATAACTATAACATAATTTCACCACAAATGTTATCTCATACCTCACATTTTCAGTCTAAAATTTAATAACATATAATTGCCTCAAATTCAAGGATCGTATACACCAAAATGGTTATTTCTAGCTATATCAATAGTAGAAAACGAAATTCATCCTATAATAGCATTATCACATAATAAACTACAATGTTACACAAAAGAGAAATGTATTCCAATGTAATCCCATCAACAAAGAGAACTAATACATTTAAACATTTTTCCATCCATTAATTTCCACATAGGTTCTTCCTTGACCAAGGGGTTATCCTATATAATAGGGCATTCACTCGGGTAATGCCCAGGTCCCCTACATTTATGGAAAATGACTATAAATGGATTCTTGGGATCATTTGTATTTTCTTCCATAGTACTCTTCATTTTTCCTCGGCAATTATTCAATTTATGTTATTCTTTTCCTCACATAAAGCATTTCTTTGTTCCATTAAGACACTTCCCTAGGTGTCTCCTTCCACATTTCCTGCATGATGGAAATTGATCTTTCTTTTCTCCATGGTCTCCACTGTTGGAGCTCCTATCATTCACCATTTTTCTCTTCTTTGTTGAGTCCATTAGTTGGTTAATATATATGTTGTTGATCATATTTTTGGAAAACTATTCGGCAAGAACACAATATCTTTTAAACCTATCAACATTTCATTTTGTTGCCCATTTCCCCACCATGTTCGCCTTGTACATCATGTTCAATGTTACTCTGAATTCCTTGGAATACAACCATTGACTAACACAAGATCCCATAGTTTGAGTCCTAAAATAATTTTGTGAATATCATATCACCATAATTTCAATCTGAAACACCTTAGTATTAACAAAAGTGATTTATTCTCTTCTTATGTTAAAATCCTTCAAATCATTTTGTAAAGAAGATGTGAATTATCCAAATAATAACCCCCGAGAGTGTAGTAACCCAATGTGCCCCAAGGTCCATTGTCAAGTACAAAGATACCCCAGGTCAAGCACGAAACTCATTTTCAGATTTTTCACTCCTAGGTACATCTGTTCTAGAGCCGCCTCTATCTACTTGTATCTAGATACGGATGTATTGTTTAGAAACCCCTCATAATATCTACATACCAAACTTTTAGGATGTTCTCCTATACTAATCCTCGAAGCCTTTCTTAGGGTAATTTTCTCTAATCAGAGTTTATGTGATTCTAGATTTCATTGTTTGTACTAAACTTCCTCTCATACCAACGATAACACTCCAACCCTAGAAGCCCTGAGTCAGTGCATTATTATGTATCATTGGCATGATAAAAAAAGATCATGTCTCGAAAGTCCTATTAGTTTAGTATCCTTATAAGTACTCGATACAATCATAAGGTTTACATTACATCATAAAATGAAAAAATACAACAAAATTGTTTCCATTGACAAAACTGAGATCCCATAAGCTATCCCGGTAGGTCCGTCATAATATACTTCTTCTCATCTTAGAAAAACTAAAACATAGAAAGGGGTGAGCTTAGATACATAGTAAGGATAACAATAAAGCAGAAACGTTAATAAATAGGATTTTAAATTTAAGGCAATGTATAAGACTAAATCCAAAGCCTTTTAAACATGAAATTCAGCATAATATGGAAAAATAATTTCAAAGAATGCTATTTTGTTATTCACATGGATATTCTAATTGTCAAATAATAACATGCAATATCAATATCCAATTGAATAATGATGGAATGCATAATTCTAGAATTCATAACCACTTATTAAAGACCTTGTGCCAAGACTTCAAATAAGATTTTTTTCAAGGCCTTGTGCAAAGACACTAGTGTGTCTCATAAGACCTACCAATGAAATAGGGTCATATAGTGGGCTTCACCCGTCACTTACTACGCCCAATGCATTCCACGTATGTAATGTTTGAAATATAACATAAAAATTTGTATTAATACTAGCATACGCAATGTCAATAATTTTTCCACAAAACATGAATGGTATAGAAATAGTACATCAACTATCATGCATAACTCATTAAAAAAATATGAATGATTATATTGTAACATATTAACCTCAATCTAGAATAATAAAGGATATTAACATAGATGAAAATGATCATCAAAACAATTTGAGAGAAATATCCCCCTTTTCATGAAAAAATTTACAGGTCACACAATTTGTAAAGAAGTCATTTAAAAATAGATTTTTGAATCAAAGTGATAGATACATCGTTGAAAATTTTAAAAGGAATTTTAATTTTAAAACATTAATTTCCATATAAGTAAAACATTCAAACAATATTTAAAACAAGGACATTAATGAGAAAGATTTAGAAGAATAAATTTTCAAAACATTTAAGATGATATTTTAGTTAGAGTTCCTAAAATATGAGAGATGCTTCAATATAAAAAATTGAAGTAATAAAAACTTTATAATATTATTATAATAATGGGATTCATGATATACTATGTAAATGTATAGTATATACACCAAATAAAAGTGGATTAGTGCGTAACAACAAAGAAGTATGAATGAAATGTAAGATGGGATGAATTCTTTTATAAAGACTAAATCCATTGGTTAAGGATAAATCAATGAAATAATTATGTGTGAAAAATATAAATAAACTAAATATTATTGAATATTCAGTGTAAATAAATCAGAGGCCATTCACACATATTCTTGTTAAAACAACACCAATGACTTGGATGTTTAACTCAATGAATAGAGATTGAGTTAAAATTACTCTTATAATTTTTATATCATTGACTTAAGAATTTCGAAATGCAGCGATCATGTTAATGAAAAGTATATTCACAAAAATGGGATTGGAAATTATTACATAAGAAAATAAATAGTGATCCAACCAATAATCTTGGGGTAAAGTAATCAATGAAGTTTGCATAAAACCGAATGAGTGGAAATTGAAATTTGAAATTGCCTTATCGATTTGGTAACTTACGAAACATACACCCAATGAAATAATAATCATCCAATAATGTTATAAATACCCATAAATTAATGTTTTTTACACAAAAAATAAAATCATGGGTAGTACATACACCACACAAAAGGTAGCAGTGGAAAATATAACATAATTATCATGGGAATTAAGGTGAGACGAAAACACCTACTTTGTTGTAATCAATCAAGTTGTATGAGAAATAGTTAATAAAAACCAAATCAGTCACATAATTATATGAATATAATGATAATCAGGATAATATACATCAAATGGAAGTATACAATACACCACATGAAATAAATAAGTGGCGAATAATGAAAATCTCGTAGAATTAAAAGTGGGATAAGAAACCTCTTACTTGTACCTTTCCTTGGTCAAGGGTACGTTAATATCGTATATAATTGTGAAATAATTGTAATAAATTAATATAATAACCTTATAAATTAATATGATATCATATATGATTTTCTAATATTGATATTTTAGTATTATCGTCATTTCCGGTGTTTACTTATTCATTCTCTTTTGTATGCTTGGTTACATACACCGTGTTTGTTATGTATTGGATGTATCTTATTATTATTCAAAATGATATCATGTCATTAAACATTATTTTAAATCATAAAATGAAAATAATTCTTGAATGTATATGTTGGGGAATAAATCTCATCGCGTTCGTGGATACAGAAATCCGTACAAACACACGAGCGACAATATCATTCTTTTGATATTAAAATCATATATAATTGGATGTTATATCATATATAAATAATCATTTTAATGTTATATTTATTATTTAAACTAATTATACATCATTATTATATCCATCCATATAACAATGAATTGAATAAAAACTACACCACGACCTGAAGACGGTAAGTCGTACATATGCATGTATGGTGACATGTCATTCAAAGGATAGACAAAATAATGAATATCATTGTAAAATATTTATAATATTTTCAATGTATATATAAGATACTGGAGTTATTATTTTAGAATGGAAACAAAAAAGAAAGAGGAAGTGGATGAAGAAAGGAACATAAAAGAGTTGATGAAATATTTACCTCTTCTTTAGGTTCTCCTTTTTGATTTGATCAAAAGGGCTCTGCAGGTTGACTTCATGACTAATGTAAGGATTCTAGGGTGAAGGGAGGAGAAATAGGAAGATATTTGGGCATGGTTTGGCTGATCATAATGGTTTTAAAGGTGTTAATTAGAGATAACAGGGACTGACATTTTATAAGAGTGGTGATGGGAACCTTTGGAAAAGAAAGAAATATTATTTTATAATAAAATCATTTTCGGTTTATAATTTCTTTAAAATTAATTATTTATAGGATAAGGTGGGTATAGATCAAAAAAAACTCATCCAAGAGTATTTAGACGGGTTTGGGTCACTATATTAACCTTATCTTTTAGATTTAACTCTTTGTTAAATATTTTGACATTTACAATGCCTCTTTGTATTTCTATATTATATGGTTAATAAATTTACTATATACTTTCAAGAGAACCACACGTGGTTAATTAATGATTCAAATATCATTATATAAGTCTTTTTTCGTATCCTTATATTTTTTAGAATATAATATAAATTAACAATATAATATTTGTTTTATAAACTATTTTCTATCAATTATGACAGTATATGATATTTTGATTTTTTTAATTTCAGAACATCATTGTTACTTCAAAACAATTAATCTAACAGACCCTAACATGTCTTAGTGACCTAGAAAATCAGTGTAACTAATAAAAAGCATCAAATTACATTTATATGGATATTTATAATATCAATTATTTTAATATATCATTATTTAGGTAATTATTGCATCATCATTTTGTCGAAAATTACTTAAATGAATTAGTGTATAAAAAATATAAATAAAATTCCATTATTTAGGGAATATTTTTAGATTTATAATTAATATTTATAGTCAAATTTCTCTTATGCATAACCCAATATTAAATAAGGTTTGGTTATTAAATTTTGAATTTAACACATTTTTCTCTTATTTGAATTAAATAATAATAAATGTACTAATCTAATCTAAGTGGACCTAAAGGATAATATTTTATTCCTAAGGTTGTTTTGGGACTAATTAAACTTATCCAATATAATTAGGACATTTTTTAGGGTAATAATAATATAAGTTTTACCCTTAATTACCCTATTTACTTTTAAGTGTTGTAAATAAAAGTTAAAAGTTTCTACTCACAAAAAAAGTAATTTTATCTTATTGAAATATATTTTACTTACTAATATCAACCGTGTCTCTTGGATTTTTGAAATTCAACTCACATAAGAGGTAAAATTAGATTTATATAAATTTAGAAATGCTCCTAGGAGGTGGGTAAAACAAGGTAAAAAATTCAATAAAAATTTATAAATATAATTTTATTATAAAATGACTCCAAGGAATTAATTGAATTTATATAGTTTTTATATATCTATATTAACATAAAATAAATTTAAATAAAATAAATAATAATTTAAATAAAAAGTCAGTTTTAAACTATAACAAAGTGTTTTTCAGTTTTTATCAAAAAGTGAATGTTATAAGAAAAATATCAAAAAAAATTCCCAAATTTAATTTTGATATTCCTAAGTCAAAAATAAATTGTATTTTACCAAATTTAAATCATATATGTTTTATTAATTAATTTAAAATTAATTTCGATTGACAAAAATAAAAAACAAGTTTTTTTTAAAAGTAAAAACTACCAAAAAATTGACATGTGTTTATGTCATATTTTAATGTAAATTTACTTATAATCTCTTACATTGTATTAAATGATAAAAATATAATATAATTTCACTTCCAAAAAAATAAAATAAGTAATTTAAAACTATCAATTATTTCGATTAAAAATGTGGTTTTTAATTATATTTTTTTATTTTTAATTATTCATCAAAATATAAAACTTATCAGAAAAGTACCAAAATATATATCCAAAATAAGTTTTTATGTCTTTATTATAAAGAAGAATTTAATTTTATTAAATTTAATATAAAAAAATGTCAAATATTGGTTTTAAAAAAATTTTCCATTAAAAGGTGTTAAAAATAAATTATTTTGAAATATACTTCTTTTATCTGAAAAAATGATTTTGTTCTTAAAATATGACTAAGAAACAAATAATATGGATTCTAAAATTATATAGTGTATTTAAAATTCAAAATTCAGTTAATACAATTAATAAATTCTTTTGAACGGCTAGTTTGGTAAGTCGTGGTGGGCTCGAACACGGTGTTGCATGTAGCGCAATCTATAGAATTAAATGAAAATACCATACTTCGACATATTAGGGTGATACAAGTGTATAGTGGGACTAAATACTAGTTGAGTTATGTTTTTTTGGATGTGGTTCTTATATTGTAGTGGGGATGCCTAGGATGGTGTCTGAGGGATAATTTTTAATAAGGATGTTGTTACTTGGTGTGAGAGTTTTTACCAGAGATTCCAAACATTCATGAAGTGGGTGAAGGTTATGATGTTACTTGTGGTGTGTTGTTCTTGGTAGTTTCCTATGTCAGGATGTAACAATTAAATAAATGAATTGATAATGTTTTATGAAATTTTTTTAAATGAATTAGTTTGGGGTATGTTTCGAGATGTGTATTGTAGTGAAGACGCATTCATTTATCGAATTGGGATGTTACCCTCACTCATTGTGATACATGTATTTAGAGGTGGAAGTAAGGGATGTTTTGTTTGGTTTGGTATTTGTTTATAAAAACCATATGTTGGGATGACTATTTGGTATATATATATATACCTGTTTTCCTTTTTGTTTCCATACGCACCGCACCTATGCTGAGAAATATCTTCCAATCACCCACATTGTGGCTGTGTTTGTGAGCCCCAGGTGTCCGCAGGCGAGGTGTGTTTCCCATGTGTCGTTAAGATGAGTTTAATGGTGATTCAAAGGTGTGTTTTGGATTGGTTTGTGTTTTTCCCATGTTTTTGTGGGTTATATGTGAAGTGGTATGTTTCCCAAGTGTGTAATGGACGGATGTGATAGTGGATATTTTGGAAGATCATCGTAGTGTTAGGGAGTTCACCATTAGGGATGAGAATTTATCCAGTGGGATGTTGTTAAGGGTACCCAAATATCAATGTTCTTACTACTTTACTTTACTTTACTTGTGTTATTTTCTCAGTGTTCATTGGTGTGGATGGGGTCTATAGTATACCTAGTTATGTTATTTTGAGTTTTTGATGACTTCTCGGAGGGAAATTAGTTTTCTTCTACCACATATGCCCGAGTGACTTTGGATTTTCCCTACTGGGAATACCTGTATCCTCACCCTAGTTATATAAAACTTTTTTCAAGTTTCCAGGGAGATTATGCAGACCGTGTTTTACTATAGTACCTCAGAAATTGGAGACACTTGTTCTATTGCTGCTTAGTTATGTTTTTGTACAAACATAGTAGTTTTATTTGAATTTTTAGAAGTTCTACATTAAAATTTCATGTGTTATGGAATTTTTTTCTTTCTATATATACATATATGTCTTGGATTTGTTTGATGTTGATACATCTTATCTCCCAATCTTGGTTACTACAATATGGCTAATTCCTCCCATTTTATTGAGATTTCTATAACCTTGGTGCTGGTCAAAACCGCTGGGCCTATTAGATGTGTGACTTAGAAGGTGGGGGCCATTATCTCTACTCCATTTTGAGGAACAAATGTCTTGGTATCTTGTTATCCCATCCCTTATATTGAAGAAGGTGTTTTATTAAAAATGGAATCAGAGGTTATGGTTGAGATATATGATGAAGTATATAGTTTGGAAAAATATGTATTGCATTGTTTGGTAGTGAAAAAATGTTAGGTGATATTGGTGAGTGACATAAGATATGGATGACTCTATATGACCCGAGATTTTAAGGCCCCCTCTAAACTGATGCAAAGACTATAAGAATAACGACTGACAAAGTGAGGATGCACCAATTGTTGGGTAGAGACCCTCGTAAAAGTATATTCATCATGATGACTTGTGTTCTTGTGTTTTTGGGTGTTTTGGGAAATAAAAATAAAAAATGAGTAAAAATTATTCCTAAATAAATTTTTTAATACTAGGGATTAGGAATTATTTTTTTACCATTCAGCTATGACATCTGGTCATCTCCCATGATTCACTCAGGTAGTGGTGAATTAGTAGGACAGTCCAGCTGATCAGAGGAGGGATCATCCATAAGTGGAGGAAAACCAATGATAGAATAATATTCATGCTTTATATGGGAGGGCTCTGTAAAAGTATGAAGGTAGCATTTTAGATACAAATACAGAGATTTTTCATGAGGAACTAGTGATCACATTCAACTTGATCTAAAATCTGACGATGTATTGGGTTATGTTGGCAGTTACTCAGATGAGGGGTGTTTTTCATAAATTTTGTATGGTGGACATGGAGGAAATGAAGTATATCAATATTATATGGGTCTATATTGAGAAGGAGTTCCATTAATAATTCCTTTCTTCGACCATGTAATCTGAGAAGGAACATAGGCTACTCTACCTCAATCCAGTGTTTACATTGGTATGGGAACTGGGAATCATGTTCAAGGATCAAATTTTCTTTTCCTAACACCTCTTTCCAATGCGGAGTCTTGGTCGAGTCATTTAGAAGAGGCACTCTGTCTCTCTCTCCAGAAAAAAGTTACTCCCTTTACCTTACCGACTTACTTAAATGTCCAAGGGAAGGGTGAGGTAGTGGATTGAACTACCTAGAGATGTGGATTACCAAAAGAGGGGTTCTAGATGAGTTTATAAAAGGGGAAGGCTATCAGCTGTAGATCTCTAGTGTCAGGACCTTCTAGGTTTTGACAAACGGCGAGCCAACCCTAGTGGTTTCAATTCCAACCATCAAGTCCTTATCCTTTTCCCATAGGGTTGGTATTGAGGTGTTTCGATTTTGGAGGCTATGTGAATCTTCATAGTCAGTGCCATGATTTCAATTATATGGTGGAGGCTGGCAGGTTCAGTTCTAGACTCAGCAGTAGCTGACTGTTATGCAGTTTCAGTAGTAGGGACAGTAGGCATGTACTCCACTGTTGGGAGATAGAGCAGGAACATGCTGACCTCATGGCATTCCACATAGTCCACATCTTGGTAATTTTCATCGAGATAGATTCTAATAGAGGGGTATATGATTTGGGTGTGGTCAGTTTCAAACTGAATTTGAAATTGTTTCTCTAGATCAATAGATATGTTTAGGTACGATCATTTTGTTTAGTAATCTATTTAGTGACTTGTTTGATTTAGGATTTTTTCACTCATTCATTGGACCTGGTCGATCCCATTCTATAAGAATAGACCTAGAGATAATTTATATGTACCTGGTGTTGAGTACACGATCAAATAATTTACTGTCTTGTTGGATGTTTTCTAAGGATTTGGAATGATGTTGGGGTTGCATCAATCCTATAAAGATCTCTTTATTCAATAGATTCAACCATATACTGATATCCTTGGCATCGACTGGTTGTACTCTACACCTACTTTTATTGACTACTTACAGAGAATATTCTTGTTCTGGGATATGGGTGGCCATCATGTAGCATTCATTTGTGATATAAGTTTTTAGATGGGTAGTTGGTGTGTGGATCCTTTCCATACATTGTTGGATAAGGTGTTAGTGAAATTAGTGCATGCTGAGACTATGGTGGTTAAGGGAGTTATTAGATAGTTATTGGATGTCTTCTCATAGAAGGGTGTGACTCTACCCCTTGATGTGACAATGAGTTCGGGATAGTCTTACAACTTGGTGGTAGTCCGATTTCAATTGATTTTTTAAATGGTACATTGTTATATGTGAGAGTTTTGGATATAGATTAATGGTTTTATAAAGAAATGATTTATCTATCCCAGTTTGTTAGTTTGGGGTGCTTTAGACGTATTTTAGATGAAGGTAGATGGTGGTAAGAGGCATTGTATAGGGTAATGTATGTTGAATCTGGTAACATTCAAAAACGGTTACCAACTCATGAGGGTAGCTGATCTTTTTTACCTTGTGAGGGCAGCAAGCTGGTATTCTTTGGTCAATCTATAGTCTGGGAATAACTGTTTTATGGTGAAAGAGGGTAACATCCCTATTACTTCTTTCAGGTGCAGTTATGGGCACTTCGATTTGGTTGTTATTTCATTTGATGGTATAAACAAACCATCCATTTTCATGGGGATTACGAACTATGAATTTATTGAATTCCTTGAAAGTTTTATTTTCATATTCATCAATGATAACATGATCTAATATATATCAAATGAGGGGCATTTTGAGCATCGAAATACTATCCTAGACATCTTTCAATGCCACCATCTCTACAAAAAGATGTCTATGTGTGAGTTTTGTACATATAAAGTATACTTATATGTAAATTTAGTGTCTCAACATGGATTATTGGTGGACCTATTGATGTTTTATGTAGTCATTTCAAGGGATACACCCAAGAATGTGGTAGACATTCGTAAATTTTTCATTCTATAAGTCAATTATGGTTGATTCCAAACTAAATTTCCCCACGTAGAAGCTCCATTGATAGCTCTAATAAAAAAAGTCCAACCATTCATATGGGGAGAGCAGTGATAAGAGGTGTTTGGATATCTAAAGGGTAAGTTGGTAGGTGATATAGTGCCTAGTATTCCAGAATATGAGGTGATATTTGAGGTGTTTTTTCGGTTATTCTTGTCTACTATTGGGGTGTGAGAAGATGCAGCAAAAAGGTGTGATCTCTTATGGGCCTAGGATGTTATGTCCCCATGAACGTAACAATTCTACTCATGATCTAGATAGAGAATCTATCTTGTTTTCCCTAAATTTGTTCTTAAATTACCTCATTTCGGAGCACATTATGGTCTCCAGGAATCACAATATATTGAGGTACATATTTTCCTAGTGAGATCTAAACTTCCGATAGTGGAATTTGATGGAATTTCTCCAGTATCATGATTTTAAGATCTCTTATAGCTCATTAGAGGGGAATTTTTTGGATGATGCTTTGATAAGGAAGTAACAAAAGGAAGTGTTTCAGAAATATGTGGATTCTTGGAGAGAAATGAATGGGTTGGCTGCCTTACACTTGGATGTTGGAAAGGATGCTGGTAGAAGTGTCTATTTTAGAAGATGGTGCAGTTATCTCTAAGGATTCATGTTGAGGAGTCTTAGTGGGGAGACTCGAACTCATAGTTAATGCTTATCCTCTTTTACCAGGGTGATTCTTTAGAGAGATGGTCGAAGGATGGTCAATATTAGATGATGATCAATGGGAAGTTAGTTGTTCCCATGGTGATGCACACAAGATTTAATTGTGTGATTATAGATGATCCTATGTAGCACACCTGGGAATTTCCATGCTGTAACATGGATTGAGGGAACAGTTTAGGTGGCCCAGGAAGAAGCGAGAACTTGGAGATTTTATGGAATTGTTCGTAGTGTTCCATTAAGTGAAGACTATTCACCGTGTTCCGGGTGGTTTATTGCAGCTCTTAGATTTGACCATCTATAAGTGTAATCACGTATCAATGTATTTATAAATTTTATCTCCCAGGGATTAGGGAGGATGTAATGAAATTGGGGTACCAGTTGATCGGTGCATGAATTTTTCTCACTTCATATAATTCATGAAGTCAAGAAATGTTTATGCCTTACTGTAGAGGTGTGTGGATGAGGTGGTGCAGATGCAAGGATTTACAAGGTCCATCATCTCATATCAGGATGAGATATTTACCTCATGAGTTTGGAGAGGATTGGAACTTTACTTTAGTGTTCAGTTAAGCCTCAACACTTCTTTCCACCCTCATTTAGACAGATAGATAGAGAGGTCAATTCAAACACTATAGGACATGTTTTTGGCATGTGTCTTGAACATTGGGGGTTCTTCGGTGGGATATATTATTTTGGTACAGTTTTCTTTAAATAATATCTCTCACTATTCCATATACATATCATTGTTCAAAGACATATATGAGAGACAATGACGTTCACCATTGAGCTACACAAAAGTTGGGGAGGTAGCTATTCTTGGTTTTGAAATGCAGCTGAGTAAGACTGAGAAGGTGAATTGTTTCCATGAAAGGATGAAGGCAACACCTAACACGTAGTATCCATATTATGATCTTAGGAGGAGGCCCTAGATGTTTGAGGTCAGATATCATGTATTCATAAAGGTTTCACATCAACTTGGGAAACATAGGTTCTGTAGAGGGATCGAACATTCTCCATGGTTCATCGTACATTTCATGGTGCTAGGCTCTATTGGATAGATTTAATACAAGTTGGAGTTTCCACCGTAGTTAATTAAGCACAATGGTGTCCCTCACTTTTCTCATCTCTTTTGGTATCTCCACGATGACTCCCATGTCATTGCCTTGGGTGTGTTGGATATTGGGGATGACACAACATTTGTGGATTGACAAGTAATGATCCAGGACCATCGAGATATGTTTTTGTGTCGTTTGACCATTCCCTTTGTTCATGTGTTGTTGACGCATGGTTTCCAAGAAGATATTTCACAGGAATTGAAGAGGTGTATGTGTTCCCAATACCTAGAGTTCTGTTGTGTTTACTTATGTGTTTTTTTATTGTGATGTAGTTATTGAACATTTTTTATATGATATGAGTTTTTTCTTTGATCTGTAATGTGTGATAAAGTACTAACATGTGAGAATATGGTAGGCTATATTTCTTATCACGAAAAGTTAATTTAGTTGTAATTAAACCCATACAGGTGATCCAGTTCCCCCCAGAGTGGATAATATGTTGATATAAAAAAAATTCACTAATTCATTTGTCTGGAATATTAGATATTTTTCGGGGTATCTTCTGAATTTTGGGTTTATCATATGTTGTTGGATGTGTTCATTGATACGGAGGTTTTGATGCATCATTCAATCAACATGGGTTGTTCATCCTTGATAGATATCTTACTGGGTTGTTGTTTGGATCCCTATTTCTTATGTGTTGCGTTTTTGAATTCTCGAAGTTGATAATAGTTTGAGAGGTATTTTATGTAATGACCCAGAACTCCGTGGTCCATTACATTGTCAAAATCCAGTGATGGGGGTGTTACTGGAGGCCACTGCAACACATTTCATGTGTTTTCTAAATTTCAAGATTTTCTATCAGTGACATAATCATCATTGATTGTTTTCATTATCTCATTGTCGATAGGTGGGCGTCAGTAGCTCATCATCACTAATATAGGGTATTTGTAGACTGAGGAATTAGTGGATCAAGGTTTCGGTATGTTGAGGGGTCAACAAGACGAGGAATCAATAGGTCGGGCATCAGTGAGTGGCTTTCGTGAGTGGCATGACTGGGTGGCATTAGTGGGTGACATTCGTGAGTGGAGTCAATGAGTGTTATTGGTGAGTAGAATTAGTATGCCTGGTGTCGATGAGTTGTGTTTGTGATTCACTATTGGAGATTTGTGTCGGTGGATCAACATCAGTGTTTCACTCATGTCAGTGAGTTTTTTCATTGAGTCACCCATCCTTGAGTCATTTCTAGTTTTTCCCAATTTTTCTATTTATTTAGTTTTTGTGATCTTTTAAATGTTATTTATCTTCTAAAAACTAGATTCTTCTTTTGTCTCTTAAACCACAAGGTCATGATCGTGATATGGACTTAATTGCCTTTGAAACCTTTTAACCATTTATTTAGGATTTTTACTTCTTAAATATGAGATTTGATCTTCCTTTGAACCCTTCATTTTTATCTTCGTGAAACTACAACCTTTCATCCCCATGGAGTCATGTGCCTATGCTACAACAGTCTATTCTTTTTTCCCCTAGATTCATTCCTACTACTCACGTGACCACCTATTTTAAAAAAGGAGGGATTTTGGATTGAATTTTATTCTTGGTAGGGATATATTCATCTCTGTTTTAATTCAGTATCATGTATGTTGGGTTTACTGATATCTTCATGTTGTTAAGATTCAATCCAATTTAATGAAGATTATGACAAGTAATAAATGAGGGGATGAGATGATGATGATCAGGGATGATTTTTTTTATATGTTATCTGTGATCCGGGTCATTTTTTATATGGGTTGTACTTCTTTTGAAAAACAAGGCCATTTGTGGGGTCTATTTGAGTAGCTCTATGAATTTTCAATTTTTTGTTGTTTATCTTTGGCACGGTTGAAATATGAAGATTTTATTAATCACATATATTTTGTTAAATATATTGATGACCCATGATAAATATTGTTTTGCGATCAACCCTGAATTTATGAATGTGACATTAAAGATTGAGTGTTACTAAATCAAAATACACCTTGTTGTTTGGTGTGGTTTTGTGTCATGTATAAATCTGTTCCAACATATGTTAGAGTTGGTCGTGTGGTGTTGTGTCTAGGAGTGTGGTTGTGAGTGTGGGGTGGTACATGTTGTTTAACTATATCGATGTATGGTATATTGGTTGGTTGTGGAATTTTTGAACTTCTTATGCGGTGGGAATGCATCCTTGAAGTGGTTGGGAAGTGGGGTTGCATGACTAGGTTGTGTCATGTTCATGAATATAGGTGTGATGGGTGTGGTGTTGTTATACATTGGTGTTGCCGAATGTGGTTGTGATGAGGTATGGTGGGGGTTTCCTTGTTTATTGAAAATACATGGTATCTTTACTCTGAACAATGATGGTGGAAATTGTTGAACTTGTGTTTTTGAAAGGGGAGTGTGTAGTGGGACTACAAAATGGTTGAAATTTGTTATTTTTCTAGATGTTGACATTTTGGAGCAGTGGGGTAGGTTAGAATGGGTTAGTATGGATACTTTTAAATAAGGATGTGGTTTCTTTGTGTGGGCCTATCTCTTCTAGTTTCTAGACATTTGTGAAGTGGTTGTGGGTAATGATGTTACTTCTGTTGTGTTTTTCTTGGTATTTTATCTGCTATGGATGGAATAAATCAATAAAATATTTGATACAGAATAATAAAAATTGGGTAATTTAATTTTATATGATATGTTTAGAGTTGTGTCTTGTAGTTAATCATTGTTCATTTTTTGAATTGGGAACTAACCATTATTCTTTTGGATATATACATAGAGATGTTGATTTCACGTCAGTTTTGTGTGGGATAGATTGTGTTATGAAAACCCGTAGGTTATATACTTGCAGTTCCTCGTGAGTTATATACTTTCCCCACCTATGTTGGGCACTGCATTCCAAACAACCCCATTGTTATGGCGGAGGGTTTTCATTCCCATCATCCTGGTGGGAGGATGGATAGATGGTTATTGTCTATTCTTTAATCCCTCTTCTACACATTTGTAGACACAGAATATCTGGGTAGGTTGTGGTGTGGTTATTAGTCTGATGTTTCTTCAGGTGAGGTGTGCTTCCCAAGTGTCTTCAGGAAGAGTTGTGTGCTGTTCCTAGGTGTCTTTTGGATGGTGTTGTGGTTTGTTGCCCCGGTGTTTACAAGAAATATGTGATGTGATATGTGTCCTAGGTGTGTGCATGAAGGTTGTGACTATGGGGCTTGTGGAAGAGAATGGTATTGTGAGGACATTCAATATAAGGTATGAGTAGTAAACGAAGGAGAAGTTGTTCATGGTACCCAAATAATAATGTGAATACAACATCAGATTACATTACATGTGTTATTTGGTGAGTGTTTCCTTTGAAGTTAGGGTGGATAGTATAAATTGTTAGGTGCTTTCGCTTTTCAGTTTCTTTCTCATAGTGGAATTAGTATGCTTCTCCCACTTTTGCACGAGTGACATTGGTTTTTCTGTAATTATTATATTTGTATGTTCCCCCTACATATATAAACCTATTTTCAGGTTTCCAATGAGATCATACAAACTGTTCTGGAATTTACTATCTTTAATGATGGGGACAATTGTTATGTTGATCCTTAGTTTTAATTTTTTACATTGGAATTTTTATTTTATTTCTAGTAGTTTTACTTTAAACATTCATGTGGGGTGGATTTTAGTTTCATAATATATATGTTTCTTGGAATTTTTTGGGGTTGATAAATATTATCTCTGAATTTTGGTTACTAAAAAAATGATCATTCCTCTCTTTTTGTGAGATTTACATACCCTTAGTTTTAATCACCACCCAAGGGCCTAATGGAGGTGGCACTCGGGGGACATTATCTCCCCATCTTCTTGGGGAAGGAATGTCTGAACATTTTTCAATCCCTTCCTTCACCATGAAGAAGGTGGGTCATGATAAAAGAAATTGTCACGAGAAATATTAAAATCATATATCCTGAAAAAGAAAACATGTTATATCATAAAATTATTCTAATATGCGATAATTGAATACTGTCTGGATGTAGAATCATTATAATGTAATATATATTTACATATCAGTGATGAAATAATTAAATAAAACTATAAAACTAAAATATCCCTACAAAATAATAGAAAATTAGTTCTTCTATAAATAATTAATTTTATGGAATATTTAAGGATGATTCATTATTGATACATATGTCGAATATATATATATATATATATATATATATATATATGTGTATATATATATGTGTGTGTTAGGGTTCCATTACTGCGGGATTTATTAATCATTATGGGGAATGGTAATTATGTATAATGAGTGTGAGCTTGTTATTTTCCCATTTATATATGGAGATGGAATTTTTATAATGAGTATGTGAATTTCAAAATTATCCATAACACCATCATATTCATCGCACAATGTTTCTTCCCATGATTCAAATAAATAACTATATGAACATTTATACATTTCTTTACAATGATAAATATTCATATTTAGGAAATAAAATCCATCCATAAAAATTTTGTATGGAAAACACTATTTATATGATACATTTAATGCAATTTAATAAATATGACAATAGGAAACCATTACTAAGGATCATATTGTTTATCCAATTAAAATTAAAATTAATTTTTAAATATTACATGAAATTAGCTATTTAAGTGACACCAGTAAAATAATTAATGCATTCCAACATAAATAAGAAAGTGATATTAAATAAAAAAATTCAAATGTTTCAAAGAATGATATAAAATATTTTAGTTTATGAAAAAATATCACTAGAACATATGGATAGTCATCCATATTAAATATTAAATTAAAATGCCATTATTTTTATTTGAAGAAGGTGTTAACATCGTAAAATAATAAAGAACATATCCCCAGAATACTTTATTAATAATATATGCCACAATGATAGTAATGGACTATATTGTAGTTGAAAAATATTATGCTTTCAATATATTCCTATAGATGTTTAAAAATCAAGAAAGAAGGTATAATTTTGACCATAATTCTTTTAAGACAATTCACCATCATAAGATAATATAAAGGAATGTTAATTTTTTTCTACACATAAATGACATAAACTAGAGGAACAAGATTTAAGGTATGTACTGGAAAGGAAATAATGTTAAATGTATTTGAAAAATATTTTCATGGTTGTCTAATGATAACCAGATTATTATTAGAAAAAAAGTCATGATCTAGATAATGTGGAAGATTTTATCTTTTTGGGACACCGTAGAGTAGAGTATAAATTGTTATGGTGGAAATGACTACTAAAATAATGTGGATATTATTTATTTCATTTCATATAAATATTTTGAAATTTTGTTTAAGAATATATTTCATCTAATAAAAAAAATTAGTTATAGTCTTTACAATTCTTTTTCCTTGTCCACCAAGTACTCCATGGGGATAATATAAGCCTTACACAATATCTGAAAGCACCACATACCAGATTATAGTCCAACAGTTATGAGGTACTACTATAAAATATTTTCTCACTTCATTTTTAAAATCCATATTCCAATAATAACTTTAAAATCCCTCCATGAATGGATTTAATTCAAAAACAAATTTATGTTCTCATAATTGAAGAGGAAACATACAAATAATATGTGTTTATATATAATATTATTTTCAATAAATTTCTATAATTTCATTTCATTTCAATAATATATAAACACTAGTTTTTATTTTTTTTAAATATACCTATATTGTTAAATTTCCTATAATATTAATTTTTATATATAAAATTTCCCGTTAAATAACCTATTTTATAATATCATTATTTAATATATTAGTTTGAAATGTTATATTTTTATTCGATATAATATTTTCTTAAAAAATATGTTTTTTAAAAATAGAGAAAATGGAACTAACTATTGAAAAATACATTGTAAAAAATTGATGATGGGATAATATTAGTTGTCACGACCCGTCCTTGGGACCCGTGCTGTGACTACACTAAGCCCGCCTTCCATTGGCCAGGGGCTAGAGACTAGCACCAAGGCGTAAATCCCAACAAAAAGGGGAAGGCATTGCCTTTATAAAGTAAACAAACACCATAGTGCAATCCAGTATAAGTAAACACTAAGTAAAACATGGTACAATAGTAGTGCGGAAATGTAGGTGGGCCATAATACAAACCCAACATGAAAGTACAGTACAACTGGAAAAAAAGAACATCAACTGAAAGGTAAAGCAGAAACATCGAGCCATCCACCGAAAATCCCACCTAAAGGGTGGGTACAGATAATCTCCTCAGCCTCTCGGTCTAGCTGTCCACTCCGTTTACGTCCCGCCCAGTGGTCCACCTCCAGGTACGGACACACTCCATAATCCTCAACCACGATCAGCGCTGTCTGTCTTCTGCATCCAACACAACATAGTGCGGGCATAGATCGTGCAGGGGTGAGTATATGCTACCCAGTAGGGACCACGAGACTCCCAAATGTCTCCCATAATCTACAAAGGATAATCCAAAAATGAAAGATACAATCACAAAGTAACAACCAACACTACTTAGGTATATGCCCATACATATACCCAAGTCATAAATCCCAGTTCATCTCCAACATCCAAGCCCAAGTTTGATCACGTCCACACACGATAGTACAACCCAATCCACATAGGAAAGGACAACCCAATCCACATAGGAAAGAAAGGCAATCATATCGAAGAAAATGATTGAAAATCAAGACTCAACTCACACATCTATACTTCTTTTTAAGGTGATAGATATGATCAGATGTAGCCACTGATTCATCTAAGCTGGGACCCATGTAGGATACTAGACCAGCTAAGCTGTCGGACCCACGTAGGATACTAGACCAGCCACTCTGTCGGACCCACATAGGATACAAGTACAGAGTCAAATACTATCGGACCAACGTAGGATACAAGAACAATAGTCACGTACTGCCGGACCCACATATGATAAAAGAACAGTAGTCATCGTCGTCGAACCCACGAAGGATTTTAGTATGGTCGTCGTCGCTACGGAACCCACAGAGGATCCTAGTACTGTCTTCGTCACTGCAGAACCCTCTGAGGATTTCAGTGCAGTCATCGTCATTGCCGAACCCATGGAGGATTTCAGTGCAGTCGACATTGCAACCAGCTCTAGGGTTCCCACACACTGACTGCTCGTTTCTGGGAGGGTCTGCTCCACAAGCCAAGGGGGTTGATACATCAACTGACAAATAATCCGGAGTTGATGTATCCCAAAGTTCCACCTCATAGATAGGAACTTAACGTGATAGACGACGCGTCAATAAGACACCCAGTATGAGAGTTATTATCTTTTTCGTCCTAGGGGCCTAGTTGGATTTTAAGTCAAAACTAACCCAGCCATACCCCAACTATGTCCAAACCTCTAGCGGAGTAAGCCAAAAGGTCTGTCTCACTAAGATGAATCCAACAAAGTCTACGACACATCAATCAGACGTCCGAAGCTCATGTTATAAGTGTTTCCGCTCTGAGGGAACGGTTGGTTCCGTGTTCGAACCAACCAGGCCCTACACAATGCTCTCTGAAACCCTGAGTGTAATATAACGAAATAACCTTCTCGATCCAAGGATCCCAACATAGCTGACGGTGCGTCGATCGGTGGTCTAAAGCCTAAGATATGGGCAAATGACTGAAAACAGTCCGAAATGGGGGGTCTGGGCCCGACCCGGCCCGACCCTACCCCCCCAAGGGCTGCCCGAACCCGGCTCGGCCAGTGGTCTGAGCAGGGGGGACGTGTTTCCCCCCTTGCGCTCCATGGATGCGGTAGGCATCGCGTCCTCCTCCTCTAGATCCAGCATGGCCGTGGGATCTGGCCGCCTGCCGCCACGGCTTCAGCCACAGCGGTACCTCCTGGCGGTGCGCCAGGGTGTTGCCGCCTCCTGGAGGGTGGCCTATTCCGGCCGCCGCCTTGGGCCGCCTGCACCGCCGTGCTGGCGGGGTGCGCCGACGGCGTCATCTGCGGACCACTGGACGCGCTCCGGTGGTCCGATTTTCCCGCCGTCTATGCCTACATCTCTCACAGGACC
This sequence comes from Viscum album, assembly GCA_963277665.1. Classification (NCBI taxonomy): domain Eukaryota; kingdom Viridiplantae; phylum Streptophyta; class Magnoliopsida; order Santalales; family Viscaceae; genus Viscum; species Viscum album. Next base: position 1,749,752,272 of record OY728157.1, on the reverse strand, counting down.
CTTACATTACTGCGATGGCCTCCAATCACCATTTTTATCCTGTCTCTTCATCGCCAAATGCTCCATGCATGAAGAACATAAAAACTGTGGGTTCAGACTTGTTCGTTGGTCCGCACCCACTGTGTTGGTGGTTTGAAACAACTCCCAACAATTCCCCAAAAATAATAATCCGTGGAGCAACTTGATAATTATATGGTCTACGTTCATGTTTTAGAGAAAAACAAACATGGGAGTATTATCATTCTCAAAACAAACCCCTACCTCGAAGAAGTTGTCGAACGATGTTCGTCGTGGGAAAAAGACGTCGCAGAAGACAGCGTCATGGAACGAGGCTCCATAAGCATCATCAGTGTTCGCCAGATGAAGGATGAGGCGTGTCGTCGTTATCCAAAGAAGGCGTCTCTCACCGGATATGGAGAGGAGAGGAGACGGTATGGTGATCTCCCCTTGCAGTGATAGATTTCTTCGTTGTAGACCCGGCGTTCTTCGCGAAGAAGATTAAGTTCTTCAAGGCTCGTGTAATTTCTCTCCAATCCTTCTCGCACAACAATTCCATAATAATAAAATAAGGCTTCCCTTATTTTATTACTGATGCCAACCTTTTCAAAATTCAAAATTATTTCTCCCAATTAATTTATGTGTGTTTCAGATTAAAGATGTGTTTTATTGGCATGTAAATTAATGTGAAGGAGATGTAAAATAATTGCTAGAGGGGAAAATAAATGGGGTGTTAGGAATTTTAAGGAGGTGGGGGCTCGTGTGGGACCCACCCCAACTTCCTCACATCTTCCCTCCCATAACACTTAAACCACCAGTAAAGAAATAAAAATAAAATTGTAAAACAATATTTATTTTTATTCCTCACAATTTTTTAACATCTCCTCCCGTGCAAACGCAGCCTATAAAGAGGTTCTCTTAAGAAAAAACCGGTGTTGCGGTTTCATCGGTGCCCTCGGATTTCGATTTCGAGCACCAGTTCAATATTTAGAAAGAAACCACTTGTTCGTTCACTACACGTAGCCAAGCTAAATTTTAGAAATTTATTCCGGGCACACCGGGCCTTGGAATCAGGTTCCGTCACAAACTACGTACTCGTAAAATTCCAAAGATAATTAAGAAAAAATTTCCCTTGAAATTTACGGGTCTTTACATTACTCCCACTTCCGGGATTTACGTTCCTATAATGATACATCAGAAAATAGGGGAATAAATGAGGGTACTAAGCACGCATCTGAGCCTCCCACTCCCAAGTGCTCTCCTAGAGTTTCTTGTGCTACCACCTGATGTGTCCTAGAGGTATCGACCGCCCACGTAGGACCCGCTCCTGTTGATCCTAGATCTCCACTGGGACCTCCGCAAAAGTCACCCCGCCATCAATGTCCAGCTACCCATGGTCGATGATACGCGTCGGGTCATGCACATATTTCCACAACTGGGATACGTGGAAGACGTTGAGCACCCGGTGCAACTGAGGTGGTAGAGCCAGGTGATAAGCCACCTCATCTATCCTATTGAGAACCTAGAATGGTCCGATTAAGTATGGATATAACTTGTCGCCCGACCAAATATCCATAATGCACGTCGAGGTGAGACCTGCAAGAAGACGTGGTCGCCATCCTCGAACTCTAGTGGTCTCCGCCTCCTGTCAGCATAAGACTTATGTCGACTCTGAGATGTCTTCATCTGCTCCTGGATGACCTGGACCTTTTCTGTCATGGCCTGGAATATCTCTGGTCCCACAACTACTAACTCCCCAGGGTCTGTCTAGCACATCGGTGATCTGCATGGTCGGCCATACAATGACTCATATGGTGCCATCTCGATGGTGGAGTTGTAACTGTTGTTGTACGCAAACTCCACCAAGGGTAGGTGATCCTCCCAGCTGTGTCCAAAGTCGAGGACACATGTACGGAGCATGTCCTCGAGAGCCTGAATGGTCCTCTCTGTCTGACCATCTGTCTAAGGGTGAAAAGCGGTGCTTAGACGTAGCTACATCCCAAATGCCACCGGAACCCTCTCCCAAAACCGGGATGTAAAGAGAGCATCTAGATCAGAGATGATAGATGATGGCACTCCCTGAAGTCGTACAATCTCTTGAATGTAGAGGCATCTAAAGCTCTCTACTTAGCCTTGCTCTCTGATGGGTATGAAGTGGGCCGACTTGGTGAGTCGGTCGACAATCACCCAAAGGGAGTCATGACCTCTGGAAGTACGTGGAAGTACAGTCACGAAATCCATAGATATCTTGTACCACTTCCACTACGGGACCTCCAAGGGTTGTACTAAGCCTACTGGTACATGGTGCTCCGCCTTCACCTACTGGCAGGTGAGGCATCAAGAAACGAACTCTTCCACAACCTTCTTCATACCCGGTCACCAGTGCTATCGTCTGAGATCCTGGTGCATCTTCTCCACTCCTGGATGAGCCACTAAAGGGGAAGTGTAAAACTCTTTTAGCAACTCCTCTTATAAATGAGCTGGTACCATGGTACATCCTCTGAAAAGGATGGCGTGCTCTCCTACCATAGAAAAACCATTAGGTGCATGTTCTATGGAAATATGAGTATGTCGCATCTCACCTTCAGCATCCCCACGCTGTGCCTATCTTACCCACTGCAGTAGTGGAGGAGTGACTGTGAGTGACTGAAGAAAGGCCTCTCCATCTCTATCCACGAAGGATGTCTGCAAAGAGGCTAGCTACTCTATCACATCCCCAGGTTATTGAATGCTTGTACTCCTGCTTAGAGCATCAACTACTATATTCCCCTTTCCAGGTGAATAGACTATCTCAATGTCATAGTACTAGAGGAACTCGATCCATCACCTCTATCTCAGATTCAGGTCCTTCTGCAAGAAGATGTACCTAAGACTCTGGTGGTCAGAGTAGATAGTAAAGCGCTCACCCATCAGATATTGCTGCCACATCTTTAGAGTGAAGACCACTGCTGGTAACTCCAGCTCATGGGTAGCGTAGTTCTGCACATGCTGCCTCAACTGACGTGATCCATAGGCAATCACTGCCTACTCCTGCATCAGGACACATCCGAGTCTGGTCCCATATGCATAGTAGAAGACTACATACCCCACTCCCTCCTCCTGTAGCCTCAAGATAGGTGTGTTGTTCAAGCTATGTCTCAGCTCATGGAAGCTCTGCTGACATCTATCTGACCACACGAAGGGTTTCCCATTCTTCTTCAATGCTGAAAGTGGTTCCACAACTCTGGAGAAGTCTGGAACAAATCTCTGGTAGTACCCAGCTAGCCCCAAGAAACTCTGCACCTCCGTCACACTCCTGGGTGGCTCCCAAGCTAGCACTGCCTCGATCTTCACTGGATCAACTCCAACTCTCACCTCAGAGATGACGTGTCCCAAGAAGTGGACCTCACGTAACCATAACTGACACATTGAGAGCTTACCATAAAGCTGGTTCTCTCAGAGTGTGCCCAGTACAACCCGCAAGTGGTAGGCGTGCTCCTCCTCAGAAGTCGAGTATATCAATATGTCATCGATGAATACCACGACAAATTGATCGAGGTAAGGCTGAAAGATCATGTTTTTGGGGCTCATGAACACTGCTGGTGCATTGGTTACACCGAAAGGCATAACCAAGAACTCATAGTCAAAATACCGACATCTGAAGGCCGTCTTCTGCATGTCCTCATCCCGATCTCTGAGTTGATGATTGCCTGACCTGAGGTATATCTTCGAGAACCACCATGATCCCTTGAGCTGATTGAATATGTCATCAATCCTTGGTAGAAGATACTTGTTCCTCACGGTCACCTGGTTCAGGCGACTATAATTGACACAAAGTCGCAAGTTCTTGTCCGCCTTCTTGGCGAAAAAAATCGGGGAAGCCTAGGGTGAAAACTTGGTGGGATGAATCCCTTGGTCTGCAAGTCCTCCAGCTGTACCTGTAGCTCTCGAAGCTCAGTGGGAGCCATCCGATATGATGGAGTGGATATCAGGGCTGTCCTGGGGTACAGGTCAATAGAGAAGTCTACCTCTCTATGAGAAGGTAGTCCTGAAATGTTGTCAAGAAGAACGTCTGCATACTGATCCACCACATCAGGAAAACAGGGACTCCGCATGTCAACTGCTCCTAGGATGAGGCTATCCAACTGATTAGTGATCAGATGTCCTCTCCTCTACGTGAGTCCATCCTACGCTGCAAAGGCTCCCTTCTCACCGATGAAGGTGAACCTGCTCCCATCGGTGTGAACACAACAAACATTGCGCCTAATACAGTCAATTTGAGAATGGACTGTAGATAACCAATCCATGACGAAGATGACTTCGTAAGGCCTCGACGCCAATACAAGAAGATCTCAGTCAAATATCTCGCCTTCTAGAGTAATCTCACACTTCCGGAACCAGTGTATAATCATCGAGTCTGCTCCCGTTGGAGTCTTTAGCTGTAAGGATCGAGCCAACAGCTCAATCAGAATCTCCGAGCTTCGAACAAGGGAAGCGGTAATTAAAAAATGTCCCACTATTGTGTTTATAAGAATTGAAACAAGGGTGGAGTAGACACAGATAGTAGCTCGAATCATCTTTGGTGCACCATGGTCGTAGGCCTCCGCTGCCTGAAGCTGAGCCTGCCTCTGCCCGCCAGATCCCTGTGGTCGGGGTGGACCTCCTGGTGGTGGTGGTGGTAAAGCCTCAAAGCGTCACCCACCACCTGCTGCTCGTCCAGCTCCTATGCCTCATCCACCTTCTCCCTACAGACTGCCACGGTAGATCCTCTGCCTCTCCCTGGGCGGTCCCTCAACCATCTACTGCTCCTCTGCATGGTGGTTTGGGCAGTCACGAGCCATGTGGACCTACCCGCCGCATGCATAGAACTCTCTGCTCCCCGAAAGGCTGGTTCTGCGTCGTGTGCCCCACACCTTTGAGCTAGTGTCCTGTGGTTGTCCGCCTGCTGGTCTGGTCCTCCGGGAACCCTGTGAAGTCTGTCGACTGAAAACTGCAAAGGACTATACTATGTGCTGCCCTACGGTAGGTCTCACTGCTGGTGTAGGCTCAGCAAGAAAGCTCTCTATGAGAAGGGCTCGCTCCAGTACTCCTTCCTATGTCGGAATTATGAGGGAGATCATCGATGCTAAGATATCATGCCTCATTCCCTGCTCTAAGGTCTGGGAACAGAATAATGGGTCGCATACCATTCCCGTCGAATAGCACGAGAGATCGGTAAATCTTGATGAGTACTAGGCTACCGTCATGCTGCCCTGTCACAGCTGTAGTAGCTCCTGAATGCGCACCGCACGGAGGTTGGATGGGATGAACTCTGAGCGGAAGAGGCTCTTAAAGTCCGTTCAGAGAAGAGATGCATCATCATGCACCTGGATCAGCAAGCTCCACCATCTTCCTACTGCTGCATGCAGGAGGCTCGCTGCAAAGATCACCATGAGGTCAGTTAGTGTTCCCACTAGCCTAAAAACTCAAACTACAGCCTCCAGCCAATCCTCGGTTTCCTGAGGGTCCATCTACCCATGGAACCTGGGCAGTCTCTGATGCTGAAACTCGTGTTGCGCACTAAGGCGACGTGCACTCTCAGCGGCTAGGGCTGGTGGCATCGGTGGCTCAGCAGGTAGAGGTATCGCCGGTTCCTCCGCTGTAAAAGGTCCATGCACTGAGGCCTCGTCGCTCGGTGGGTTGTCGACTCGCACAAAGCTCGGAACCCTAGCTGGCTGCCATCAGGGGGCCATCCTGAAAAGAAACAGGTGATCCATGGTCAAAACAGTATACCTGGTGAGCTGACATAAAGTAATCACAAAGAAATATATTGAAGCACACATGAAATCAATGTTTTCGTGCACTGAGTCGGAAATCAGAAGTCAGGGTCCTGGTGTATGGATACGTCGACCGCGGCACCAACACCGGACTCACTGGACTGATAAACACACTCAATAACCTTTGCACTATTGCATCAAATAGAAGAATGATCATTGTCCTGAGTTCTGCGGTAGAACTGATCTCCTCTGATACCAATTATCCACGACCCGTCCACGGGACTCGTGTCGTGACTAACCGAAGCCCGCCTTCCATAGGCGAGGGGGTGGCGAAAAGTAACAAGGCGTAAATCCTGACAAAAAGTTGAAGTAATTGCCTTTATAATGTAATCAAACACCACAGAGTAAGCTAGTATAAGTAAAAACTAAGTAAAACAGGGTACAATAGCAAGTGCGGAAAAGTAAGTGGGCCAGAATACAAACCCAACCTGAAAGTAAAGTACAACTAGAAAGAAAGTATAACAACTGAAAGGTAAAGCAGCAACGTCAAGCCGTCCACTAGAAATACCACCTGAAGGGTGGGTACAGACAATCTCCTCATCTCCTTGGTCCAGCTGTCCACTCCGTGTACGTCCCACCCAGTGGTCCACCTCCAGGTACCGACTCGCCCCGCAAGCCTCAACCACGATCAGCGCTGTCCATCGTCTACATCCAACACAACGTAGTGCAGGCATAGCCTGTACATGGGTGAGTATACACTTCTCAGTAGGGACCCCGAGACACCCGAAAGTCTCCCAGAATTCACAATGGATAATCCACAAAGGAAAGATACAATCACAATGTAACAACCAACACAACTTATGTATATGCCCATACATATACCTAAGTCATCAATTCCAGTTTGGCTCCAGCATCCGAGCCCAAGTTCGATCACATCCATAGAGTATAGTACAACTAAATCCACACAGGAAAGAACAACCCAATCCACATAAGAAAGCAAGTCAATCATATCAAAGATAATGATTGAAAATCAAGAATCAGCTCACACAGGTAAACTTCTTCCTAATAGAGATGACCATATGTAGCCACTGATTCATCTATGTTGGGACCCACGTATGACAGTAGGCCAGCTAAGTCGTCGGACCCATGTAGGATACTAGACCAGCCACATTGTCGGACCCTCGTATGATACAAGTACAGAGTAAAATACTTCAGGACCCACATAGGATACAAGAACAGTACTCATCAACTGCCGGACCCAGATAGGATACAAGAATAGTAGTCATCACCGTCGAAGCCACGTAGGATTTCAGAACGGTCATCGTCGTTGCCGAACCCATGGAGGATCCTAGTACAGTCGTCGTCACTACCGAATCCACGGTGGATTTCAGTGGAGTCGTTGTCGCAGCCAGCTCTAGGGTTCCCTCACACAGCATGCTCGTTTCCAAGAGGGTCCACTCTATGAGCAATGGGGGTTGATACATCAACTGACACGTAGTCCATAGTTGATGTATCCCAAAGTTCTGTCTCGTCGATAGGAACTCAACGTGACAGACGTTGCGTTAATCGGATGCCCGGACTGAGAGTTATTTGATTTTTCGTCCCAGGGTCCCTGTTGGTTTTTAAGACAAAACAAAACCGACCATACACCAAAGTCATCCAAACCTCGATCATAGTAAGCCAAAAAGTCCTTCTCACTATGAGAAACCAACAAAGTTGACGGCGCGTCAATCAGACGTCTGGAGCTCATGTTATAAATGTTTCCACTCCGAGAGCCCGGTTGGTTTCGTGTTCGAACCAACCCAGCCATAACCAAAGTTCTCTGAAACCCTGAGTGTAATATACCAAAATGCATGTCTCAATCCAAGGATCCCAATGCAATATACGGTGCATCGATCGGTGGTCTGATGCCCACACTATGGGCAAATGACTGAAAACAGTCCGAAATGGGGGGTCTAGGCCCGACCCGCACCAACCCCCCTAGGTCGGCTCGAACCGGGTCGACCCAACACGTGTCTGGGTCCGGCCCGGTCGGGTGAGGCCCAGCCCGGCCCACGCAATCCACCCCGGCCAGGCCGAGGGGGTGCGCTGGCTCAGCAAGCGGGCTGAGCAGGGGGGACGCGTTTCCCCCCTTGCGCTCCACGGACGTGGCAGGCGTCGCGTCGTGCTCCTCCGGATCCCACGCGGCCACGGGATCCGGCCGCCTACCATCGCGGCTGAAGCCGGGGCGGTTCCTCCCGGCGGCGCGTCGGGGCGCTGCCGCCTCCAAGCGGCCGGCCGGTGCCAGTCGCCGCCGTGTCGGCCCGGCGCGCCGGCAGCATCTTCCTCGGACCACCGGACGTGCTCCGGTGGTCCGGTTTGCCCTCCATCTATGCCTATGGCTCTCCCGAGACTCGTAATGTACTGCGAAGGCCTCCAATCTCCATTTCGGTCCCATTTCGTCATCGCCAAATTCTCCACGTATGAAGAATAGAAAAATGGTGGGTTCGTACATGTTCGTTGGTCCGTACCCACCGCGTTAGTGGTTTGAAACAACTCCCAACAATTCCGCGCAAATAATAATCCACATAGCAACTTGATAATTAGTTGGTTCGTGTTCATGTTTTAGAGTAAAACAAACATGGGAGTATTATCATTCTCAAAAAAACCCCTACCTCAAAGAACTCATCGAACCAGGTTCGTCGTGGGAAAAAGACGTCGCGGAAGGCGACGTCGCGGAATGAGGCACCGTAAGCGTCGTCGATGATCACCCGATAAAGGATGTGGCGCTTCGTCATTCTTCTAAGAAGGCATCTCTCACCGGATGTGGAGAGGAGAGGAGATGGTACGGTGATCTCCCCTTGCAGTGACTGAGTTCTTCGTCGTAGACCTAGTGTTCTTCGTGACGAAGATGAAGTTCTTCAAGGCTCATGTAATTTCTCCCTAATCATTCCCGCACAACAATTCCACCATAATAAAATAAGGCTTCCCTAATTTTATTACTCATTCCAACCTTTTAAAAATTCAAAATGAATTCACCCAACTAATTTACGAGCATTTTCAAATTAAAGAGGCGTTTTATTGGCTTGTAAATTAACGTGGAGGAGATATAAAATAATTTCTAGAGGGAAAATAAATGGGGTGATAAATGGGGTGTTAGTAATTTTATGAAGGTGGACGCTCATGTGGGCCCCAACCCAACTTCTTCACATCTTCCTTCCCATAACACTTAAGACACCAGTAAAGAAATAAAAATAAAATTGTAAAAAAATTTATATTTTTATTCGTTACATTTTTCTAACATCTCCTCCCGAGCAAACACAACCTAGAAAAAGGTTCTCATAAGTAAAAAATGGAACTGCAGTTTCATCGGTGCCTTCATATTTTGATTCCGAGCACCAGTTCAAAAGATGTAAAAACCCACTCATTCGTTCACTGAACATACCCGAGGTAAACTTCAGAAATGGATTCTAGGCACACCGGGCCTCAGAATTATGTTCCGTAAGAAACTACGAACTCGTAAAATTCCAATGAAAATTAAGAAAAAATTTCCCTGGAAATTTACGAGTCTTTTAATTAGTAATATTTGATAATATATTTTTGATTAAAGTAAAATATTAAAAATAAATATGGAATATAATATTTTTGAAATAGTTAATAATTTGTATTTTGTTAGTACAAGAGAATATGATAATCATATTTGAATAGTGGGGTTAGATGATTTATAAAAAATTTATATTTCAGAAGGTAAATTTGAGATGACTATTCTGGGGACCCAAAATTAAACATTATCTATTATATAGTTTTTTAAAAATTAATTCACATTATTACAATATAATTGATATTTTATCTTTATCGTTTTCCAGAATTAGAACTAACACTTACACATTAGACCCATGATCTAATAGTGGACACTTACAGACAATATCCATATTTGTCACTAGAAAAACTTTTAAAAATAAAACATGGATTTATTTCAGGATAAATCTTCAAAATTAAAATTATGGAAACATAAATTTCAATGATCATCTATAAAATAGTGAAATAACATTTTAGAAATTTGGGATTACCACAATATGATCTTTAACTGTCATAAAAATAAATAAAACATTTTGTTCAGTGAAATAATTGAAAATTCATACTATACATACATTTTTCACATTTTTCGTTATGAATATTTAATTTAACAATTATATATGAGAAATCCTTCTTTATATCAATTAAACTATTAAACCCCATTAAATAATTTGATAACATATGCAGGAAACATGGGGAATCATTAGATTAACCACCAAAATTGATCACATAAGACCATTTCAGTTATCTCGTGAACATTATGATAGATTACCCATCACAACTACTGTTAATTAACCCTCAATATTAATAATTGAATGACCATTGAATTAAATTCCAATTAACTCTTAAGAGAAACCTATTTTTCTAACTCTATCTCATGAATCGAATATAAATATAGTTAATTTCTATATTAGTAGTACAAAATTCATTAGAGGTAATAAGGTAACCGTTAATAACTGGTTTATCATGGAACCACCTGCGATGGGTAAAATATGTTACCGCCTAGACATGGTTTATCAAGGACACAAGTTTAATTGGTTTATAATTTAACCACCCTTTATAAAGAAAAAATTCTAATTACTATATCATAATTATAAAACAAGATTTCATGCCTCATATAACTTTTCTTAATAAAAATTACATTATTGTATTAAAAATCAAATTTTTTGGAAAACTATGTACTTTAAATGTAAAATATTATATGAAAAAAACCAAATTTTATTATAAATATAAAATCAATGATGTTAGGAATCTTAAATTTTGTAAAATACAGCCATGTTTTATAATATAGAAAAATATTACTTTTTTTTCTATAATAAGTGTTGAAGAGGATCATTAAACGATGTATTTTAAAAGAAAGTCATTCAAAATAAGTGAAACTCATAATATACATAATTTATCTTACTGAATAATAAAAATATGATAATTTATTATTTAATAAAATCATTTTAATGGTTATTATTATTTTAATATCAGTTATTATCATGTTATATAGAATAAAACAGTCATTTAATATTATAGGGTATGTTTTAATGATATTCAATTTAGAAGTCCAGAATGTATTTGGTAGGTAGACTATGGTCAATGAGGTCATCATTAAATAATATAAACAATAATATTAATGAAATAATTGTCAATTTTACTATATAATTATATTTTTAAATAAATCCATTAAATATTGTTATGAAAAATTAAATATGTTACAATTGTGGAGACAATAGGCCATACATACGCATGAGTAAAATCTCTTTTATAAACTATCATTATAGAGATAATGTATATGTTAGTTTATCATTATATAATGATAATAATATCCTAAATATAATATTATTTAATTAAATAAACAAATATATCTTTCATGTGATTTCGTGACGAAAAAGTAACTACATCCATTCATGGAGATGGTAGTCCAGACGTATGCACTAATGAATTTATCATTTTTCTATACATTGAATGATATGAATATAATATATAAATAAATTTTCTAATTTATCACTAAAAATATCATTTATAATATATACATACTTTTTATCTCATTATAAAAACTTTTGAGAGGAGGTGGTGAATATTAATTACATATGTTCCCTAGGTGATTATGATAATTTGTGTTAATCAAAAGATATGTTGTGGTTTGCATATTCCCTCGATTTGGGAGGTACCTTCACTTTAACATAAAAGAAATAAACTATTCTATTTGTCCCTCTTTTTAGAAACTGATTTTCTTCCTTCCTTCCCCGAAATATATGTTAGTCTTAAAGTTCCTCACTTATACAAAGGGATTCCCCAACATGCGATTTCATCTCGGGAATTTACAGATGATTCTTCCCTATTATATATGACACTGATAACACACTTCAAAAAATGAAATCCATTTGTTGATTCTTTTGAAAAATTTATCTTTGAATCTTAGGGTTAATAATTGGGTCATGATATGGCCCTCCTTGATTCAAAGGTCATCATGATACAATTTTCTTCATAAGAAAAATTGAGTTTGGAGTGGTTGATAACTCCTCAATTATAGGAAAGTTATTGGGTTTTTAATCTTTGGGTGGTCTTATTAATATCACATGATGTGTGATTCACTGAACCCGAGGATATAGGAAATATTCTATGAACTACCACGACATTTTCATAATCCTTCTGTTACTCGAATGTTAGGAAATCAAGTAGGTCGTTACATTTTTTCTGACTGTAGGACTATAGAAGTATGCCACCCAGTTTCTCACATATTCTATTGTGAATTAGAAGTATCTAGAACAACTATTGAGTAATTTTGGTATTCTGTTGCTGAGGAGTTTCAGTACAAACAACTACTTTTCAACAAATCATTGTTTCATTTCTCTTCTTGGTGCTTGAAAATAGGGCATCAACAGATGGTGTATAGGCATATGAAGATGAACCAAATTATGCATGTGGGTTTGAAGACGAATTATATGAATTTGGAATCAAGTTATGGTTGAAAATAGGTTAATTATGATTTATCTAATGAGGATTTTTTACTATTTCAGTTTTGTATATGTGGTTTAAAATGGACATAATTAGGGCATGGAGTTGGAAATTATCGACCTTGGTCAAGATGTTGATTCCATGAACATGTTTGTTGTAGATAAGGATACCCATGATAAGGTAACCGATACTCCTCTAATTCTAAGAGTGGATGTTTTCAATAAATGTTTGAAACATGACATAGAGTGGTTTTTTTCCATCGGTACTGGTGTGTTAGTTTAATGTAGTGTACTTTTGTGTTGGATCTGAAAGATCAATATTTATCACAGCCCTTCGGTTTTCATTTTAATAGTTGTGGGATGCTTGTAACATGAGGGTGTCATAGGAAGGTGGTTTAATTTTATTCTAGTGGTGATACTTGTGTCCATTCATCCATTGATTCTACAGATAAATTCTAGGATATCGGCATTTAGAAAGGGAGAATGGACTACTATCACTTACCTCTACCAATGGAAACAAGATCTATCAAGAAGTCGAAAGCCTTGATAATGGTTAGTGATTTTATCTCACTTGACATATTTGTTTGAGATGAGGATACGCTTAATGGGATATTTACCCCATTGTTTTTTACACTGGTCTCCAAAGAGAACATGATGTGGCTCAGGAATCTTTAGATAAATATTTTCACTCCAATGTGGTAATGGTTGAAATGATTCTGGTGATCAATGTTACTAGAGTTTGAGCTAAAAAGATGATGGGAAATACGTTAAAAGACGATGAACATTATAAGAAGAGTACATGGATTGTCAAGTAAGATATAATATTTATAAAGGTATTAAATGAATGGAATATCAATGATCATCCTTACATATAGTCTTGAGACAAGTTGGAGTGTCAAATTGAAGACGTCTTAATGGATGATACAAATACTCAAGCTTGAACTCTCTCCTTGAAATTATGTAGGGAAATTGGTTCTTGCATAATTAATTTTTTTAATGTAATTTACATATCCATTAGTGTTTTAATATTTTTTATTCTACTGTTTTCCTTAATCGTGTTTTTATAAAAAAAATGATTTTTAGTCAGTTATATGTTCAGGAGGTGAAAGTCTATCACACACACATATGATGAAATCCATTCCACTTGATGAAAAATGAGATGGATATGGGTAATTCCATGATCATAATAATATATATATACATATAAGCTTTGATATTTATTATTTTATTCTTGGATAATTAATATTTTATATAATTCAGAACAGAAACCAAATTAAATCATGTAGCTGAAAACTACACAAATTATTTAGAAATACTCTATTGTTGAACACAATATGCCCAGAATTTTTTGTAATATTCTGAAATAAATACCTATATAATATAGGGGGATTCTGGTAATGGATCTATTTAGGACTAATAAACAAATGGTTTCGATGATGTTATAAGTGAGAATATATTGTGTAATTTTATAAGAAAGGGGAAGGGAAATCATGGCATTTATAAAAATAATAAAGTAATGTAAAGTCATTTTCAATTTCTAATGGATTGAAAGTGAGTTATTCAAATGATAAGATGGTTAGGGTTGAAATCAAATTATTTAAAAAAAATTTAAAAAATTTAATATATTTTTACTATAACATATGGGTTTTATCTTATAATTATCCCATTTGAATATTTCAATGATAACATTGATTTTCAAACATTGTTCATTAATATAGATACTATAAATAGAGAAGCTTTCCATAAATGGATTGTTGATTTTTTTATAATTTCACTTATTATTTATTCCAATTTAATAATATTTCCAATTGTATAAAATTAAATAAAACAATATTTATTAAATAAAATCAATAATGACAATATATAGAAATATTTAGTACTATAAAATTAATAATATCAAGATAACACTTATAAATAAAACCATTGTCTTAGTTTATGTATTTTAAAATGATAATATAATATTACAAATATTTTTTACTTTAATTATCACATATTATTTTCATTTTAAAATTCTAAATATAATTTATCTTATTTTTTCAATGAATAAATTATTTCTACATCAGTGTTGGGAAATAATTTAAGTTAATTATTTTATCAATAAAATTTTACTATAAATTTATTAATGAATATAAATATATTAGATTTATGTAAACTATTTATTATCTAAATATAATTCATATAACACCGTATTAAAAATGTTATATTTAATAGAATAATTAGTTAGATAAGCTTGCCTTTCAAAAAATAAAATTTTATAAGGGTCACAATATCATCCAGGTTGCCCCAAAAAGGACATACATTCAACAAATAGTGGATTTCGGTTAATATATACACATACATTACAATTTTTGTATGTTTTGGATCATTTTATTTTTCCTTTTATTTTATTTTTATCAAAAATTGCGATGTTTAAACATTAATATATTAAAAAATATTATCAACATTGATATTCATATTGTAAAAATTTGTACATATTTAGTAAATTTGGACCCAATTATTCCAAATATGGATTAACATTATTAAAATTTAAAAATAACTCTTTCATTATTTAATTTAAAAATAAATCGAAAAAACACAATGTGGATTTATTTTTTTAGAAAAACCCCACTTTTAAATATTATATGTTTTTATTCAAAATTCATGTATAAAATACATTTAAAAAAAATTATTATGTAATTTTAATTTAAAATGAACTAATTAAATTATTAAAAAAAATAAAATATATTTAACTTGTATATAATAAAATATATAATATATTTTTAATAAAAAATAGTATTTTAAATATTAATTTTAAAAAATAAATATTTATGAAAAATTATCAAAAAATCATCCATATCTAATTTTTTCATTTAAAATTGAAAAATGAAAAAGATATCATGTTTTATTTATATTTCATTTGGAATATATAATATTTTACAATAATGATTTAAAAAACATTTTTCTTAAAATAGATTTTTGGAAAAGAGAAATGACGATTCCAAAACTCAATTGTGTGATTATTTTTGTAGAATTTTTTAAATGGTTCTTATTGAGCTCAAAATGCATATTTATTTTATAATCTTGATATTCAATTTGACAAAATAATATTCAATATCTATTTTATAATGGTAATATTTAAATAATAATATTTATTTATTCATCAAATATTAATGTGACTCCTCAGGAATATTATTATGATTAGTAATTCCTTTATAAAATATCATGGTCTGTTTATTCTCCCCCATTTGGGAAATTTATTCCTCAAAATATTTAGCTCTGGATTAGTATAATATTTTCAATTTTCAAAACACATTTTTGAAATCAGACATCATAAAAAGTACTAATAAAACATCATATTAGAATGAGGAAATGGAAAATGAAAAGTTAATGTGAGACAACACATACTGTGTTTCCATGCCAAAAAAAATTGACATGGTAGGGGAAATATAACATCAATTTACATATATGGATTGAAATTTAATATGATCATTAGAATTTTTAAGGACACAAAATATTAAAGATGTGATTGGTTAAAAGGTAATTTCTCTCCGATCAGGAATAATAAATTGAAAAAAATTAAATATCTATTTTTATAGTTGAGGAAATCAATAATAATATATACTAAATTAATATATATATATATATATATTTATAATTAAATTCATAGTATGATCCTTTAATAAATTACTACTATAAACTCAAATTTTTATTCACATGATGAGTGTGAATTTTTTATTATTGAAGAAATAAAATAAACATATATGGATCATAATATAAAGAAAATTATAAAATTTGTTCTTCATTTATTGGGACATTAACTAATACAAATATGATTTTTTCAAGATAATATAATTCAGTAAAAATAAAAAAACCATTATATGACAAAAAACATCATTAATTATGTAAATTATATATTAATACCCAATGATCATCATAGAACATTACAAAAATAACACATAAATTTACCCAAAATTTACATGGTTATCATTGGAACAAAAAAACCCAAAAGGATTTGATCTAATATTCATCTAGAATATATATTATATTTACATCCAAATTATAACAAGGACCCATAATTTCACAATGAAAAAATGTAATATCAGAAGTCACATAATCTCCAAGATACTCAAACCATTCACATAAATAATTAGGATAACAATAAATACACTACAAAATAATATATTCATCCCAAATATAACTCATCCATTATTCCTTAAATAAATTACCATTGTATAAAATTTACCTTAATCATATAGTTTTATAATAATATTAATCATCTTCTAAAATAAAATTAATCACATAATCACACAATCATTTCCCAATAACTTGGTTGTCTATAAGAAAATGAATATCTTCCCAAAATAAAATTATTTTTCATATATCAAATTATTTAATAACAAAAATAAATTTAATACTTACCAGTGGATCACATAGGTTTTTGGTAGGTGATAATAAATTTTCTACCTGAATTTGTGGTTTCAGTTCTTACACCATTTCCCAACATGATGTGTTTTCAACTACCCTGCTAACTGTTCATGTTGTAGAAAATTATATATAAAATCCTTATAGAATTTAGTGAAATGTGATACACATCCTCCAAAAAATAATATATTTTGAATTATAGAATATCTTAACCTCAATTTTCATCTCATATATTTTATTTTTCATCCAAAAATGTAATAACTCATATGTACACAAAATATAAATGTCTCAATTAAATTCTATTAGTGACATTAAAATTTCATAACATAAATCCTCAAAAGTGGTTTCTATGAAATTTGAAATTATGATAAATTTTATACATGTAACACCTTTATGTTATCCATAAATATTATGAAAACCACTCTTAAAAACATCATAATCTATAAATTTTCTTAAACTGTAATTTGATACCAAGAGTTTGGACGTGAATTCAATCAGTAAATATTGAAGTAATTTTAAATATTTATTTCAAATTATTTAAATTATAATGTACTTTTATTATATAATTTAATGGAATTAGGAAAATCTTTAACAAGGAATATCCATACAATAGATGTCGACACAAATGTTCAGTATCGATTTTTCCCACGAAAAAACATTTTCAAATAAAAAATTATTTAATTTCATGATAAATATTCAAAATTTCATGATGGCATCAAAATTTTCCACATTTATTCATATAATTTAAAAAAAATTAATATCATTTAATGATAATGAATATATCATTAAGGGTAATAAAATTGTTGAAAACAATTGGACCTGTAAAAACAATACAATCTATAATATACTTACCTTTATCAAATTATTATTTAACTTTTGTAATTATTCATTTCATTAAAAAATAAAATCATGAAATACTTTTAATATATTAGAAAAAATTGATATATAATGTTATAATCATGGGGAATCTTTGGAGTAACCACCACACTTTTCCTAGAAGACCTTCACGACTAACTTTTAAATATTACCATAGAGTAATTGTCCGAGCTAAACTTGATTATCCATTATTATTTTTATTGGAATATTCATTGATATATATTACCATTATAAATTAAGAGAATTATATTCATTTAACTCGGTCTCACATATAGAATAACAATATGGGTGACATACATATCCCTAGTACCCACTGCATTATAGGTTATAACATAACAAACCTAAATTGGTTTATCATGGAACCACCTATCATAGGTTAATAACATAACCACCCATCCATGGTTTTTAATGGAAATACCTATCATCATATTATTATTTAACCACATTTAATCATACCTAATGACCAACAAGTACATAATAATCTTAAAACATCAATTTTTGCATCCTAGATACATTCTTATGGGAATGTTCTTTTTTATTTTTTGATATGTTTTTTTGAGAATAAATTTAGTCCTTAAAAAATTTTATTTTAATTATAATCGTATTTACATGTAAAGGATGATTAAATAGGTTATGATGTCGTGATGGCGGAAAAATATACTTTTTCTGTATAAGATAAAAACATTTCTTATTAATTTTGTAAAACTAGATTAAGTAGATTGTAAAAAAATATAATTTCGAACCTAATGTCCCATATCTTAAGTATGACTCATAGTATACATTCTTTTTATTCATTAATTACGAAATATGGATAATTTATTCTTTCTTATGAACAGTTTTGATAATTATTTTACTATTTTTATCACTTGTTGTCAGCTTATATATAAATATTTAATAATTTATTTTTATGTCATATATTATCAAGATATTAAGTTCAATTTTATAGAACCAATTTGGTAGGATAACATTAGTGACCTAGATATAACATACATTGATATTATATATTTTTTTGTATATTAATTATACAACACAGACACACACACATATAGAAAAATAATATTTTAGTGCTTTGGAATCATGATAACATAAACTTTGGTCCATAAGTGACCTATGTCAACTCCTACTACATAATTCATAGAACGCGTCATATATATATATCCTACATAGTAAATTTCAACATAACCATGGGAATGAACACATTAAAACGTTTGAGCTCAGATCCTCAATAAGGTTAAGAATGAGAGATATGTAAGAATAAAATTATATTAGGTGTTTGAGATATGGGAATTACATTTCAAAACCATACCTTAAAATTAAGGAACAAAATATTTAACCATGGAATTTTAATTGGAGGTTCATAAGACATGAGTAATATAATAATAAAATAAATTGATCCATGTTATTATAAGATTGGAATTTTACATGGAATTTAAAAAATAAAAATAACCCTAGAAAATAATTTCCTTATCAGTTTAGTATTATTTCCAATGATATCATATTTGAATGTGTTAACTCCCAAAACCATCATATTAGTCAATGTTAAATACTAATATAATCCTAGTGTAAAAATTCCAATGTTAAAAAAAAGTCACTTCTCATTCCCATATCATCTATCTCATAATATATAATGATTTTCCAAAGTATTAGAGGGATATACGTGTCCCGACTCTAACATAATAACCCATATTTATTATGCCACAATATATTAAAAGTTAACTATCTCAAATCCCTTTAAATGAAATGTGTATCATAAATATTTTCTCATATGATAAACTCTAGATTAGATTCAGATTTCATAATCATTTTATCAAAGAATAACATTTAAAAAGAAACATGTTTCATAAGATTTTGTCTTTGTATAACCTATGGAAGATATAAGAGTTTAATAAATCTCATGCTATAATACAACTGAATCATTAAGTTAAATAACAATAATGGTTTCCTTGTATAATTTCCCATGTATGACACATATAATGTCAAGTTATGAAATCATCAATTGAAAATTATTTTTATCAATCATTTAATACATTTTTGTATAAAAACAACAATTACAATTTGAAAAATACATTGTAACATATATATTATTTTGAATAACATTTTAATTTTGATTAACCTTAAAAATATATAAATTAAGATTCTTGGAAATTATTTTTCATGAAATTTTTAAATTTCGTTCATGTCGTACACTTTAAAATGATGATTCATGTGACATTTTCAATTAATGAAAAACAAAATTCTTTTATGAATATGTCAGGAATAATCATTTGAAAACATTTTAAAAAAATAAAAATAGTGGTAGAAATTCCTTAAAAAATTGGAATATTTTTAGAAATGATATTTTTTGATGAAAAAGGATTTTCGACAGAATAAAGAATTGATGTCGAATTTTCATAAAAACATATTTGAAATTATATTAGGTACCTAAGAGAGAAAAATTATACTATTACATTAAATTTTAGAATTAAATTTTGGTGAAAAAAACGAATGAGTTTCCAGAGAGATGGTTTAAAATATTATATCATTGGAAACATAATTGTATATAATCACAAAATATGATGAGATTGTAACCTAAAACTCTTCCATGTATTGTAACATTGAATTGTTATCCCCAAAATGAATAACATAGTATGTCATTGAAACTATCAGGATTGAATAGATATTGTCTATATTTCAATTCAAATGTGTGGTAGAAACACATCATGAATGATTTTTTGTGCATAACATGACATACATCTGAAAAAAGTAAAATTGAGTTAAAAACTGTATACCTTAAGTATTGACTTATTTCATAGTCATACAAATATATTGTATAATAAATTTCAATTTCTTATACATATATAACTATAATATGATTTTTTATATTATTCAATATATAATTTACAAATTTCCATTTATTACATATTTATTAACAATTCCATGTTAATTTCATGTTTTAGGTAATGACCGCCTTGTTTTTCAAACATGTATTGAATTTTTTTTATCCTTTAATTTGGGTCATTGATGCATCATCTATATAATTTTACATATTAATTATATTTTTTATATATTTTGAAAAAATTTATTTTTATTAATTCATAATATCTATTGATATAAAAGTAAATAAACAATTCATATAGAATGTAAGTCTTATGTAAAGATGAATGCTATTTATATTTTTTTATATTGAATAAAATAAATTTAAGTTGTATATTATCATTTAAATATATTTATTTCTTATACATATCTCATATGATAACTAAACACATACTTAATACCTTTCATTTAATGAGTGAATGGGTCACAATGCATCACGTGGCAGAAGTCCACCATATACACGAATATTGTTATCATATTTAAAAAAATAATGGTATGTGTGATATAATGATTTTATAATCATAAAAACATAATTAATTTCATATATATCATATATTAAATTAAATCCATTATTATAACTTTCCTCAAGAGGTTTTAATGGATAATCTAATGTAATCAGTTTGCAATGTGGTTGTCCACCATAGACATGAATGATGACAACATATTTTTTTGATCTAAGTTGAGATGTTTGTAGGCAAAACCCATATAATAAAAAAAATATATATATGTAATATAATTATGTTGTTAGATAAGAATGGTATAATATGTGTAACAACCTATATTTTTATTAAATATATTTTTCCAAAAAAATAAGCATTTGTTAATGAATTATGTTTTTCGGTATACTATAATAATCTTGCGGTATAGACAACACTAAATTTAGATTGTGGTGTATGGAATAATTAGATCTTGTGATATCTTTTATTTCATGCAAGATTTAGTTTTACCACCTAGATGTGGGAATGAAAGTTATTAGTAATATTAACTGCATTATGAAAATATTGTATTAAAATGTAGATAATGATAATTATTTGACTAATATTTTTTTATAAATTAGATTATGGACTATTTAAAAATAGATAAATTATATTTTGAAAAAATATATTTTCTATGCACAAAAAAGTTTAATATCATGAAATTAAACAAACCATTTTTGGTGAATTATTTTAATGACACATATATATATAAGGATCAATCAACGATTTAGAATTCCTATAATGTATTTTATATACAATAGGTATTAATAAGTAATATTTTATATATATAAATATATAATATTCTATAGGGTAGTGTTACATCCATTTAACATTGCAATTATTTTAGATCAAGTATTTGATAATTCTATAAATTTTATTTGAAAAAAAATAATATTCATTTTAATAATTTTAAAATATGACTTATCATTGAGTGATATTTTTATATATTTATGAGATGTTTTATTTTTTAATGAATAGTTAAAATAATAAATTTTAATTGAAAACCACCACTACTTCTAATTATTTTATATAGTTAATTTATATTTTAATTTCGTTTAAAAGTATAATTAGATAAATTTAACACGAACTAATACAATTTTGGTTATTGGAATCAGTTTACAATTAATGTTGGATATAATATTTTTTTTATCAAATAACGTTTTCACATTTAAAAAATGATGTCTTGTCCGATCAACATGTTTAATTTTAACATAATGCAATCCAATTCCATGAATATAATTTGAAAATGTTGATTAAATATTTGGAATCACCTTCAATTCATAATTTATAATAATTCCAAGAAAATTTTTACCATAGTACACAATGAAAACATGTAAAATTAATCATTGTGATTCGGAGAAAAAATGAGTATTCTAAGCGGTTAATATTTTAACATAAGGGTAAAAATAAAAAATAAACTTGTCAAAAACCCATTAGATGTATGTATTTCAACTGTATACCTTATTCGATCGAAATATGTTCATTATTAGAGAAACATGATATAAGGGATACCTCCCAATAGTGTATATATTTTGTTATTCAAAGGAATCCCACTCATCATCCATAATATTTGAGCATTGACCCCCCCCCTCATAATTATTCACACCTCTCAATATATTTGTATCTTATAAAACTATCCAAAATCAAATGCCAAATTACCTAAATTCATCCTGGAATCCTAAATTTGGGAAGAAATACATCGAATGACTTCCATCAATGAAAAGAAAAAGTTGATACCAGATGAAAATGTAACATTCATAAATAAAATTATTTCTTTCTTTCTTGTGTACGCCATACTACCACCCCATGAAGTGATTTTATTCATTCACACATTACAAGAAATTTATTATGGATATGATTAATATAAATATGTGTAATATAAAAAATAATAATTATACTGGAATCATAATATATATATATATATATATATATAATACTTTTAAATCATTCATTATGAAAAAAATAGAAACAATGTTAATGCGTACATATGATATATTGTCTCCATGAACGGTTCATTTCAATACATATTTCTGAAATTTATATATTATATTAAAAAATATTGAATATATATATATATTATGTTTATATAATGGTTCAAATTTTATAATTAACTATATAATGTTCCATAATAGAGGAAAAAATAATTTCATGTCAAAACATATACAAAAAACAAAGTTATTGTTAACAAAATTGTAACTTTAACTTAAAATTGTTAAGAAATTGGCAATTAAAGATAATAATAAAATAATATATTTAATTATATAAATGTATTTTGTTTTTTAATAGATTTATAAAAATATTTTATTTATTATATAGGAGGATTGACTGATAATAATGGAAGTCAAGACTAAATTCATTGTGGTTTCCATACTCGCAATAAATTTTCCAAGACATATTCGAAATTCCCAATCCATTTCTTTTTTGAGGGGTATATTCATACCTATTAAATTTTATATCATGAATGTTATTTATTTATGGATATTATAACATTAAATTGATGATATTATTTCATGGGGCTTATGATACAAAAGTTACTGAACTAGTAATGGATTTTCATCTCATGTTATACAATTCTGAGACATATGATATATTCACCTCCTTATCATAAAATTCAGTGTACATTCTTCTCATTAATGTAATTTAATATTCTTCAAAAAATATTTATTTTTATTAAAATATAGCATTTTTACCTCTCTTTCACGGGGACTATGTTTCAAAATTTACCAAATCGGTAAGGCAAATTTGTCCCAATTTCCATTCATTAAGACACATGTTATTTTATGAAGTTGAATTCTTTTATAAGGTTTATATTTTACCCATTTAATGTTATATAATTAATTTACTTATTTTTATGACATTTAAAATTGAATTTAATGTTTTTATTTCCAGGGGATCTGGATTCAAAGATAACAAATTTGCAAGAGTTTATTGTTACGTTATAATCATTTATTGGGGATGTTTATGATTATGTTGTTAATGATGAAATATTATGATTCATCTATGAATACATTGAATAAATATTCATATCTCTTATATATTAATTATATCATCTTGTTGTGGTTTCATTTCTCCCCTATTTTGTGTTTTTGATAATTATTAAGTGTTTTAGGAAAATCTGACTGTATTTCCCTATTTAGTCAGAAATAAACTTTATTCAAAAACCATTTAAAAAATAATACCTTCTATATTTTATATTTTAAAATCATTATAAATGAAAATTGTGTTCA
The DNA here is from genome assembly GCA_963277665.1 of Viscum album. Taxonomy (NCBI): domain Eukaryota; kingdom Viridiplantae; phylum Streptophyta; class Magnoliopsida; order Santalales; family Viscaceae; genus Viscum; species Viscum album. The sequence continues at coordinate 1,749,728,207 of OY728157.1, read as the reverse complement.
TTTTATTTTTTGTTTTTTCAGAAAAATTTTAAAATGGGTTTTAAGGATTCTTTATATTTTTTATTGTTATTATTAAAAAAATAGTTCCCAATGTTTTTATGTTTTAAAAAGAATTACACAAAGAGGAAAATTAAATTTATTGTTGAAAATTTTTATATGATCAATTCAAGATTATTTTCCATCTATGATAACATATTTTGTTGTTTCATATGCCTTATTTGGGATATGTTACATGTACATGATTGTTATACTTTATTTTAATGGTTTATGTTTATGATGATTGATTATTTTTAAACATGCTTCACTTCATTGAGTTATAACATGTTCAAAGAGGCTTCACATAATAGGTTTTTCTATAGTTAAATGATCATAAAATATACCTCATTTTCATAGGATAATATATTATGAAAAGAATATGATAGCAATTTCATTTCATAGGTTATGTATTGATGAATGTTTCTGATATTTTGGGACATATATGTATGATATAATTATGTTATGGGAGGTACATATTTCAATATATACTACATTAGGTGATGAATATTTTTATATGAGTTAAAAGGGTGCATGAGTAGTTAGCCATATCCAATTAAAACATTGTAGATGGGAGGGATTCCTAAGACCACCACAAGTTGTTACATGTCATGGAATCCAATGACCGTAACAATAGAGTGAACAGGATGAAATTCCATTCCAAAAAAATAAGATACATGAGAGCTAATTCCATGCTGGATACTGGAGTTTACATGTGAGGTAATTCCATTACCCAAACAATATGTTAAATTGGAAGTCATCCCATGACCAAATAATGTACACTGGTTATTATCCCAATCCTAACATGGAATAAATTTCTTGGTGGTTAGAATTAAAATAATAGTTTCTATGATTATGTGTATTCCAAAAATTCCATTTCACATTCTATTATTATACTGTCTTGTATCATGATACTTTATTATCTTATGATTAATATATTATGAATTTCTAATCATTATTTCATGAATCATGAGTATGATTTTTGATATGCATGGTATGATATTCAGATGCTTTTATAATGATCTCATTTGATTTTGTTCATTTTAGAATTACTTATATACTCTATTTACCCTTACTAAGCATCTATAATCACACTTTCATATTTATCATTTCAATAGTTTTTATAGAACGTTTTATTTTATAGTACTAAATTAGAATATCATTTTCGGAATCATTTATAATCATTCTGTAGGGTGTAAAAATTAATTCAACGATGAAAAATTTAATGATAGAATGTGTTCCTTGGGTATGTGTTCATGTAATATAATGAATTTTCATATAATTTGATGTATAACCAGGTATAAATATCCCAAGTCTCTATAATTGTTATCAAAGGAAATGTTTTTCCAATATTTGCAAACTATGATGTGAAATATTTATTGAGATCACTATTTTTGTTTTAATGATTTTTTTAAAATATCTCAATGGAGTTATAATATATAATATATTGGGGGATTATGTTCAAAAAGTAAGTACATATTGATGAAAATTTAATAGTTTGGTTAATGGGGATATTTTCTTTACTATGGTAATATAAAAATTTGAATGTATTATGCATGTAAAGTATGGTCATTTTGGAAATTTATGTCCTAAAGTTAAATATCATGATGATAATAAAAATTTCTGTATGATTAATATTTATTTAATAATGAAATGTAGAATACAAATGAAATATAAATGATATGGGAAGATCTAAAATTAGTTTTTTATTAAAGGCGTGTGTAGTGATTCAAATAAGGTTAATGGGTTTTAAGAAATGATTCATATTTCACACTATTTTTAAGATATATTAAGAAATAATTTTAGGAAAATGAGATAATGGCTTCAATATGAGGTGGAATAAAAGATTTTATTATGCATTTGGACTCATGAATATTGAAATTTGAAATGTATAATGATTATCCAACATAGTATTTCGTTATTTATATAAAAGAGAACACATAATGGTACTCATGTCCTTGAAAATGATTTATCAAATGGTTATATTTTATAAAAAAATTGTTTATGTGATATCACCACATATTCAATACCAGTGGGTATTTAGAAAAAATGAACTCCTCATCTACAAATGGGAACTCACCCCCACATATTCTCACATATCAAGAAATATTTATCATCTAAAACCTGATAATATAAACCCCCAAATTTACTCCCTTGCTATCGAAGTGTTTAATTTATAAATATATACATCCCAGGAATCCATTTTCTGAAAAATAAAAGGACATACCCAAAGAATAGGTTACATTCATCAACTAATGTCATTATTTTATTTCTCTCTCAAAACCCTTTATTTATTTTTATAACCTGATTATGTTATATCCTATGTATTTTAAATATAGATACATATTAGTAATTGATATAAATATAAATATACAATTCATATAAAATGATGCATATGATACATATATATTGAAAACTACCAAACTAGATATATAACAGTATAATGTAATACATGTGTCGAAAAAGAAAAAAAACCTGAAACTTCCTATTGCAATGTAAGTATTATCTTTTTCCCGTGATCCCCTACTCTAAAGAAAAGTTCAATATCAAGTTTTAGAGATATTTAACCTGCTATAACATATAACTATATAATTTTCATGGGTCCCCAATGATGACCAAATACACAATGATATAAAAATACAAGTAGGTAACCACCCAGAATACTATACAGTTGTACACATCACAAAGAAGTACTCATAACATGTGTAAGTAAATTAGTAGCATATGTGTGAATGCACATGGGATATGTATTATATAACAAGTAATACTAAAATTTATCCTGAGTCCCCCAGTAATAAGTGTGTGCTCCCAATGAGGTAGCTATAAGTAATATAAACTAATAACATGACCTTGCCATATAACTATCCCATCCACATGGCTTTTCCATATAATGAAATCACATAGAAATCACATTGTCTATCCATATAAATAATCCATGTATATCATATCCATATTGTTTAATGTTAGGACAAATATGGGCCTATATACCCTGAGAGGGGGGTGAATTAGGGTATGGATATTCTTTTTCAAAGTTCTTCCTGCCCCACTGGATCATCACCTCTTTATTATAAGGGTCACTTCATTTTCACTTGTGTGTTTATTATGATCACTTATTTTCTTATTTATATGATGATGATGCTTTAAATGCAGCGCAGGGAAGTATGCAGGAAGACACATAGATTTTTACTTGGTTCACCCTCACTGGGTTACGTCCAAGGAGCATACGCTGACATGTTTACGGCTGTACCTAATTCCACTATTCTTCACTAGATGTTGATACAATGGTTCGGTTTAGATCACTTATATGCCCAGGCTCACTGCCTTAACAAGTTTAGGGTCAGCTCACTGCTTCCCCAAGGGTCACTCCCTGTTTTTCTCCCTATGGCTCACTGCCGGTGGAGAGGATCACCTTCTTCCTCTTCCTTTTCTCACCACTCTGGAAAGGATCCACTCACAGTTTATAGACCTGTAGGTCTCTTCATGTGCATGAAAGAATGCATCTTCCTCTTTGTGTAGATGCTCTATTGAAGCCCAATTTTAACCCGTAGATGAATCTCCCTTTGCACTGAAGGTATCTGTCAAACTTCCAGCTTCCACACAGCCTGAAAATCACTGCTGGAAATAAACCTTACTTGGCGTGCAAGTCAACCTCAGCGTGCAAGTATCGGCGTGCAAGTCACAATGGGCGTGCAAGTCCTCCTCAGACACATGCACGACTCAAGCTTCCTCAACTCCAAACCCGCATGACTCGCTTCCTTTTATGCCCAATCCAATATTGGTGCACAACTCCACACTAGCGCGTAGCTTCAAACACTGGCGCACAATTATCACCCTGGCGCGCCGTCCCACCTGCGCGACCACACACACCACTTGCGCGACCACCACACTTGCGTGACAGGATCTCTGATTTCTCAAAGTGTTGAACACCGGTTAAGAATGAAGAGGGGTGGTATAGTATTTATAGTCAAATTGACCACCCTACGCGACGACGCGCAAGTCACCTGCGCGACTTAGTCTCAGCGCACACGTGTTCTGTCCTTTTAGACACTTGCGTGACCAACTCCCAAACATGCGCAAACCTATTTCCTTATCCATATTTTGATCTTATGTTCTTGAAAAACATATGGTGCACAAGTTTCTTATACTCTATGTCCTCAGCGCGCAAGTCCCTTTTCCAAAAACACTTTTCTTCATTTGTCTATTTTTAGGCCGAAAAATTTGGCAAATGCTGGAGAACGGTTCCACCTTGTATATGTTCTTTTGTACCGCCTCCAGATCATCCATTCCTTTTGTCGATGTTCTTGAATCAAACATGGATCGTTGACCTCATCTCTTGAACTCAACATTCCATCATGAAATCCTCTTTGTCAACAAATTTGTATGTCAATGTTTTTTTGTCAACAATCACCACTCAGATGTCCACTTTTTAAACAAACACAATCACCTCAAAAAATGCTTCAATGATGCCTTGAAAGATTTTTCCCAACAATCTACCACTTTGGGTTTGTTGAAATCACTTTTATGGAAAGATACATTGTTAATTATTCATCCACCATTCGCCTTTAGCGATTCTGATAGCGATCAAGGATTTACTCAACATATACTCTAATCCCACATGAGCAATGCTCAGCATGAGAAACAAGAGTAAATGAAAAGGTCATCAATGAATCACTTCATCTCTGACATCCACTGTTGACACCAAACTGATACCAATGTGTACTAATGTGATACCAATTATTGAAGGACTTGTTGGAAGACCAATTTTTGTTTGGAAATATTTTTACCACATTCCAACACCACTCTTATGCTTTTATCACGATCCTAAGCTGTCATGATATCTATTCTTTGATCGATCACTTCTAGCATCATCAGATTTTATACGCTCCCCCTTTCTGTTCACAACTTCATCCCTTGTCAGCTTCAAAACCTCTTTAGCCCTATTTCCTGTGTTGTCCAAGATAATCTCTGGCTAAGCATGTTCAACTATCTTTCACTCCCCCTATCTAGCAGCTCAACATATCAGATTATCCCCATATCATTCGTGATTTATCAAATCTCCACATTGTCTCCCCCTTGATCAATCACTATTTTCTCCCCCTTTGTCAACGAATCCAAAGGTCACTCCTGTGCAGACTGTAACAGAGTAGAGAACACAGATCAGCACATTAGAGAAAAACACATCATACCTCGGGGAGAGGGGGTGTTCCACATCCACGCTATTTCAAGTGCGGGGAATCTACTGAACTGCCAGAGCCAGTCGATGCCTCTCAAAAGCTTCCTTGGGTAAGGATTTTGCCAGAATGTCAAGCTGAAATCCATTGTGCCCTAGATATACCAAAGTATTCTTTTCACTGCAAGCATGTGGCTTTCATTTGGATTGCATTGATATCTTGCTGCTTGGCATGTGTCAAAAACAATATCAGGCCTTATTGCTGTCAAGTACAACAAACTTCCAATAATTTGCCTGTATTTTGTGATATTAACTGCCTTGCCATCATCATCTTTTGATAATTTAATCCGGGTACCAACCGGAGTCTTCATCTCCTTGGAATTATCCATTCCAAACCTTCTTAGAACCTCCTTGGCATATTTGGATTGAGAAATGAAAGTTCCATTACTTCCATGTGTCACCTTTAAACCAAGGAAAAATGTTATCTCTCTAATCATTGACATTTCAAACTCATTTTTTATAAATTCAGAAAACTGTCTGCACTGAGCTTCATCTGATCCGCCAAAAATTATGTCATCGACATAAAACATCACCAACACCCTTTGATTACTTTCATTACTAAAATAGAGATTGTAATCAACTCCTCCACGCTGAAAACCAAGCATCTTCAACTATTGATCAAGCCTTGAGTATCATTCTCTTGGTGCTTGTTTCAGCCCATACAATGCCTTCTTCAGCCTGAAAAATTTGTTCTCATCTTCATGAATGAGAAAACCATCTGGTTGCTCAATATACACCTCCTCTTCTATAACTCCATTCAAGAATAAAGATTTCACATCCATCTGGAACACTTTGAATTTTCTTTTCACTACTATGGACAAAAATAATCTGATTGTCTCTAGCCTTGCAACTGGAGAAAATGTCTCATCAACATCTATTCCCTCTATCTGGGAGTATCCCTTGCACAGTAGTTGTGCTTTGTTCTGAATAACTGTGCCATCTTCATTCATCTTATTGTGGTAGACCCATTTAGTCCCGATGACATTCTTGTCTGCTGGCCTCGAAACAATCTCCCATGTCTGGTTCTTCTCAATATGGTCAAGTTCTTCTTTCAAAGCCTGAACCCAGTTTTCATCTTCAGCTGCATCAGGAAATCATTTCAACTCTACCTGAGATAGGAATGATGTCTGCTGTAGTGACTTCATTATTCTAGTCTGAAATGGAGCTTCCTAATCAACAATGATATTTTGTCTATCAGTTTCAGATCAGCTCTTTGGAATCCTTGTAGACACATACTTGACACTTTCTTGTTCATCATCAGTGTCTTCTATTGAATCAGCATCAGCCACTTCTTATCCCCCTATTTTGTTTTTTTTTCCTCAACAATTTCGCCAGGAAATTGTTCACTGACTCATTTTTCTTTGAACATCTTCTCTCAGATTTTTGTTGACACACATTTGATTTTCTCTCGTAGCTTCTTGGTATCCTGAAAGAAGTCAGCTGATACCACATTGTTAGAACAAAATAGATAATCATGAAAACCTGTGTGTTGATGCTTTTCCACCAATCATTGTTCATGAGCATAAAAATTCATCCTTCATATCATATTAAGATCATGCATCTGATTAGGATATAAAATACTCTAGCTGTGTTATGCAACTCTTCCAGTTGTTAGGCCCTATAGTTTAGACCCATAACTATTGTTTTCCTCATACATCATTTATTCTCATACTATAATCAATATTGAGCCATTAACAAAATCTCTAAGCCTACTGAGTTGGCACTCAGTGTAGGAAATAAGAGGCAATGTTAATAACACAATCACTTCCTGTAGTGATCTGTTTCTCCCTTTCATCATCAACTTTGATACCTAATTTGAGTCAGTCAAAACACTGAAGCATATCACATCTCCACTTTGCATCTTTAGATTCTACTTCCCCTTGGATCGTATCTCCCTAAAACCTGAATCACATGAATCATAAGTTAATAGAATTTATATACATAGGGAGAGGGGATCTTCTAGAATCTTCAAGAAGAAGATTGTGGTTGATCCTGATGGGTCAACCCTTTGATTCTTTCTTGGAGTGCATCACACTCCTTTCTTTCTTCCTCTAGCTGCCTAACCAACTTCAACTGCTCTAGCCATATGACTAAGCATTCATTACCTACATGCTATGTCTGTTTCTGATATGAAAACACTACAGGCCTGGCCTTTCTCAAAATTTTGGGTTTAAACCCACTAGTACACATTTCTGTCTTTTATGTTCTACCAAAATTCGATTTTCCTTGATTATTTCTCTGAACAGGAATCTCTTTTCTTTCCATGTTCCCTTCCTTCTTCCACCATTCCCAGGATTTTCCTTTTTCTTACAGTCCTCTCTGTGGCACATGACTCATGAATTTTTCAACGCATTCTTTGTTTATCTGCAGTTTATCATATTTATGAGTCATCACCCTATTTTTCATTGGTGGTGGGTCCTACATTTAACGTTCATTCTTCTTTATCTCAGCTGGAGTAGTTCTCCCCTTAATCTTCCAGGTTTGTTCACATTCTCTCTTTGAGAGATGTTGTGAGTATGATAGATGAGGTGACTGATACACCTTTCGTTCAGCTCCATGTGATTCCCCTGAGGCTCTAAGCCTATTCTCAAACTTACCACTTTGTCTCTCAGTGTAGAATTTCAGATTATGCATCACTGGGGTTGAGAATCTCATTTCGAGTCCATTTTCCTTTCTTGCTTTCTTAATGCTAAAATGTCTTGCGAAATTCCTATAATTAGAACATATAAAACATTTTCCATCAAATTCATACCTCATTTCATCATTTCCCTGTCGAGATGTTGATGCATTTTGAGTTCTTTCTCTGACATTGAGCTTCTGAGCTTTTGGACACATACTCATTGTGTGTCCTTTTATTCCACAGTAATAGCATCTGATAAATGCTTTCCCCTGAGAGACTCTTCGCTCTGATTTCTTATGATGCTTCTTCATATTCTCAAATTTATCAAAGTTTCTATTTTCACAGCCTGAGATTTATTTCAGAGCCTTTGAACAGAAGCTTGATGTGTGGCCATGAATCTCGCAAAAGTAGCACATGTCATCATTTACTTTTGATATAGTTCTCTTAGACATATCTCTAGCACCTAGATGTTTTTCTCCACTTCTGGAACTATTCACAACCATCTTTCTGTCATGCACGGATGGGGATTCATAAAACCCAATACTAGGTTTTCCCAAACTGTATGGTCTTTGAGCAGAGAAAATTTGTCCCTACCTCATTTCAGAAATAGAAAATTTTATTTTCATTTCATCATCACCTGTCGAGTGATAATCAAAATGAAAGTGCAGGGAATCCTTCATTTTAGGCTTTCCTCAAGCATTGGATTTCTCCACATCCTTCTTCACTGATTCTAGTTCTTCGTCCAACTTTTGAATTTTCATATCCCTTAATTCAAGTTGGTAATTGAGTTCATTTCTGAGATTCTTTCCACAACTCATCTCATCTTCCAGTTCACGCTTCAACTTATCAACAATGTCATTTTGCTCCTTTACCTTCAATTTTTCTTGAGCAATAGAATCAGAACAACATGCATTCTCTTGTTGTAGCCTTTGATTATTTTGAACTTCTATAGACAACTGTGTTGCTAGATCATCATTTCTAGCTTTAAGATTTTGAACTTCATCTGACTGTTGATTCTCTTCATAATCAACAGCCTTTTGTTTGCCCTTCATTTTAGACACCTTTTGATGTTTTTCACCTTGAGAATCATTATTTTTCGTTATCTTAGTAGCTATATCAATAAGTCTTTGATTCAAACTTCTTATCTTGTTGATCTCAGTTTCTAGTGCTTGTATCCGAATGTATTTAGACTTAATTTCATCGTTGTTTCCAACGTCACTTGGAATATTAGGTTCTTCTATGCACTTGACTTTATCTTTCACTTTTATATTCAAGCCATTGATCTCCCTTTTCTGTTCTTCAATCTTAATCTTATACTCACCAACTGATTCTGAGTTCTCTGGTGCTGATAACATGAGTTTTTCAATTTTATCCATCAACTCAGACTTTTCTTCTTCCGGCTACTGCATATAGAGTTTAGAATCACGGACAACATTGTTAGCTTTCTTGGTTTTGGCTCTCCAAACATCTATCTCTTCCAGAGCATCCTCTAACTCAGCTTTCATATCTATTCTTCCTTCAATTATTTCTTCTTCATCATCACTAGTTTCAATATCTCTTTGAAGTTCATGTACCTCACTTATTCCTGCATCATGCTTGAGTGAATCAATCTTTTCCCTATCAGATTCATTCAGACCTTCCTTCAGTAAGCTGTTTGATTCTTTTAATTGAATCCCACTTTTTCCATACACACTTCCACACCGAGGAATACAACCTGACTTCTGCTTCTTCTTTGATGTTTTTCCCTTTTCCATGGAACACTGAGATAAGAGCAGACTGATTCTTTGACCACATAGATCGACTATACAAAGTCGGAGCAAATAAATCTAACAACAACAACCTTCCCTCTGATACCAATTGTTAGGACAAATAGGGGCCTATATACCATGGGAGGGGGGTGAATATGGGTATGGATATTGTTTTTCAATGATCTTCCTGGCCCACTGGATCTTGACCTCTTTATTAAAAGGGTCACTTCGTTTGCACTTGTGTGTTTTTTATGATCACTTATTATCATCTTTATCTGATGATGATGATGCTTTAAATGCAACGCAGGGAAGTATGCAGGAAGACACAAAGATTTTTACTTGGTTCACCCTCACTGGGCTACGTCCAAGGATAATACGCCGACAAGTTTCCGGTCATATCTAATTCCATTATTATTCACTAGATGTGGATACAATGGTTCGGGCTAGATCACTTCTATGCCCAGGCTCACTGCCTTTACAAGTTTAGGGTCATCTCACTGCTTTCCCAAGGGTCACACCCTGTTTCTCTCTCTATGGCTGACTGCCGGTGGAGAGGATCACCTTCTTCCTCTTCCTTTGCACACTGCTCTGGAAAGGATCCACTCACAGTTTATAGACCTGTAGGTCTCTTCCTGTGCATGAAAGAATGCATCTTCTCCTTTATGTATATCCTCTATTGAAGCCCAATTTTCACCCGTAGATGAATCTATCTTTGCACCGAAGGTATCAGGAAAACTTCCAGCTTCCACACAGCCCGAAAATCACTACTGGAAATAAACCTTACTTGGCATGCATGTTATCCTCAGTGCGCAAGTATCGGCGGGCAAGTCACAACATGCGCGCAAGTCCTCCTTAGACACTTGCGTGACTCAAGCATCCTCAACTCCAAACATGCGTGACTCACTTCCTTTTTTGCCCAATCCAATATTGGCGCGCAACTCCACACTGGGACACAGCTTCAAACACTGGCGCAACTATCACCCTGGTGCGCACGTCCCACCTGCGCGACCACACACACCACTTGTGCGACCACCACACCTGCGTGACGGGAGCTCTGATTTCCCAAAGTGTTGAACTTCGGTTAAGAATGAAGAGGGTTGGTCCAGTATTTATAGGAAAATGGACCACCCTACACGACGGCACGCAAGTAACCTGCGCGACCCAGTCTCAGCGCGCAAGACTTTTGTCCTTTTAGACACTTGCACGACCAACTCCCAAACATGCGCGAACCTGTTTCCTTAGCCATATTTTGATCTTTTGATCTTGAAAAACAGATGGAGCACATGTTTCCTATACTCCAAGTCCTCGGATTGCAAGTCCCTTTGCCAAAAACACTTTTCATCATTTGTATATTTTCAGGCCCAAAAATTTGGAAAACGCTGGAAAGCGGTGCCACCTTGTATCAGTTATTTTATACCACCTCCAGATCATCCATTCCTTTTGTCGATGTTCTTGAATCAAACATGGATCATTGAACTAAGCTCTTGAACTCGACATTCCATCATGAAATCCTCTTTGTCAACAAATTTGTATGTCATTGTTTTGCTTTGTCAACAATCACCACTCAGATGTCCACTTTGTCAAAAAACACAATCACCTCAAACATGCTTCAATGATGTCTTGAGGGATTTTTTTCCAACAATCTCCCCCTTTGGGTTTGTTGAAAACTCTTTTATGTAAAGATACATCGTTAATTCTTCAGCCACCATTAGCCTTTTGAGATTCTGATAGTGATCAAGGATTTACTCAACATATACTCTAACCCCACATGAGCAATGCTCGGCGTGAGAAACAAGAGTAAATTAAATGTTCATCAATGAATCACTTCATCTCTGACATCCACTGTTGACACCTAACTGATAACAATTTGTACTAAACTGATACCAATTGTTGAAGGACTTGTTGGAAGACCAATTTTTTTTGGAAATATTTTTACCACATTCCAACACAACCCTTATACTTTTATCATGATCCTCAGCTGTCGTGATATCTATTCTTTCATCGATCACTTCTAGCATCGTCATATTTTATACGCTCCCCCTTTCTATTCACAGCTTCATCCCTTGTCAGCTTCAAAACCTCTTTGGCCCTATTCCCTGTGTTGTACAAGCTAAGCTCTGGCTAAGCATGTTCAACTAGCTTCCACTCCCCCTATCTAGCTTCTCTTATTAGCTTCTCCCCATATCATTCATGATTTATCAAATCTCCACATTGGCTCCCCCTTGAACAATAACTATTTTCTCCCCCTTTGTCAACGAACCCAAAGGTCACTCCTTTGCAGTCTGTAATAGAGTAGAGAACACTTATCAGCACATTAGGGAAAAACACATCATACCTCTGGGAGATGGGGTGTTCCACATCCACACTATTTCAAGTGCGGTGAATCGACTACACTCCCAGAGCTAGTTGATGCCTCTCAAAAGCTTCCTTGGGTAAGGTCATTGTCAGAATGTCAAGACAAAATCCATTGTGCCCTGAATATAATGAAGTATTAATTTCACTGCAAGCATGTGGCTTTCCTTGGGATTACATTGATATTTTGCTGCTTGGCATGTGGCGAAAAAAATATCAGGCCTTGTTGTAGTCAAGTACAACAAACATCCAAAAATTTGCCTGTATTTTGTGATATTAACATCATTGCCATTATCATCTTTTGATAATTTCATCCAGTTAATAATGAAGTGGGGTGGTCTAGTATTTATAGGAAAATTGACCACCCTGCACGATGGTGCGCAAGTCACCTGCGCAACCCAGTATTGGCGCGCAAGTCTTCTGTCCTTTTAGAAACTTGCGCGAACAACTCCCAAACATGAGAAAACCTATTTCCTTAGCCATATATTGATCTTATGATCTTGATAAACATATGGAGGGCAAGTTTCTTACACTCCAAGTCCTCGGCACTCAAGTCCCTTTGCCAAAAACACTTTTCTTCATTTGTCGATTTTCAGGCCCAAAAATTTGGCAAATGCTGGAAAACGTCGCCACCTTGTATATGTTCTTTTGTACCGCCTCCAGATCTTCCATTCCTTTTGTCGACGTTCATGAATCAAACAAGGATCGTTGACCTCATCTCTTGAACTCAACATTCCATCATAAATCCTCTTTGTCAAAAAATTTGTATGTCATTGTTTTGCTTTGTCAACAATCACCACTCAGATGTCCACTTTGTCAACAAACACAATCACCTAAAAAATGCTTCAATGATGCCTTGAGGGATTTTTTTCCCAAAATTTAATAATGTATAGAAAACAAACTCTGGATCCAAGGTGTAGAAAACAAATTCGTCGTCGTCGAGTCCCTAGAGCATCTCAAAGAAAACTACGAGTAAGAACTAGCTGGGATATTGGGAGCATGTGTACCAACATGTCCTACTCAAGTCCAAGAAAATAGGATCAAAGGGTGAACAAAGCCCAAGTCATTTCATATAATTATGTCCCATGCTCCACACTCAACATTGTTTTCCACTACAATGTACACGATACAAAGAGTGATATCCATGGAATCTATACAATCATCCATTATTTCATATATTTTATAAATTTTCAAACCACATGGGTCTATCCAATAAAATAAAAAATTACATTCATTTCTATTTAACATGTATACACACTCGTTTATACCATTATACCTCTTTAGTATATCAACTCCTGTATTCCACTTCAATTTATTAATGTCACAAGGTTATACACACCCATTAATAAAAAAATATACATTAACACATCACATGGGTATAACCACCCATTAATAAAAAATATCCATTTAAGAAAAATAAAAATATGAAAAGATTATAACAACTCAGTTGGAAAGATCCAATTATTCATTTAATAATGTTTCGCATGGAATATTATAATAACCCATGGTAAAGAGGAAGATAATGAAATGAAAATGTAAATAAACATGATTTATGTAAAAATGAGCTTCCATAAACCTGGATAATGTGATTACTCACCCATTGGGTAGTACGTCAAATTTCAAACCAATAAAAACACAATGATCACCCATAGAGTGGCTTTTGATTGGGGAAATGACCACCAAAAAATCTTAAGGAACCTAAGGGAATGTCTAATAGATCCAAATTCACATATTTTATATTAACATTTCAAATTAGGTCTTGCACTAAAATGTTCATCGGGAACCAAAAAGGATGATAGTTATATAATCATCAACAGATAAAATAATAGTATAAACAACATACCATCCTCATGTTTTGGAATGCTCATCCAGTATCAATCTCTGATTCATCCTAATTTTGATGAAACCTGATGAATGGATGAAGAACGAGAAATTAGGGCATATTAGCCAAATTTTAAATAGTTCATCCATTTTTCAAAATAATCAATAATATATATAAAGAAATCCCAATCTTTCTAGAGATGTTTCAACAAGACCGATGGTGAATGATAAAGAGTCCATATTAGTAACTGGGATGAATGGATAATTTTATACCTCAAAGGGGCTTCCAATGCATGAACAAGATGAAGGGTGATCTTCGGATTTCAAAATAGAGGACCCTAACTCTATTTTTTTGAAATATAGATGGTAAATTACATGATGTGTAATTTCCTTACACGATATGTAATGCTCGATTTTTTCCTTCATGTGGAAAACCAAAATACACATCATGAATGACCTTAGAAATACCATTACACATCTTTGAATCAGAATATATAGTGTATATCTTATTTTTACATCGTTTACATATCCTACATCCAATACACAACTATCCAATATATTCTTTCTCAAAAACAACCCAACCAGATCACTGTTCGGGTTAGGGTCTAATCCCGATAGGGATGTACCCTGTTTAACCCAAAAGGTAAATTATCCATACATCATAAAAAACCATGGCTCCTACAATCTTCCCTCCATTGAGAAATTCATCCATGAATCTACCTCAATATGGGGGTCAAGATTTTCCTGAAAACATCTTTGGACACTGAGCATGTATGTCAACCTCCAACTCCCATGTATCACCTAGTAATCTGTCAGGTTACCATATCACATACAATAGATGAACATAAAATCCTCAGAGAATCATCATGAAACATTCAATTGTACATATCAGATTATCCTCAAAGGATTTATCAACTAGTAGCTCAACCTACTCGGGTTGAAAATCATGAGACATGACTTAATGATATAGTCTCAACTGAGATACATGGAATATCTCGTTCATGGATATGTTTATATAACGTAATTGTAACTAATATTCTTCTAAACTAACTCTTTTTAGACTCTATAATAGTAGAACGTATTGCGGGGAAGGACTGCTTTGTTATTTAATCCATATATGTGCCAAAATTAGTGAAACATTTAAAAATACCAGATCTCAGACCTTGAACTCTAGAGGTCATCTATGGAGATGTGAATATGATTTTGGACTAGAATATTCAGTTGTTATCTACATATGAATCAACTAAACATGAAAATATGTCTCAATCATGATTCATGGTCTCAATAAAGCGATCTCACACCCCTCTATCCATCACTGGGGAAATTGGCATGGCATAATATAAAAATTCCAATAAAGATCCATCTATATAGTCTCTTGGTTGATTTTATTATAGGAGAACTAAATTAGGGGAATGAAAAAATCCAAAAATCCCCCGAAATCCTTTATTCAAGATCCCAAATAGTCTTCTAGAACCTATATCATAATCACTTTATGTGGATTAGTCTAATGTTGGAATGCGGTAATAAAAGAACCCACGTATCAAGCATCATTTATAAACTCAATAAAAAAAGATACAAAAATCACGAGGCCCTTTTTGAAAATATAGTTGGCGGGACACCATTGATTCATAAAATAGCACAGATGTACAACCTTATAGTCTTATCCACACTCAAGGAGTACTTGAATAGAAACAAATGTGGAACCTTTGTGAGTATATCAATAAGAACTGACACAACATCGTTACCTTGAAGAAACCACGATAAACTGGTTACAATATCCATCACGACATCATCCCATTTCCACCACGTAATAGGAAACTACTGTAAATGATTGGCTAGTCAATGATGTTCTTCTTTCACCTAATGAATGGTGCATTACCACGTAACAAAACTATATCCCTCTCATTTCATACTCACAATTGAGTACAGACAACACAAGTCATGGTACATATTAGTGACTCTGTGATTCACTACAAAAAAACATGAAACTATTTCATTAACTCCTCGTGTATATAAAATGGAGACCAAATGTGTCCAAGGATACAAAGGGTATCATCAATGTCTATGGGCCATCTAAGAGGTTGGTCCTCACATGTCACACTCTCTCATAAGACCAAAACCTCTGAATTTGATTGATGCCTCATATTTACGATATCCAATAGGGTAGAGGTCTTAGCTAAAAATGATAGATATGCCTATCCCTAAATCTCATTATCCTATAGTTACATCCCAGAGTGTAACTCCATAATATTCTTCATGATACTAGAATATTGCACTAACTTATCTATGTCCTCCTGACTTGTGCATCAACCACTACATTTTATTTACCAGGTGTTGAAAAGATCAATGTCAAAAGACTGTTTGTACTCCACCCAGATTTCGGGCCTCAGATACAAATAATGTTGAGTAAATATATACTTGATAATTTTGTGGTTTCTTGTACACTAAAAAATATCTCATATTATATAGGGATGCCAGGAAAATAATTCATGATCAGCTACATCTAGATCAATATTTTGTGTCATGTAATTCCTCCCATGTGGCATAATCTAATGGGAACCATGCACCATGACTCTATCACCCACCACAAACAATTCTCATTACTCGGTACCTGATGTTTTAATAACACAATGTGTTTCTCCCACCATGTTTTGGATGTATTAAGACTGCTAATGATTTCAACAACCTTTTCATCTATTGAAAAGATGTATTGAAAGAATATGACAATACAAAATTCTAAGACACATAGTCCAAACCATCTGTGGTTCGGATAAGCATGATAATAACTATATGAAACACATTTATTAACCATATTTGTCATAGAAACTTAACATGTAAATAATGTTCTTATACATCTCCAAATAAACTACATCTCTCACATTTACTAGATAAACTAATATACCCATATCTATGATGATGGGACCTTTGAATTGAATTTGATCAATCCCAATGTGGCACTTTGTGAGCATAGAAAATAAATGATGCTCTCTTAATGTATTCAAAATTATATCAAGATGGTTTGAATAGTCAGGTGGATTGTGATAAATTTCCAAGATATCATCCACAGAAACCACTATAAAATAATCCATGTAAGCATGGAACCCTAGTTTCATCAGTTACATCAAAACTACTAATACGTTTGTGGGAAAAAAAGTCTTTAACAAATACTCATATAGTCCAAACCTACTAAAAAATTTGTTCTGAGGTATGTCATAACTTCACAAACATACATTGTGATATCCTTACCTTAGGTAAATTTTCAAGAACAATCAAGATATTCAAATTAGATCAAACAAGTCATCTATCCATTGTTGGGGATATCAGTTTTTAACCATAATCTTATTATACACATGATAATTCACACATAGACTAATAGTTCCATATTCCTTTTTCATGAAATGGAACATAAAACCACAAATAGAGGTAATCAGTTAGATAAAACCCTTCAAATCTAGATCCTCTAGTTACCGTTTGAGCTCATGTACCTATATTGTAGCCATCCTATAAGGAAGAATGTATACGGGTGCAGCTTCGGGAAAAAATTCATTGGAGAACTCAAACTATCCATTAAGAGGTAAAGCATAAAATTCATCTTGGAACATGTCCTTCAAGATATCAACCACTTGTGGGAATTCCTCTTGACTCACTCTCAGACCATCAGATGGAATCTTGTGATCTCTGCTTTCGTCCCACCCATCCCATGTTGCTCTGGTCCAAATTGATTAACCTGTACATCCCATTCACAATTTTGAGTAAGCACTACAACCTCTAGGGATGTGTAAGTCACCCGCTACTGATTGAAATCAACATAAGATTGATAAGCTACTTTCCATTCCATCCTAAGAATGACCTCAAACCCTGTCATCATGAGGACATAAAGAATACAGACAATGTGACACCCACCAACCCCAAGGGGCCACTCCCTATATAGTTTATCACCATCCATTATGATTCCCAAAAGTGTTTTTAGCATTTAAACAAACACATGATACCACACGACAAGCCCATGTATTTTTACTATAAGTAATGATATGAAACCATGAGCTTCATTTATGTCAAAATGAGAATATGAAATAGTTGAGTAGACTATGATTATACCTCTTACAATAGAGAGTCTTCCAACTTGTTCCTCATGGGTAGGCTATATAGAATAGATCTGGTATGTACCATTACCCTATGACACCACCTCAATGCATGAGGCAAGTCCACTCTAATGTATAGGTGTAACTAGTGTTAGGATATATATTTCATGACCAGTACTACCTCAGCCTGATCAGACCACACTACTTCAGCACCATACCTGACACAGTGCTAAGAAACCAACTCCTGAAACTGATGTCAAATCAGATCCCCTACAAATCAAAAATGAACCGATGGTACAAAAAAAACTCTTACTATATACCATCTTACTCCAATCTTGTCACTCCATTGGGTCATGGTTGCATTGATTCATCATGTGTCCAATCCTTTTACAATAGTGGAAAAATATCTAGCTTTTAACAAACACTTTCAGACTAGAACTCATCTCGATAAAAGCGTCAAAACAACAATTCCTACCAGAATATCTATAACCACTCAGTTGAGAAGCAACATTTCCCTATTCAATTCTTCTAGATTAGTTGATTTTACACCTTGTTATTATCACCTACTTCACATTCTCATTTATATGTGTTAGCCTGAAAACAATGAACTCTGATTTGGTAGCATGTTCGAGGCCTTTATCATGGAATATCTTTTTTTATTACTCATCAAAATGGTACATCAGCCCAAAATGTGAAACTCTGTAAACCATGTCGATTACTCAACATCATTCATGGTGTCATACTCTAGATGCATGAAATCCTATCATGCATTTCTCGCAGATTCTCAGTGAAAATGTGTCCATATAAGCAGGTCTAGAAATTTTTCGACACCATATCTCATAGTTTTTCATCCTAGTTCAGAACATCCCACCATCGTTTTTCTTCTCCAAGTAGATTAAAATAAGTGATCTTGAACCACCTCTTATTAGGAATCTCCACATTATTGAATAAAATGTACATGGTCTCAATCCACAACTCAGAAACCTCATGACTACCATCCCCTGAAAATGTGGGATGATATTACTGCTACAACACCCATGTCAGATCAACCATACTTCTGGCTGGATGAGGTGCTCCGTGGATAGTTTTCATACAGAACATCAGCACTTGCATAACTATTCCTCTACACTGATATCCATAATAGTCGTTTCTTCCTTAGATTTTATTAAGGGAGGAACTACTGGTAGCTGAAGTCCCACCAAATCTGGATCGTGGACATTTCCACCCTCGTGGCATACCAAGGGATTTCATCCTGGTTGGATGCCTCTACAATTACAAAAACATGAAACAAAAAATAACTATACCAAATTCAGAACTCAAAATTATAGGATATGTCAAAACCCTTCTAAGACCACGTCGGAACCCATATCATGCTACTAAAACATTGACTATTTAAGGAACAATCACAACACAACTAGAACAACCAAATCTTGACAAATAAAAAGAATGGTCTAGGTAATCTTACATTAAAAAAATTACATTTTCAACAAACAAAAATTTTATCAAATGATTTAACTGCTGTTTTACCATTTTCTGATCCATGTGGGCCTATAACACCTTAGGATCAAACATTTTATGCCAATATTATCATCAAATATCATACACAATTTTACAACTGAATTTAAAAGGAGCATTATCTCATAGTCCAGAAGGTCCTAGACAACTTTCTAATTAAAGGATGATATCACTTGACTATCCTCTTCACATCGTCTACCACATCAACAGAAAAAACAACCAATGAAACTATCACAACAACATGAACTATGTAATGCATCGTAAATGGAATACAATGTGATTTCATACAAGATAAAATGTGATGTGTGAGATGGCATACCATCCTCTTAATGTTTTTCAATAGAAATTAAACATGCTATTGAATCAATAGGATCATCATAAATCTAGTACATCACCCAATGGTGATATCAAATCAACAACTACATTCAATATCATAAATAATAATTTCATTCGAGGATGTTTTGAATTTTATCTATATGGAAGGTATATAATCTTCAACACAACTTATTACAAGATTCTATTTCTTCCATATCCCTAATTATTACCACTAAAAAATAAATGAATCCATAAAACATCTCTAATAATTCATTCTAATGACATTAACTCAGATTCCACTCAACTGTGGCCCGATACATGTTTTCTATAGGGCCTCTAGCGTATCTCAGAAAATTCTATAGGTTGACGTCTAGTAGTGACGACCTTGGTGAGACATTGGGGAGACAATACCCTCCTTACCAAAATATATCTCAAAGGATGTCAAACTCATTCAATTGTGGAAGTAGTAAAACATGAAGACAACATATACATAGTAGTAATCGAATGAAATTTCAAAAGATAAATCATATCTAATGTTTTAAAAGAAAGATTTATCTACCTAATATCCAAAATATTTAAATGAAATTACATTATAATAAACACGTACAGAAGTAAAAAAGTCAAAATTGTGCGTGAAGAATTACAAGATTCATCAAGGACCCATGATCCCCTTCTCTAAAGGAATGATAAATAACCAGTGTATGGGAACATTCCAAACATATCACCTACTACTCTATAACCTGTGTAAGTCCCAAAGGATGCCCATTTAGGGTGTGAGATAAACAGATCAGTTGGTAACCACTGATAACTCTATAAAATTCTATGTATCACAAAGAAGTTTTCCTACCACGTGTTTGTAATGTAGTAACAAAACTATGAATGAATGGGGAAAATTTATTCAACAACAATTAATATGAAATAGGCTCTTGAGGCTCCCTACAACAAGTGTAACTACAAAAAAGGTAGCAATGAGAAATATAAACTATCAACATCGCCTCACCGTACATCCATCAAAATCATGTCAATGCAAACATGATGTACAATGAAACCAAATTCAAATCCTATGCCTTTTCCATATAAAGAAGTCAAGTATCCCAGAACTATGCCATATAGAAAATTGAGGATCACGAAGGGCTGAATACAATGTTTAGAAGATCATGGAATCCTAATCTAGTCCCATGAGAATATCATGGGAATCATAGTATGAGTACTAGTTGGATTCCATGTAATATGTGTACCAACATTTCTTGCACGATTAAAAGATAGTCAGATCCATGGGGTAGCAAAGACCATGGAATCCCACAAAATCAAGACCCATTGTGAAAACATAGCCCAATTGTCAAGTACAATGTTTTAGATCCATGTTGAGCCATATATATAATCTATACAATAATCAACCATTTCATACCATTGTACTACTTTAAGCCATATGATTCTACCCTCTCATATATATTATTACATTGATTTCCATTTTTCATGTAAACCAACTCATTCATTCCATTATACCTAATGAGTATACCCACTCACATACCCCACATCCATTTAATCAACTCACAATGGTATACCCATCCATTTGTATCAAATATTCACTTAACACACTACATGGGTATTCCAACCCATAGTCACAAATACCCATCAGAGGAAACTAAAATCAACCAACAAGTATACCTACTCTTTTAAGAAGTTTTTTTTATAATTGAATCATATAAGGCATGAAATTTTATGATAATCCATCTCATGTAGATATAACATCTCTTAAGCATGTTAATATACTTCATTTAATTACAAATCATAGTCCTTAAACTATGAAAACTAGATAACAGACCTCTTTATAAGTTCATCTAGGGTTAAAACCAAAAAAAATACATGGTGCACCCCAGCTCTAGCCCCAATTTGCGGAAACAACTTTAAAAACAACTCATGGAATGTAAGGACATCCCTAACAGGTCATACATCACTAATTTCAAATTAAAATTTAAAATTTTATATCGTGTGAGAAAAGGAAAGTGTGTGATGAAATGGATGGTATCTTTATAAAGAATCAAATTTTGAATGAAAATTATGGAACATGTATCTTATCTTGGAAGTGGAGTAATCATATAGTATGATGTGTTTATTCCTCTTGTTTTGGATGAAATATAAAGAACCAATGAAGCATGATAAATTATGGAATATGGCCTAAATAAAAATATTGTAGATGTTGTTCTGAAGAATAAATAACGAGTAAAATGTAATCATGATCTTACTGGCATGGTTCCAAAGATAAGGATGGATAATTAAATGGGGTCTCGATCATCAAATGGTCGAAAATAGTTCCTATATGCCCCAAGAGGCTTCTTGTGCATGAATAAGTAGATTAGTGATCTCATATTTCCAAAATAGAGGATCTTTTCAATATCTAAAAAAACATATTTATTCGATTACATGACATGTAATTTACTTAAATGGAATTTAATTCTAGATTTTACCATTATGGGAAAAACCATTACACATCGTGAATGTTCGTGGAAATACCATTGCATGTCGTGTAATAAGATAACACGACATGTATCAAAATTACACATCATGTAAAGGGACCAGAACCAATAAACCTACCTCTAGCTTGTTCGTTACAAAAAATAACCCAACCATACAATTTTCCTCATTAGTTCTAATCCAAAAAGGGATTTAACCAAGAATTGAACCATAAATATAAAATATATGTAACTCAAGAAAAACTCTGGATATTACAATTACTGCCTATCATGGTTCAGAAAATTATTGATATATGTATATATGATTTATATGATGTATATGATGTAATTATTAGTCTTTAATTAGTTATATAACACATAAAGTAATTCTTTTCATATTTTAAAAATAATAACAGTGTTTGTCTATGGAAGACTACCACATTGCGGAGCGATCTGATAAGTTTACACTTTATGTAGAATTCAGTAAGGATTTATTTAATTATAATGTGTTTTATATATGAAAAAATAATACTACTATAATGATAATATATATATAAATATATAATTTATATTTATTTTGTTTAATGTGTCAACTAAATAGAAACAAAATTAATGCATATGTACAACTAATTGTCTCTAGTAATGTAGTATTTCATTCCCAATTTGTTTCATTAATATATTATTATAAAAGAATATATAATTCACATATAAGATATTTAAATATTTTTTAATTATTTAAATTATTATATCTTGATATAATAAAGGGAACCATGAATTTATAGTTAAAACATAATCGACAAACAAATAGGCTATTACCTAAAATGTATCTTTATCATGGAATTATCATTAAATGAGTAATAAATGGTAATAATAAAATCATATATGGTATGATATAAATTAATTTGGTTAATTAATATATGTATACAATAATTTTATTTATTATACATGTGTATTGAGTAAGTATAATGGATGTTAAAACATATGGTAACGAGATTTCTCATCTCACAATTATTTCTACGAGAATTGATCCATATTCACCAATTGTTTCTTCTCTGTGTTGTATATAATATCCTATTAAAAGTTATATAATTAATTTTCATTATTTCCAAATATTTATAGTCTTAATTTGTTTATAATTTCATGAGCCTCATGATCCAATATTCTCACAAGTTATAAGGGATTTTTGTCTTATTTTTTATAATTGTGATACACATGCAATATTTACAACCACTTTATTCTGTGTGGTGTTTATAAATACCATTAAATTATTTTAAGATTATAATCCTAGAATTTATTTTCATTTAAATATCTAATTTAGGATATTTCATTTCTGGGGTTTGTTTTTCTAATGTTACCAAATTAGTAAGAGAATTTTGTCTAATGTTTTCTACTTTGAGACACATGTTATGTTACACACCTATAATTTTTATGAGTTATATATAATAACCCATTTTCATGTTATATCATGAATCAACTTATTTTCAATGTATTTTATGATTTATGATATTTTATAATTTATTGTATATTTTAATTCAATGTTACCACATTGGTAAGTGTTTATTTGTATAATCTCAACGTTTAACATGATTTTTTATGAATATGTACCCCTTGATTGAGTATAATAATTCATATCTCATTAATTTAATGAATTTTATTCATGTATGATTATTAATGATACCATCAATAAATCGATCCATTTTTAATTTCTTCCTTATGTAAGATAATTAATATTTTTTTGAAATCCCAAAACGTTTTTCACACTTCAATCAGATATTTGTTTTATTCAAAAACTGTGTTTTCAAAATTATATTTCAAATAGTATTAAATTATATTTTAATAGAATTCTCATGGTATAATATTTTTAAAAATAATTATGTTTTAATTTTTTTTCAAATGGGGTTAAATTATTAAATTTTATGGTTATTCATAAAAATGGTCTTCCAAATTAAGAGTGTACATCGAGGGTCAACCAAAGACCAAAAGAGGACGGTGTATGTGAGGTCATCCCAATCCCAAAGAAGATATATGTTCTAATTTCCCAAGTATAACATGATATTAATTCCTTCTAAGGTATCCTTGAAATATTATTTCCTATGCATGTGTGTATTAAAAAAAATTATGTCATATTCCAATTTTATACAATGATGAATCATGTAATTTGACTATATTTTGATTAATGAATTATGAACATCCAAATATTATGACATGACCCATGATTAAGTTATTTTATAATAAAGGTATGATATTCAAATGTTATTCTCATGTTCTTAAACACTATTTTTCATGTTAGGCTTACACATCTCCTTTTTTACCCTTACTAATCATTTGATTTAACCCATTATTATTTTTATCTTCCCAATGTTCTTAGAATCTGTTTTAAGTAAGAGTAATAATTTTGATTATCATTGAAGGAAATATTAATGATTTTTCTCGAAGATATAATTTTATGTTCCATGATGCCTTATCAAATAATTTGTTGTAGTCATTATGTATATTTCATGAAATTAAACGAATTTGCTAAGAAATGATGTAGTATACATGTAAGAGAAGAATGGTTCACTATAATAATAATTGAATGATGTGGAGGGAAAAATTAAACAAAAACCCATGTTTATTATTGCTGCCTCTTCTTCATGTATCCTCCTTATGGTTTTACAAATGATTTCTTAGGATGTATTTATTCCCACATTAGGGCTTCCATTATTAGGTTCAGGATGCTTGGTTGTTATTTTTCCTAGAAATATACAATATATAATGGTTTTATTGAGTGAATTAGATTGGAGAGTGGGTATCATTTTTTAATATGATGATAGGACATATGTGGTATGTTTGAAAATAATTTAGTGCTCCCTTTTTTCATTAGTCAAAACATTCCACATTAGTAACCACGTAATTCGTAGAGGTGTTATTATGGAAACAGGTCCACTAAATAGTTTTTTACAAGTTTATATTCATTATTACAATATTATTTTCATTTTTACAGATGTAAATATCATTATTTAATTTAAATTGGGTAATTATTTTTTTCTATATTCAATATTAATTATGATAACATATTAATTTGACTATATTATATTATTTAAATTAAGAATATTTGAAATATATAATATAATTTTCCAAATTACATTCTTTGAGGGGGAAATTGTAATATAATATTACTCCCATAGATGTGATGAGAAAATGTGATTTTATAGAGAAAATCAAAAATATTTTTCAATGTTTTTATTTCAACATTCAACGTGAAATTATATCTAATAAGATTAATTTTATTAATGTCTGTATTATTAAACTATATTTTCGTTGAAATTAACATTAAATATAATGTATAATTTTTAAATAATTTTAACTAATGGGTAGTTTCCAAAAAAAAATTCGTTTTTCAAATAATTTATAACAAAATGAATCTTTTCAGAAAAACAAAAAACATATCATAATGATATTTTTGAAATTATAGTTTTTAAAATTAAGTTATTTTTCCATTTTATTTG
Source organism: Viscum album (assembly GCA_963277665.1). Taxonomy (NCBI): domain Eukaryota; kingdom Viridiplantae; phylum Streptophyta; class Magnoliopsida; order Santalales; family Viscaceae; genus Viscum; species Viscum album. Next base: position 1,749,702,550 of record OY728157.1, on the reverse strand, counting down.
TTGAAATTTTTTAAATATATTATTATTGATATAAAAAAGTAATTTTAAAAGAATATAGTATTTTCTCAATATATAATTGCTTCACTAATAATTAATTTGTTTTATCAATATAATATCTTTATATAAAACCATTATATATAATATTTTAATATGTAGTTATTAAAATTCATACAACAGTGTTTATCATCTACCGTATAACAATCACATTTGAATAATATTAATAATATATCATGGTTTTCTCAGAACTAGATATTGTTTATAACACAAGATAACCATGTTTTGAATGCATTTAATGCATGACATTGTGTTTCATGAAGTGTAAGACATAAATGAAATTTAATTTATTATAGAAAAAATAAAATCATAAAAACCTGTGGTGTTACATTCTACCCACTTAATATTAATTTCTTTTTTTAAATTCATCAATCTCAAAAAACTAATAAGGATGCTTCTATATCATCATATACACAACTACCCACATGGCTTACTCCAACTGGTTGTTTGGCCACAAAATATTAAACATGCGATATGTCATAGTTTTTATGACTTTATCTATATGATTTATAATACCCACTAGTTTTTTCATGATTAGAATGATCTTTATTGAATTTTCTGACATTAGAGTTATGTAAAAGAAAAGGGAATACTTTGTACTTATGAGATATACATGTAATAAATCATTATCTAGTTAAAGTTTTTGTGGAAGCACTATGAAAATGGGTACAATACCGATATGATCAATAATTTAAATGGAATTAATATTCATATGGATAGTTTTTCCTCTATTCCAGATTCTAATTACCTACTTACATTGATAAATTATTTGATACAACTTATCACCGAAATAAAATTATAGATCACATAATTGATTATCAACATATTATTTCTATCAACTATGATATCTGTAACACCCGAGACTTTTATGTTATATAAACCATCAAAGGAATCTTTTTCTACACAACACTTGCTTGGCATTCTTTGCACGCAATCACGACCTTCCTCGATAGCTTGCGTCGTACGCAATACCGAGTTTCACTAAACAACAATATACTATTAAAACTAGCCGTTATGAATAGTAATAACCACTTTTTGAAATTTTATAAATTTTATTTTTCAAAATGGACTTCATTTTTGGACTCAGAATATCGAAATTAGCCTAGGGTGAAATTTTGGTATTTTTCTGAAAACTTTCAATTTTTGATGAATAGTGAAACCACTAATTGGTAGGTTAAAAACTGAATTTTGCATAAAACTTAATTTTACCGCTTCTGTGAATGGAATTTCAAAAATCCGAGAGACACGGTTAATATCAAGGACTAAAATGTGGTTCAATGAGATGAAAATAATTTTTTGGTGAATAGTAACTTTTTACTATTTTTACCGCGGTTAATAGTAAATAGGGTAACTAAGGGTAAATATGATATCAATATTACCCTAACACATGTCCTAATTCTATTGGAAAAGTGTAATTCGACCAAAAACAAACTTAGGAATAAAATATGACCATTTAGGCCCACTTGGATTAGATTAGGACATTTATTATTAATTTATTTAAAGAAGGGTTAAAATAGTTAAAATCAAAGTTTAATAAGTAAATAATTTTTTAATATGGGGTTATACATAAGATAAATTCGATTGTAAATATTCATTAGAAAGCTAAAAATATTTCCTACATGAAGGTATTTTATTTGTAATTTTTAGACATCAAATAATTTAATTTATATATGACACAAAGATGATGCAGTAATTATCTTATTAATGAAATATTGACATAATTGATGTTATAAACACCAAAATAAATGTAATTTGAAACTTTTTATGAATTCCACTAATTTTCTAGGTTACTATGATATATTAGTATTGATTTAATCAACTTGGTTTGAACATATAATTCTGTTATGACTTTCACAAAAATCATATATCAAATAGTGTCAAAATTGACACAAAATAGTTTTTAAATCAAATATTCTATTATTAATTGTTATTTTATTCCTAAAAATCTAAGGTTCGACCAAATGACTTAGATAAGGATATATATATTAATAATAAACAATTTGGGGTTCGTTTGGCATGTTATAGTAAGTGTATTAACCATATAATGAAAGAAAACAAAAAGACACGGTAAAAGTTAAATTATTTAACTTAGAGTTAAATCTAATTGATAAGGTTAAAATAATACCCTAAACTTGTCTAAATCCTATTGGTTGATGGGATTTCTACCCTTGCCCACTTTAGCTTCGAAATAAGACCCTTTGGAACCATTATAAACCGATTTTGACTTTAATATAAAATAATATTTTGAGAAATTCCTAAGGTGCCCCTCTCCTCCCTTATAAAAGGGCACCTCCTCCCCCTCCTCCTCACACCAATTTGAGCACTCAAGCTCGGCCAACCCCTGCCATTTTCTCCTCTCCACTTCCCTAGAATAATCCTAGAGGTCCTGGTCTTCTCCAAAGACCAATCTTAGTTCCTTAAGTGGGGGATTCAAATAGGCGTTCCAAAGAAGAGGTAATATCCATTACCGATCTTTTCAATTTCTTTCTTCTTCAACTTCTTCTTCTTTAGTTGTTTCATGATAAAGTAATAACATCAGTATTAATTACATACTGATATGTTATTATAAATATTAAACAACCCTAATTCACCTTCTATCCATCCTACGGAAAAATGAAATCACCGCGCGTGCGTACGTACGGAATACCGTCTCCACGCCGTGGTGTAATTTATTTTCCACCATCACCTTACAAGGATGGGTATAGTGGTGTAATGAGTAACTATATATGATTATTATGAAGTAATATTGATACTGAAATAATATATATATACTCCAATACAATTCCACGATCATAGGAACAATATCATCACTCGTGCGTACGTACGGAATACCGTCTCCACGATGTGATGCGACTCGTTCTACATGATCTTCATTTCATAATGATTATATAAATGAATTGAATGAATGAATATGGTATATACTACACTAATACCATTCTGGAAATGAATTATCTATAACCTAAAGATAAGAATAAGAATTTATTCGACAAAACACGCATAAGAACAAAAAGTTATAAGGACCCGAGTAACAAGTAACAATGAAATATTACTAACAAGAAGCTAATAATATGACCATATATGATATCATATCAATATGTATGATTCTGGAATAAGTCAATAACATTATTTAAACCATTATACAGGAGCTTCGGACACGAACAAAGCAAATCGGACCTAAGGTAAGGGAAATATCACAATCTCATTTTTATCCGAGATTGTTTATTCGTAAGTATTTACTGGGGTGTATTTTATCATCCAAATCCATGTTCCCTCAATATTTAATATTGTTTCCATCCACTTGCAATGGTTTAAATCCAATTTTACCCTTCGGTGAGTTTTTAGTAAAGAATATGAAAGGAATCTTTTGTCGTTTTTCCGTACGAGGTACTTTTTGACTTTTCCGACAAAAGTACGAAGAATGCTTTTTTAACTTATACGGCATGAATGGATTTTTAAAACATTATTTCCAAGAAGATTCCTTTACAAGTTTTCAAGTCTATTTTTAATCAACTTCTTTTATTTTAATGTCGTATGACATGTTATGAAAGGAAAAATGTTTTTGAAGAAGAAGGGATATTTTCCTCAAGAATGGAGTTCAAGTGTTTTATCAAAATTATTTTCCATCTAAGATAATAAAGGGTTCTGTTTTTATCCCTATTATTACATTGATTTGATCATGTTGTGATGGAATTATTTTTATGAATTCCTTTATCTTATATGAATTGTTCTATGATGTCATGTTGTTTAAGAATCCCATTTTTATTACATGGGTTATGCGATGATGTATGATTTATGATTATGTGGCACACATAAGAAAGGATTCATTATAAGATGGGTGGGACCTATATCTCCCTCCAATGCATTGGGTAATGATTTTATATCTCATGAGATAGACAGGGCTGGAACGGTAGGTTATATCGGTTCAGTGATACAGGACTGAAACGAGGGGTGAACTCGGTTCAGAAAGGGACTTTGTCCACTAAGATAGTCTTGGCAATGAGTCATGACTAACAAGACATGATTTTCCATGATTATGTGTGCATGCCACAAAGTTTCAAGTTTTATGATTATGGGGATCTAATTTTCACTTTTATGAATTATTCCATGATAAGATATTATGATCTCTTTTGCAGGTTTTGATTTTCAAAAAGATATGATATGATTTTTATTTTCTTTATTTTCCCTTGCTGAGCATTTGAGCTCACCCTTTTATGTTTTCTTTTCCCCAGGTCAGGATGATGGATATTAAGTAGAATATGCTAAAAGGGACCCTAGATATGATGAAATAAATGGGAGACACTGTAGAAGATTTATGAACCAGTTGTTTATGTTTCCCAGTTTCTAAAGACACTATACCTATACGGTCCTTTGTGGTTTTGTCATATGTTGTAATAAGTGTGATTCAATTTTGAAGTATTAACAATGTATGTAAAGTATGGGTCGTTATAGTTGGTATCAGAGGAAAGGTATAGTCAACCTTTGGAAACTAGGATGTGAAAGCCTTAGTAAGAACCCTAAGGATAAGTCTAAGCATAGAACACAATCTTAGAAATGGCCATGAATAACCTAGGATAAGACCATAAGCATGAAAATTTTATTCTTGAATTATGTGGTTTCCTATTATAATTAGTGTTGCTCACACTATTCTTCTTGGTTTTAGTCAATGGCTGGAACCCGAAGGAACCGTGTTAATGCGGAATGCGATGGGCAATGCAATGATTGTCCCCCTGAGCAACCAAACGATATGGGAGCTGGAATGAAAAATCTTGTAGCCATGCTCACACAACTTTCTCAAGCTATGAATCATGAAAGATTTCCAAACGAGCGAAGGAGGGAGCAACATTCTGTTGAATCCTTCATGAGGCAGCTTCCACCTTCTTTCAGCGGGTCTACTGATCCATTAGTTGCTGAACAATGGATTAGTACTACTGAAAAGATATTTTCAGTTCTTCAATGTTCTGAGCATGATAAAGTCATCCTAGCAGTGTATCGTTTGGAAGGAGATGCGGATCAATGGTGGAATCTTGTTAAGAATTCGAGGCAAAGGGATGAAATTGAGTCTATGGAATGGGACGAGTTCAAGAACTTATTTTTCAATAAGTACTTCCCTCGTATTCTCCGAACAAAGATGGAGAAAGAGTTTCTTGAACTGAAGCAAAGGGATGATGAATCTGTTGGTACCTATGAAGAAAATTTTACCAGACTTGCAAGGTACGCTTCTGGTATTATTATCCAACCTGGGAGTAAGATCGATCGATTCTTTAGTGGCTTAAAACCAAGTCTTCAAAGGGCCTTAGCCATAAGGGACTTCAATAGCTACGAGGAAATCATTCGATGTGCTCTCAAAGTCGAGATGGAGATTGGATTAACCCATCAGTCACATGGGTTTGATAAGAAGAGGAAGATGGAATTCAAAGAAAAATCTAAAGAGCACACGGAAAAGAATATGAACTTTCCCTTATGCTCAAAGTGTGGAAAGAAACATGGAGGAAGTTGTCTTAAAGGGACAAGTAAATGTTTTAAATGTGGAAAGGAAGGTCATCGGGCATTTGAATGCCGCGATAATGGGAAGAAGATGTCTAATGATGCAAAATGAACCTACTACACTTCAATGTTTCAAGTGCAAGGAGATGGGGCATTATGCCAATCAATGCCCAAATCCAAGGGTTGATGATGATGGTCGATTTCAACAAACTCTTAAGGCTAAAGACAAAGGAAAGTCACATGCAATTTCTATCAGCGATGTGGAGTACGATAACGATGTGGTGAAAGGTACACTTACCATCCACTCTAAAGTAGCAAATGTTTTATTTGATTCTGGATCCACCCACTCCTTTATTTCTAAAGAATTTTCTAAGGGTATCACCGTATTACCTCAACAATTAGATGTTGAGTTAGCTGTGACAACACCTAATGGCACAACAGTCGCATCAGAAGTTTATAATTCTTCTCCGATCGAAGTTTGTGGGAAAGTGCTTCCTGCAAATCATCTGATCCTTCCTTTAGTGGAATTTGATGTGATTCTTGGCATGGATTGGCTTTCTCTACATGGAGCTCATATCAATTGCCAAAGAAGGGAAGTCACATTTCATATTCCAGATCAACCTACGATCGTCTATCAATGCAAGGATGAACATAACCTTCCAGTGGAAATTTCTTCCATCTTATGGGTATTGATTCCACTAAATGAAGGTTATTTATCTCAAATAGTTGGTGAGAAACTCACGATTAAGAATATGCCCATTGTACGGGAGTTTGATGTTGTCTTTCCAGAGGAATTACCGGGTCTTCCACCAAATCGTGAAGTTGAGTTTTCAATAGAACTCGTACCGGGTGCTTTGCCTATTTCAAAGACACCTTATAGAATGGCCCCAATTGAGTTGCAGGAATTGAAGAAGCAACTCCAAGAGAATCTTGATAAGTGATTCATACGCCCTAGTGCGTCACCTTGGGGAGCACCTGTTCTATTTGTTAAGAAGAAATATGGATCAATGAGACTCTGCATTGATTATCGAGAACATAACAAGATCACTATCAAGAACAAATATCCTCTCCCACGCATTGATGACTTATTTGACCAACTACGCGGAGCTCAATACTTTTCCAAGATTGATCTTCGTTCAGGGTATCATCAATTAAGGGCCAAAAGGGAGGATATACCAAAGACGGATTTCCGTACAAGGTATGGACACTATGAATTTATAGTGATGCAATTTGGTCTTACTAATGCCCCTGCTATCTTCATGGATCTAATCAATAGAGTCTTTAGAGACTATCTTGATAAATTTGTGGTAGTCATTATAGACGATATTCTTGTCTATTCAAAGAGCAAGGAAGAGCATGAAGATCACTTGAGAATTATATTGAAGACCCTGAGAAAAGAGAATCTTTCTGCCAAATTTACCAAGTGTGAATTTTGGCTTCAAAAAGTTGCATGTTTGGGTCATATAATCTCAAAATAGGGGATATCTGTGGATCCAGCAAAAACAGAGGTTATCGAAAGATGGTCAAGACCAACAACAGTAACTGAGATCCGAAGTTTTCTTGGTTTGGCTGGTTATTATCGACGTTTTGTAAAAGATTTTTCACGATTATCTAATCCACTCACCAAGTTGACTCGGAAAGGAGTTAAGTTTGTCTGGACAGAGGAATGTGAAGAGAATTTCAAGGAGTTGAAAAGAAGGTTATCCAGTGCACCTGTGCTCACACTGCCTTGTAGTGGAGAAAGGTTTGTGATCTACAGTGATGCATCCAAGAAGGGATTGGGGTGTGTTCTTATGCAAAATGATATGGTGATAGCTTATGCCTCACGACAGTTGAAAATCCATGAGCAAAATTACCCAACACATGATTTGGAGTTGGCTGCGGTAATCTTTGCATTAAAGATTTGGAGGCATTACCTTTATGGTGAAAGGTGTGATATTTATACTGATCATAAAAGTTTAAAGTATATTTTCACACAAAAGGAGTTGAATATTCGTCAAAGAAGATGGTTAGAGCTGATTAAGGATTATGACTGCTCAATCCATTACCACCCTGGGAAAGCAAACAAGGTGGCAGATGCATTAAGTCGACAAGACCATGCTAGTTTATCCATGATGAGGATCACAAAAGATCCAATATTTATGGATTTACAAAGGATGGATCTTGGAATTATAATGGAAGGGGAAAAATTTTATCTTTCTCAAATGAATTTTCAACCATCTATACATGTGAAGAATAAAGAGGCACAGAAAGAAGATGTCGAGTTACAAAAGAAGTTGAAAAATGTTCCTGAATTCAACCTTGATTGTGATGGGATAATAATGTTCAGGAATCGGGTTTGCGTTCCTCCCATCCCCGAATTAAAGAATGAGCTGCTGGATGAGGCTCATAGTTCATCATTATCTATTCATCCTGGAAGCACGAAGATGTATAGGGACCTGAAAGAGTACTTCTGGTGGGATGGCATGAAAAGAGATGTTGCTGAATATGTCTCTCGATGCTTGGTTTGTCAACAAGTTAAAGCTGAGAGACAGAAGTCTAAGGGGATGTTACAACCATTACCCATACCCGAATGGAAATGGGAAAACATAACTATGGACTTTGTCACAGGACTTCCTAAAACATCCAAAGGCAATAATGCTATCTGGGTCATAGTTGATCGTCTTACAAAGTCTGCACACTTCATTGCTATTAGAGAGGATTTCTCTCTAGATCAGCTTGCCAGGATATATGTAAAGGAAGTGGTAAGATTGTATGGAGTACCACTTTCTATTATATCTGATCGGGATCCGAGATTTACCTCGAAGTTCTGGCGAAGTCTTCAGCATACTCTGGATACAGAGTTGAGTTTCAGCACTGCTTATCATCCCCAGACAGACGGTCAGTCTGAGAGAACAATTAAAACCCTAGAAGATATGTTGAGAGCTTGCTCTATGGATTTCAAAGGAGGTTGGGATCAACACTTACCTTTGGTGGAATTTTCTTATAATAATAGCTTTCACTCCAGTATTCAGATGGCTCCTTATGAAGCACTATATGGAAAGAAATGCAGGACTCCAACTTGCTTGGATGAAGTTGGGGAAAGAAATCTATTAGGACTTGATCTCGTTGATGAAATGGCAGAAAAGGTCAGATCTATTCAACAACACATAAGAGCAGCTCAGAGTTGACAGAAAAGTTATGCCGACAACCGAAGAAAAGACCTAGAGTTTGAAGTGGGTGATAAAGTGTTCTTACGAATATCTCCCTAGAAGAGGGTTATGAGATTTGGAAAGAAGGGGAAGTTGAGCCCTAGATATATCGGTCCTTTCGAAATACTGGATCGTGTTGGGAAGGTAGCTTACGATTGGCGCTTCCACCGAATCTCTCTCAAGTTCACGATGTGTTCCATGTATCTCTCCTGAGAAAGTACATACCAGATCCTTCACATGTACTCAGTTCAGAAGTTGTACCGCTGGAGCAAGATCTTTCTTATGAAGAACAGCCGATAGAGATTCTGGATCGTAGCGAAAAAGTCCTACGAAACAAGACCACTCGCTTGGTGGAAGTTTTATGGAGGAACCACCAACTTGAAGAAGCTACATGGGAGCTTGAGGATATGATGAGGGAGAAGTATCCTCATTTGTTTGTTACAAAGTGACGAATTTCGAGGGCGAAATTCTTTTTAAAGGGGGTAGAATGTAACACCCGAGACTTTTATGTTATATAAACCATCAAAGGAATCTTTTTCTACACAACACTTGCTTGGCTTGCTTTGCACGCAATCGCGACCTTCCTCGATAGCTTGCGTCATACGCAATACCGAGTTTCACTAAACAACAATATACTATTGAAACTAGCCGTTATGAATAGTAATAACCACTTTTTGAAATTTTATAAATTTTATTTTTCAAAATGGACTTCATTTTTGGACTCAGAATATCAAAATTACCCTAGGGTGAAATTTTGGTATTTTTCTGAAAACTTTCAATTTTTGATAAATAGTGAAACCACTAAGTGGTAGGTTAAAAACTGAATTTTGCATAAAACTTAATTTTACCGCTTCTGTGAATGGAATTTCAAAAATCCGAGAGACACAGTTAATATCAAGGACTAAAATGTGGTTCAATGAGATGAAAATAATTTTTTGGTGAATAGTAACTTTTTACTATTTTTACCGCTGTTAATAGTAAATAGGGTAACTAAGGGTAAATATGATATCAATATTACCATAACACATGTCCTAATTCTATTGGACAAGTGTAATTCGACCAAAAACAAACTTAGGAATAAAATATGACCATTTAGGCCCACTTGGATTAGATTAGGACCTTTATTATTAATTTATTTAAAGAAGGGTTAAAATAGTTAAAATCAAAGTTTAATAAGTAAATCATTTTTTAATATGGGGTTATACATAAGATAAATTCAATTGTAAATATTCATTAGAAAGCTAAAAAGATTTCCTACATGATGGTATTTTATTTGTAATTTTTAGACGTCAAATAATTTAATTTATATATGACACAAAGATGATGCAGTAATTATCTTATTAATGAAATATTGACATAATTGATGTTATAAACACCAAAATAAATGTAATTTTAAACTTTTTATGAATTCCACTAATTTTCTAGGTTACTATGATATATTAGTATTGATTTAATCAACTTGGTTCGAACATATAATTCTGTTATGACTTTCACAAAAATCATATATCAAATAGTGTCAAAATTGACACAAAATAGTTTTTAAATCAAATATTATATTATTAATTGTTATTTTATTCCTAAAAATCTAAGGTTCGGCAAAATGACTTAGATAAGGATATATATATTAATAATAAACAATTTGGGGTTCGTTTGGCATGTTATAGTAAGTGTATTAACCATATAGTGAAAGAAAACAAAAAGACACGGTAAAAGTTAAATTATTTAACTTAGAGTTAAATCTAATTGATAAGGTTAAAATAATACCCTAAACTTGTCTAAATCCTATTTGTTGATGGGCTTTCGACCCTTCCCCACTTTAGCTTCGAAATAAGACCCTTTGGAACCATTATAAACCGATTTTGACTTTAATATAAAATAATATTTTGTGAAATTTCTAAGGTGCCCCTCTCCTCCCTTATAAAAGGGCACCTCCTCCCCCTCCTCCTCACACCAATTTGAGCACTCAAGCTCGGCCAAACCCTGCAATTTTCTCCTCTCCACTTCCCTAGAATAATCCTAGAGGTCCTGGTCTTCTCCAAAGACCAATCTTAGTTCTTTAAGTGGGGGATTCAAAGAGGCGTTCCAAAGAAGAGGTAATATCCATTACCGATCTTTTCAATTTCTTTCTTCTTCAACTTCTTCTTATTTAGTTGTTTCATGATAAAGTAATAACATCAGTATTACTTACATACTGATATGTTATTATAAATATGAAACAACCCTAATTCACCTTCTATCCATCCTACGGAAAAATGAAATCACCGCGCGTGCGTACGTACGGAATACCGTCTCCACGCCGTGGTGTAATTTATTTTCCACCATCACCATACAAGGATGGGTATAATGGTGTAATGAGTAACTATATATGATTATTATGAAGTAATATTGATACTGAAATAATATATATATACTCCAATACAATTCCACGATCATAGGAACGATATCATCACCCGTAAGTACGTACGGAATACCGTCTCCACGATGTGATGCGACTCGTTCTACATGATCTTCATTTCATAATGATTATATAAATGAATTGAATGAATGAATATAATATATAATACACTAATACCATTCTGGAAATGAATTATCTATAACCTAAAGATAAGAATAAGAATTTATTCGACAAAACACGCATAAGAACAAAAAGTTATAAAGACCCGAGTAACAAGTAACAATGAAATATTACTAACAAGAAGCTAATAATATGACCATATATGATATCATATCAATATGTATGATTATGGAATAAGTCAATAACATTATTTAAACCATTATACAGGGGCTTCGGACACGAACAAAGCAAATCGGACCTAAGGTAAGGGAAATATCACAATCTCATTTTTATCCGAGATTGTTTATTCGTAAGTATTTACTGGGGTGTATTTTATCATCCACATCCATGTTCCCTCAATATGTAATATTGTTTCCATCCACTTGCAATGGTTTAAATCCAATTTTACCCTTCGGTGAGTTTTTAGTAAAGAATATGAAAGGAATCTTTTGTCGTTTTTCCGTAGGAGGTACTTTTTGACTTTTCCGACAAAAGTACGAAGAATGTTTTTTTTAACTTATACGGCATGAATGGATTTTTAAAACATTATTTCCAAGAAGATTCCTTTACAAGTTTTCAAGTATATTTTTAATCAACTTCTTTTATTTTAAAGTCGTATGACATGTTATGAAAGGAAAAATGTTTTTGAAGAAGAAAGGATATTTTCCTCAAGAATGGAGTTCAAGTGTTTTATCAAAATTATTTTCCATCTAAGATAATAAAGGGTTCTGTTTTTATCCCTATTATTACATTGATTTGATCATGTTGTGATGGAATTATTTTTATGAATTCCTTTATCTTATATGAATTGTTCTATGATGTCATGTTGTTTAAGAATCCCATTTTTATTACATGGGTTATGCGATGATGTATGATTTATGATTATGTGGAACACATAAGAAAGGATTCATTATAAGATGGGTGGGACCTATATCTCCCTCCAATGCATTGGGTAAATATTTTATATCTCATGAGATAGACAGGGCTGGAACGGTAGGTTATATCGGTTCAGTGATACAGGACTGAAACGAGGAGTGAACTCGGTTCAGAAAGGGACTTTGTCCACTAAGATAGTCTTGGCAATGAGTCATGACTAACAAGAAATGATTTTCCATGATTATGTGTGCATGCCACAAAGTTTCAAGTTTTATGATTATGGGGATCTCATTTTCACTTCTATGAATTATTCCATGATAAGATATTATGATATCTTTTGCAGGTTTTGATTTTCAAAAAGATATGATATGATTTTTATTTCCTTTATTTGCCCTTGCTGAGCATTTGAGCTCACCCTTTTATGTTTTCTTTTCCCCAGGTCAGGAAGATGGATATTAAGTAGAATATGCTAAAAGGGACCCTAGATATGATGAAATAAATGGGAGACATTGTAGAAGATTTATGAACCAGTTGTTTATGTTTCCCAGTTTCTAAAGACACTATACCTATACGGTCCTTTGTGGTTTTGTCATATGTTGTAATAAGTGTGCTTCAATTTTGAATTATTAACAATGTATGTAAAGTATGGGTCGTTATAATATCCCATGATGTTTTGTTGAATGCATCTACCCTTATATTCCATTTCATCTGTTATATAAATTCCCATAGTATTTTCAACAACATTGTTTGACCACATTTGAGATCTATGTATAATTACATAAAGGGATTCATTAGATGTTGTATATATTCACAAGTGAAATATACTATTGTAAAAAAACTGAACATGGGAAAGTTGTTGACACCAGCCAGATTTCAAATACAAAGAATAATATGTAAACATATTAAATAAGGTTTTTATTGTTTTTATGAAAAAACATATTTTTGAGGAATATACGATGTTCATAAACTAAACTACATATCATGATCATGTTGACGAATTATTCAGAACAATTTGGTAATCCAAGGATTCAGAGCAGACAAAAAAATTACAACATGAAACCTTACTGCATCCTTAAAGTATATCTTGGAATGAGGATCTATAGAAAAGTATTATCAAATAGAAATGAATTGTTCTTACATGGTAAAGTGATTGACTACTAGCCATATATAATTATTCCCTTTAGAGGTTTTGGGGAGTCCAATGAAAAAATGTGTGGTAATGTATTCCAATTTATGTTATGGTAATGTAATTTTATAGAACATCCCATTTTTATTTTTTTATATAACATTATGATGTTGACATACAAAAAACTGAGATCAAAAAATGTTATGTGTTTCTTAATTCCCTTCCACAAAATGTATTATTTTAAATATTGATACATCTTAGTAACTTAAGGATGAATAGAAAAGGAATAACTATATGCATCTTATAAACACACCATCATTAATTATAGTACGGAATAATATCATAAATGATTCATCAACATTATCATTTCACAATGGTCATGGATAATATCTTGAATAATTATGGCCTTTATTTATAGAAATACCTATTCTGCACACACCTCTTTAAACTTCAATATTATAAATGGTTGACCATTCAATTGTGAAATGTATGTTTTCCCCTTATTCAATGATTTTAAAATACATCCATTTAAATTATATAAATATTATATCCTTTATGAAACTCATTGTGGATAATCAAGAATGATTTTTCTAACTCAAGGCATTTACGACCTTATTCACCTTATCAGGGTGGTAATTTATTAAGTAGTCATGAACATTAATATAATTTAACCACATTATTTGTACCATATTAAACTCTTTCTCTATGAATATAGAGTTTTAATTATTATGTTCTCCCTATTTATTACATTATTATGTATAAAGGTATTGCCTTTGTATTTTTATTTAATATTTTTCCATAACTAACTTCAAATCTTTTTTTGGTAATTGTGTCAAGGAATATTAAATTATGGTGAGGTTTATGATATAACCTCGTCATTATTAATTTTAAAAATTCAAATTGTATTTTTTGATTGATTAAAAATTCTTATCCACTACAAGGTAATGTAACCACAATTGTTCTGATGAATCACCTGTATGATTCTTTAAAATATTCATCACATTCATCGGTCTAGAGAAACATGGAATCATTCCATGATAACATTTTCATAGGATTGTATAGTTGTGAAAAATCCATCACAATCAATTGATGGTACCCCAATTTAACAATGATAACTATAAATATAAGTAACCATGGATGGTGTGGCCCAATATTTCATAGCCTCTATCTTTGAGAGATCTAACTATATACCCATTCTTGTGATTTAATGTCCTAATATTGAATCCATGTGAAGAAAAAAACTCGCACATGGTAAAATATTCATATATTTCATGATAATTATGGTCTTTGTTAAAATTATAATGTGGAATTGATCATATTTATTTCTCATTATATCTAGAACAATTTAATCTTTTAGTATTTATATAATGTTATCAATTTAATATTAAAATACTCTATTCATTACATCTATGACGATGAGAAGTGGCATTATATGATTAAATGAAATTAATTAGTACACATAATTCCCAAATCATTTATGTAATGTCATCTTGTTTATATCCTCATTCTTTACCATTATAGGATGATATCTACAATGAAATTGGTGTGGATAATGGTATGAGTTCTATCGATAACTCAGATTCTTGTTTTTGTTGAGGACTAGCCAAATCATCCTGAAGCACATCAAAACAAATATTTTAAAATAGAAATATCATTGAGGATGTGTTTCTCTCCAAGTATTTGTGAAAAAATACCTTAGGAATTTAAATTAATACACTTACATATGAATGTATTCTTCATCATAATATCATAATTATCATCACATTGATATATGATAATAGTTTTATTTGGAAAATAAAATGTGAATTCCCTTCCTCAACAAATAATGTGGTATTTATAAATTTAATGATAATAAAAGGTTACATTGACATAAAATGGTTCCATAAGAAGATTGAAAGGATTTAAATGAAGTAAATTCCCAAAAATTCATT
This sequence comes from Viscum album, assembly GCA_963277665.1. Taxonomy (NCBI): domain Eukaryota; kingdom Viridiplantae; phylum Streptophyta; class Magnoliopsida; order Santalales; family Viscaceae; genus Viscum; species Viscum album. Next base: position 1,749,687,334 of record OY728157.1, on the reverse strand, counting down.
CCAAAGTGGAACCAGACTAATGATACGATATTATCATAAAATTGGGATTTTTCACTTATAAATCCACATTAAATTATTTTGATAGAATGATGGTATCCTTATAATGTTATGTAGATTTTAATGAATGTGTATAAATATATTTAAATATTAAAATAACAATTTTATAGTGGATGATATGTTTATCATTCCCTAAATAATTTTCAAACCCCTCAATGGAAAAAAAATTCAAAATATATTGATCGTTGTCTCTCGGCATACGAGGTTTCTAAAATTAATAATAATTGTTATATTTCATATTTCAAATATATTTAGCATAATTATATAGTTACAATAATTTGAAACACTGGATTATGTGTGGTGAATTTTTTTGTATCATTCCCTCTATTCACATAATTATGTAATATAGTCCCATCAAATTTAAAATAAATTGCCTAATAACCTTCCCTTCCACTGTAAATAAAATTACTAGTCCCCTTTAGAAATTTTTGTAGAAAAACATCCCACATATTTAGAATAAAGTAACGATTTTATTTTTCTCTCCATTGATTATATATTTTCCTATGAAATCCATCTTTATTTTATTACCATAACCATGATATTGATATGTATCTCTGAATCACATTTCCACCATGACATCACATTGAGGAATATAAATTCATTTATTTTAAATACCCTTATGTATAATTTATATTGGATACATAGTTACAACTCATTTGAGAAAAAATAAAACATACAATCAGGTTGAATGATAATACAAAAAATACCAAATAATTAGTTTAATATTTTCTTTATATTAACCAACAGTTTCATCATACATTATTTTTAACTCAAGGTACTCCTTCACCATCTTCATAAAGAGAATATGAATGATTTACATGGTGAAAAATAATTCCTTGAATACATATCAATTCATGGATTCAATTTAATATTATTTCCAATTATTATTTACAATATTCAACAATTTATCTTCTTTTCCATCCAAATGGTTGGCAGAAAACATGAATTTTTCTTGTTTCAAATAGTTGAGAATAGATACTATGTTTTTATTGGTACTAGTCAACTTCATTGACAATATTAGTTCGAAAGATCCATCGAATGATTGTGTATGTTGTATCATAATGTAATCAATAGAATGTTTTCACCACCATTTTGGTGTTTGGAAGTATTGAATGCTTCATTGACTAAGAATGTTGTCTGAGAATATCTATATTAATTTTCATTTTGTCTCCCTTTAAATTTTTAATTTATGGAAGAAAATAATTTCAATATACATATAACTAATAATTGACATGATTATTTCATGTTACTTCTATTTAATACTATAAAAAACAAAATTTTAATAAAAAATAATCAGATTGGGTAACAACATAATCAAGAAAAATGATATATAGTATTTCTAAATCATGAACTATTATTCATTATTAAATGTTAAATCTGGTTTATCCTATTCCATTTATACTCATCATATATTTAAATAATTCATGGTGGGATGTAAAATGTTTTTGAATTTTTAATGTGTATCTCTCGGGAGTTTCAAATCAGGTGTGCAGAAATTCCCTTTGTTGTGCACTAGTTCACACTCGATTATTGTTCTATATAACGGTTTTAAATAATGTTTCCCCAAGTAACATGTTTAAAATATCCACATACACTTGTTTTATCTAGACCTGGATGTATATATAGGGATCCCCTTTCTCTATCCTTCCCTTAATCTGCATGAATGTTTCCAATATTTTGTCACATATCCATTTTTATGCTCATACATTTGCTTATTGATCTCAATAATAATTTGTCATCTTTGTTTCCAATTATTAAATAAAAAATACAACTAAAAAATACAAATACCAAACATTATCATACATATATAGTACATCATTTTTATGAATATTGATTATATTTTAAAAAATAATCATAATGTCCATAATAGATTACTAACATTGGAAACATGAAAACAGTAACACTAGTCCATTTGTTTTCTTGATCATCCAATAATACATTCTTCATAACTCTAAACCATTTTTGAAATATCATACATAATTTATTTATTGAAAACATGGTGAAAGGAAAAATAAGAGAGGTTGAGCTATTATTCTTAGTAATTGCAAGAAAGGGTGACATATAACCATAACATGATAATATTTAATGAGGACATGGGAATAACATTTGAAAACCATTATATGAATTTCAAAAACCACAATACTAAATCATGGAATAAATACTACTAGATTAAATATCATGAATTATACGATAATCATAAAAATACGTTCCATGAAGGAATATCATTTCCATACTATGTGAAATTGGGGACATTTAAATAATTATAGAAAATAATTTCCACATTAGTCAAATATCAATATCAGGGATATCATATTGGAATGAGTCCACTCCCTAAAGACTTATATTTGGTGTGATTCTCCAATCCTAGTTACCGAGAGTCAGTGCTTTATTACATGACATTTTCATGATACAAGGATTAATGTCCTGATAGACCGATTAGTTTATTATTATTGGAAACAAGATATATATTTATGTTCAACATTACAACTCTAAAAGAAATACAACACTAATTTATTCCAAGAGAAACATCCAAACATCCTACATTATATGACAACCCTTCTTTTTATTACAACTTAAACATGATTTATTACATAAAAATTCACTTGATAAAACAAACAAGATCAAGAGGTTTAGTGTATTTGGGGATTCTCATCAATACATAAAAACATGAAATACGAAATACGACATCTTTTTTGAAAACATCCTTTACATGATGACTACATTCCCTCGTACTTAGCATTGCATGGGATAACCTGAGCACATGCATAAGAAAAGGGTGAGCTATAAATCCCAGTAAGGGAGTACACATGGAATAACATGAGGATTACAATACATGTTAGGAAATAGTAATATCAATAAATCATAAGAGAAACATGAACATAAAGGCATGATAAAGCATGATAATCATAACATGGAAATGTGGCAAGAACACTTAACATGGAATTAGCATGAGCCAAGTCTCATTGCACATGGAAAATGAGTAAATCCTCAATGCACAAAAAGCATGAGTAAACCCTCGATGCACTTGAATTAGAATGATTCAACACTCATTGCACATGACGTATCATGATACTATACTTTACCCAATGCATTGTAGCGCTATAAGGGCGCACTCTTCTTAAACATTTCATTTCATGCATAAGTGTGCCACATGGATCATAAAACACTGATTCATAAAACGTAATCATTTATTCCACGATAAAGGAATGTGGAATTCATAAATGATACTTTATAATTAATAAGTAAATGTGCATAAAGGTGAATACCCTTGATACAGAAATGGGCATGGTATTCACTACATAATGGCATTGCCTAAAAAATTCGATGTGATTTCGGCAGCATAACAGCATGACATAAGAATTCATAAAAACGGTTGATGAGAGAAAAAGGGGTTATTCATCATATTTACATGTAATGGACAGTAATAAGTTCATATAGATACATGTCCCAACATTTTTAATTGAATTTAGATTCATGATACAAAAGTATTGCTTGAATGTAAAAGAGGAGAGAGAAGTTCCTTTCAGAATTTCAGCATAGTAACAGGTGTACATGGGAGGAATTTAATGAGAGATAAAGGGTCTCCCATCATTCAAAAATAAAGAGGAAAGAATTAGGGAGGTGAAAAACCATACCCCAACATTTATAATTTAAATTAAAAGGGAAAAACAACTTAAATAAATTTGGACAAAAATAAAAATGGAAGAAAAAACCCTTACTTGGAAGTGTGCTTCCAATGGCAAGGGAGAGGCTTATGAGAGGCATCTTGGGAGGTTGGGGCACCTTGGGAGGATTATAGAGAGAGTAGGGAAGAGGTTGGAAGAAATCAAAAGGCTTTTAGTGAGGAGGAAGTGGGAGCTTGGGTGGGTTTATATAAGAAAGGTGAGTGAATTCTTTATTATTTAGGTTTGGGACACCTTATATTAAATTAATCCAAACCACAAACCATCCCATGGTTTCTTCCCATGGTTTTTGGAAAAGGGAAGAGGAAAATAATATTTTATAAGGACAAGGTACTATCTTCTTAAAATATTAGGGTTACTTATGTGAAGGTGAGTCACATTCCCATGGAAATTAATTTAAAAAGACATCGTGTTTAATAAGTCTTGAGGGGTCCATTAATGCTTTGAAAAGTAAGCCAAACAAACCCGAAATCATATTATTTTAATTTTAAAACATATATTGTCCGATCATAATGATTATAGTATTTTATTACATCACTATTGGGTCATTATGATGTCATAAAACACATTATATATTTAAATGGTATTAAATTTTTACTCCAAAATTTGACGCTCAGAAAATTATGAAAAATTCACTGTTGGATAATTTCGATGTCCTGATTCCAAAAATAAAATTTATTTTATATAAATAAATTTCTACATATGTTAATTTTTACTTTTAAAATAAAAACCGACATTTATTGAAAATTCACGGGTTTTGACAAAAATGGCTTTCAAACCTTAATAAAAATTATAATTACATTCATACAATTACATGATCATTTATATATAATAAAATTAATCTAATAATAATAATAATATTTTATTAAAAATATTATATAATTTAAAAATCCCTTAATTTAATAAAATATATTTCCTAAATAAATAATAACTAAAAACTCAATTTGTACTTTAAAAACTATTTACAATGTATCAATAATGACAAGAAATTATATTCATTATTATAAACAAAAATAATTTACATTAACATAGTACTATCGATTAGTTACATAACCCCTTAAAATAGCCGCATAAGACCTAAGGGTAAGGTGTGTGATTGTGACAGACTCTTGGGGTGGCTCGGATAACATCGCTCGAGTGGTAATTTCAATCAACTTCCACTTCTACAATAGATGATCATGTTCGAGCTTGACATGGTGAAGATCGACTTGGGCATGGTCAAGAGCGAAGTCCAAGGACGCCACCTCTTTTCCAAGATCTGATAAATGGGCTTCGTATAGGGCAATTCTACTGGATGAGGCCATCACTTCCTTTGTCTAAGTAAAATTGGATGTGTTAAAGCCCTATATATATATACTAATCATGTGATCACTGTTCAATGGCTATAAAAGTAACGGTAAAATTCTTAACATAAAACAATTGAAGTTGACATTTTATAAAAAAAATTTAAATAAAGAGACATTTAATAAGATCAAGACGAATTTTCAATTAATGAAACTTTGGGTCGTTACAATATCCCCCCCTTGAGGAATTTCACCCTCAAAATTTTACTTTTCCCACATGAAAACAGATGCGGGTAACTCAGCTTCATCATTTCCTCCAATTCCCAAGTCGCTTCTTCAAACTTGTGGTTTCTCCACAACACATTGATGAGCGGCATTGTCTTATTTCGTAAAACTTTTTCTCTACAATGTAATATCTTCACTGGTTACTCCTCACAAGAAATAACGGCTTCCAATTGTACCACCTTAGAAGAGAGTACATGTGAAGGGTCTAGTATGTACTTCATTAAGAGAGATACATGAAATACATCATGTACTTTGGCCATAGTAGGTGGAAGTGCTTGTCGATAGGCCACACCCCCGACACGATCAAGAATCTCGAAGGGGCCTATGTACCTTGGGCTTAACTTCCCATTCATTCCAAACCTTATAACCTTCTTCCACGGAGATATGCATCGAAAAACCATGTCTCCAACTTTAAACTCAAGGTCTTGTCAACGATTATCTGCATAAATCTTCTTTCGACTCTGGGCTGCCTTGATATGTTTCTGAATAATTTTCACCTTCTCCACCATTTCCTCGACCATATCTGGTCCAAGAATCTTATGTTCACTGACCTCATCCCAACATGTCGGTGTTCTGCACCTTTTCCCACACATGGCTTCATATGGTTCCATTTGGATGCTCGAGTGGAAACTGTTATTATAACAGAACTCAACCAGAGGAAGATGTTGATCCAATCTTCCTTTAAAGTCCATTGAGCATGCTCTCAACATATCCTCAAGTGTTTGGATAGTGTGCTCTGAATGGCCACCAGTTTGAGGATGATAGGTCGTACTGAAGTTCAGTTCAATATTCAGAGAATGTTGAAGACTCTTCAAAATCATAGAGGTGAATCATGGATCTCGGTCAGACATAATAGATAGTGGTACTCCATGAAACCTTATTGATTCCATGATATATATCTGTACCAGTTGATCCAATGAGAAATCCTCCCAAATATCAATGAAGTGTGCAGTCCTTGTAAGACAATCCACAACATCCCAGATTGCATTGTTGCCTTTGGATGTCCTTGGAAGTCCGGTGACAATGTCTATGGTGATGTTCTCCCATTTTCATTCTGGTATGGAAAATGGTTGCATGATCCCCGTAGAATTCTGCCTCTCTGCCTTCACTTGCTGACACACCAGACACTTTGATGTATATTCAGTGATCTCCTTCTTCATATTATCCCACAAAATGTTTTCTCGGAGATCTCGATACATATTTTAGCTCCCTGGGTGAATAGATAAATTTGAACTATGTGCATCATCCAAAAGTTCCTTCTTCAGCTCCAGACATGATAAAACACATATTCTTTTCCCAAACCCCACAATTACATCTTCATTATCATTAAACTCTGAGGATTTACCTTTTTCGATAGCTTCTGCTTTTTCATGAATTCCTACATCACCCTTTTGTGTATCCTTTAACCATTCCAAAAGAGACAGTTGAGTAATAATATGTGAAAGGGTTGATAATTTTCTCTTCTCTATGATTCCCATATCTATTTTTATCATGTCTAAGAAGATTGGATCCTTCTCAATTATCATCATTGATAGAATCGCTGGATCCTTTCTACATAGGAAATCTGCCACCTTGTTCTCTTTCCCAGGGTGGTAATGGATTGAACAGTCATAATCCTTGATGAGCTCTATCCATCTTCTCTAGTGCATATTAATCTCTTTCTGTGTGAATATATATTTATGACTCTTGTGGTCAATATATATCTTACATTTCTCCGCATATAGATAATGCCGCTGGATTTTCAAGGGAAAGATCACCGCTGCCAACTCCAGATCATGTGTTGGATAGTTTCACTCATGGATTTTCAACTGCCTTGAGGCATATGATATCACTTTATCATTCTACATCAGCACACAACCTAAGCCTTTCTTTGAAGCATCACGGAATACCACAAAAAGATCCCAAATTGTGGGTAATGTGATCATGGGTGCAGTGATAAGCCTTCTTTTCAACTCCTTGAATATTTTTTTGCATTCATCACTCAAGCAAACTTTACTCTCTTTCAAGTAATCATGGTAAAAGGGTTGGACAATCATGAGAAATTTATCACAAATCGTCGATAATATCCAGCTAACCCCATGAAGCTATGGATTTCTGTCACCGATGTTGCCCTCGACCATCCCTCAATTGCATCTGTTTTGGAGGGATCTAAAGATATCCCATTTCTTGTGATGATATGGCCCAATAATGAGACCTCCTTCTACTAGAACTCACACTTTCTGTAATTTTCATAGAGCTTCTCCTTGCGCAAATTCTCTAGTACAGTTCTTAAATTCTTGTCATGATCCTCCTTAGTTTTGGAGTATATTAGAATATCATCTATAAATACTACAACAAATTTGTCTAGGTAATCTCTAAAGACTCTATAAATTAAGTCCATGAAGATTGCTGGAGCATTATTGAGTTCGAAAGGAATTACTATGAATTCATAGTGCCCGTATCTTATGCGAAAAGCAGTCTTTGGGATATCATCCTTCTTCACCCTTACATGATAATATCCTGACCACAAGTCCACCGTGGAGAAGTATTGTGCTCCACGCAGCTGATCTAACAAGTCATCAATTCTTGGGATAGGATAGTTGTTCTTTATCATGATTTTGTTAAGTTCACGATAATTGATGCAAATCCACATTGACCCATCCTTCTTCTTGACAAAGAGGACTGGTGTACCCCATGGTGAAGCACTTAGCCATATAAAACCTTTATCCAGATTCTCATGTAGTTGTTTCTTTAGCTCTTCATGCTCTACAATAGCCATTCGATATGGAGTCTTGGATATTGGTAAAGCCCCGGGTATAAGTTCAATTGAGAATTAAACATCTCCTCTAGGAGGAAGACCAGGCGGTTCCTTGGGAAACACTTCAACGAATTCCATCACAATGGGCATTTCTTCAATGATGGTTTATTCCTTGGACTCAATCATCTGAGCCAGATACGTATGCTCATAAGGCCGTAATATCCATACATGGGATGATGGAGCTAAAGGAGATTCATCTTCCTCCTTACACTTGTAAAGAATCGGGGGTTGATTTTCCATATGGAGTGTGATTTCCCTCTCCCAACAATTTATGTTGGCTCTATATAAGGAAAGCAAATCCATTCCAATAATTGAATCAAATTCCATGAGAGGGAGTATGAAGAGGTTCCCCGGGAAATTAAATCAAAAGATTATAACAAGGGAGAAATTATATTCATGGGATGAAATGACTGCCCCATTTTCCGTACACACCATCATCTTCACTTCTATGATTTGTGTTGGTGCTAAGATTGTTCAACTAAACTTTCAAGATATAAAAGAATCCTTATAACCTGAATCAAAAAGTGCGTTCACTATTCATGAATGAATAACTAGTGTACATGTCACCACTTCGTTGTTGGGGTTCACTTCCGCAGAAGTGATGGAAAAATCTCTTCCTTGATGCCTTGGAGGTTGTTGGTTGTCTCTGAAAACCCTTGGATTAGGGCACTGATTTGCAAAATGACCCGGTTCTTTGCATTTGTAGAATTGAACAACGCATTGAGGTTCGAACGGAGTGTTCCTCTCCTCTGTCACAGCCGCGGGTCTTTCTTGCCGACAATTAACAGCTAGGTTCCCTTCGCTTCCACACCTGAAGCATTTTCTCGTCCCCTTAAGGAAATTTCCAGGGTGCTTATTTCCACACTTTTGGCAAGTGGGGTGCTAGATCTTCATAGCACTGTTGGATTTATCAATCAGACCACCAGCATTGAAGTCCACCTTATGCTTCTTATCCACATTATAACCCTATGATTCTATGATCTCCATTTCGACCTTGAGGGCACATCGGACAATTTCCTCATAGCTGTCGAAGTCACAGATCGCTAATTCTTTCCGCAGGCTAGGCTTCAGCCCACCAAATAAGCGGTCAACCTTGCATTCGAGGGTACCGACAAAGCCGGAATCGTATCGTGCAAGCCTTGTGATGTTTGCCTCATACACTCCAATAGATTCTTTGTCTTTTTTTCTTGAGGGAAAGGAAGTCCCTTTCTACCTTATGCCGGAGGGTGCACGGAAAATATTTATCGAAAAACATCTTCCGGAAATCCTTCCATTCCAATGCCTCTATCTCCTCCACGGGGTTCATATTATTGATCAACGCCCACCATTGATCAGCTTCACCCTCTATATGATAAGCTTCCAGGAGAACCTTCTCTTATTCAGAACATTGAAGGATGGAGAAGATCTTTTCAATGGAGTTGATCCATTGTTCAACTATCGTGGGATCAGATGATCTTCTAAAAGTAGGAGGAATTTTTCTCATGAAGCTCTCGATAGCGACTTGTTCATTCTTAGGGGGGTTTGGACGTTCCTCTTGACCCGTGTTTCTATTCAACGCTTGAGTTAGCTGAGAGAGAAGCGTGACAAAGTTCACAATTCCGGCTCCCATTGGATTGGGCATCTCATTAGTACAATCATCACACAAATCTTCACATCGCTTGTTTTCCCGGGTCCTCCTATTACCGGCCATTTCCTGGAATAAAAAAATATTAGGGGTGACAAATAAAAGGTAATACAAAGACAAAAGTTGATGACTTGTAAATAAACTTTCATTTCCTTAACTCATGAGTCTATAGGCTTCAATATAGGCTTTTCATGATCTACTTTCTAGCATATATTCTTAGGGGCATTTTTTTAATTTCATTAATAAGGGTTCATACTAAGCTTGTGAATTTACCAAAGCATATCCCCAGGGAGTGTCATAACTGAGAGTGAAGCAAGGCCCACTGTCATGCACCAGTTCCTGTTCGATTCTAGCTCAAAGAGGTGTTTTCAGGTTTTACCCCTAGGATACATCTGTGCCAGAGCCGCCTCTACCTGCTCGTATCCAGACATGGATGTATTTGCTTGATAATCCACTTAATCAATACTCACCAAACCATAGGGACGTTTTTATTGTAATTAGTCTTGTATCAAAGTCTTTACTAGGGTTTTCAAATCCCAATCCCAAAAATAACCAAACCTATCCTCTGATACCATCTATGACAACCTTTCTTTTTATTACAACTTAATCATGAGTTATTTCATAAAACATCATTTGATACAATAAATAAGATTGATAAGTTTAGGGTCTTTGGGGCTTAGGATCATTGCATAAAAACATGAAACAAGAAATAAAATATCTTTATTAAAAACATCCTTTACATGACCACTACACTCCCTCGTACTTAGCATTGCATGGGATAACCTGAGGACATGCATAAGAAAAGGGTGAGCTATAAAGCCCAGTAAGGGAGTACACATGGAATAACATGAGGAGTATAATACATGTTAGGAAATAGGCATATCAATAGAGCATAAGAGAATAATGAACATAAAGGCATGATAAAGCATAATAATCATAACATGGAAATGTGGAAACAACACTTAACATGGAATTAGCATGAGCCAAGGCTCATTGCACATGGAGCATGATTAAATACTCATTTCACATAAAGCACGAGTAAACAATTTTTAAACTTGAATTAGAATGATTCAAAACTCATTGCAAATGATGTATCATGATACTATACTTTACCCAATGCATTGGAGCGCTATAAGGGGACACCCTTCATAAGCATTTAATTTCATGAATAAGTGTCTCTCGTGGATAAAAAAACATTGATTCATAAAACATAATAATTTATTCCATGATAAAAGAATGTGGAATTAATACATGAAAATTTATAATCAATAAGTAAATTTGCATAATGGTGAATACACTTGATGGAGAAATAGGCAAGGTATTCACTAAAATAAGGCATTGGCTTAGAAAATCGATGTGATTTCGGCAGCGTAACGACGTTACATAAGAATTCATAAAAACAGTTGATTAGAGAGAAAGGGGTTCCTAATCATATTTACATGTAATGGATAGTAAGGAGGTCATATAGATGCATGTCCCAACAATTTTTGTAACACCCCAAGTAAATAAAGAATATGACATTTTCATATTTATCGATATTTGTGAATAAAATATTAATATGACTTTAAAGGGGACGCTATGCTCGATGGCGTACCCAACACGCAACAATGAGTTTCTTAGGAATATTTCGTTTCACTCTAATAATAAAATAATATTATTTTAAATGGCAGTTAACATGTAGCAGTTGTATTGTCGAGAATGGATAGAAATAACTAAAATATGATTATATATGTTTTTAAATGTTTTTACATTTATCCAATACAAGATAAAGGCTTAAAATACGGAAAGAATTTAATTTTAGGCGTATATGCCCTATTTTTCACTAAAGGTTCACTTATCACCTTTTGATGGAGAACCCTCTTTAAATATAGTTTTGGTCACTCTTATAAATTCTTTTGGACCAAATAAAATCCTTCTTTATAATTGGGACATCAAAATTTACTTTGTGTATGTTTTTGTTATTCTTCCGATAATGTTCATTTTTTATGAATAAGTGAAAAATGATGTATTTTAATTCAAAACCTCTTTTAATATAATTTATTTATATGATTATATTATCTTTTGAATTGGTTTTAAAGTGAAACCCTAAAATATTTTTACCATTTTATTCAATGGTGGACTTTGGAATTAATTTCACTTTGAAATTCGACAAAAACAAATATCAATCTTTTGATATATATTGTTTCTTAAAAACATGCTATTTGTTTTGACAACAGGAGTTAATTATTAAATTAATTAATAATACTTATATCCTTTGAATTAGTTAATATAAACATCATTTTTGAATTCGGAATATCGAATATAGCTTAACGTGAATTTTTGGTAATTTTCTGAAAAACTCCAATTTTTGATGAATAGGGAAACCACTAAGTGGTAATCAAGCAAACTGATTTTTCAGTTAAATGAAAGTTTACCACTAATGTGTATTGAATTTTGAAAATCCAACATTCATGGTTGTCATTAGTGTGTAAAATGTGGTTCAATGGGATGAAAATAGTTTTTTGGTGAATAGTAACTTTTTTTCATTAATCGCGATTAGAGGTAATTAGTGTAATTTAAGTTAAAAATGATATTATAAAAATATGAAAACAACATGACACTTGTCCTACCCCTATTGGATGAGTCATGTCCGACAAATACAACCCATGGGTCGATTTAGGGGACCCTATGGAGCCTCTTGGGTGAGATAATGACTTTAATGCCTTTTTTTAAAATAAAGGTGAAAATGACACTAACATAAATTGTTTTACTAAAACAATTTTTAGAAGGGGTTATACTAATAATATTTTTGCCTATAAATACTCTTTGGAAAGCTAAAAAGATTTTCTACATCATGATATTTTTGTTATAATTTTTAGAAATTAAATAAATTAATTTAATTATGATATCATGATGATGCAACGATGACCTCATTAATGAACAGTTTGAATAAAATGAAATGATAATATAAAATCTAAGACCTACACTTGTCCAAAAACTATTGGATGGGAATATTTCGAAGCCTTATCATCTTATATTTGAAATATGTCAATGTGGGACATTAGAAATTTGAAACTCTTTTGAAAATAAAATAATAGTTTCATGATTTCCAAAAGTGCCCCTCCTCTCCTTTTATAAAAGGCCCCCACCTCTACCTCATTTCACACACTCCTCAAGCCTTTGGCTCGGCCATTACCTGCCCATTTACTCTCTACACATCCCTCTACTCGTCCTAGAGGATTCCCGTTTGGTAGAATCCTTTCGAAGGAATCCTTTAGACTCAAATCAAAATGAGTTACACTTTTAATGGGAATTCATTCTCTCATGTTCATTTGTTTTATTTTGCTTCTCCAACCCCCTAAACTCTTTTTATTTACTTCTTTTGTAACAACAACAGTATCTTAAAAATACTAGTATGTTGTTATAAGATTTATTCGAGCTACACTCTCACACAACTACATCAAATGGTTAATGAACATACGGTTTCCGTGGATGGCGAAATTCTGCCTCCCGAAACGATGATTGTTCAATACTCATTTAACACCTTCAAAGGTGGCCATTATGATGTCACTATTTTTATATATGATATATAAGATGTTTATTCTTTCCTTAAGCTTCTGTATTTTTCATTTATGGCATACCATTATTGTTTCCATTATGGGTATACACGATATCTTCATTTTAGGAAGTGCGGACTACCGCCCCCTCAAAGTGATGTGATTTGTTAATGCCATACGTGGGACTTATAAAGGATGGATTTAATGTTATTATATATGATGTTATAATGGAATTATAATATACCTATATAACATTATTATTTCTTTCCATTAAAGTATGAGATAGAAATGAAAGTAGCGTTCATGCGTACGTACGACTTACCGTCTCCATGAAGGGTGCATTTCATTTCTTACCTCTAAATGATTATGTAATATTATAAATACATGTATATGCTGGATATATATGATATATATGATATCCAAATAAGGAATGTCATTCTGGATATAAATAACCTTTGACCACACGAACAACATGTAATTGTAAGAAGTCCACTTTCGACTTAAGAACTAAATATCGACAAAACAAACATTATTAACTTAAATGATTACATAATGTTTATAACATGACAATAAGTAATATAAAAGGAATAATGAACTAGAAAAAAGTTTTTAATAAAGTGGAAATTAACTCAAGTTTATTATTCAGGACGTTAAAGAATGATCGAGTCAAGTCGGACCCGGGTAAGGGATCTTACACCTCTCTTTCCTTTTAAGTACACTCTTTTATGTCATTCTTTTTAAGATCACCTTTCTTATGATTGGGATGTTATTTTATATTAATTCTACTGTAATTATTATGTTCATATGATGAGAGACCCTATTTTTCTCTCATCAATCCATTTTGGATGTTTTGAATGGCGCCGTTAGGCTGCCGAATTTTCGTAAGAGATCTAACCTCTCTCTTTCTCTTTAAGTACTCTCCTTTATGTCACTTCTTTTAAGCTCTTCTTTTTTATGATGGGGGATATTCTTTTATATTCCTCTTTCTGTAAATTTTATTTTAATGTGATTAGATACCCTATTTGATCTCATCAATCCATTTTTGGATGTTTTAAGTGGTGCCGTTAGGCTGCCGAGTTTTCGTAAGAGATTTTTTATCTCACTTTTATTCCTATGAGATTTATGCTACATTTGCCACAATTTCCTTTGATTGGTGCATTTACTGACCATTATTTTACTCATTGTGTAATATTCTGTCATTTATGAGTATTTACATCAATGTTTTATTGTTCTTCTTTCACGGGGCGTATGTTTCGAAAGATACCCATGTCGGTAAGGGAACCTTTCACCCTACTCTTTTTAAAAGACTTCTTTTGTTGGGTCTTTTATTTTACATATTGTTATGTTGGGATATGTTATCATATAACCTTATTGATGTAAATTTTATGTACAAGTGATGAGATATCCTTTTTTTTATCTCTCATCAACTCATTTTGATGTGACGCTGTTAGGCTGTCAAGAGAACTTCTTAACCCAATTTCGATTTCTTTGGGTTCAACATGTAGTTATTGAATATGTCATCCTTTGAATTTGTGTGAATGACCTTTGATTATTTTACACTTAATATCCACTTATATTTGGTGTATTCGTTTGTCACACATAATTATGTAATTGATTTATCCTTAAACCAAGGATACCGTCTTTGTAAGGGACTTCGTCTCAATCTCCTTTCATTGAGGCATATTCTGTTTTATACACAACCTTTTTTTATACGGTGTATAAACCCCTTTGACTTTTACTTTTATTCAAAATGAATCTTTTTATATGAAGTGTTTATTAAATGAAAAAAGGGAATGTTTTTGTCGTACATATGCGTCAACAACGACTTCTCCGCCGTCATTGGAATTATTTGAGTTTCGGCTTCCTCTACAAGCCATACCTTATTTTTAAAAGAAAAATAAACACCATGTTTTATTTTTCTTTTATTTTGGTATTGAAAATGGTATTCATAATTTTTTTTTCAATGTGTTGTATTGATATCTTGTGATTGAAAGGTGGAAATGTTATGTTTCCTTTATGCATGTTTTATGTGATAAGATTATGTTATGGTTCTTGGGAATTGTTATGCATACGGGTGGTTCCCTGATAAACTAAGGGTGGGTGAGCCCGATATAGATCTCCAATGCATTGGGTAACGCGAAGGAGTGAAACGTTAAGGTTTCTCAGAAGAGATTTAGGGAATATACTGTGATGGGTATTCCAAACGTAACGAAGAGGGTTACTCCCTACGTAATAATGTTATGAATGCCTCAAGTTACCTTTATGTCTTATGATTTATTTGATTTATTCATGGTTTGATGAGCTATATTAATGTGCCTATGTTTTATGGGTAAAGTATGATTTCATTCTTATGTATATATGAACTCATGTTTCCTTTCCATATTTTTGTAACCCTTAATGAGCTTTTTATGCTCATCCGAAGTTTTTGAAATGTTTTTCACAGGTCAAGGGAAAGCTACATGATGTGATGATAGTGTCAAGGATGTGTCAAGAAAGAATCCGTGTTTTATTTTAAATATGTTTCCTTTGATGGGAAGAGTGAATATTGTCTTTAATGTAACCACTTTGTTTAAATGTGGAATGTAATGCAAGTTTCATGATCTAATTCTCTAAAACTCTAAACCTGAAAAGATCCTCAATGTGTAATCTTGTAATAACTCAATATTAAGTAAGGTTTAAGGCTAGGGCCTTATAGTTGGTATCAAAGGTTGGTTTAGATAACTTTAGATGTTAGGGTATTCTCTAAGCATAAGTGACATTACCATAATGGTTAGGATTTCATAAAGAGTCTGAGTTTTAGATAAAGTTAATGAGTGAGTATATCTTAGTGTTTACATTCCTCATTAGTACATGATGGTTTTGTTGATATACTCACACTGACATTTCTGTTTTTAGTGAATGGCTGGATCTCGCAGGCACCAAAGTGACAATTGGTTTGAAGGAAATTGTTGTGGTTCTCTGATTAAGAGACTCGATGAAATGGTGTATTCAATGAGGAAACTCATGGTTGTTCTAAACAAACTATCAAGGAGTCAAGATCAACCACGTGAACCTTGGTGTGTTCTATAATGCATCATTTACGAGATGACCAATCGATGTGGATGTTTAGGTAATAAATAAAAAGGTAACCCTTAGGGTTTATAAGATCCTTACTTTTGAGGTAATTATGGGTTATTATATGTTATGATGGAAAATGAAAGGCATGAGATAAACATGAGGTTAAAATATTTTATGTTTATTTTTGAAGATTTTATCTCGTTTTGGGAAATTTTTTGATAATTATATAGTTTTGGAAATAGGACAACACACAGACCATGTGACAACCCGTCGCGTCGGACAATGCTGTGGGAATCGAACCCACAACCAAAGTGCGACAGGTATTTATCACCTACCACTGGACTACGTGAAGTCCCTGGTTAGTTTGACTGATTCTTTCTATTTATATGATTTTATTAATTAAGAGTAAGTTTATTTTGGGTTATTTATGAAAATTATTAACCTATCATGGAGGATATGTGATTAGGTTAATTACTTTTCAATACGAGACTTCAGGAGAAACTGATGTTGTTTGGAGATAAATGTTACGATTTAACTTGGAAGATTATGTGACTAAATCCTTCAAATATTTGGGTTTCAATCTTAGATTGGTTTACTTTGGAGAATTTTATGGAAAAATTGTTTATCTAATGGTCCTCGTTGAACTTTGGGTTTTGTTGGACAAATTTTGGAGGTTAAGAATAGATTTTTTTTTATAAAGGGTTATACTTTTCTGGATTATCTGGTCTTGTACTAGCCTTTTTGGTTTTGGTTTTGGTTAAAGTCTAAAGACATGGGATGTATATAGTTCTCTTTTGTGGATTAGGTGATTCTCTAAAAGTTGATTATAGTACTCTTAATGTGAACAAGTCTTCCTAAATACTCGCCTTTTGGAGAAAATATGAGTTTGTGTAAGGAATGTAATAAAAGTTCAAAGTCAACATGATAAGTGATTATGTTTCCTTATGAATAAATTCCCCAATAAAAAGTATCTTAAAAAAAAAATGTTGTCTATTAACTTTTCCTACTGGGGAATCGAATACCATTTAACCCATCACAAGTTTGTGATTTTCTCATGGTTAACTTTTTCCTAAACATGTTTTCTATCACTCTCCATCAGAACATGACCCAATGTTTTCTCCTCCATGTCCATGTTTCCGTACTTGGAATCCTAGTATGGGTTAACTCGGGTGACCTTTGTACTTATCTTTCTTTATTTTAACGTGATTGTTTTACCGACTCTTCTTCCGATGTGGGACTTTCAAGGATGTTTCCAATCCCAATTTTAAAATTGTGAGGACACAATTTCCAAAAGGGGGGAAGGATGTAACACCCCAGGTAAATAATGAATATGACATTTTCATATTTATCCATATTTGTGAATAAAATATTAATATGACTTTATAGGGGACACTATGCTCGATGGCGTACCCAACACACAACAACGAGTTTCTTGGGAATCTTACATTGCACTCTAATAATAAAACAATATTATTTTGAATGGCAGTTAACATGTAGCCGTTTTATTGGCGAGAATGGATAGAAATAACTAAAATATGATTATATATTTTTTAAATTTTTTTACATTTATCCAATAAAAGATAAAGGCTTAAAATATGCAAAGAATTCAATTTTAGGCGTATATGCCCTAGTTTTCACAAAAGGTTCACTTGTCACCTTTTGATGGCGAACCCTTTTAAAATATAGTTTTCGTCACTCTTATACATTCTTTTGGACCAAATAAAATCCTTCTTTATAATTGGGACATCAAAATTTACTTTGTGTATTTTTTTGTTATTCTTCCGATAAAGTTCATTTTTTATGAATAAGTGAAAAATGTTGTATTTTAATTCAAAACCTCTTTTAATATAATTTATTTATATGATTAGATTACCTTTTGAATTGGTTTTAATGTGAAACCCTAAAATATTTTTACCATTTTATTCAATGGTGGACTTTGGAATTAATTTCACTTTGAAATTCGACATAAACAAATATCAATCTTTTGATATATATTGTTTCTTAAAAACACGCTATTTGTTTTGACAGCGGGAGTTAATTATTAAATTAATTAATTATACATATATTCTTTTAATTAGGTAATATAAAAATCATTTTTGAATTTGGAATATCGAATATAGCTTAGAGTGAATTTTTGGCAATTTTCTGAAAAACTCCAATTTTTTATGAATAGTGAAACCACTAAGTGGTAATCAAGCAAACTGATTTTTCAGTTAAATGAATGTTTACCACTAATGTGTATTGAATTTTGAAAATCCGCCATACATGGTTGTCATTAGTGTGTAAAATGTGGTTCAATGGGATGAAATTTTTTTGGTGAATAGTAACTTTTTTTCATTAATCGCGATTAGAGGTAATTAGTGTAATTTAAGGTAAAAATGATATTATAAAAATATGAAAACACCATGAAACTTTTCCTACCCCTATTGGATGAGTAATTTCCAACCCAGACAACCCATGGGTCGACTTTGGGTACCCTATGGAGCCTCTTGGGTGAGATAATGACTTTAATGCCTTTTTTTAAAATAAAGGTGAAAATCTCACTAACATAAATTGTTTTACTAAAACAATTTTTTGAAGGGGTTATACTAATCATATTTTTTTCTATAAATAATATTTGGAAAGATAAAAAGATTTCCTACATCAGGATATTTTTGTTATAATTTTTAGACATTAAATAAATTAATTTAATTATGACATCATGATGATACAATGATGACCACATTAATGAACAGTTTAAATAAAATGAAACGATAATATAAAATCTAAGACCTACATTTGTCCAAAAACTATTGGATGGGAATATTTCGAAGTCTTATCATCTTATATTCTAAATATATCAATTTGGGACCATATAAATTCGAAACACTTTTGTAAATAAAATAATAGTTTCATGATTTCCAAAAGTGCCCCTCCTCTCCTCTTATAAAAGGCCCCACCTCTACCTCCTTTCAAACACCCCTCAAGCCTTTGGCTCGGCCATACCCAGCCCATTTACTCTCTCCATATCCCTCTCCTCATCCTAGAGGATTCCCTTTGGGCATAATCCTTTCAAAGGAAGACTTTAGGCTCAAATCAAAAGGAGTTACACTTTTAAAGGTAATTCATTCTCTCATGTTCATTTGTTTTATTTTTCTTATCCAACCCCATAAACTCTTTTTATTTACTTATTTTGTAACAACACCAGTATCTTCAATATACTAGGATGTTGTTATAAGATTTATTCGAGCTACACTCTCACACAACTACATCAAATGGTTAAAGAACATACGGTTTCCGTGGATGGCAAAATTCTGCCTCCCGAAACGATGATTGTTCAATACTCATTTAACACCTTCAAAGGTGGCCATTATGATGTCACTATTTTTATATATGATATATAATATGTTCATTATTTCCTTAATCTTCTATATTTTTCATTTATGGAATACCATTATTGTTTTCATTATGGGTATACACGATATCTTTATTTTAGGATGTGCGGACTACCGCCCCCTCAAAGTGATGTGATTCGTTAATGCCATACGTGGGACGTATAAATGATGGATTTAATGTTATTATATATGATTTTATACTGTAATTATAATATACCTATATATCATTACTATTTATTTCCATTAAAGTATGAGATAGAAATGGAAGTAGCGTTCATGTGTACGTACGGCTTACCGTCCCCATGAATGGTGCATTTCATTTCTTACCTCTAAATGATTATGTAATATTATAAATACAAGTAT
Source organism: Viscum album (assembly GCA_963277665.1). Taxonomy (NCBI): domain Eukaryota; kingdom Viridiplantae; phylum Streptophyta; class Magnoliopsida; order Santalales; family Viscaceae; genus Viscum; species Viscum album. The sequence goes on along the minus strand of OY728157.1, from coordinate 1,749,667,275 downwards.
ATGCTGGATATATATGATATATGTGATATCCAAATCAGTAATGTCATTCTGGATATAAAGAACCTTTGACCACACGAACAACATGTAATTGTAAGAAGTCCACTTTCGACTTAAGAACCAAATATCGACAAAACAAACATTATTAACGTAAAAGATTACATAATGTTTATAACATTAAAATAAGTGATCTAAAAGAAATAATGAACTAGAAAAAGGTTCTTAATAAAGTTGAAATTAACTCAAGTTTTTTATTCAGGACGTTAAAGAATGATCGAGTCAAGTCGGACCCAAGGTAAGGGATCCTACACCTCTCTTTCTTTTTAAGTACACTCTTTTATGTCATTCCTTTAAACTCATCTTTCTTATGATTGGGATGTTCTTTTATATTACTACTACTTTAATTATTATGTTCATATGATGAGGGACCCTATTTTCCTCTCATCAATCCATTTTGGAAGTTTTGAGTGGCGCTGTTAGGCTGCCGAATTTTCGTAAGAGATCTAACCTCTCTCTTTCTCTTTAAGTACTCTCCTTTATGTCACTTCTTTTAAGCTCCTCTTTTTTATGATGGGGGATGTTCTTTTATATTCCTATTCCTGTACATGTTATTTTAATGTGATGATATACCCTATTTGATCTCATCAATCCATTTTTGGATGTTTTAAGTGGCGTCGTTAGGCTGCCGAGTTTTCGTAAGGGATTTTTCATCTCACTTTTATTCCTGTGAGATTTATGCTACATTTGCCACAATTTCCTTTGATTGGTGTATGTACTGACCATTATTTTACTCATTGTGTAATATTATTTCATTTATGAGTATTTACATCAATGTTCGATTGTTCTTCTTTCACGGGGCGTATGTTTCGAAAGATACCCATGTCGGCAAGGGAACCTTTCACCCGCCTCTTTTTAAAAGACTTCTTTTGTTGGGTCTTTTATTTTACATATTGTTATGTTGGGATATGTTCTCATATATCCTTATTGATGTAAATTTTATGTCCAAGTGATGAGATATCCTTTTTTTATCTCTCATCAACTCATTTTGATGGGACGTCGTTAGGCTGTCAATGGAACTTCTTAACCCAATTTTGATTTCATTGGGTTCAACATGTAGTTGTTGAATATGTCATCCTTTGAATATGTGTGAATGACCTTTGATTATTTTACACTTAATATCCACTTATATTTGGTGTATTCGTTTGTCACACATAATTATGTAATTGATTTATCCTTAATACAAGGATACCGTCTTTGTAAGGGACTTCGTCTCAATCTCCTTTCATTGAGGCATATCCTGTTTTATACACAACCATTTTTTATACGGTGTATAAATCCCTTTGACTTTTACGTTTATTCAAAAGGAATCTTTTTATACGAAGTGTTTATTAAATGAAAAAAGGGAATGTTTTTGTCGTACATATGCAGCGACAACGACTTCTCCACCGTCGTGACCATTATTTGAGTTTCAGCTTCCTCTACAAGCCATAACTTCTTTTTAAAAGAAAAATAAATACCATGTTTTAATTTTCTTTTATTTTGGTATTGAAAATGGTTTTCATAATGTTTTTTTCAATGTGTTGTATTGTTATCTTGTGATTAAAAGGTGGAAATGTTATGTTTCCTTTATGCATGTTTTATGTGATAAGATTATGTTATGGTTCTTGGGAATTGTTATGAATACGGGTGGTTCCGTGATAAACTAAGGGCGGGTGAGGCCGATATAGCTCTCCAATGCATTGGGTAACGCGAATGAGTGAAACGTTAAGGTTTCTCCGAAGAGATTTACGGAATATACTGTGATGGGTATTCTAAACGTAACCAAGAGGGTTACTCCATACGTAAGAATGTTATGAATGCCTCAAGTTACCTTTATGTTTTATGATTTCTTTGGTTTATTCATGGTTTGATGAGGTATGTAAAAGTGCCTATGTTTTATGGGTAAAGTATGATTTCATTCATATGTATATATGAACTCATGTTTCCTTTCCATATTTTTATAACCCTTACTGAGCTTTTTATGCTCATCCCAAGTTTTTGAAATGTTTTTCACAGGTCACGGGAAAGGTACATGATTAGATGATAGTGTCAAGGATGTGTCAAGAAAAAATCCGTGTTTTATTTTAAATATGTTTCCATTGATGGGAATAATGAATATTGTCTTTTATGTAACAACTTTGTTTAAATGTGGAATGTAATGCAAGTTTCATGATCTAATTCTCTAAAACTCTAAACCTGAAAATATCCTCAATGTGTAATCTTGTAATAACTCAAGATTAATTATGGTTTAAGGTCGGGGCCTTATAATTTTAATGGAATTTAGATTCATGATACAAAAGTATTTCTTGAATGTAAAAGAGGAGAGAGAAGTTCCTTTTGGAATTTCGGCACAGTAATAGGTGTACATGGGAGGAATTTAATGAGAGAGAAAGGGTCTCCCATCATTAAAACATAAAGAGGGAAGTATGCGGGAGGTGTGAAACCATACCCCAACATATATAATTGAAATTAAAAGGGCAAAACAACTTAATGAAAATTGGACAAAATGAGAAAGGAAGAAAAAACCCTTACATAGAAGTGTGCTACCAAAGGCTAGAGAGAGGCTTCTTAGAGGCTTCTTGGGAGGTTGGGACACCTTGGGAGGATTCTAGAGAAAGTAGGGCAGAGGTTAGACGAACTCCAAAGGCTTTTAGTGAGGAGGAAGTGGGATCATGGCTGGGTTTGTATAGAAACGGTGAGGGAATTCTTTATTATTTAGGTTTGGGAACCCGTATATTAAATTAATCAAAACAAAAAATCTTCCCATGGTTTTGGCCCATGGTTTTTGGGAAAGGGAAGAGGAAAATATTATTTTATATGTCCAAGGTCGGAACTTCTTAAAATATTTGGGTTGCTTATGTTGAGGTGAGTCACATTTCCATGGAAATTAATTTTAAAAGACAAGGAGTTTAATAAATCTTGAGGGGTCCATTACTGCTTTGAAAAGTTAGCCAAACAAACCCAAAATCTTGTTATTTTAAGGGTAAAACATATATTGGCCGAACAAAAAGATTATTGTATTTTATTACATCACTATTGGGACATTATGTGGTCATAAATCACAGTACATATTTAAACGGTATTTAATTTTTACAAAAAAAATTTAATTGTCTCAGAAAATTATGAAAAATTCACCATTGGATAATTTCGACGTCCTAATTCAAAAAATAACATTTATTTTATCTAAATAATTTTATAAATATGTTAATTTCCACTTTTAAAATAAAAACCAACATTTATCGAAAATTCACAGGTTTTGACAAAAATGGATTTCAAACCTTAATAAAAATTATAATTGCATTCATACAATTACATGATAATTTATATATAATAAAATTAAAATAATAATAATAATAATAATATTTTATTAAAAATATTATATAATTCAAACATCAATTAATTTAATAAAATATATTTCTTAATTGAATAATAACTAAAAACACCATTTGTACTTTAAAAACTATTTACAATGTATCAATAATGACAATAAATTATATTAATTATTATATACAAAAATAATGTAAATTAACATAGTACTATCGATTAGTTACATAACCCCTTAAAACCGCCACATAAGACCTAAGGGTATGGTGTATGATGGTGAAAGACTCTTGGGGTGGCTCGGATAACATCACTCGAGTGGTAATTTCTATCAACTTCCACTTCTCCCGTAGACAGTCTCGTTCGAGCTTGACATGGTGCAGCTCAGCTTGGGCTTGGTCAAGAGCAAAGCCTAAGGATGCAACCTTTTTTCTGAGATCCGATAAATGGGCTTCGTATGGGGTAATTCTACTGGATGAGGCCATCACATCCTTTGTTAAGTAAAATCGGATGTGTTAAAGCCCTATATTTATACTAATCATGTGATCACTGTTCAACGACTATAAAATTAACGGTCACAATTCTTATCATAAAACCAATGAAGTTGACATTTTATAAAAACATTTTATATAAAGAGACATTTAATAAGATCAAGAGGGATTTGACATTAACGAAACATTGGGTCGTTACAAATTATGTCTGCAATTCACTCATAACTAACTTCTTAATATCTTAGGAAAATGAAACATAAGAAAGGGGTGAGCTCAAACACACAATAAGTGTAAGAAATATGACAAAAGATAACATAAACATTTGGCATGGTAAATAAATAAAAACACATTAACAATCATTATTATTTTCATAATGAGGGAATGTATAATGTCAAGAATTCTGAAACATCTTGTCAGGACCTCGTCCAAGACGTCTATAAATGATTTAGGCCTTGTCCAAAATCAAATATAAATTCGGGAAAGGCCTCGACCAATTCTATGTCTAATTTTATCATGAGACCCACCGATGCACTGAGGAGCTATAGAAGGCTCCACCAATCAGATACTAAGTCCAATACATTCCTCTTATAAAAAGGTTGAAACATAACATAAACACTCATATTAAAACTCGCTTATGAAATGTCTACACTTTAACCATAAACTATGATTGTTATAAAAATAACACATCCACAGTCAAAAATATTACAAAACCTTCAATACTATATGTAATATATTTATCCTAAAAAATCAACATCAAACAAGTTTAAAATCCATTAGTAGATGTTGACATAGAGGAAATGAAAACTATTTAAAAGAAATACCTCATTCTATTTTGAAACCATTTAAGAGTCACATAATTATAAAAGAATACATTTATTTTGAAAATATTATTATAATATTGTTAGGTTTTCTTCGATGATGTTATAATGACAGAAAATATCCGCACCAACTGTATAATGTAAAATACATTCTTAGAATAATTTTTTCGAAATGGTCCTAAAGTACCATGTTTGGAAAACGACGAAAAGATTCCTTTCAAAATATATAATGTAAAAAATGCTATAAATGTCTTTAAACCATATACTAATAAATAGTATAAATGTTTTGAAAAACATTTTTAAGAAAACATGGATGCGGATGATAAATAGGTACTAGTATATGCTTATTTAAAAACAACATCTGAAAATAAACTGATTGTGAAATTAACCCATACTTTGTACTTTTCCTTGTTTGAGGGTACGATAACCACTTACATAATAGTTAAATCATTGTTATTAAATTATAAAAGAACTATATACATAAATATGATATAATATATGATTATCTATTATTAATTTGTTAATAATATTTTAGTAGTATCATCATTTTAGGTGTTAACTGGTTCATTTTACTTTATATGCTTTGTTACGTAAGCCATATTTTTTATGGATAGAATGCATTTGATTCATAAACAGAATGAAATTATGTTCATTGGAATTAATTTTATTCATCGAATGAAAATTATTTTGGATGTTATACTATATATACAGAATAACTAACATCTTATATTTATTATTTACATTAGTTATACTCACTATTATACCCATCAAAGTAATGAAGTGTTTGAATAACAAACTACACCATGACGTGGAGATGGTAAGCCGTACTTACACACATATGGTGAATTTTTATTTTATAGAATAGAATGTATAACTAATATGGTTGTACCAAATTTATAATAACTTCAAAATATGTATAAGGCAATAGATTTATTATTTTGGTATGGATACAACAACGAATGATGAAGTGGAAGAAGAAAAGAACTTGAAAGAGGTGATGAAATATTTGCCTCTTATTAGGGTTATTCATTTTGATTTGATCAAAAGGGATCTATAGGTTATATTTATGACCAAAGGAATTCCTCTAGGATAAAGGGAATAGTGTTGGGAGGATATTTGGACAGTGGTTGGCTGATCCAAATGGCTTTGCAGTTGTGATTTTGATAGAAGGGTAAGTGTCCTTTTCTAAGAGAGGCAATGTTCACTTTAGGAAAAGCTTGAAATATTATTTTATAATAAAATAAATTTCAGTTTCTAATTTCTTGAAAATGATTTATTTAAAAGATAATGTGGGGATGGGTATAATACCTCTCAACCAATAGGTTTCATACATTTTTAGGACACCATATTATCATTATCTACTATATTTAACTCTTAATTAAATAGTTTGACATTTACCATGTCTCCTTGTATTTTTATATTATATGGGTAATAAATATACTATAAACTACCAAAAGAACCCAAAGTGGTTCATTATTAATATATATAACTATGTATAAGTATTTTGGAATATCCTTTGATTTTTATTAATATTATATCAATTAATAAATAGTATTTGTTTTAAAAATACAAATTTTGCAATTTTAAAAGTATTTAGTATTTGGTTTTTTTGAAATCCATTAAAAGCATATTAATTCAAATAGAATTTATTTAACCAACCATAACATGTCATATTATCCTATAAAAATATGTGAATTTATCAGAAGCCTAAATTTAAATTTATTTGGATATTTATAATATCAATTATTTTAATCTTTCATTAATAAGGCAATTACTGCATCATCATTGTCTCATTAATAAATTAAACTATTTAATTTATAAAAATTATAAATAAAATACCATTATGTATGAAATATTTTTAAATTTCTGATAATTATTTATAGTCGAATTTATATTGTGTTTATCCGTATATTAAAATTGGTTTAGTTATTAAACATTGAATTTAACTGTGTTAACTCTTCTTCAAATAAAATAATAATAAATGTCCTAATCTAATACAAGTGAACCAAAGGTGGTAGTATTTTATTCCTAATGTTTTTCTGTTCTAATTATAATTATCCAATAGAATTAGGAGATGTTTTAGGGTAATTATGGTATCATATTTACCCTTAATTACCCTATTAACTTTTAACTGTGGTAAAAGACCTTAAAAATGCCAATGATATTTTATTTAAAGAAGAGTTAAAAGAGTTAAATTCAATGTTTAATACCTAAAGAAATTATAATATAGGGATAAAAACAATATAAATTCAAATGTAAATATTAATTAGAAATGTAAAAATATTTCATACATAATGGTATTTCATATTTTCAACTTCTCCTAGTAGGTGGGTAAAAGACCTTAAAAATGTCAATGAAATTTTTAGATATATAAAATTATTGTAAAATGACATCAATGAATTAAATTAAACTTATAATGTTATTATATATCTCTTTTGACCTAAATTAAATTTAAATAAAATAAATAATTATTTAAATAAAATTTTAGTTAACCAATAATGCCGTGTTTTTCAGAATTCATAAAAAATCGAATGTTTTCAGAAGAATACTGAAAATTCACCCTAAGCTAATTTTGATATTCCAAATTCAAAAAGGAAGTCCATTTTTAAAAATAAAATTTATAAAATTTGAAATTGTGGGTATTAAAATTCATAACAGCTAGTTTGATTGGTCGTAGAGTGTTAGAATTTCATAGTTGTGTACAATGAAAGCTATTTCATTATTCAAATGCAAACATACTGTGGAAGATTGGGGTGTTACATTATTCCCTCCTTCAAATTATTTCATCCTTTAAATTTCTAGAGCACTACCACGCATAATGATTAGGGTGGTGCTTCATCATAATATCTTGTCCTTCCCATGTTGCCTCTTCCATCTTATGGTTTATCCATAGAACTTTTACCAGACGAGTCGTTCTATTTCTTAGCACTTGTTACCTGGTATCAAAAATAGTGATAGGATCTTCACTTTAAGATTGATCAGGTTCTAGTTCAATTTACTCATTGGTGATTACATCTATTGGGTAAAGCTTGTATTTTCTTAATAGGGATATGTATAACACATCGTGAACTTTGGAGAGGCATGGCGGCCTTGTCCAACGGTAACCTACAACTCTAATTTGTTCTGAAATTTAGAAATGTCCAACGTACCTGGGACTTAATTTACCCTTCTTACCAAATCGTATCACCCCCTTCCATGAAGATACCTTCAAGAAAAATTTATCTTCTACAAGAAAATCCATATCCTTTTTTCAGTTAGCGACATAGCTCTTCTGCCTATTTTGAGATGCTTTGATGATGGTTTGGATTACATTCACCTTTTCCAATGTTTCCTCAACATGATCTAGTAATAAAAGTTTCCTATCACCATCATCATCCCAAAAAGTTGGTGTGTGAAATCTCTTTCCATATAAGACTTCATATGGTGCCATCTGAATACTTGAATGGAAGCTATTGTTATAGGAAAATTATACCAGAGGTAAATGTTGATCCCACAAACCTTGAAAGGCATGTGATAATGATCTCAACATGTCTTGTAAGGTTTGAATAGTATACTTGACTATCCATCAGTTTGAGGGTGGTAGGAAGTGCTCAAACGAAGTTCAGTATCAAGGAATTTATGAAGAAGTTTCTAGAATATTGATGTAAAATAGGGATCTTGATCAAAAAAATCGATAGGGGTACTCTATGTAGTCTTAAAACATCATTAATATAAATTCCTTCTAAAAGTTCTTATGGTAAATCTTCTCTTATTCCATGAAAATGTGATGAATCGGTAAGACGATCAATAATGACCCATATTGCATTATTCCTTCTAGGAGACTTTGATAACACTATGACAATGTACAACATAATATCATCCCATTACCACTAGGATATGTGAAGAGGTTGCATGACTCCTCCAAGCTATTTCCTTCTATCTTTCACTTGTTGACAAACCATACATCTTAACACAAAATTTTCAACCATTCCTTTATTTTATCCCACAGAAAATGTTCTTTCAAATCTATATACGTCTTGGTGCACCCTTGGTGTATAGAGAAATTGGAGTTGTTAGAATCTTCAACCATTCCCATTTTAGATCAGGTATATCAAGAGCACAAATTCTCATCCGAAATTTCTAAATTCCATCTTTATATATGAAGTCACTCAATCTCCCTTCATTTATAGATTTAATATTTTTTTGAAACTTTTAATCATCAGTCTGAGTACTCTTTATCCATTCTAGTAAACATTTTTTGGAAACAATTTGAAAGATTATTATTGTTTCACCTTCCATGGTTATTCCCATACCTATCCATACTAGATCCATGAAAATTGGATCAACTTCAACACTCATCTTGTTCGAAACTACGTGTTCATTCTACTAAAAGATTCAGCCACCTTATTTTCCTTCCCCGGGTGGTAGTGTATAGTTCAGCCATAATGAATTAGTAGTTAAACCCATCATCTTTTCCCCATGTTGAGTTATTTCTATGAGAAAATATACTTCAAACTATTATGATCAGTATAAATCTCACATTTTTTACCATAGAGGTTGTGTCTCCATATTTTCATAGAAAGGATTAATGCTGCTAACTCAAATTCATGAGTAGGATAGTTTTTCTCATGAATTGTTTACAGTCGTGATGCATAGGCAATAATTCTATCATTCTTCCTAAGGACACAACCAAGTCCTTTAATGGATGCATCTCTATAAATAATAAACACATCATTCCATGATGGTAGATTCAACATAAGGTTATTAACTAATCTTCTCCTCAGTTATTAAAAACATTATTTACACTCTTTGTTCCAAACTAATTTAACCCATTTATGTGGGAGCTTCATTAATGGGTTAGCCAACCAGGAAGAATTTGGGATGAAACATTGTTAAAAACCTACTAAACCAATAAAACTACGTACATCAGTTATACTAGTCGGTGCTGACCATTCATAGATTACCTTGGTGTTTAATGTATCAATATAGATTCAATCATTAGAGGAAATATGGCCAAGAAAAGAAATCTCTTGAAGATAGAATTCACATTTTCTAAACATCCCATATAAATCATTTTTAAGAGTCTTTAGAATAAATCAAAATGGATTTTCATGATCTTTGTAGATATTGTATTATACCAAGAAATCATCAATATAAACCACTAAAAATCCATCAATATATTATTTGAAAACACTATTCATAAGATCCATGAAGATATATGGTTCATTAGTCATTCCAAAAGGAATTACTGTAAACTCATAATGCCAGTACGTGGTTCGAAATGCTTTTTTAAGAATGTCTTCCTTCTTCTAAGACAACCGATGATATCCAGATTGAAGTTCAATCATTGAAAAATATTTCTCTATATCATATTGGTCGAAGAAATCATCAATTCGAGGTAGGGTATACTTGTTCTTTATTGATATACCATTGATCTCCTAGTAGTCAATGCACAACCTCATAGATCCTTATTTCTTCTTTAAAAAAATGACAAGGGCTCCCCATGGAGAAACACTAGGGTGAATAAATCACTTATCACTCAATTCCTCTAGTTTTTTTAGTTACAATAATTCTACAGTGGCCATTATATAAGGGGTCTTCGATATGGGCCTTGAACCAATAATTAAATCAATGAAAACTCAATTTATTATTTTGGAGGATATCCAGATAAATCCTAGGGAAACACATCAACATATTCTTTCACAATAGGTAATTCCTCTATTCAAACATTATTTTCTTTACCCATATCTATATCATTATCATCCTCCTCAATAATTTAATTTATTATCGCTACTGGGGGTGGATCTATATAAGAATCAGGTTGTGATGTTTTAGCTCTAAAGATACCGTACTCCTTATCATCATCGAGAATTGTAACCTCCTTCTTCATACATTAAATTTTCACACCATGGTCTGAAAGCCAATCCATATTGAGAATTATATGAAACACAAAAATGATTATGATGACTAAATAAGCAGATAAATATTTTTTACATGCCTTAATGGGGACCGATTCACAAAACATTGTTGCAATGATACTTCCCTTGGGAGTTTTGACTGACAACTCCCTTGTTAAATAAAATTGGAAATATCTAATTTTCATAGAAAACTAGGATGATATGAAACAATGCGATGATCCAAAATCAAATAAAGCATTGGATAAACTAGAGGAAACCATTAAATTTCCTGCAACCCAATTATTCGGAGCTTAAACCACAATAGTAGTGATCGCATAAGCATGGTCTGTATCCATTGTCATTTTATAAGGTATGTTTACCGGACACATATGAAATTTATTTTCATAATTCCCCATCTTCCTTCAATTCTATCACTGAACTTTTGTAGCATCTTTCTTCCCCTTACAATCACTAGCAAGATGACCTTTCTATCCACATTTTTAGCACACTTCTCTTCCATTTAGACAGTAACCTAAGTGCTTCCTTCCAAAATTATCACAGGGTGGAAATTCAACTCATCACTTCTTCCCTATTTCTTTATTTCATTTCCCAGAGTCTTTAACAGATCTCTTCTTCTATTTCATTCCTTTAAAGTCGTATATCTGAGAGAATTATTTTTCTATCTAGATAGAACTGTATAAAACATCTTCATACGATGAAAAGGATTTTGATACTAATGGTTGGGAGAGAAATGGTTTTACCCATCAAAAAACAATCTCTAAAACTTCTTGGGTAATGTATATAATCTACTGAATTCCTGGAAAACATTTTAATGTTTTCTTCATACATTGTGACATTTTCTTCCTCTTTTTTCCTCACACTCTAAAATTTACATTCCATATCTTCTCTATGGTTATGATGAATGTATTTTTAGAATAAAATATATTTAAACTCCCTTCATTCTATGTTTTATACTTCATTGTCACCCTTTATGTTATGAATCAATGACCACCATTATTCTGCATCTCCCGTGAGGCAATAAACTGCTATGAATACTTTTTACATTTCACTGTTCCCAAAATCATGAAATATTTTTAATAAGGGACATATCCATTTCTCAGCTACTAATGGATTTACACTCACATTGAATGTTGGTCATCATTTCCCCATGAAGTAGTCTAACATTGATCATCTGCATTGTGGATCAAGGAGATCTATATAGGGAAGTTTATTTTTCATAACCTGAGTGAGTTCTACTAGTATGGTGATAAGATTATATTCACAATTTATATCACCGGCTCCACTATAATTATCTTGACTATGATGGAATCCATATTTGGATTATGTATGTTGACACAGTTACCATTCCTTCCACTAGGTGTGTAACACCCCTTGAAACGTGAGACATAAAAGGATAAATGTTGCTACCAATTTCAACATGGTTCACCTTTATTTTCAAGAGCCTATTTAATTAGAACTCCATAATTAATCATGCTTGGCCTGGAGTAGTAATCAGCATGGGTGACTTTCTACGAAGTTTCCCAGGGTGTGTGTGAGTGAGGAAAAAAACACTGAAAGAACATGTGTTGGCCTGTGAGGATTGTCAATAGTCTGATAATCGACCCTAGTGAGTAATATCCTATGATGTGCTGGGAAGGTAACAAAGGTATTACAAGAGACCCATGGGGTCAGATGACAAGGTTCCTGGCCCGGGGAGGCGGGTCATGACAATTGGTATCAGAGAGAGGTTCTACTGCAGAACTTGGAACTCTAATCTTTATTTTCTGTGAAGAAATAGTGTTAATGGTACTAAGTGTGGTTTTTATTTCAGGGAGTCCAAAGTTTGTGTGGGTGGTTGATGAATCCATTCACTAGGACACTAACTTCGGATTTATGACTCATTTCATGAGAACACCGATTGTTTGCGTGTTTTAAAAAGTTTACTTTAAGTTAACTCAACCAGGTCAGCTCAGTAGGTATAATCATTTGACCGTGTCACATCTGTTTATTTTAGGATGCCTCCCCATGGACGACCAGTTAGAGCCCCATGAGTCGTATGTACTGACAGCCCATCGACCAACAAGGTCTCGGTGCATGGCCTATTACCATTGGGGGCATTAGCGATTCTACTTCCCATTGGGTCACCAATGCCACCATCCCTTGTAGCAGACGATGCATGCCGCTTGAGTGTGTTGCATGAGTTACAATGTCGGAGGCCACCCAGATTTAGGATAGAGATGGACCCACAGGTGGCTGATGATTTGCTGGAGTCTGTAGTGAGAGTTTTCAAGCTAGTAGGGACACCACCAGACTTCATGGTGATCTTTGTCGCGATTCTCCTTCAGGAAGCAGCAGACAAATGTTGGAGCCTAATTCTCCAGGTGTATGACGAGGCGATGCTACTCTGGTTAGACATCAAGAGCCTATTTAGGGTGGAATGTTTTCCTATCCACTCTCCACGCAGTGAGGATACAGGAGCTATTGCATCTATAGTAGGGTAGCATGATGGTGTCGCAATACTCAACGAGGTTCACTGACCTCTCGCACTACTCCACAGATATGGTGCGGGACCCATTCTTTGGGTCCCAGTCCTTTGACCAGGGGCTCAAGAGAGAGATCCGAGCATCTATGATCACCCTCAACATCCCGATGTAGGTGGGGTTGTTAGAGAGATCCCTCCTAGTAGAGAATTTCCTTACTGAGAAGTCAGCAGTAGAGAGACCAACTACTAGAAGACACATAGTGGAGTCTTCTATAGCTGGAAGTATACAGATTTCGGAGAGGTCCAAGAGGACCAGACCTACTATTGGTCGACCGCATGACTCATGATCGGTTGTGTGGGGAACACAGAGTAGAGACACAAATGTGAGTTGCAGGCAGTGTTAATCATGCGGTGGGCATGGCCACATGGCTCATGACAATTCGACCCCCCTTCAAATGATCACCAGACAGCTGAGGGACCTCTCAGGTAGAGGCAGAGGTTCGAACGAGGTGGTCTGCAGGGAGGAGGCAGATGTGGAAGAGGAGCTGGATGTGCAACTGGTGGTAGACGACGTTACTATGTGTTACCACCACCACCACGAAAAGGCCAACCCCGCCCGCATGGAGTGGGTGGAAAGGGGAGAGCTCTGCTTCAGAAAGCTGAGGCCTACGATCCCGGTGCTCCATAGATGATTAGAGGTACAATCTGTGTCTACTACACCTTATCATCATTTATTATAGACATAGGTTCCAGTCACCCTTTCATTTCCACTGCCCTTATTCGGAGCTCAGATATTCCAACGCAGCCGTTGGCTTGATCCTTACGGCTAAAGACTCTTACGAGAGAAGATTTGACGATTACACGCTGGTTCCGGAAGTGTGAACTTACTCTAGGAGGGAAGAGCTTCGACTAGGATCACTTAGTAACGACACCAAGGATTTACGACGTCATCTTGGTTATGGACTAGTTATCTATATTCCATACTCAGATTGGCTATTTTAGGCAAAAATTGCAGAGTGTCTGCAAGGATGGGACCAGGTTTACCTTCATTGGAGAGAAGGGAACCTTTACAGCACAGGACAGACATATATGGAGGAGGGTGCAGCTGATCACTCATCAGTTGGAATGCCTTACCCTTGGATCAGTTAATGTGGAGAGTTCGATCTGTCCTGTACTGGTGGACCAGTACGTGGATGTTTTCCCAAAAGTTGTTCCAGGACAACCTCCTCACAGAGAGGTGCACTTATATGTTGACATGTACCCCAGGACAACACCGATATCTAATCCAGCATATCGTATAGCTCCCGCAGAGCTTTGTGAGCTGCGAGTACATCTGGAGGACATCCAAGGGAAGATATTCATCCGACCCAGTTTTTCCACCTGGGTCAGTCCAACACAACGGTGATTTGCACGGTGGCTCGTAAAATTCCTCAAAAGGTTCCATACCAATGGTTGAGTGATAACTGTTGTTATATGCAAACTACACCAAAGGAAAGTGATCGTCCCTTCTCGCTGGTATATCCACGAGTGGTGAAGATGTACCGGGACATTCGACGATAGCACTGGTGGCCAGGTATGAAGAAGGCAGTAGAGGAGATTGTCTCACGGTGCCTCACTTGTCAGCTAGTGAAGGCAGAGCACCAGGTACCAGAATGATTGGTTCAGCCTCTATAGGTCCCATAGTGGAAGTGGGATTGGATATCCATGGACTTCATGACGGGTCTTCCACATACATCAAGGGGTCACAACTCGATTTGGTTGATCATCGACCTACTCACCAAGTCTGCCCACTTCCTACTGATCAGAGAGAAGGGTTATGTAGAGAGATTGATACGCCTTTATGAGAATGAGATTTTGCGTTTACATGGAGTACCTTCCTCTATTGTCTCCGGCCGTGACACATGGTTTACTTCTCGGCTATAGAAGGGGTTTTTGGGGTTTTTGGGACACGACTTTGCTTGAGAACCACCTTCCATCCAGGGACATATGGCCAGAATGAGCAGACCATTCAGACCCTCTAAGACATTCTACATGCATGTGTCCTCGACTTCGGTTGTAGTTGGGATGATCACTTTCCTTTTGTGGAGTTTGCGTATAAATATAGATATCACTCCACCATCTGTATGGCACCTTTCGAGGCATTTTACGGGAGACCTTGCAGATAACCCTTCTGCTGGACTGACCTTAGGGAGTCAGCACTAGTGGAACCCAAGCCTCAAACCCAGGCAGTGCCTAAGCACCTTCCGCTGGGTATTGCCTCTGATAACAATTTTTCACGACCCGTCCCTAGGGCCCGTACTGTGACAAACCCATGCCCGCCTTCCATAGGCTAGGGGATGGTGACCAGCACCAAAGGTGTAAATCCCTAAACTCGGACGGAATTTCATTTATAACTGTAAACAAACAAATCAGAGCACACAACTGGAAGAAAAATACTAAGTAAAACTGTATACAAAAGAAGTGCTGGAAAGTAAAAGGGGCCGGAAATACAAGCCCAACTGGAAAGTACAAGTACAACTGAAAGCATGTACAACTGAAGAAAAGAAAAGCAGCTACTGGGTCATCCTCCTGGGATCCTACCTAAAGGTTAGGTAAGGAGGCTTCCTCAGCACTCCCTTCTGTTTGTCTCCTCCGTCTACCATAACACAGAGTGGTCCACCTCCAGGTACCATCCTGTCCTACTACTCTCTGCCTCATTCAACATTTTCTATCATCTTCAACCAACACAACAAGGTGCGTTCATATCCCGTGCAGGGTTGAGTATAATGATACTCACATAGGACCCCGAGACCTTCAATGTATCACAATATCCAACAAGGATAAACCAACAAGAATGAAATCAATTGATAACCATTACTTAGGTATATGCCCACACATAAACCTAAGTTATCTAGTAACACATCTCAATAATTAGGAAAACACAAATGTCATTGACTCAACTCAAACCATAATTTTTATTATTGAAACCACGACTGGTGGCGTACTCCTCCTCTATCGAGTACATCAGGCCCACCGCATCACACAAAGGCACTTCCCACTAAACTTGGTCTACTGAGGTACTCCTCCTGTTGTGTAATGTGGGTTTGTTGCGCTCACACAGAGGAGCTCCCTACCACGGGTCTTCCGTGTTCACACAGAGGCGCTCCCCCTCTTTACTTATAAAGGCACTCCACTGGTCAATTACTGTGGGTCTACCATGCTCACACATAGGTGCTCCCCACTGGGATAGTCGAGTCACTCCGAGTTGAATTGTTCAAGTAGTCACCAGGTCTCATCCACCTACTGGGTCTCTGTACTCTGTCCGCTCACCTTTGAAAGGATCCACTACAAGATCTACTAGTCAATACTCCAACTATCACGAAGTGCCACAAAGAAGAGTCTCAATGATATTCCATGTAATAGGGGTTTTAACACAACCAACATCGCGTCAATCAGATGCCTGGTCTGTTAGTTATTATCATTTTTCTACTAGGAGCCCGTTTAGAATTCGTGTACGATCCAACATGACTGTTTCTCAACTATACCCCGAAATCTAGTGGGGTATTCTCAAAGGGACAGTTTTTCTCCAGTAATATCAATACTGTTGACAGTTCGACAAACGAACGTCTGGTGCCCAAGATATGGCACAAGAAGGTAATGAGGTCGCTAATGGGCTTGGGCCCGATCCGACCCGGTCAACCATCTCGGCCCAACCTGGACTGGGCTAACCATGTCTGGGTCGACCCGGTCATATCCGATGGGTCTGACTCAGCCCGTTGGGAGGGTCAACCTTCTATGTTTGGCCCGGTCTGCAGGGCCCGACCTAGCAGACTATGAGGGCGGTTCTGCCCAGAGGCTGCCACGAAGGTGACTCAGCCCGATGGTTGGGTTCGGTTCAGATAGCTCCACGAGGGGCACGGCCTGGGTGGATCAACCCGAGAGGTCAGGCCGATCAGGAGGCCAGCAGGCTGGCCGTATGGAGCGCGGGCAGGCTGCAGGCAGAGTGAGCGGGGTGCGGGCAGGCCGAATGGACGCCGGGAAACTGCGGGTACATGGGGTAGGGTGCGGAAGGGGCCTAGAAAGCCGTGGGGGAGCCGACAAGGTGTTCGGTAGGTTTCGGGGGGTGCCTGCAGGGTGCCGGACAGGGCGCGACAATGGCCCTACAGGCCACGGGGGTGCTGGCAGGGCACCAGGTATGGCTTGGGGGCACCGGGTAGGGCGCGACATAAGCCGAGTAGGCCGCGGGGTGCCATTAGGGCTTCAGGAAGGGCACGAGTAGGCCGCATGGGGCGCAACCAGGCTATGGGCAAGGCGCGCGGGGCCCGGGAAAGCGGACAGGCCGCCAGGCAGGCCACAAGCAGGGCATGGGAAATCATAGGCACGGTGTATGGGACACGGGCAGGCCTCGAGAAGGGCGCTCGTGGTGCAGTGAGGAAGGAGGCAGGCCGCGCGGGGCGCCGACATGCCGGCAGGACAACATGCAGGGAGTGGGTGCGAGAGGCCCCAGGAAGGTTGGCCAGCGGCTGAGAGGCGGTCGGGCCAGCCGGTTAGGCACGAATCAGGATAGCGGTGGCCAGCGGTGTTCGCCCGGGAGCACTGGAGCGCTGCGGGGGCAGCGCGATTCGCTGAGGCCATGTGTAGCGCAATCTCTGTCATTGCCACCTTCGTCGCCTTGTTGCAGCTTCATTGCCAAATGTTCAACATAAAAAAGTTTGGCAGAGGGTCAGGACATTTTGGTTCGGACTGCACCATCCCTATTAAGGGTGGTATCAATTGTTTCATCAATTTATTACGATGAACAATAATTATTTAACAATCATTGCAAATAATTCATTCTATCTGAATGAAAGAAAGAGAAATGGGATAAAACACAAAAGTAAATCCCTTACCTCTTGTCCATCTTTCGTTGGCAGAGTCGCGGAAGGAAGATGACGAATAAAATCTTTCGTTGCGTCCGCCGCACATCCCCAATTCTGAGCTACGTTGGTTCGTTGATGATGTTGCATAGGGTAGGATTCAAGGAAGGAAGTCGAAGAAGAAATCGTCGCTAGCGTTCTTCGAGATCTTCGTTGGAAGAATAGATCTTCGTTGGGAGCTTTTATCCCTTCTCCCAAATTCTTCAAAAAGAGAAATCCAACAAAACAAATAATAATAGATTGTCTATTATTTTAATGTTGGTACATAATTCAAAAAGTATAATTAAATTACGTAGGCTTCACTTAATTATACCATAGGTGTTGCCATAATTAATTAAAATGGAAAGGTGGCACCAATTAATGGTATCAGAGCCAATACCCAGCTGGAAGTTCTTAGGCACTGCCTATGTTTGAGGCTTGGGTTCCACAACGTGGGCGTTGTGCTATAAAGGGGTGGATAATGTAACACCCCTAGAAAAGTGAGACTTAAAAGGCTAAATGTTACTAAACATGTCAACAAGGTGCACCTTTCTTTTCAGGAGTCTATCTCATTAGAACTCCATAGTTAAGCATGCTTGGCCTGGAGTAGTAATCGGGATGGGTGACCTTCTGGGATGTTTCCTAGGGTGCGTGAGTGAGGAAAAATCAAACTGAAAGAACATGTGTTGGCCTGTGGGGGTAGTCATTAGTCTAATAAGAGACCATAGTGAGTAATAGCCTATGGTGTGCTGGGAAGACAACCGAGGTATTACAGGAGACCCATGGGGTCAGATGACAAGGTTCATGGCCCGAGGAGGTGGGTCGTGACAAGGCCCCATTTCTAAAAAATGGGATACAATAGATTAATTTATGAATCACAATATATAATTCCAAACATATAAAACACCAAACATAAATTTAACAGTTTATGGATATAATCTATAATCATAATTAAGTTATCTTTGAAGTGGTATATACTCAAAAATCCTTCATAATGGTTTGTAAAGATAATGATAATTATCCTAAGCATATCTATTGGGAGTGTCATACCCAAGAGTGCATCAAGGGTCGTTGTCAGGCACCAGTTCTCGTTCGATTTGAGCTAAAAGCGGTGTTTTCGGGTTTTACCCGTTTGTACATAGATACTAGAGCCACATCTACCTGCTCATATCTAGACAAGGATTTATTTCATGGAAAAATCACAAAATCTGGACAGTACCTAAATTCTTGGAAGCTCTTCTATACAAATCCTTAATAACTATTAAGGGTAATGTTCCCTAATCATAGATTTTCTAAATCTAGTTTCCACGGTTTGTATTAAAATTTATCTGATACCAACAGTAACACCCCGACCCTAATTACCAAAAGTCGGTGCTTTATTACATAACATTGGCATGATATAAAGAATCATGTCCTGGAAGTCCGATCAATTTAGTATTATTGGAAACAAGATACATACAAAATTTCTGCATTACATCATGAAATGAAATACATCACAAATTTATACCTTTAGAAACATACAAGCCTCCTAGATTATGCCTACACATCACTCATAACAATCATCTTCATATACTGGTAAAATAAAACATATGAATGGGGTGAGCTCAAATGCTAAGGGTAAGCAATACAGTGGATGATAATATAAAATTAGGCATGGTGAATAATAAAAAACACATTCCTTTACAAATAAAAAAAATGAACACTTTATGGCCGGAATATGAGTTGGGTAAATAATTCCATAATAAAACATAGTCATGAGTATTCTACTAGTCAAATAACCACATGATCCATCATTATTATTTTCATAATGAGGGAATGTATAATGCCTGAAATTATGAAACATATTGTCAAGGCCTTCAACCAAAGTGTCTAAAAATGATTTAGGCCACGCCAAAACCCATATATCATATTGAGAAAGGCCTCAACAAATACCACATCAAATTGTCTTATGAGACCTTTTGATTCACTGAGGAGCTATAGAGGGCTACACACATCACATAATAAGTCCAATACATTATTCATATGAAAAGGTTGAAACATAACATAGACATTCATATTAAAACTAACATACTGAATGTCAATACATTAACCATAAACCATGAATGGTATAAAAAAACATCCCCAATCAGACATATCACAAAACCTTCAATACAATACGAAGGATTTGTATCATAAGAAAACAACTTCAAACAAGTTTAAAATCTATCAAAGGATGTTGTCATAGATGAAATTAAAACTATTTTCAAGAAATAACTCTTTCTATTTTGAAACAAATTTAGTTCCACATAATTGTAAAATAAAACATTTATTTAAAAAATATTCTTATAATCTTGTAAGGGAATATTTGATGATGTTATAACTACAGAAAACTGCCACACCCGCCGTATAAGTTAAAAACAACATTATTACTTTATTTATTTTTGAAAAGGTCATAAAGCACCTTTTTTGGAAAATGACGGAAAATTATTTTCAAAATATATATAATCATATATGGGTATAAATTACTTTAACCCATAGTATAGTAAATTGTAAACAAGTTTTGAAATTCATTATTAATAAAAAAAGTATATGGATGATAAATAGGTCCGACTAGATACTTACATAAAAACAACCTCAGATAATAAAGACATTGTGAAATTAACCCTTAATTTCTACTTTTCTTTGGTTGAGGGTATATTAACATATTCTATTTTAGTTAATTTATTGTTATTAAATAATAAAATAACTATATTCATAATAATTATATCATATATGATCCTCTAATGTTGCATTGGTAATAATATTTCAGTAATACCATCATTTCAAGTGTTAAATGATTCGTTTTACTTTATATGCTTGGTTATGTAAGCCATTTTTGCTATGTATAATATGTATTTGATTCATATATAGAATTATATTATTTTCATAAAAATTATTTATAGTCATCAAATGAAAATTATTCATGAATGGTTATGATGGGGATGTTAATCTTATCACGTTCGTTGAGATAGTAATCCGTACGTACGCACATACGGCGATATCATTATATTGATTGAAAAAATCATATGTAATTGGATGGTATATAATATATACATAATCATTAATAGGTAATATTTATTATTTACATTAGTTATACTCATTATTATAACCATCCAAATATTTAAGTGTTTCAATAACAAACTACACCACAACATGGAGATGATAAGTTCTACGTACGCACATATGGTGACATAGTCATTTATAAGTTGGATTAAAAAAGTAATATGGTTGTACCATATTACTAATAATATCACTTTTTATAGAAGTTACTTGAATGATTATTTTTTATGGAAACAACAATGAAAGAGGAAGTGGACAAATAAAAGAACTTGAAAGAGGTGATAAAATATTTTACCTCTTCTTCGGGTTCTTCCTTTGATCTGATAAAAAGGGCTCCTTAGGTTGGCTTTCTGACCAATGGAAGGCCTCTCAGATTAAGTTAGGAATGTTGGGTGGATATTTGGGCATAGTTTGGTTGATCCAAATGGCTTTGGAGGTATGATTTTGAGGGAAGGTGACATTTCCTTTTAAAAGAGAGGTGAGGGTCACTTTAGTAAATGCTTGAAATATTATTTTATAATAAGATCATTTTCATTTTTAAATGGATAAAACATGATTTTTTTATAAGATAAGGTGAGTATGGGTCTAAAAACCCCCCACATAAATTTGTTTTAGACAGGTATCAGTCACCATATTAACATTATCTTATAGATTTTACTCTTAGTTAAATAGTTTGACATTTACCATTCTATTTTATTTTATATTATATGGTTAATAAACTCACTATAAACTGCAAAAAGAACCCCATGTGGTTAACTATTAATATATAAAACAATATATAAGAATGTTTTATAAACCTTATAATTTTATTAATATTATATCAATTAATAATATTGTATTTGTTTGAAAAACTCATTTATTTAAATTTTGACACTATTTAATATTTCATTTTTTTGAAAGCCATTACTACTTGATCACTTCGAATAAAATTAGTATAACTAACTATAACATGTAATATTAACATAGGAAATTATTGGAATAAACATGAATTCTCAATTTACATTTATTTAGATATTTATAATACCAACTATTTTAAAATTTCATTATTAAGGTAATTACTACATCATCATTGTGTCATAAATAAATTAAAATATATAATGTCTAAAAATTAAAAATAAAATACCATTATGTAGGAAATATTATTATCTTTCTAATGAATATTTATAGTTGAGTTTATGTTGTATGTAACCCTATATTATATATGGTTTAGTTATTAAACATTGAATTTAACTCTTTTAACTCTTCTTTAATTAAAATAATAATAAATGTCCTAATCAAATCTAAGTTGACCAATGGGGGTAATATTTTATTCCTAATGTTTTTTGGTCGAATTATACTTATCCAATTTAATTTGGACATGTGTTAGGGTAATTGTGATATCAATTTTACACTTAAGTACCCTATTTAATTTTAACCGTGGTAAATAAATGTCAAAAGTTATTATTCATGAAATATTATTTTAATCTTATTGAAAAAATTAATTAATTTATGAAA
The DNA here is from genome assembly GCA_963277665.1 of Viscum album. NCBI lineage: Eukaryota > Viridiplantae > Streptophyta > Magnoliopsida > Santalales > Viscaceae > Viscum > Viscum album. The sequence goes on along the minus strand of OY728157.1, from coordinate 1,749,644,805 downwards.
TTAACCATGTATGTCAGATTTTTGAAATTCAACTCATAGAAGAAAAAAATTATTTTTTATACAAATTTGCAAATTCTCTTAGTAGGTCGATAAAAGATGGAAAAGAGTTCAATAAAACTTTTATACATCTAATCTTATTATAAGATAACTCCAATTAATTGCATGGAACAAATATAGAAATTATTTATCTATTTTTACGTAAAATAAATTTAAATAAAATAAATATTTATTTACATAAAAAAAGCAGTTTTAACCTATATTGCTGTGTTTTTCACTATTCATCAAAAAATTGATTGTTTTCATAAAAATACAAAAATATCAACCTAAGATAATTTCGATATTATGAATTCAAAAATGAGGTCCATTTTGAAAAATAAAATCTATAACATTCCGAAAAGTGGGTATTACTATTCATAGCGTATAGTTTGATTGGTCATGGTGTGTTAGAATCTCAAAATTGAGTACAATAAAAGCTTTTGCATTATTTAACAGGAAACATACTAAGGAAACATGGGGTGTTACAGTAGGTAAGGAAAAATCCCAACACAATCATAGTGATAAAAATTACCTTAATGATTTGTGTTTCATCCACATTATAGTCATGTCTATTTCTTATTGTATAAATCAATACCCAGTACATTAGAGAGAGGTATAGGTCCCACCCATATAATAATGAAATCCATATTTATAGCTTCAATAATATGATAAATATTTATTATAACATAAAGCATGAAATGAAATTAAAATCATAATATTTTTATAATAATGTAATCTGCATGTAAGAGTAAGGGTTTCATAATCATTTAATTATAGAATAACACTTTAAAAGAAGCTATTTTCATAAGAATTTTCTAATGGTACAAACTATATTAGATAATGAGGTTTCATTAAACACATCCCATAATAATAATCATTGATTAATATAATTAATTTTAATGGAATCCATTGATTGTATCATCAATAATGAATAATTAACAGAAAATAATGAAATATTATATGGGACATGATTTCGATTGACCATTTAAAACATTTATTGGGAAAAATATACTTTTGGAGTTTATAAATAAATTTTAAAACATAAAAACATTTTAAAATAATTTTATTTTAAAAATATTGTTGATTAAATATGTATTATTATTTAATGAAATTATTTATCATAATGTCAGAAAATTATTTTTATGTCGTACACGTTAGAAAAAATATTTCGTTCACTTTTTTGGTAAAATCCAAATAGGGTTTTATTGAAAATGACATAAATATTAAATTTCATACATTACATAAAAAGTAAATCATGGAAAAAATTCAATAATTTTTTTTATTATTTTAATAAAAGTTCTTGATATTTTAGAAAGAAAAAAATTTTAAAATAAAATATATTTCTAACCAAAAAGATAAATACATGCAATTTTTCCAATAAAACATTTTGGTATTTGTCTTCAGTCACAAAATGTTAATAAATGGTATTATTACATGATAATATCATGAATAGTCACTATATAATAAAATTATTTATATTCTTAAGAGATGCATCATACGATTTTATCATTAAAACATAATCACAAAGAATCTAGATTTATGACATCCCATTGATCTCCTGATCAATGCAGATTCAATAAGTAATATGGGATTTATCCGACCTTTTTCATCTGACACAAGATCTCTCTAAGAACATGATAGGATTGTAGAGGATAACTTATATAACTAAATTAGATAATAATGGTAGATCTTACAATTCAAAGTATTTAAATGTGATTTTATAATTAGGATATATATTTCAATATTTAACATTGGCCCATGGAAAGTAATAATCTTTATTTATGAGAATTTAATAAATTTATGACTTAATAAACCATTCATAAATGTAAAAAATATTTTATAACATTATTTTTAAAAAATAAATATTTATGTAATAAAATATTAACCATTATCAAAACCTGTAATCTCACTAAATAATTTACAAATCCATAAACATTTGATGCTTTTTTGAAAATTTATATTTTTCTCATCTTCTAATTTAATATCAAACATCTTATGAGTTCATTGAGAAATAAATTCAAAAATAGTTATTGTAAACATCATTAATATATTTTAATTTATTTTAATTGAAATTAGTTATACTCCAAAATTCACTAGCCCATCCAACTAGGGCTCTAATCATTAAAGACTCATATTCGTTAGAATTGGTGGAACTTGTGGATACACATAGTGTCTAGACCTCAAGGTCCTTATCTCAATAAGAGTTATTCTCACCCATAGAAAATGATCATATTCTAGAAACCAATCACATAATCTAAACATTAAGCGTAATTTTATTTCTATAACTACCACCTTCAAACACTTAACATGTAAAACAATGTCATTATCTTCTGATAAACCAATATGAAGGATCAAAACATGTGTAATCATCCTTTTGATGCAGTATATATTCTGTGAACCTACTAGAAAGACTAAACTGCTTATACCATGGCCATTAATTAATAATGATACTACTATATTTTCATCTTTGTCTCATTATATATCTCTCAATTAACTCGTAAGCGACATAATCAATCTTGATCATTCAATCAATTCCATACCCCCAATGATGCCCCATCAAAAAATACCTCACCACCATTTAATTATCATGATTTTTTAATTTCATCAATATATGTTGTCAAATTTTAGACAATGATAATTATCTAATTTTTGAATACCAATACACATATTTGAAGATATGAACAACCAATGATACCAGAAACATATTTTGTTTCTATTGGGGGTCATTCATCATGATCCCAATAAATAGATATCACCAAGTGAGAACATCAAGAGAAGAATTCCAAATGCTTATGATCCCTCAACACCTGATATCTAGACATCATATGTGTCCTATCAGTATGATGTATCTAGACTATTGGACATATATATTTAAGACCACTATCACAATATATGTAAGTTCTCATTACAGGTGGGAACTTATATAAAAATTTTATACAATACATAATATAAGGACAACCCCATGTAAATAATATATGATGAAATATAAACACAATTATCATAATAATAAACACATGTATATATCAAAAAACATAAATTTAATGGTAATCACCATTATTTATCATGCCGAGTAAAGGGGACCCACTATTATCACACTACAATTTGCACTAGAGATAACTTGTTAACCATACATGTTATCTCTTACATAATGAGATCATGATTCTAATATGATATGTTGTCATTCAGGGGACATCCATGTATCCTCTGTCTCGATATTCTACATTATGTGGAATTATCTCATTGAGTAAGACTTATCAAGAGATGATATAGCTGAGTACATCCCATTTTCAGTATTTATATATTAAATCATGGAATGCACTAGTAATAGAATTATCACCATGATAAAATTTTACTTACTAGTTTTCATTCCGAAACATTAAAAAATAATTTCATTTTTAATATTTATTCTACAGCTGCCTCAAATTTTATAACCAAGTCAATATTTTAGACATAACTACCACTATCTGCAGTGATATTTTCGTTCTCATTAACATTTGATAACTGAGATATTGTATCACACTAAAACAAATAATTATAGTCTTTTTCCTCATAAAACTAGTAACACATCGTCTCCACATACCATGTGCAAATCTTTTGTAATTACCAATGTACACCCACATGGTTCTAACTTCTTCCCTTATAGTTCTCCTTGTTACAAGTGATATTTTTCTATTATAAAGTCTATATTGGTAGTATCAAGTCTTGTATATATCATGGAATATGTGATTGATCAATCACTACAGATTACTAAATTAAAATCACTATGTTAATATACTCCTATATATAAGAAGATATACAGTGAGAGATATATTCCATGTGGAACTAGTAAAAATTCTCTCTCGAATTGTTCCATGTTGTATTTTCATTACTATGTCCGAATATGTATGATTAAATAGGTATAGAAAATATTTATATGAATATCAGTAAACCTAAATCTCAAGAACACACGTTTCTACCTTAAGTCAATATCTATATTTTTATTTTTCATTTTGGTCTTAACTAATTATAAGATCAATTAGCTATTTTACATTTGGTAATTAAATGTTTTACATAGAAAAAATTGGTTCTCCCATTATCCCCTGATATAAATATAAAAATTATTAATTCCAAATGAATACTTATTGTCCCATTTGTTTACTTTAATAGAATATTGGATTTCTATAACATTCACCATTATTAGCATTATATGATTTTATTATCCATTTCTAGTTGAGTCTTATAGATTTCATCCATGGTTAAAATTCTTGACATCTAATACTCAATGAAATGATCATTGAAATTAGATATGGGATGTAAAAATATATTTAATTTAGGCATTACTAAATGATATGAATGATCGACCCTTATTGGTTACTCACTTGTACCATCCCATTATATTATCATTTGAACAATAACTATTGTAATCAAATTAAAAAGACTCGTTAATTATGATACATGGAAACTATTAATAAATTTAAATTGATCTTTTAAATCAAAACTAATTCCATGTGTTAATTACTTTTGGTAAATATAAATCTCAAGGATTAATGTATCTCTTTCCGTGGTGAATATAATTCCACCATCATGGTTTAATCCTTTCTATGTAGTATGTGTCTCTAGGGAATTAATTTTTCACATGGTCTTTTCTATCTTGTTCTAATGTCAAATATTTGTCCCTATTTTGAATTTTTCCACTTATGTAAGTCTTTCTCTCAGTATGTCAAATAGATATGTGAATAAAAATGTAGAAATATAGTCTATAACAGGAAAATATATTTTCTATTATAGTAATTTTTCTAAGATAAATAGTAAACATTAAAATTATTTCAATAGAAGAACATTTAATTATTTTCGGTCTATTTTAACAAACTATGATAATTAATCACTTGATCATAGGGAATAATATATGTAAACCATACTATAACCCATATTATATTAATTTTTCATGATTTTTTTAATTTTGGTCGAGAGATAACATCATTGTTTGTGAACCCAGTATTTAAAAATTGTGGTATCTAGAATGCATGTGTTTTGACATTGACTCTCCATTTACTAACATCATAATTGTAATGTGTATAATGAAATTTTAGTTATGGAATTTATCCATGAAAAAATTTATTGATTAATGTTAAACTATTACACTCATCATCAAGAGTCATCATTATAATCATAAAAATTATTTGTATAGGTATTGTTCATTTAGGAATAACTCAAGGATACATTATACTGATCAATGTATGTTTGTTCAATATTTTCTTTGGTAGACAAGCATGAATATTGTCCTATACTCTAACTCATAATTCAGTTTCACATTCCATTCACACATTATGTAATTTTATAAAGCAAAAAAAAACTAGTTGTTTACCCTTGTAACTGTTTACAAAATATTCCGAACTAATTCCAAGGGACTTTTGGATGACCTTTATATCTAATGGTTTACTTATCCAAAACCATGTACATATGTGTGTTAATGTCACCCATGGTAAATAACACTAAATATTCTAATTTTTTCCCTTATATATCCTTTAAGTAAATTAATTTTTTCGTTACAATGTTAATTATTCCAACAAGTAGTTATATTGTAATTTTATTTTATCTTCATCGCATATATCTAATGATTCATATATCTTTAAACTCTGACAATAGTATTTGACACCACAAAAAACATTCATTCTGACATTGGTACATTTTATTCGTATTTCCAGTGAAAACAGTAGACTAATGTGTTAGTGATACTCTAAATGTGTAATAATAATCAATAATCATTGAAATATACAAGTTGTGTACTTCTCACCATTGATTTAGGAAACACCATTTCATATATAATTGGATATAGCACCTTAATTCTTGTATGTTTTCATAAATTACTTGAATACTACATATAAATAAAAATTTGTGACTAGAATATTGAATTTAATACCAAATAAATAAGATTAAAACATTACATGTATTTTATCAATATTACTAATTAATAGGGAACTATATTCTTCTTCAATTTAGTTCTTTTCATTAAAAAACCATAGATATATTATAATATTTGCATTGAAAATAATCTATTGTTTAATATCAATTTATTTTAAGGAGTTTTAGAAGGTTCCATTATCGTTTCAAATTCAACTAGCCTTTTCACATTTTATATCTAGTTGTCTTCGAAAATAAAAAAATTAATTTTTTTTTCAATTTTCTTGTTTCTTGAAGAACCTAACTATAACGTTAATGAAGTGTTTTCTGCATTCTAATCATTTCGTATACTTAAACTAAAATTGACTATGTTGGTGAAAATGATATGATAAAATGATCCATTGAAATATCCTGATCTATATTTCAATATATGCTTATCTAGTGCATACAACATCTATTAATATCTTTTATTTTCTTCATCTTTAGAAGAATCTCAGAGATGAGACAACATATAAAATAATCATTTCCCTGATATTGTATCAAAAACTGAAATCAATCTTTTATGATATCTTTTTTAAATAAAAATCATATGTGATATACAAGAGGCTCTTGAAATTATTTTATTACACCATCGATTGCTCTAGGTTTTTAGTAGGTATTGGGGAGTATAACACCTTGAATTTCAGATGTAATAGTACTTTATGCAATCACATATGCTAATATTGGAAAACTAATACTAGTTTCAAGCATTTCTTGAAAAACTTTTATTGTTGTGTACATGGGGAATTTACATTCAATATTTCAATAAAAATAAAATCTAACATATTTTACTTTTTTTCTTTATTACAAACTTAGAAATTACTAATTTAATCATTAAATGTATCCAATTATTTTATTGAATTCTATGAACCATCTATACTAGTCTCTGATTACTCTATCACTTGAGTATTCTTGTAGAAATGATTTGTGAAACCCCACCCTCCATGCAACAAATTTGGCTATGACAGTACTGCTAGAGTCCATGGTGGGATCTAATCTGGAGTGCCATGTTAACTTGAGCCTCCACGATATGTCTAATAGATTCCCATATCCTCTAAATAATTACAAATTATTACTTAATTCATTTCCTCTAACCTTGTAACATGATATCTTTGGATACCCAATTTAAAAAAAATTATTAAGGTTGGACCACCAATCTCATAATAACTTCTCGATAATAGGAATTTCCATCAAATTAGATAACTAAGCTCCTTGTACACCTAGATTCTCAAAAATTTGAGTGATTGAAGTTATTTAACGATTTAATATTTTATTGGAGGGATTTGATTATTTTATGTCAATAAAGGAAATCATTTTCTATTTTATATTCTTTTTCAATGTGACCATGCTCATAATACGAACATTATTTTATATAGTAAATAGTTATCACACATATTGATTTTATCATTCCCTTTTCATTATAATTATATTACGTGATTGTGAATAATAAATAAATATTCAATAATATTTAACCACGAAAATGATAAAATAAATAAATAATGATGTGATCATGGTCCATTAAGTATTGGCTAATTCATTGAGAAAATAATGGATTAACTGAGACCCTAGGAGAAATCATTAAGTAAATACTTGACATGAATTGATGTTCTCGAAAATCCCATGAACGTCACTATTTAGGTATACTCCAACTCTCTACTCAAACTATATCACCATTAACTACTACAATTATTGAAATTTATACCGACATGCAGGTGAGGGAAACTATGGGTGCGAAATTACATTTTAAGAACTTATATGTGGACACACATTCCCTTTTACAAATTAAAAATTGAAGGATGATGTGAAGATCATAAAAATAAAATAATTATTAATTTTTATAAAAAATACATGAACTAAATAAATTAAATAAATAAAAATCATTACATGCAAGATCCATTATCGGCTCATGATTAGGTAACATGCAAGTATATTTCATCAGAATAATTAAATTTTCTATAATTCAACTCGAGGGTATTTATATATCATTAACATGAACTAAAATACTTTAATTTTTTTAATATTTACCCTAACATGCTAAATAATTTTATTAAATATCATATAATTATATTTAATTTTTCATTTTTTCATAATTTTGTTGGTATGAATGTACCTAAAGAAGATCCCTGAAGATTTATTTAGGACATGAGACGAGATAAATTGGTCTGGCCGGTAGGACCTGGACAGAAATGATTCAACATAATATAGGTTATAAATATAAAGGATATATATATATATATATAATATAAAATTATAGAAATCTATCAATGTAAGATTTATCCACCTTTGTATATATATATTTTAAAACATCTGTTGGAATCATTGAATAATCTTTAAAGGGAAGAATTGTGTAAAACCCCAATCATTCTTAGAGATGTATTTGTCTTTTTTATTGGAACTCTATTTCCTAGTGTTGATTACATTTCACCTGGGTTTTAAATTGTAGTTTTTTGGGGTAACATTTGAGAGAAATTGAAGAAAGTGTGTAGGGCAGGGTTGGTGCATAGTTTTCCATAACTCTTGGTCCTGGTCCAGTAAACTATGAAACCCTAGACATTGGGGTTTGTAACTGCAAGATCATATTTTTTTCTAACTAAGAACCATAAATGTAGAAACCACGTAACTTTGTATAATATTCATACTTATAAGGTTCATAGTTTGGGGAAACTATGTATCTTAGTCCTAAAAACAATGCAATTGTTTATAATACCACGAAAATTTTATTTGAAAATTTACCAAGAAACAATTTTTTTCTAAAATGAACCCCTATACCACCATAAAATTTATTTATGATTTTGGGAACATACAATTAGATTCCATTCCATCCTTACATTTATTATTTTCAATTCATAGCACAGATTAATTATTTGCACTGCTCCTAGTAAGATGATCTCATCCGGTGTAGTTTCCCATCTCATTCCTATTCTTATTTCAGCCATTATAGATTATTATTTCCTTTTTATAGGATATAGATATATTGTTCTATCTATATCGATAGATAATGGGTCTATATCTAGAATTATGGGACGTTGATTTGTTAAATACTGGATTTATGTTTTAGATACAGATCACAAGCTACATCATTATTATGTTTTAATTATGAATTTTCATTGGGCTATTATTCCTCATAGGAATGATATAGGTGGTAAATAATTCAAATCAAAATTAATTTATTTATATTGCATGCATGCAATTGCAGAATTTCTGTAATATTTTTAAGAAATGTGATCTTGATTAAATTTACTAATTTGATTTATTATTTAATTATGGAAATGTGAAATTAAGGGTTTTTTGAAATTATAGATTGAGAAAATTAGTAAACGAATAAATAATGAGATTAGTTTTTTGATGATTCAATATAATTATTCTATTAATTAATTATATGTTATTATGTTTGTGAATAATTTAATAATTAATTGATTAACTAATTATGAGATATTGAGATTGGTATTTTCGATATAATTAATTTCGTGAATTAATTATGACATATTGAGATTGCTGATTCGAGACAATTATTTGATGAATTAATTATGAGAGATTGATATTGTTGATTTTATATAAGTAATTGATGAATAAAATATTTCATATTGATATTAATGATTTTAGATAAATAATTGATGAATTAATAATGAGATTTGGAGTATTTGAATTTTGATTACTTATTGATTAATTAATTAAGAGATATTAATACTTTATCTCAGACATTCCCACAAAAAAACCCAAAATAAAATCCATGTGACAATATGATGAATTGAATATGTCATATCTATAATACTAGTTTTTTATAAATAATTGATGAATTAATTCTGAAATTTTCAGTTTTTGAATTGTGATAACTTATTAATTGGTTAATTATGAGATGTTGATATTTTCTATTTTAATCATTAATTGTGGAATTAATTATGAGATACTGATATTTTGAAATTGATATAATTAAGTTTTAATTAATTATGAACTATTATTACTGTGAAAAAAATAATTAATTGTGGAATTAATTATGGATTATTTAATTAATGGATGTTAATAAATTATTGTGTGATTTAATTAATGTGATTTTGTGCCTAATTAATTTTATAATTAATTAAGATGTGTTATGTGATGAAATTATTTATCAATTTGTAATTATTATTTTTTGTAATATTAATTTTTGAATTAATTTTGTTTTGGGGAATGGTAACATGTACATTCATTGATGTATTATCAATAATAAACAGTAACATGGTCATTAAACTGTGATGTTATTAATGGGAAAATATTCATTATATTATTAAATAATTAATGGTACATAGACGTAAAATTGTGAAAGTATTGATGGAAACATTTTCATTCAATTCTAAAATTATAAATTGGAACATGATCATACATGAAATAAATATGAATTGTAAAAAGGGAATTCATTTATTTATTAATAAATGTAATCTATTAAAATATGAGTTCTGATATCCCTTTGGAATAGTTCAGACTCTAGCATGGACCAAAGTAGGAGTTGAGATACAGGTGTCGATGGAAACCTATGGATTTATGTGGCCAAATAAATAAAATATTATACTGTTATAACAATATACTTGTGCATTATTCTTATTCTATTATCAAAAGAAATTTAACTTTTTATTAATTCGGATGCTATTTTTTGTAGCCAACTATGTTGAACTCATACATTACTCGTGTTTCCTAATTTGTACATGAGTAGTTTTCATGGTTGAGGATATGATAACGTAAATGCCTTGTGTTTGGTGGATAATATGGGATGAAGCATGGATGTAGGAATTAGATGTGTTTTGGGTCCCATTTGGGATTCATCAGTGCATTTAAATTTTAGTTTCATTTGTAAACATTGAATGTAATTTAGAATGGAATATATACTGCTTACCATTGACATTATGTTAATTGTTTTTGATAACTTGTGATAATGTTTTATTCTTTTTACACTTTTTCAATTTTCTATATATTTTGATATATTGTATTACACTTATTAATGATTTTATGGTCTCCCCATGATCAAAACAATACCCCCATTACTAGTTTTAATTCTCTGGTATATGAGAAGGTGGGAATGAGGTCATGTGACTAATCGTCTTGGGGAACCTTTGTGGGGCACACTAGTCAATCATTAAAAAGTGGTATTAGAAGAGAATCATTTATTAAAATTGGTCTTTATTGTATGGAATGGTTTAAAAAATAATATAAATATTTAGGCCTTAGATATGAACATATGTGTGGGAGTATATATCCTGTGTTATAGGGGGAACCCAATTAACTAGGGGGATTGTTGTTATTCAGGTTTGTTGTTACATTTGAACATTATTTCACATTGGGTGATGCAGTTGTGGTGTAACTAGATTTTTGTTTTTGATATTTTATGGGAATTTAATTATGGAATAGAATGGAATAATAATTGATTATGATTTCCTAATTCAAGGAAATCTATATTTTTTGTGACAAGAAAAATTTTAGTCACTCATGGGAAAATTGGTTTTGGTTAGGTGGTTTGAACATGAATTCGATTTATTTACTTATGAAATTGAACTGAGAATGTGGCTAATGTGAAATAGGTTTTTTTTAAATGATCGAACACAAGAAAAATTATTTTCTAATGAGAAACATCAAAAATAATAAGTTAATTAACCATTTAAACCATGAACTATTTATAATATTATTAAGCGTAGTGATTTCCCTCATTTTTGACCATGTGGTGGGGTTTCGGGAAAAAGGATTTTTGTGCCATGTTGTGTTTCCTATAAGTGTGTTAACCATTGTTATGTGTATTAAATCATTATTTTGGAATTAAATAAATATATCTACATAACGATTCATCTTGAGAGGAAAACATTGGTATATGGATATTGATGATCTACTAGTAATGGAGCCTACATAACTGGTAGTGTTGGGCGAGGAAGTAGGTGATTAGTTACAAGTGATCATTTCTCTCTTAAATAAATTAATGATAATAGACCAACCTCAGTTTTTAAGGTGGAGGACTGACTTGACTGATGATATCCAATTGCAGAACCTTCTGATTATTACTGGATATAGTGGACCTAAGGAATTTGGATTCTATATTGAGTCCATCTAGTCTATCCTTGATAATTTGGAGACTCATAATGAAAATAGGGACAAGAGATATAATTATATGCTACGAGGATTAATGAAAAGATATTAAGAAATTCAATCACCAACTAGATAGGATAATGTTATGTTATGGAAGGATTTTTTGAGGAGGTTCTTAGAGCAGTTATATATAGAGACCTTAATGGGGAGAGATATATTGAGTTCATGTGGTTTACTAAGGGGAGTATGTCAATGATGGACTATGATGGATTGTTTTCAGAAATGTTTCAATTTTCTCTAGAGCTGGTAAGGGATGAGACATCTACTTCGAGGTGATTCCATGATGAACATAAATGTTGGATTAATTCCCATGATTTCCTTTTTCGGTTAAATAAGTTTGATGACCTAGTGTATAATTTTCACATAAGAGAGGGGAACCCATGAAAGGATTCCAGTGATGGACAGGTATTTTCTATAAAAAGATATAGAGGTTTGTCTTCCTAGATATAGAAGCATCATTATGAGGGTGTTAGTCAAGGGAATATCAGGAAGAGTGGCATGGGGGCAGGTTCTCTCACTATGGACCATACCTGGATTTTGTAACACTAGTGTGCTAGAAAGGGCCACATTTCTAGATACTTTCCCCAAACACCAGTGGAGTGATGTTTCTATCTGAAAAATGAGACATGTAATGAATTTTCAAATGAAGATGAGACATTTGTTCAGTGAGAGTGCATCAAAAAAATCAAGGTGTAGAAAGTGGGTCATCAAAACCATACTGGGTGGTAGATCTCATTGTAATCAATCTACATCACCCGTAAGAGGGGAATTATAGTTTCATGTGGGGCAGGATATGCTTGTTGATAAATATGTTGGACCACCAAAAGAGATAGTTACTATTCCTATATATTCAAATATTCCTTATTCCTTTTTTGATATTGTTTCCCCTCATTCAAATTCTTCTACAGAACATGTGAGTGGTTAGAAAAAAATGGTGGTGTTTCTGAGAGAGTTGTTGACAACATATACAATGTTGGGAGTCTATTATAGAGAAATATTCTTTTGAAATAGATGTTATATTGGGGATGGGGAGTGTTGTTTTCTATGGGATTAGTAAATTATTGACATGTTAGTATTTGACATGATTATGTGATTGGATTAGTTAGTAACATATATAACTCAAATTTATTTTTTCCAGCTGAGAGTGACATTCACATATTAGCAAGGCAAAAACTATATTGACATTGGACAATGGGATAACAAGGCTAGACATGCAAGGAAAATTACAAAACAACTCAAAGAGATCACATCATAGATTTATAGTTATTTTTTAGATGATTGAGGTATAAAGATGTATTTATTTCCTCTAGTAGTTGATATGTTTCAGGATTTATTTCATAATGATTTATCATCATTTCCACATGAGAGCCATGTGGAATTAATTATTGATCTATTGTCAAGAGCTGATGAAATTTCTATTATTTCTTATAAAATGGTACCAAAAAACTTCATGATCCAAAAAATCAGCAAGAGGATTTAGAGAATAATGGATTAATCCATCCATATATGTCACATTGGGGTTCACCACTGTTTTCTAAGATGTCCAATGGGGGTATGTGCTTTTGTGTCAATTATTGGAATATCAACATGATCACATTTAAGAACTAATATCCTTTTCTTTCTATAAATTATCAATATGACCAATTTAAAGGATCATCTATCTTTTCAAAGATAGAATTGACATAGGGGTATCATCTATTGAGTGTACGGGCTTCTGGAAACTATTTAACATCCATGGTAATAATAGAATAATAGTTTTTCATATTTATTAACATGTATGTACTATATTAGACCATAAAGCGATTATATGTTTGATATCTTACCAAACATTTAACAATGTGTTTTTTTATGAAATCATATGTCACACACTAGTGTGATTTATACCAAACAATAATATATTCTTAATATTATCATTTAATGTTGTAGTTAACGCTTTACCATTAGAATGAAGGGAGGGAAATATATTAACTAAATTATCAACAAATGGTTTATACATTTTTATATATGTATTATTTTAATAAAAATTAATTATAAATTAAAATAAGAAATAATATAACATAAAGGTTTCTATTTATGTAAAAACCTATTTAAATTAAAATATGTGATTTTATAAAACAAAAAAACACCATAGAAAGATTTTATTAATGGAATATATATATAATATATATTTTATATATTCAGTTCAATTTTTAAAATTCATCTTATATGATTTCTAGACATAATATAAGAATAAATTAATTTTTTTGGATAAAAGGAGAATTATTCAAAAAAAATTATATTTGACCGCATTTTATGGGGAACCCTTTTAAATCTAGATTTGGTTTAAATGTTATATTTTCTATTTGAAAAATTAAACTTATTATGTATAAAATGGACATAAAAATTTATTTTTGTTGATTTTTTGTATTTTTCTGATAAAATTCATTTTTAATTAATAGTGACAAAATAATTCATTTAAAAAAATACATTTTCATCTAAATTAATTATATTTATATATTAGGTTTTTATATGGTTATAAATAATAATATGATTTTTTTAATTTAATCCAATATTTTACATTTCAATTAATTTCATATTTACATTGGATATAAACACATGGAAATTTTTTGTTGGTTTTTACTTTTTAAAAACATTTTCCTTCAATCTGTCAATGATATTTAAATAATATTTATATTAGTCACTTTTCTGAATAGAATTTTTTTAAATGGACATAACTCTTTTTAATCGGTATAAAAAATGTTATCAGATAAGATCAAAATCATTTTAGGTGAATAGTAACTTTGTTATTTTATTTTCCATAGTTAAAGGATAAATCTGTTAAATAAGTGTTAAAATAATATTAAAATAATAAAAAACTACCCTAACACTTTTCCTAACCATACTAGATGAGTTTTGAGATGCCATGAAAATCTATTTTCCAAATGTTTGGCCTCTTATGGTCACTTGGGTGAGAATAATAATTTTAAAACATTTAATATAAAGTAACTGCAAAAATATCATAAACAAGACTCTTATTACTAAAAATTTATAATATGGGGTTATAAAGACAATATCATAAAAAAATTAATTAAAAAGATAGAAATATTACATATACCATGATATTTTATTAATAATTTTAGAAATTAAATAAATAAATTTAATTATGATATAATGATTATGTAGTAATATCATTCTTAATAAAAGAAACAAATAAGTGATATAATAAATTTTAAAATTAATATTATTTTACATTTTTTATGTTTGACACACTTATTCAAGGTGAAAATGACATTTTATATATCTCATAAACGGGTTTTGTCAAAGTTAGAAACATTTTTTGGATATTATTTAAATTCACGGAAATACCTTGAGTATTAATTCACATAATTGATATTTCATAAAAAATATAATTTATTAAATACTATAAAAAGAAAAAAACCTTTTAAAACTACAAATTGGATATTATAGGTTTTATAAGTTAACTAAATATCCAATTATTGAAATCTAACACATATAACTAAAATTTATAACCTCATAATATATAAACTTATATTACCATAATAAAAATTAAAGGAGAAATATTAATTGTAAAATTAAAAGTAAGGTTTAAAATAAACTCAATATATGTATAGAAAATATATAATGGGATGATTCATAACAATCTTCATCATATCATTTTCATAACTCAATTTAGATTCATTATGATTAAAATATTACTCTTTTTATTAATTTAATATTTTAAGAGTTTTCAAGGTTTCATACCCCTTTCCTACAAAAGGTTCTCACTGTTCTTTAATTCTAAATATTCAAGAACCATTTTTATTGGTCAATATCATCTTGAAAATATAACTACAATCTATCCCCACATTCGTGAGGCCTTATTTTTGGAAGAAGACCTTTCTTAGAAGTGATAACGTGCTCTTTAAATGTTATCAACCGATGAAGAGGTATCGTTTCATTATATATTTCAATTTTTTACCTATACATTATTCAAATGATAGTATTACTTGATGAAATAATAACTAAATTATCCTAAATATACTGAGATTTTTTAATCTTAATATCATCACATAAATCTATCTCCACATCTATTGAATGGGAAATTAACTTATTGTTCATGCGTACGTGTAAACTATTATCTACACGAACCAATCTAATTTGTATTCTATATCTATTTATTTAAACTATTTATAATAATTGAAATAATTATAATATGTAATATTCATTAAATATTTATCATTTTATAAGAATAATATTCTAGTAATGTTCTTACGTTATATTAAATGAAAAATAATAATTTCGTTCATGCGTATATGGGAACATCCTCCTGAACAAAGTGATGTGAATCATTTTTATTAACAACTTAACTTCAATGATAAATATAAGTTTTTTTAAATTATTATTATGATTATTATATTATTATTATAATTATTAATATTTAAAATTTTAATTACCTTATTTCCATAATTATCAATGAAAAATGGAAACATTACTCAGGCATATGTATAGACTACCATTTCTATGACTATAATGTTGTTCAATTTTCATATCATAAATGAGTGGTTTGAATTAAAAAGTATAATTGATGATTTAAAGTGATTATTATGTCATTAATTTCATTTTGGAGATGAGTTACTTATGTCCACAAGGATAATTGTCATCAATCAAATTTTATATTCGACTCATGTCCAAATTTTGATTGAAAGCCTGATATAGAAATAAATAATTATAATATTATTTTAACATATTCATGAGTCACATATAAGAAGTAATAGTCATGAAATAATCATTAAATCATGTTTTAATTAACCTAATTTATTTATCCAGATATATAAAGAGTGTATGTGATCAGTCAAACTTATCGTATGAGATTTTGTCACAATTTACATTTCCTTGAGACTTATTTGATGTTATAAAACAATTAACTTTTTATGGTCTATAAAAAATACTTTGATAGTTATATCATGAATATCCTTATTCTTATGATAGTGTACATTTTTTTAAATTTATTTTATAAATATTTTTATTCAAGTGTTTCTCAATTGGTAAGGGACTCTTTAACTATAACATTATTTGAGATGATTAAAATATTTATTCTTGTAAATAATTATAATTTTTTCCATGTTTTAAAAAATGATTATGTGAACATAAATTTATTATTATGTTAAATGTATCATTTAATTTAAATTATTCAAGGTTTTGTGGAACACATTGATTCAAAATTATCTTTTTTAAATTCTATAAATTGGAATTAGAAAATTGATAAATTATCTAGTGAATGTAAATATAATATTATGAGTGACATGTTGAAAATTGAATGTTTTTATGTTTGGGTACATGGAAATAAAATGATTGATCTTGATATATCTTATATGAGTGTTTGATCCCCATTAAAGATCAAATGTGATCTCGATATTGATTATATGAAGGACTGAGCCATGTTTTATCTCATTAAATATGGGTGAGCCCGATATAGATTTTGCTAAGGGTGAGACCCATTATAGATCTCAAATGCATTGGGTATTCCATAGATGGAAGATGAATATATGGTCGTTCCATTTATAAGGGTGAATATATGTGTTATACCATAATGATGTTCCAAGGCACCTATGTGATTTAATAATGCTTGCAAAAGAGTTTTTATGAATATTTTTTTAATTGGTATTCATGTTTTCATTGAGTAATTATTTTCTTTCATTATGTAACTTAATGAAAATTTTCTACTCATTTCATGTTTTTTTTAAATTATAGGTTTCCAAATTTGTTTGGAAAAATAATATTTCATGATGTAAGTATTGAATAATTTTTTCAAAGAGATGTCATTTTTTAAAGGGTTTCCTTTGATGAAAAAAGTGGATACCGAGTATATATGTCCAAATGTAGAGTATGGTTATACCTTGTAAGTGTTTTTACATGTTTTATAAAAATTTAATCTAAAATGATCCTACAATATTAATTATAGATCAAAATTCCAATAATATAATATTTCAAAGTATTAGTCCTTATAGTTGTTTTCAGAGTATGTTTTAGACAACTTTAGAGAATACAATGTCTTCTTAAGTGATAGGGATATCATATGAGATTACTATTTTATATTTGATCATAATTTCAGTGTCTTAGAAAACCCATTTGATTAATTATGTTCCAATATTTTATGGTGATTAATAGTGTATTTAAAGACATTAATTTTTTGATCTAATTATGGGTTATTAATTTTGGGATTCAAAATGTAAGGCATAATATAAAATTTGAGGTTAAAATATGTTATGGTTATATTTGATGATTTTACATCATTTTTGGAATGTTATAAAATTATATAGTTTTTTAAAATGAAAACACACAAACCATGTGGCATCTCGTTGCATTTGACTTGGTTGTAGGAATCGATCCAACGATCCAAGTGAAACATAGATTTATCTCCTACCACTGGCCTATGTGAAGTCCCATTTTGGTATAACTTCATTGTTTTTATTTAAACTATTTGATAATTTTATTTCTTGACAATATTTATTCTCAAATGTATATCATTGGTATTGGAAATGATTTAGTGATTATGTGATAGATGATATTTTAAAAGACTTTCACAATTTTGGGAACGTTATCTGATTAAGATAAATATGATATTATGTGATTTTATTTAGAGAATAATGGTTTTATTTTATTTTAAAATAATATATGTTTTTATTATTGAGTTATTGGAATTTTATTATTTATGTAAAGAACAAACATATCATGGATAATATGCAATTAGGAACTAAAATTTTGATACGATAAATTAAGAGTGAATAATGATATTGGGAGATGAATGTAAGAACTTATCTTACTAGATTATTTGATTAAATCATTATGATTTATGATATTTAGTCTTAGTTATAATATTTTTTATGAATTTTATGTATATTTATCTGTTGAATGATCTATTCTGAATTTTTTATATTATATTTGAGCTTTGGAGATTAAATGAATCTTTTCATCATCCAGTGGTTTATTTTTTTGGAGAGTTATCATACAATAATCATAATAGTTTTTGTTAATGTTTTAGGATAGGGTAAATAGATAGGTAAAATTATGTGGATTAATATGTTGACTCTACAAAAATACTAATCGTTTAGAGAAAATGACTTGTTTTTTGTGGAATCAGATTAATTCGGAAAACACTGTTTTTTATGTAAGTATCTTTCCTTATGATAATATTATGAGTAGTAAATTAATTTCCTAACATTATGAAAATTGTCTTAAATTAAAACATTTTCATTTTACTTTCTTAATATGAAATCAATTACCTTTTAACCAATCACATATTTACGGGTTTGAGATAGGTAAATTTCCTATTATATTGATTTCTATCAATCTCCATAGAAACATGATAGATTTTTTTTCATATATGTGTTTTTCTACATAAAACCCTTGTATATGTTATCTTGTTGACAATTTTATTTCACTTTATTTCTTTTAATTTGGAAATTTTATTAATCCTTTTTCCAATTATGGATTTCAATAAAGGTATTTTGAAATATGAATCCTTAGAAACATGACCCAAATTTATAATTTTGAAGATGAGATTTCCCAAACAGGGACAAATATAGCATCCCAGGTAATTATAGAATAATAATTTTTCATTTTTATTAGTATTTAAGAATTAAATTTTACATAAAATAGACACTATATTTGATATCATTCTAGATACTCAATAATGTGTTTCTATAAAATTATATGTTTCATACAAGACTGATTTATATTAAGAAATAATATATAATTATTATTAATAATTTAATATGTAGTTATCGCCTAGCAGTTAGAATGGATGGAATAATCTATTTGTACTAAATTATGTAGACTGAGTTTACACATATTTTAATATTGATTAATTGGTTATAAAATTAATTAAAAAAAACCAACTGAATATAAAGGATGTGTTTTTTTGTAAAAAAATATTTAAATTTAAATAAGTTAGTAAAAAAATAAAAAAATAACTATTGATGGATTTTATTAATGTAATTATCAATGACTAATTTATATATAATATTAAATTTAAGGTTTAAAATTAATCATATTTTTTTTTCGAGAAATGATATAAGAATAAATACAGTTTTTTGGATAAAAGATATATTTTTCAATAATATGTAGTTATACTTTCTTTTGATGGATAATAGTTTTTAAATACAGATATTGTCTCATTTGTATTTACTATTTGACAAAATAATTTCTTCCTTATAATTGGGACATCAAAATTAACATTTGATGACTTTTTAGTAATTATTTTATAAAATTAAAATTTTAATGAAAAGTGAAAAAATACTGCATTTTAATCCAAAACTACCTTTTATTATAATTAATTTGCATTGTTATATTTTATTTTTAAATCATTTTAAGGTATTATTATATGATGGATTTTCATTTCATTAAATTTAGTCCATTAAAAGTGATTTCACATTTGAAATGGATATAAACACTTGTCAATCATATGAGGGTCTTCACTCTTTACAAACCCGTTCTATTAATCTGTTAATGGGATTAACATTAAATTAATTTTAGTTAATTTCTTACATATAGTATTCCAAAATGGATATGCATGGTTGTAATCAATTGGTAAAATGTGATCAAATAGGATCAATGTAATTTTTGGTCAATTTTAACATTATTATTATGTCAGTTGCAATTAAAGTGTAAATCTTTTAACTAGGTTTTAAAATAATATTATAATAATAAAAAACAAACCTAAAAATAGTCTTAAACATAATATAAGAGTTACATAAAACAAATAAAATCCATGGGGCTAACTTTTGGCACTTCTAATCCACTTCGGTTTGATTGATTCATTTAAAACATTTATTATAAAGTAAAGAAAAAAATATCATAGACATGTCTCTCAAAACTAAAACAATTTTAACATGGCATATTACAAGGGGAAAATTTAAAAATATATATTCATTATAAATATAAATATATTAGATACATCATGGTTATTTATTTATTATTTTTTAGACATTAAATTATAAAAATTGATTATAACACAATGATGATGTAATATTTGCTTTATTAATGAAAGAATATAAGAAATGTTATTATAAATATTAAAATAAATATTATTTTACAAAAAAAAATTCATGCATGAATTTTTATGGTTAAAATTATGTGTTATAATATTATTAAATGTTTCTGTTTGATGTTATCTCACAATTTTTAATTTATTTAAAATCAATGAAATTAATAGTGTAAAAATTGACATAATTGTTTTTTTATAAAAAATAAATTTTTTTTTAATTTTTTTAAAAACAATAAAATAAATTTTAAAATAATTTAATGGGTATTATAAGGTTTAAATTTTCATTAAGTGTCCAATTATATGAAATTTATCTCATATAACTAAAATTTTAAGCCTCTTAATATTTAAAACATTGTTATCACAATTAAAATTAAAAGGGAAAATTAAATGTACACCTATAATATATAGATTGAAATAATGACAATAAATTTTTAAAAATTATATAATTAAATTATTTAGAACTATAATCATATAATATTATATATAATTCAGGTTGTAGTCATTTGGATTAAAAAAGTAATTTTTATTAATTTAATATTTTTAGAGTTTCCATGGGTGCCCCTCCCCTCTCATATAAAAATGTACCAAAAATTCTCTAATACTCATAGTTCAAGAACCATTTGGTTCATCCAATATATTCAAAAACATATTTATAGAATCCCTACCCTCATTATTGACGCTTTATTTTAGAAAAAACACCCTTCATATATGTTTTACTATGTTCTTTAATGGTGATCAACCAATGAATATGCATCTTTTTCTTTATGTATTTATATTTTTTATTCTTCAATTACATTGAATATTATTATTACGTAATAAAATAATTACACCGTAATCCTAAATATACTGAGATGTAATTATACTAAAATCATCACATAAATCAATCCCCAATTCCATTAAATAGTAATGAATTTAATTGTTCGTGTGTACATGTGAATTATGACCTCCATGATTCAATCAAATTCATTTTCCATAGCCATCAATCTTTAGTGGTAATAATAATGGAATTAATTTTCATATTTAATATTAATGAAATATTTATCATTTTAAAGTATCAATATTTTAATTATGTTCTTACTTTCTATAAAGAGAAAAATGAGAACGTCGTTCATGCATACATGTGCACTATCATCTCCACAAAACGAGGTAAGTAATTTTTATTCACAAGAACAATTATATGATATATGTATATAAGAATATTCAAATAATTCTTGTACTTCTGAAAATATTATTTCAATTCATTAAATATAAAATAATTATTACCTTATTTCCATAATGATCAATGTATAATGGAAACGTTACTCATGCGTACATATGGCCTATCATCTATCGGATTAAAACATTGTTCATATTTCATACTTAATGAATGGTTTTATTTAAAAAGAATACTATATGCATAAAAATTATTATTATATCATGATTTTCATTATTTATATCATTTACTTTAGATGACAAGGACTATTGACCCGAAACCAAGAACATTTTACTCAAAAGTACTGAATATGGACTAAACATCCTATATGAACATAAATAATTATCTAATAATTCAGACATTGTAATAACTCATATATAATGAATAATAAGAAGGAATAATTATTTCAAGAAAGTATTATTAAACCATGAATATTATTAATAAATATAATTATTTTATGTGACGATTTGGACTTAAGGTAAGGGATTTCATCACCAGTTACATTTAATTAAGAATAATTTGTTATTTTACACCAAATCATTTTTATATGATATATATACAACCAGTTTGTCATAATATATCATGAATTTCTTTATTATCATGATATTTTTATGTTTTTTTATAATTTTATTTTTTAATTATTTTTAGTCATGTGTTTCTCAAGTGGTAAGGACCTTTTAACTAAAACATTATTTTAAATGTTTTTAATAATTATTCTTCTAAATCATTATATTTTATTTCCAGGTTTAAAACATGTTTTTATGGGAAAAAATTAATTATGTTAGTGTTTTAATTTCATTTAAATATTTAAATGTGGTATGAGAAACATTTATTAAATAATATCATTTATAAATGCTTTAAAATGGTTTTAGTAGATACATTGGTTATCTTATGAATGAAAATGATATTTTTTGAGTGACATGTTGAAAATTAAATTGTTTATGTGTTGGTATTTGCACATAATAAGGGTGAGCCTTAGTTACCTTATATAATGGTGTGAGCCACATTATAGCTCACAGTTCAACCCAATATAGCTTATACAAGGGGCTGACCCCCAATATTTCTCATGAAATACTAGTGAGCACGGTATTGCTTATACAAAGTGTGAGCCCCATTATATATCTCCAAAAAATATGGTATTCAAGAGATGGAAGCTGAATGAATGGTTATTTAATTTTTATGGTTAAATATAGGTGTGATATGATAATGAAATCCCAATGTGCCAAATTGATTTCTCTATGATTTATAAATAGTATTTATGAAATGTTTTTAATAGGATTTCATGCTTTCTATGGACTAATGATTTAATTTCATTATGTAAATTATTGAGAATGTTTTTCTCATCCCATGAATGAAATTTTTTTCACTTATTTTGAGATTTGTATGGACAATGAAGATATCATGATGAATGTATTGAAGATGTTTCTTGAAGAGAAGTCATGTTTTTTAAGGATTTACTTTAGTGGAAAAAGTTGATACCTAGTATATTTTTCCACATGTGATGTGTGGATGTACCTTATATGATTTTTTTCATGTATCTAAAACTGTATCCCGAAAATATTCACAAATATAAATTCTAGTGGAAAATAACTAGAATAAAATATGATTAAGGCTACTTACTTCTGTAACATGTACTACATTAAGATGTAGTTATAGCCTTTTTGAGTTCATTGTTTTCTCATTTGTGTTAATTAATGAACCAGTAGTGTTTATATACATGATGAACTATACCTTTAATTAGTAAAAAGACCTATTTATTGTAGTTTTTGTGATGACATATTGGATTACTCCCATTCTCATGATGCTAATCCTCAACATATTTACATCATCTTGACTATATCGCGTGACAATTATCTATACACCATGATATCTAAGTGTCAGTTTTGGATCCTCCAAGTATATTTATTGGGTCTTATCACTTTAGGGGAAGGTGTATTAGAAAGCCCATAGATGGTTCATGTAGTGGTATATTGGTAGAATCCTAAGAACATATTCAATATTCATAGATTTATAGGCATGTGTTGTTTTATAGGAAATTCATATACAAAATTTCTAATTTGGCAGTGCCACTTTCTGGCTGACCAAAAAGTGGATAATGTTTGAGTATCCATAGTATGTGAGATTTCTTTCTAGATTTTGATGATGTGTTTGACATTGAAACCAATTTTGATCCTACCTGAGCTACGTGAGGAGTATACTTGTTTATTTTTTTCATCTGGAATTACACATTGAGTATTATTGAAATAGAGAGATATAGTTTCATTGGGTTGGCCTAGGAATTTACGGAAACATAAATGGAACTACCCTATGAACAACCTCGTTTTGTGATAGTTGTGTATCCATTGAATTATTAGTGGCACTATATGATGGGTTATATGTTTATAGTTCATACATATATAGATATATAAAATTATACATTTTAACATTGATATTTGAATCAATGTTAACAGAAGTGAATTGAATATATGATGTTATTTGATTTTAGCTAAATTATACTTATGGGAAGGGATTCATTGAGGCTAATTCTGTGAGTAGGAAAAATTAAACTCAGGCAGTTCCAGAGTCTAGTTCTGAGTGTAATATTACGAAATTACTAGCTAAAAATCACATTATTGTCTGAAAGAGTTGGGAGAATATGGGTATAATATTATTTCTAGTGGATTCAACACTTCTGATATGGATCAAGAATATCATGTATGGGTATCTGGAGTGCTTGAAAAGGAGGGAAATACTTGAAGGTGGGTGTGTCAACTAATGACTGTTCCATATATGAGGAAGAGGTCAAATATGTGAAAATCGAGTTTTTGTACCTACGAGCATGTGGTGGGAGATAATTAATGAGTTTCATTCCTAGATGTGGGTGTTACATATAGGTGTGACCAAAATATGCCAGGACCTACATATAAATTTTTTGTTTTTGGGATGAAAAATGTGATAGTAGCTTTTGTGATGCAATGATATAACTTTCATCAGGTGATGTATGCCAACAATGACTCGACGGTTTGATCCAGTTATTAATCATTCCATAATTGAAGTGGAATGATATTACAATGTATATTATGGCAGTTCAACTGAGAAAGCCTCTGTACAATGGTGTTATCTTGGTGAATGGGGAAAATTGATGATGGATGAAAATTTCTTTTATATACATGAAACATTCCTAGTAGTGAAATTGGGAGAACATTATGTTTGAGAGACATTACATCCATATGGGGTACCACAATAATTTTTTAGATGGTGATTCATGTTTTATGACATGCTTCTGTAAGGGATTACATAAGGTTCTTGGTAAACATGTTTTTTTGTATAATATTCCACTCAAAGGTAGATGGGATGTCAGAGTATACTATACTGTTGATTGATGATATATTTTGAGTGTATCATCCATACTTCAGTAGGACTTGGGTAAAGTTCCTAGATTTAGTGGAGTATTCCTATGAAAAAACTGGTTGGAAAACCATTGAGATGGTACCATATGAGGATCTTTATATAATTCTAGGAAATTAAAATCTATATTGGTTGTAGGCTGGTGAGACACATTTATTTCGACTGAGACCTTTGTAGAATACGTCAGTGATGGTTCACCATATTTCTAGGCATATGACTATAGCTCAAAGTATAAAAAATCCATATAATTATAGACAGTAATGACCCTTAGTTTTTTAATAGGGTAATATTGTATTCTTTCATTTGTTTCCTTGATTGGGTCATCTTATGATACAGAGATACGGCATGTCAGTTCCTTGGTTTGTTGGAATATTTTTGGTTATGGAAAGATTCATCTTGACAATGTACTAATTAGATCTAATATAGTTATATTATGTTGTGAATGTTGTTTTCCATTTGTATCATCTAAAGAAGTATCACCATAAAACATATCATATGATCGATGTCATTGATGGTTATCACGGGGGTTGATAAATTCATTGAGAAGCATCCAATACATGAGTAGGATCACTGTGATAAATTATTGTGTAAAATGAAAATGCTTATACTTCATGTATTTTGGATAAAAGGTCATGTTTGAGAGGAATCAGGGGATAAAGAAAGAGATATGAGGCTCAAAAGAAGAATATCATTGACCAATAATCATAGATATTAATGGTGGTATAGATTGAGGATGAGTTGTTATAAGGTAGGGGAGACTGAAGAACCTATTCCTTTTCTCGAGATGTGTCATACTCATTTAAAAGTAAAATTTTCACTTCTATAGAGTAGTTTCAATGGGGTATTACATATTAGTCTATTTGGGTGAATAGTTTGATGGACATGTAAAAATGTGGCTAGTGTACAATTGGTGCATAATTTTCCAAAAATGTGCACCCTATCGTGGAAAACTGTGAACCCCTAGACAATGGGGTTTTCCATGAAATGTTCAGGGTTTTTCAAAGTATTCAATTTTAAATGAGAAACCATGAACAAACATTGAAGGTGGTAACATATAAGGTTCATGGTTAAAGGAAATAGTGTGGCTTATCCCGTCATACCCTGGTCATGTTTTTAATTCACCCAATAGATTATTTAAAAATTTATTGAATCCCCATTTCAATCCATTGTCGACCCCTATTTGACCCAAACATTTATTAAATGACATTGGAGTCCTCTAGATATATTCCATGTCATTCCAAACTCATTTATTTTATGTTTCAATGATTACATTGATTAACTGAACACCTCCCGAAAAGAGGATATCATCTAGTATAGTTATCATTATCTTTACCATTCTAGATCCATTCATTGAATGTTTTTATTTCATGTTTTTGGTTTTATCAATATCTAAAATTGATTCTATATCCGAGGATCATTGAACTAGATATAAAATTAATGGATCATTATTTTTTCAATCATGTATTTTGAATTTAAATCTTCCTCTAACGCTACTATCTTATTCCTTTAAAATTGGGGATTTGTGTTGGGAAATCATTCGTCAACATATTAAGGTAGACAGTCTATAATTCAACAAAAATGTATGGGATTCAACTATATTTTTTAATTACAAAGGTTTTATAATAATTTTATAATGTGAGTTATTGATTAAGTTAATTGATATTGAGATTTATTTAATTGATGATATGTGAAATAGGGGGTTTTAAAAATTATTGAATGAGATAATTAATTGATGAATTCATTATCAATTATTGAGTTTGTTGAATTGAGATAATTAATTTTTTAATTAATTATAAGATATTTATTTTTTTTGGAATTGTGAAATTAATTGATGATTTGATTATGATATATTGAGATTTTTTATTTGTGTTAATTAATTGATGAAATAAAAATGAAATATTTATATTTTTGATTTGATATAATTATTAGATGAATAAATTATGAGATATTGGGATTGTTGATTTGAGATAATTTATTCATAAACTAATTATAAATGATTTATATTATTGATTTGAGATAAATAATATGTGAATTATTTATGAGATAATATGTTTTTTGAATTGTGGTAATTAATCGATTATTAATTTTGTGATATTGAGAGTCTTGTTTTGAAAAATTAATTTTCAAATTAATTTTGAGATATTGAGATTGGAAGATTGAGATAATTAATTTTTGAGTTCACTATGATGTATTGATATTTTTAATATATTAATTATTTATGGAATTAATTATTTTTTATGGATTTATAGTGTGTTGATTAATTAAGGGGTGATTTATTAAAGGAATTGATGTGAATAATTAATTTTTAAAAAAATTAAGCGTGTTAACACAATTATCTAATTGTTGAATTAGTAATGAAATTTATGTGGATAAATAATCGTTGAAGTAATTATTTTTTGTTGAATGGTAACAATTAAATTCATCCTTGTATTAAATATTATGAATGGTAACATGGTCCTTATATTGTGAAGCTATGAATTGTATCATTTTCATTGAATTATGAAATTAACAATGGTAATGTGGTCATCAATATTTGAAATTATGAATTCAAACATGGTCATTAATGTATGTAATATAATTGTTAAAATTTTCAATTCTAGTTTGAATTAAATAATAGAAATTAAGGTTTTACATGTTACGATATCCAATGGGAATATTTAAGATTCTATCATAGGGGAATGTACGTATTGAGATACGGTTGTCTAAGGGAACCCAAGGGTTTATTTGGTTAAATAAATAATAAATAATAATGTTATAAATAATTAATTATTCATATTACTTATTCATTTATACAACAATATACATGTTATTAATTGGATGTTTTAAACTCCATTGGTGGTGTCCAAATGAGTTGTACTCACACCCTACTCAGGTTGATTGGTCAATAGTATAGTAGATTTCAATTATAAATGATAGGATTAGGGAAAAGGCCCACTGTTTGATGGATCACTAGGGATGATGTATGGGAGATGGTAGAAGATGTGGTTTCGAAACCTCTTTGGATTCAAATGTTTCATTACTTTGTAGTTTCATGTTGACAATTGGCACGTACTTTAGCATGACATATATATTGATTATCATTGAAATTGTACTTTTAGTTTTGGCATTCTTATGAGACTATTTGATTGTTGTTATGGTTATTTTATTTATTATTATGTTGTATATCGATCTTACTCTAGTGTATTACACTGATAAAAGGTGTTATAGTATCCACATGATTGATATTAGACCAACGTTGATGGTTAGTTGTTTTTGGCGTATTGGGTGGCGCGCCTGACGTCATGTGACTGACCGACTATGGGAAACTGTGTGTGGAACTATGTATGGGATGTCGCACTTTTTACATTTATTTAAACTATCAATACAATGGAATGATTAAAAATGAATCTATAGGAATATTTTACATTTTAATTGAAGAACCATCCATGAGACGTTTTAAACTGACTTCTGGGGAATATTATAACCATATAATTAAATCAGCTTCTATTATAAGAATAAAAACATATTTATGGGGCTTATTTATCCATTTAATAAAATAAGAAACCATGAGAGTATTTAAACTATCTTCAAATAGAATATTTATATGTTTAATTGAACAATATTCCATGGGAATGCATTAAACATGCATCTAAATGAAGCATTATATGTTTAATTCAACAATCTACCAAGGAAAGATTGTATTTCCAACAGAATACCCCAACCCAATTATGTATAATTTATCTTATTTGGTAAGTGTTATTTATAAATATTATAATTATAATATTCTATACCAGGTGCTGAGACGATGTGTGATTCTGAGGCCCCATGTTCCAATAATAAATGAGTGTATTATAATAAAATATTAAAAATCATGCATGTGATTTTCATTTAAAAGTGATATAATTTCTAAATGCTTCCAAGGTCTACAATTTGAGGGTACTATTGTGTTCAAAGTAGAAGATTTAACATTGTATAGACCTACCATTGGATGGCGTAAATTAACAATGAAAAATATTTTTTGGATTATTGAATGAATAAAAAAATTGAAATATTTATTATATTTTTCTTTTTTTTCAACACAACAATGTAGTGATGATTTTATTGTTTTAAACAAACCACATGTTAGGGATCCTAGGATTTGATCATAAAATTTGAACTCCTTATGGTATATGGAGAGGAAACCCAAAATATTTCTCTTAGTGGTGAAGACAAAATTGAGGATTTTATTCAATGAATACCATTCCTTGGGGATCTCACTAGAGGAAATCAATCTTCAACATTGAGTGATCTAATTAATAGGTAGTATGATTTATTTCATATAAATTTCCCCATTTGTAGATTTAACGAAAAAATACCATCCAACAAACAATTTGATCCATAGTTCAATCACACTTTCTGAGATAGGTTTTAATTGCGATATTTATTGTGTTTTATTATTGTTCAGAATGTTGATTGTTCTAATGGTAATGAATCAAGTTCATAATTTCCATCATCTTAGATTCATTCAATAATCATTTTCTACTACGGTATTTCTATTCTTGTTCAACATTCCTTGAATGATCATGTATTAATGATCATTATTCTATCGTTATAAGTACAATGATCAGAAATTGAAGATCCAATGTCAGGATGTCCTAATAGATGTGTGAATGAGACAATGGCAGACATATCCAAATGGTTTGTAAGAAGCAAGTCATCAAGATTTTTGCATTGATATGGATTTGAACGGATTTATGAGTCGACTAAAGGCCCAAACCACAACGATTCATTATTAGGGTGGAGAAATGGCCCATAATCTAAAGGCACATGATGTGTGGAACCCATTTAGTGTCATCTAGGGTATAGGGGAATAGTTAAATATCACACGGTGTGTGACCCAGGTCACACAACATGTAGGTACTCCCCCGATACATGGAATTTATATCAAGATATCCATGAACATGGGGTAGAGTACACATGTTTCCAACATGGAATGTACTAGACCACATAACTTTGATTGGACCATGTAAATGTGATACAACATGTACTAGTACACTTGGATGGTTACCTAGGATGAAACCATGTACATGAATATGACTAGAGCACATGGGAGACTGTTGATAGAAGTAAATTGGGTGTGAATCTATCTACACACAATGTACCCATCATCTACAATTCATTTAATAAAGACACATGCCATTGTGTATGGGAAGTACACTAAGTCGAGGGAAATGGCGTGGGTCCTTAATTTACATCATGTAACCATTTCTACATAACATGATTATTTTATCTTCTATATCTTGGAAAATTTTCATGATGGCTTGTTCCTGTTATTTTTTCCCCCGAAGGATTATACAAATCATTTCATAATCCTAGGTATATGATCCCATTGGTCAGAATTTTGGAATATGGATGTGGAATCCCTGAAGAGGTTTGGAGTGGGATCCTCATTCATTCTTTATTTTGTAGTTATAATCCATATTATTAATAAGACAAAAATTACATGGTGTTGATGCTCAATATAGTTGGTTAATATGGAATTAGTTGATGGTATCACCAAATTTCCATGGATTTCATCCCCTTATGTGTATCATATCTCTTTATTTAGATCTATCAGCGCACCTCTCTATTGATGGTTCTTATGTTATAGTACATTTCTAATTGATGTTATCTTTGTTATTAGACTCAAGAGTGTGTTCTTCCAAATGATTGGTTCATGGTATATTCGAGCTGAATAACCGGTGTTGTTATATAGTTGTTGTAACATACCTCTATATCGTGTATCTTAGATTGAGTATGTCTAGATATTCTTATATGTTGTGTAGACATATAATTTTGTAAATATTACTGTATGATTCCTTTTTAATATTTCACTTGGATTTCTAGGTTTCATACTGATTATTTCTATAGTCACCCACAAATGGGCGTTGCATGCACAGGTCATGTATTGGGCAGATGAGAGACCTTTTGATGGATTCCTAGGTAGACTATCAATGAATGTTTCTATGTGAGATCAGATAGGTAGAAGTTTGTTTGTATGTTTATATATAGTAGTTTCTGAACCATTTGTTTACATGTTGGACTTGTGGTTTGCAGTCTTTTCTTGGTGTCCTTTTATTCTGACTTGGTTTACTTTACATGCTTTACATTTCTGTCATACTCTATTAGTTAGGATATATTGGTGTTAATGCATTGTTTTCTTAGTTGTTTTTACCTTTCATCATTTTATGTGTTTGGAGATGGTTGTGTGCATATTGGTACATAGTAAATGCCTCCCATGAATGTAATTTTCTTAAGGGGAGATTTACACCATCCCCTGGACTATTAGATGTGGGTTTAAGGAGTCTTAATAGGGGCCCCACTATGAAGGGTTGTGATAAAGTGATATCATCAGTGGATGTTTCATCTTTAGGACTAAGCGTATGATATATTGGTTTATAGAAATAGTTTAAAATGTTTTGATTTTGGTTTACAGGATGGGGAATTCCGTGTTGGTATGGGTGGATGACATATCCATACAACTGGGATCTGATAACCTACAATTCAACATGATACATGAGAACACGAGTTTTTTTGAAGATAATGGTATATTAATCATATAGGAATGGGTTGTGGTTTCCATTTCCTTCTTATGTAATGTATCTAGATATACTCATTGACTATGATACATATTTTTTTGATACATGATTCCTCAATGAAAAATACCAGCTATAATTACTATTTATTGATCGTGAGGATGACACCCTCAGTGAAGAGGAATAGATATACAGACCAGTTCTCTAGTTTGTACATCTATATGGTGCACCGTATATACCACCACCTAATGAGAAACAAAAGGTACATGCAATACAAATAGAAGAGGAGTGGATGCTGAGCCTGCTATATGATTTTTAGAGATAAAAAAGAATCTTGTTATGTAGTGATCCTAACCCTCAGGGGGGTGAGGATTAGGTTGAGGAGTTGACTAAATTTTTCTACATATTTTGGACACCAGCTGATGAAATGGTTGTTCTGGCGGTGATCCTTCACAACATCTCAGTAGGGGATGGTCGATTTTGGCTACCTAGACTCACGCCAAGTTGACTCTTTCATTCAAAGAGTTCAAGTGTATTTTTATAGAGGAGTTATCACTAGTTATACTAAGATATATTCCTATATAATATATTCATTATATCTAGTAGGGTCTCAAGGAATTGGATTGCTATTCATCGAAGTTCACCGTTATTTCTAGGTACTCAATGGATTTTTAGAGAGTATTACTTCAGGGACATGAACATTGTGTGAGGTTTGTGTAGAAAAAATTGATCCATTATTATCCCTCTATGAATTCTTACTTATTATAGGGTTCATGAGAGTGATTTGGTAGCTGATATATTCTTGTATGAGCATATACATAATGTGATTGTTTGTAGTGAAAGAGCAGAAGTAAAATCCTCAATAGTAGGTAAATGACGTCAGTACCATGGACATGAATATGGGAGAGGTTATATGAGGAGGTTATATGATAGATTATATGATGTTCTGGGAAAAAATGGTGGGTTTAATTAATCTGTGGAGAGTTGGTGCTATTCATGTGATGGAAGGGTACAATTAGTTTGTGATTCTCTGACCTACCATGCTACTGAAAGAGAGACCATGGATGTACCACTATGGTAGAGATAGTGGTAGGAGTAGGCATCCTCATAATTTAGGATGTAGAAGTTGATCTAAGAAGGAAGCTAGATGTGGTCTATATTTTTTCATATTACAACCACCGGCCCTAGGAGGACCACGCCAGGGTCAAGGAGCTAGAGGACATGGGACGGGAAAACTGCATGCGGTTAAGGCATCTGACCCAGGTTCTCCATGAATGATCCTAGGAACAATATGTTTATTATCTACATTATAAGAAGTATTGGTTGAAATATGTGTTAGTCATTCCTTTCTTTCCAAATATATTTTTTGAGACATTAATATTTTGGTAGAAATGTTGACTTGAAACGTACAGTTAATGAGATGTCTCTATGATCACATATATATAATGATAGTGTAACCTAATACTTGGAGGATAGAGTTTTATTTGAATCCTCCAAGAGTTAACATCGATTATTTAAAATTTCATTCATGGTTTGGATTGTTTATCCACAATCCATGACTATATTTATTCTTTTTTGAGAAGGATGTGGTGTTTTTTCAATGATGGAATGATGTTTTCTATTGTTGGTGAAAAGGAAACCCATGTAGCATAAGAGAGGAATATGAATAAGAGGTCCGTCCAATTACTCATCATTTTGATAGCCTATTCCTCATAGTATCAAATGTTATACTATTATAGTTTCCATTGGTGGTGGTGGAGTATGAATAAATCTATCTTAAATATATTCTTGAATTACATCCCCATTGGGAGATAGAATTTTGCATTTATTTACCCCTAGGAACGCCATCGATATCTACAAAAGCATATAATATTGATCATGTAGAGAATTGTGGTCAAGAGTTGTTGTTGGTGAATCTGGAGAGAAAGGGATTAAAGAGACACAATTTTTAACCCCAGTAATCACCAATATTGTTTTCCAAAAAGGAATATGGGAGGTTGATGTTGTTCGTGTACTATCAGAACATTAATAATGTGATCATGATGAACAAGAATCCATTACTATGGATCCATAAATTTCTTTATCATTGAAGTGGGGGAATGATGGTTATATATGATTTTTCATAGATAAATATATCCACAATATCGACTATAGGATGAGTATATTACAATAGTGAATTTTAGATGTCTCTATGGTCTATATGAATACATGGTGATCCCCTTTGGCATGATGGATTAACCAGTAGCTTTCAGGAGACTCATGACCCTGATTATTCAGCCTTATTAGGAATGGTTCATGGTATTATTCATCAATGATATCAATGTGTACTCAACTTGTAAGTAGGAGAATGTTAGACCCTTATGGTTGGTTCTAAACATTCTCCGAGAGAATCATAATTATAGGAAACTCTTATAGTGCATGTTCTGGATTATGGTGGTTGGCATTCTAGGACATGTTATCTCAGTGGATAGAGTGGTAGTTGATCCTTCCTTGATTGAGGTAATTTTATAATGGTATCCACCTAAGAACATGATGGAGGTGTCGATCTACATTAGGCATGAATTCTATTGTCAGAGTTTCATACCTTATTTATCCAGCATATCACTACCTATAATAGATTTGACTTGAAAGGGATAACCTTTCATGTGGACAGATATTTTCTAGTAGGAATATTATAGTTGTGGTATAGATTGATGAGATATCTTATATTTAGATATTTGGAATAGGCTATCATGTACATAGTGTTCTATGATGCATTTGGAACTGGGCTTAGTTGTTTCATCATGTAGAGGAAAGTGGTGATTTCCAATGGTTCACTCTAGCTGAGAATACATGACCAAAATTATGAAACCAATTATTTTTAGTTAGTAGAGATAGTATTTATAATAAATATGTGGACCCAATACATGATGGGAGAGAAGTTTATAATCTAATCCAATTAATAGAGTTCCATGTATATCTTATCTCAAATGAATCTGATCCCAAGATAGTGTTGATGGATATAGTTACTATAAGACTATGAATTTGAGATTTAATATTATACTGAGAAGGGGAACATAGTGGAAGACGAGATCAACAAGAATATCTAGTTCTTAGTTTGATAATAAGGAATAAGATTATTTTTAATCATTATAGTTTTCCTCTGCGGCTGGATATGGAACATATTACCTCAATTAAATGGTTGTTATCCCTCTTCTCTTATTGCATGTTTGAGAGGCCGAACCTAGGAATACCTTATACGAGACCCTATGTGGTCTGATATCCACAGGGCATTCTTTTGATGGATATTCAGAAAGTTCAAGTTGATTTATCTCAACCTCTTTATGTTCCAAAATATATTTAGGAAGTGATATAGACAAAATTCATGAAGATTCAACCATGTACATGTAGGGGAAATTATGTCATCTATTTCATCATGAACCGATTGACCATGTCGGCCCACTTCCTAAAAATATGAGTGCATAGTTCATTAGAGAGCATGGGATGGCTCTATGTCTATGAGATAGTTCAACTCCAATGAGTATCATTTATGATAGTTTATGATCATGATACTCATTTTACATCCCGTATTTGGAAGGGATTAGAAGAGGTGTTTGGGACCTAGTTACGTTTGAGCACATCATTTCCCCTACATAAATAAGACCAGATGGATAAGGCCATTCATGTCCTATAGGACATGTTACATGCATGAATGTTGGAAATAAACTATAGTTGGTATTAACACCTCCCACTAGTGGAGTACAAGTACAAAAATAAATACCCCTACACTATTGGTATGGAACCATTTGGGGAATTATAAAGAAAACCCTACAGGTCACTACATTACTTGACTGACCCAGGAGATTTCAAAACTCATGTTCTAAGAGTCAGTAAAAGATACTACAGAGATGGTGGAGATCATCCAGCTGTGTATGAAGAACTCATAGAGCCATCAGAAGCCTTATGCTAATAGGTAACAGAGACCTTTGGTGTTTGAGGATGGTGACGACATGTTCCTAAGAGTTACACCATGACGTGGATTACAGATATTTGGAAGCGGAACCATGTTATCTCTGAGGTTTAATATCCTTTTCAAGTAATGAGTAGAGTTTTAAAGGAGGTGTATATCTTATATCAACCCCCCATTGTTAGACAGGGTACACGATGTCTTTCATGAATTGCAGTTGAGGAGGAACATGAATGACCTTTCACATGTCATTGACTAGGGTGAGTTGGACATTGAGGATGGAGAAACTTTTTTTGAGTAACTAGGGGTTATCAAGGATCAGATGAATATGATACGTAGTTGGAAAAAAATTACTTTGTTGCATATTTGGGGTGACAA
This sequence comes from Viscum album, assembly GCA_963277665.1. Classification (NCBI taxonomy): domain Eukaryota; kingdom Viridiplantae; phylum Streptophyta; class Magnoliopsida; order Santalales; family Viscaceae; genus Viscum; species Viscum album. The sequence continues at coordinate 1,749,608,284 of OY728157.1, read as the reverse complement.
TATAAATATTTAGGAGAGCACATTAGAGCGAGAGGCTCATAGTCATGCCTAGTACTCCCATCATTTTTTTTAGTCTTTGTGTTGGATTTTCGGGGATGTAAATGCCTAAGTGGGTAGAATGTATTGTCTCATATTTTCTATATGTTATTTTAAAATATTATATAGATTATATTTTAGACCCGGGACTTTGAAAACATGCAATTATGAGGCCCTATGTTCCCATAATAAAAGTTCAAAATATAATAAAATATTAAATAGAACCCACACATGGTTTTCATGATAAAATAGAATAACTACTAAATGGTTTCCCAAAAAAGAAATTTAATGGACCATTGTGTTAAAATAATTTTTTTTCAATTGGTGTGACCTATCATTGGTCTACACCGGTGAAATGTGAAATATAGCTTTAGGTGTTTTTATGGAATAATGTAAATTAAAATTATTATTTTATTTTTCTATTTTTTCGACAAAACAATGTGGACATGGTTTTATTTCTTAAATAATCATTTAGACCTGGATATAAGGTTAGTTTCATTATCTTGAAATTCCATAGATGCTCTATAGATGAAACCCTGAACATTTGTATTTGCCGGTAATGAAAAAATCAATGAACAAAGATAAATGAATTCCTTTCTTAATAGATCTTTCTAGAGGAAGTCATTTTTAAATAGAAAAAGCTCTAATGCCAATGTAGGATATGTTATTTAAGGTTTAAAACCACGTTCACTGATTTAATAATGAACATAGGAAAACTATTGAAGAGGTTGATCTGTAGTTCATCCTATATTGTAGGTTGAGTTATAATTGCAGTATTTAAAGGGTTTGATAATTGTTTTGAATATTGATCATTATAACGAGAAAAAATTGAGGGCAAAGTGAAAAATGATAGAGGGTTGTTCCACAGATTTATTCATTGTGTGTTTTATCCACTGGTATATCTATCTATGTTCTTTTCTCATCAGTCAGATTTAAAAAATGATCACCATACTTCAATATAGTGTTGAAAAATTATATATTTAATATCAAACATTCGGAAGACCTATCAATGGAACGACAATGAAAATGGAAGAAGAATAAAAGTAGTTTTGAAGACCCTATTTTTCGTGTTGTTTTTTTCGAGATTGATTTAAATGGATTTTGAAGTAGACTTAATGACTCAAACACATCGATTCAGTGTTAGGGTAGAGAAACAACAACAGATCTGATGTTTTGTGGAGAACATGCCGCCGAAACGATATCTGGATCATCCACCAATGTTCCCGGAGGAGGAATGTGAGTTTATGAAAAAACTGGATGATCGCAACTTGTAACACAGGGTTACAGGAATGTGGATCACACTGAGTAGATTAAATGGTTACAAAGAATATATAAACATCACCCATTATATTACCCTAGTCACACATCATATAGGTACTCCCAGAGACTCATCGTGTATATTGGGAGATCCATAGACATAGGTTTGAGTACACGGGTTACCTACAAGGCATTTACCTAACCACATGACTTTTCCATGAAAATTATATAGTCCACCCCATATACATGTACATAGGAAAGGTTTCATGGGTTGAAACCATGTATTGGAACATGGATAGAGTTCACATTAATTCCCCATATGGAATGGCACAATGTGTGATTCCCTCAACAAGTCATGTACACATCTTATACAAAACATGTTAAAAGGACAAGTTCCATAGTACATGGTAAGTACTCGGGGTCACGAAAAAAAATGTTTGACCCTAAAACATTACTTGTACCCCATTATACTAGGATTTCTTCACTTCTCCTCTATATCATGGACATTATTCATTTAGGTTTCTTCCATTTATAGTTTTCCTTGAAGTTATGTATGAATCATTTCAAACTCATAAGATGAAGATCCATTCAGCATGACTTCTTATTTAGAGTTTAGGAATCTCGTGAGATGCATGTACTAGGATACACTCATCATTATTAACTCCAAAGGTAGTGTCTTCAAATCTGTTGTGACCAACATTATTGGGTGTCGATTCTATACATAGCTGATTAATCTCTATTCAGTTTTTTGTATCACCCCAAGGCCCTAGCTGGGATCCTAATATATATATTGTATCTCCCTCATCAGATTTGTCATTGTGTCAATCAAATTATGCTTCAGGATGAAAAACACTTCCTAGATGGATTTCATCAGTGTAATTCAACTTAGGAGTGTGTTCTCCCATATGATTTCTTCCTAGAATCTTCGAGTTGAATCCCAATTGTTGTTATGCTGTATTAGTGACATAACTCTAAGAAACATGTCATATATTTGGTATAAATGAATATAATTATATTTTATATAGAAATATACTTGTGTAGATCTAACTATATAATTACTTTGTTATATTAATTTTTGGTTTCATGGTGTCCTACTATTTATTGTCATACTCACCCCTAATCGGTTCTTTCTTGCATGTGTCCTGACTTGTAAAAATAATTGACCTTTTTAGGGAGTCCATACAAGACCATGACCGGAAAATTCATTATGATATTATTTAGGCTGAGGTTTGTTCCAATGGCTACATACAGCAGTGCCGGTACCTTTTATTTATATATTGGGATTATGGAATACAATCCCTTCTAGGTGGGATTGTAGTATTCCCAGATTTACTTTACGTTGTTTAAATTTCTATCCTACACATTTTGTTGGGACATAGGTGTACGAATTCATCTTTTACATTTTTGTTTTTACATTTTATCATTTTTTGGGTATGGATATGGCTATGCAGACATGTACTTATGGAATTACTCCCATGTTGGTGATATTATAACTCAGAGCTAGTTTCCATCCCCTAGACGATTAGAGGCGATCTTGGGGGTGTCATAGCATGTACCACACTTGGAAGGATTTTAACACCCAGAGATTTTATGAGATATATTATTTTAATTTCATAAATGAATTTTTTATAATGCTACACCAAAATTATCTTACACTATTCAAGACACCGCATTAGCTAGCAATATATGCAACACTGTTCTAGTCTTGTGTTGCACATAATTTCAAGTACTTTGGATAGAATTCATTTCACACAACATAGTGTATAGACTTTTTTTAATATATAAATGAACTAATATTGAATCTGTTATATGAAACACTATAGGAAGCTTTTTCTTCACTCCCCACATACATGGATTGTGTTACACGCAAGATAGAGCTTGCTTGATATCTTGCATTGTACGAGATACATAGTTTCAGTAAGAAACATAATATTATTAATATGTTCTTATTTAATGAGATATACACTAGATATTATGAATATTATAAAAAAATTATAATTTTATATAACATTATAATTAATCTTAAAATTTTCTTGAACATGTTATTAGAACAAAATAAATTTATCGGATAAAAGTAGTATTTTCTAAAAAATGAAGTCTTATAAGATTTTGATGGCGCATCTATTTTAAATCTAGTTTTTGAAATTTATATAAGTTATATTTTAAAAAATAACCAATTTTTTAATAGGGGCATAAAATCAACATTTTTGGAATTTTACATATTTTTCTAATAAAATTGATATTTTAAGGAATTGTGAAAAATACTACATTTTAATTCAAAACCGCCTTTTTATTTAATTTATTCATATAGTTATAATATTTTTAAATTTGGTTTTAAAGTGTAATTGTATAATTATTTTTCATTTATCGCAATATTTTTCATTGTATGTAATTTCTCTTTTAAATTGAATGTAAACATATTTCAATCATTTGATTATTAGCACTTATTAAAAACTAGCTTTTTGGTTTTGACAATGAGAATAAATTTTAAATTAGTTATTACAACATCTACCATTAAAATTTGAACAAATGGATTATATACTTGGAATCGTAAGGATCATAATTTTTAAATAGTGACCTTTTATTTTTAGATATTATTAATAGTTACTTCAGTAATTATTTTATTTACCGAGGTTAAAGGGTAAATCTAAAAAATGAGGTTAAACAAAAATAATATTATAATAATATTATACTAATCTAACACATGTACCAATCCTATTAAAGGAGATATTTACAACCATGGTCATCCTTTGGTCTATTTTGGGACCCCATGGATTCACATTGATGTGAAAATGACATTTTATAAGAATTAATTTAATGTAATGATAATTATAACCTAATATTTTATCTCTTACTAAATTGATTTTAATATTTTGTTGTACAACTGATCTCTTTGTATATAAATAGTTATTATAAATATAAAATTATTTCCTAAATCATTATATTTTATTCATAATTATTTTAAATCAAATAAATAAATTTATTTACGACACAATGATGATGTAGTGATTACCTTATTAATGAATGATTTAAATAAATGAGAGTATAAATATTAAAATAAAATTTCATTGAAATATTTTATGCATTACAAGAAATTTATGGATTATAATTAATTTTTATGTCTGAATTAATGATGTTTTTCATATATAATAAAGTTTTTATGGAATTTTAAAATGTCATGATATGGAATGTATAAAAATTGACAAAAATGAGTTTAAAAAAATACTATTTTATTAAATGATATAATAGTCTTAAATATCATAGAGTCATCCAAATGACATATATAATATTTAACATATAATTAATGAACTACTTGATGTTTGATTGAAATTTTATAGTATCTATATTAACTATATAGTATGAATATACAATAAGACACAGTAATAGATAAATTAGTTAACTAAGGGTTAAAGCTAAAAGATAAGCTTAGATTTCAGATCTGAACTTGTCAAAAAACTATTGGTTGATATGATTTATAACAATAACAATAATATATTTGAATTAAATGTGTTTTGGACCTTTCTATGCCAGAAATAATTTCTTAATAAATTAATATTTTCAGAGGTTCCAAAATTTTTCATCTCATCTTTTATAAAATGGAATCGTCCCCTGTCCAGTTCACTCCAATTTGGGCCTCCAATATCTGATAAACCTACCAATTTCACTTCTAAACATCTTTATTCATATTATAGTTGTTTTGTTATTCTCAAAAGGCCAACCCTTGTGCCATAATATGAAATTTAAATGAGGCACGTTGAGGAAGATGTAATCTATTCTACCAATTGTTTCATATTTCATTCTTCTTATACTAATTCATATTAAGATTTTTAATTTTAAATTAATAACAAAATTATAAATAATATACTAATATTTTATAATAAATATAAACAACTCTATTTCACATTTTATCCATCCTATAAAAAATTAAATTACAGCGTGTGTGTAAGTAAGACTTACCATCTCAATGTTGTGGTGTAATATGTTTCTATCCTACAATTTACATGGAAATAAATATTGGTTGAAATAATATATATATATGATTATTATAACATGATACTAATTATTAGGTATTATAATACATCCACTTAAATACCATTCAACAATTACTAGAATGATATCGTCACCCGTTCATATATACGACTTTCCGTCTCCCCGACATGATGAGATCCATTCTCCATGTAAACCATTCATACATTTTTAAAATTTATACATATATTAAATAATCATGAAATATATGATATAATAATTCAAATTTATTAACAAATAAATGTCATTTAAATACTTACAATCAAATAAATAAGGAAACAAAAATAGTGTTCACACGTACGTACGACCAACCATCTCTGTCAATGATGTATTCAATTTCTTTTATATATCTAATATATATATATATTTACATAATAAATATATATAATATATAAATCATTTTTTACATTCTACAACTATGTAAATTATGATATATGTCATAATATCAAGAATAAAAATTCAAAACACATATGACATGTAAAATGATTATTGTTAAAAATGTTGTTTTATCATGGAATTGACAAAAGAACGAATAATATAAATCCACAAGTGAATCATTTGTGATATCATGACTATTATTAAATTTATTATACAAGTTAATAATATTTTTAAACCAATTATACAAGAGTATCAGACATATATGAATTAACTCAGACATATGGTAAGGGATAATTTTCAATTTCATTTTTATCTGAGATTTTTTATTGGTATGTATTAACTATGGATATATTTATCTTCTAAGTCAATATTTTGCAAAAAAATTATAATTTTTTTACTATTCATATATGTATGTTTAAGCTTATTTTTTCTCATTTCTTATTTTTACTACATGGTATGGAAAGAATCTTCTTTGGTGTACCATACAATGTACATTTTTAATTTTATTGAAAAAGTATGAGAAAATTGTATTTTTAAATTATATGGAATGAGTTTATTTTTATTGTTTCAAGAAACATTATTTCCATGAATCTTCATCTACAATTTTTCATGTTTATATTCAACAAAATCATTTTCATTTAGTTTTTTGTGGAATTTTGAGAGGAAAAATATAATTTGAAGAGGAAAGTATATTTTCCTCAAGAACTAGGTTCAATTGTATTATCACAATTATTTTCCATCTAAGATGATTCTCTAAATAAGGTTATGTTTCTATCCTTAATATAAATATTATTTAATTTCATTAATGGTGGAATGATCATTTATATGGATTATGTTATAATGAAATTATATTTAAGAAATTCATTTTATTTCATCAATTATTCTTTGATGAATGATTTATGTTTTGTGTAACATGTATGAATGATTTTATTATGAGATTGGTTGTACCTATATATACCTCCAATACATTGGTTAAAGATTTATATCTCTTGAGAGAGATATGAAAGGAATGGAAACTAAATTTGTTTCAGTAATAAAGGGTTGAAACAACATGTGATAACAGTTTATTAATACATGGCTAGAATGACAAGTAACCTCAGTTCATTAATGGACTTTTTCTGCTACGATGATCTTGCAGCAATGCCTTGGCTACTATGGAAATCATATTATTATCTTTTTATTTTTCCACAATTACATGTTTTATGCAAATGCCAATTATGTCATGGTTAATGTTCCTCTATGATCAATTAATTACATACTTTCAAGAATTATTACATGACTCAATACATTGATGTTTAAACATTATGTTCATGTTTTTTATGTTCAATTGTTTATGGTTGGTTTTATGTTCTCCATGTTTACCCTTACTAGGAATATGAGCTTACCATTTTTTTTTGTTTTTTTCCCTAGGATATAAAGAAAGGTTTTAGGTAGGAAAAATATGGGAATATATTATTCGGAGATGTTGAAGATCTTTTACCATGACTAGAAGATTATGTTTTATGATTACAAATATAGTATACTAATATGGTCTTTAGTGTTCTATTTGCATCATTTATTATGTATTCAAATAATGAAATTTATTTTCCATATACCTAATGCATCAGTCTCTACAGTTGGTATTAGAGCAAATTTTCAGTTAACCTTTGTAAATAAGGATGCGAAAATAATATTGAGATCCCTAGAGATATTTCTATGGTATGTCTAGGGATGCCCCTAAGGGTAAGTATAACTATAGATTATAACCATATAATTATGGTAATGATGATGAATAACCATGTATTAAACCTAAGATTTTATAAATTTAAAGTCATCCCCCTTGGTTATGTTTCTTTCCTTGTAAGATTTTTTTTCTCAAAATATTCTTTTTGGGTTTATAATATTGATAAAAATAAGAAGACTCATGTTAGTAGAAAATATAATGGAAAATGGAATGATATTCATCATGAGTAGACAAATTAAACGTGATTAGGAAGGAGAAACATCATTATTATGAATAATTATAAATCACATGATATGATCAATAATTTTAACGTTTGTATGTTTCCTGACCCAGCTAATAGGATAAAGATGGAGTTTCGTGATGATTGAAGATGAAATAATATTAAATTATCCCCACGTCATTGATGTGGGAATAATTATGGAAGGTAATGTTTCAAAGGTACTCAAAGATGATTTGGATGTGAAAAACAAGGACATAAATACCTTAATTAAAAAGGAAAATGTTTAGTTAACACAATGTACAACGATAATGGTATTTCTATGACATCAATTAAGGTTAAATGTTTAATATTTGAAATGTATGGTCATTGTGAAAATCGATTCCTTAAGGGAAAATCTCATTAAATAAATAAGCATGGTTATATGGGTAGTATATAGGTTTCTAATGATGAATGGAATATAAATAATATTTGAACTAATATAATTGAAAATGAATAAAATGATGAAGACCAGTTAATGGTTTAAGAAGGTTGTGGAATGATTAGATGTTTATCATGAATAATGTTGTGCATGTATTTTAATGTTAATATGTAATAAAGAAACATCTATTTTTGTTACACTACTGTATTTTCTTAAGTATTTGAATGTATATTTTGAGTTGTACCGGTAACCATGAAAGGATTATTTATGTATTTTTGGAAATAACCTGATATATGCATAATGAAGGGACAAAGTTATAATGAGTTGTTTTATAGTATTGATAAATTCAATAATGATATAAGGACAAGGTGATATCTTGGTATGAGTATATATATTTTTTGGTATTTTTGGTATGTTGAAAGAGATAACTTTTTACAGCATTTATGTTTATACTAAGGTTCTATGGTAATTCATGTTTCATGAAAATACATGATTAATTTATTTACATGTTCAAAATTGGACAATCAAGAACAACCTTATGATATATGGGTGAAAAATGTTATGTAGATTTATTTTACCTCATTATATGGTTTTATAATTTTTTTTGAAAGATTCTTATATTTATTTATAATATATGTTGTATTAAAATTGGTGTTTTTTAGATTAATGTTTCATCTCAATAAAAGTGGACTTATGAATATTTGATAACATGTTCTAACCATTTTTGTGAGATGGATGGAATGACCTAACACTCTATCGCATGATCTGATAACACATCAAGAATGATAATTTCCCCTTCATTTCATAAATAATAGGTGAAGTGGAATGTTTTTAGGGAACTACTAACAATGAGATTTTAATGAAATCGGTTAACTATTTCCCTTCATGTAAAAATTCATCAACATTAGGGAAAAGATTGTGAATCCAAAAATGTTATCCTAGTAACTTCATATCTGATAAATTTTAGGGTCCCTTAAATCCAGACATATTTATGGATTTCTAGTAGTTATCATTATCCAACCCTTATTTTCTATCACTATTCATCAAAACATGATGATTAGATTTCTTTTTCATATCAATGTTTTCAATTCCCCCCAATGTCCTCCTATGTGGAAAACGAGTGATGATATACTTTGGGTTACCATTATGTTTCTATCATTCCTTTTTTAAAATAATATTTTAGTATCTCATTTTACAATGTGTGTTTCCATAATAGAAACATTAAATTACTAAACCATTTATATCCCAGCCAAATATTGAGGGGGAAATTCATTTTAAGCGAAGTAGAATGTAACACCACCGTATTTTATGATATATATTGTTATAATTTCCTTTAGCAATTTTGTTAAAAGCTATACCAATATTTCCATGCACTATATTAAACACCATATTATATTTTAGTATAAGAAACATTATTCTTGGCTTGTTTTATACAAAATTTCAAATTACTTTGATAGAATCCATTTCATGCAAAACCAATTCTATATTTTGTTCAATGTATAAATGAAATACGTTTGTATTATGTTATAAACAACTCCAAAGGAAGCATTCACTACAGAAAACATTTATTTGGCTTCCGTTATAAGAAAGGGAATCCTTCCTTGATAGCTTGTGTTGTACGTGATTCTGAGTTTCGCAAAACAACAACATATTTTTTAATAATTATTATTTAATGGGTTATAAACTATAAATTATAAATATTATTAACTAAATTTTGAATTTTATATAACATTATAATTCTTCTTACAAATTTTCTAGAACAAGATATGAGAACATATTCATTTTGTCAGATAAAATAAAGATTAAAAAAATGTATTTTTACTTCTTTTTTAGGGAGACCCATTTTAAATCTAGTTTTGTCACTTTTAGTAGTTAATATATAAAAAATTATCTTCTTATTTGGATTAGGGACATAATAATTTACTTCTGTTTAATTTTTGGTGTTTTTCAAATAAAAATGATATTTTAATCAATAGTGTATAATAATGCATATTTATTCAAAACTGCCTTTTATCTAATTTATTTATATAGATATATTATATATATAATTGGTTATAAATTTTAATTGTATTATATTTTTACCATTTAGTATAATTTTTCTCATTGGATGTAATTTCCATTATAAATTGGATATAAAAATATGTCAATGCTTGAATATTTATTACTTCTTGTTTTGTCAATAGAAATTATTTTTCAATTAATTATTGTATCTTCTATGTTCGTAATTTTGAAATATGGATTCCATAATTGGAAATATAAGGTTCATATTTTGTAAATAATTATTTTTTTAGACATTTTTAATAGTAACTTCAGAAATTATTTTATTTACCTCGGTTAAAGGATAAATATTCTAAATAAGGGTAAAAATAATATTTTAATAATCTTAAACTACACTAAAACATCTCAAAATACTTTTGGATTATATATTTCCAACCATGGTAATCAATGGATAGATTTTGAGACCCCATGAATTTCCTTGGATTTAAAAATGACATTTTAAAAGAATTAATTTAAACTAATGATAATTATAACCTAAACATATATCTTTTAATAAATCTATTTTAATATCATGTTATATAACTAATCAATATATATATAAATGTAAATGATTAATCTAAAATTATTTTCTACATAATGAAAATTAAAAAAAAATATCCACCAAATAAATAATTTTATTTATGACACAATGATTATGTAGTTATTACCTTATTAATTAATGATTTAAATAAATGAGATTATAAATATTTAAATAAAATTTATTTGAACCTTTATATGCCATCTAAGAATTATAGGCACAAGTATGACATTTTATCTTCGAATAAATAAAGATTTTTCTAAATAATCAATTTTTTATGGATTTTTAAAAAGGCATCTTATGAATAGTATATCATTTGACATAAATGTGTTTTAAAAATAATAATTTTTTATTAAATGAAATAATTTTCCAAAAAAACTGATATCCGTCCAAATGACTTATATAATGCTGAAAACGTCAATAATGAACAACTTTTGGTTTAATTTTTATTTTATATTAAATATATTAACCATAGCGTATAAGTATACAAGAATACATGGTAAGAGTTATATTAGTTAACTAATGGTTAATGCTAAAATATATGGTTAATTTTGAGACCTAAACGTGTCTAAATACAATTATTTGACATTATTACGAACAGAAATTAACTTTTATTATAATAAAACCAGTTTTAGACCTTTTGAAACCTAAAATCATTTCATAAATAATTAATATTTTGAGGGTTTCCAAAAGTTCCCCTCTCATCTATTACAAAAGGGAACATCCTTTATATCCTCTGCACTCTATTTTGATCCTCCATGATCAGAATAACCCTAAATATTTCACTTATCAACTTCCCTAGAATCACTATAGCGGAAAATTTCTTCTAAAAATACCAAATCTAGGGCCCTATGTGGAAATTTAATGGAGGAACGTCGAAGAAGACATAATCTTTTTTACCGATTCTTTCAAATTCTCTTATTCTTATACATCTGATTCATTAGTTGTTTTATTATAAAGTATTAACATCATTATCAATAATATACCGATATGTTATTATAAATATGAAACAAACCTATTTCACATTCTATCTATCCTACGAAATACGAAATCCCCACGCGTGCGTACGTTCAGCTTACCGTCTCCACATTAGGGTGTGATATGTTTTTCACCTCATCCATAAATGGATACGAATAATAGTTGAAATAATAATTATATATGATTATTATAACATTATAATAATTTTGAGATATAATACACCATCCGCTTCAATACCACTCAACAATTATGGGAAATATATCACCGCTCATGTGTAAATATGGCATACCGTCTCCACGACGCGATGAGATTCATTCACCACGTTAACAATTCATGAATTATTATAAAGTATATATAATATATAATAATGAAATATATTAAAAAATAATTATACTAGATTTAGGTATATTTGTCACTTATTTGGATATATTCAATTTAAAAAAATGAAAACAATGTTCATCCATACATACAAATTACCGTCTCCTTTAACAGTGTATTCCATTTCCTCTATCGGCCCATTATATATATATATATTCTGAATATATATATATTATATAAATCATTTTTTACATTTTGGATGTATTTAAATCAGGATTTAGGTCATAATATCAATAATAACAATTGAAAAAACTTATGATATATTAAACAATTATTACCCAAAATGTTGCTTTCACATGGAATTTACAAATGAACGGTTAATATAAATTCGTAAGTGAATCATATATGATATCGTTAAGATTATTATGGGTCTATTATAAGTTAATAATAAGTTTAAACCTACCATATAGAAGTTTAAAACTAATATGGAAGATATCAGATCTAATGTAAGGGCTGATTTTAAAATCTCATTTTTAAACGATATTGTTTATTCGTAAGAATTTATTGGGGATATATTTATTATGGAAGTCAATGTTTTATAAAAAAATATTCATAAAATTTTTATATATACTTCTATGTTTATTTAAAGTCATTTATAACCATTTATGACTTTTACTACATGGTATGGAAGGGATCTTTCTTTTTTTACCATATGAGGTACTTTTTCACATTTCCTACAGAAGTATGAGGAGAATGTATTTTTTTATTATAGAACATAACAATATTTTTATTGTTTTAAGAATAATTATTTCCATGAAAATTATTATACAATATTTCATGTTTATTTTCATCTAAATTCATTTCTTATATAATTTCTCATCATTTGGAGAAATGAAAAACAAATTAAGAAGAACATATATTTTTCTCAAGAAATAAGTTCAAGTGTTATATAAAAAATATTTTCCATATATGATGATGCTCTAAATAGGGTTATGATTATATCCCTATTATTAATATTAAATGATTTTATTAATGGTGTAATGATCTTTTATATGGATAATTTTATAATGAAATGATATTTATGAAACCAATTTTATTTTGTAGGTTATGTTATGATGAATGATTTACGTTTTTCAGAACATGTAATAATGATTTAATTTTGAGATGGGTAGGACCTATATATCAATCTAATGGATTGGGTAATGATTTATATCGCATGATATAGACATGAATATAACGACAAGTAAATATATTTTAGTAATACATGGCTGGAACAATATGTAAATTCAATTCAATAATACATGGATGAAACAGAAAGTAAACCCAGTTATGTAAAGTAATTTTTCCACTATGATGGTCTTCGAAGCAATGGCTTGGGTACTATGGAAGTCATATTATGTGATTATTATTTTCCTACAATTATATGTTTTATGTCAATTCTATTTTTTCATGGTCAATGTTATTTTATGATTAATGCCTTATATAATTCCATGTTTTATTTCATGACTCATGATTTTATTGATTAAACGTTATGTTCATGATTTTTATATTCAAATGTTTATGGTTTGTTTTATGTTCTTCATGTTTATCCTTAATGTCCATGTATTTCTATCATGAGCCTCTACACAAATTTTGGAATTCTAGTATCTCCAACTACCACGTAAGGTATATTCATACTGCTCCAACTAACATATGTCACATGGGTATCCCTTAAGATGAAAAAATAAAACTAAAACATTATTTTTCATTACAATTTTTACTCTAAACACTTCAATCATTGGTCATTCATATCATTGAAATATGAACTCATATCTATATATTTTTAGTTGAATTAAGATTATATCAAAAACTCTTTTAAAAAAATTTATAATTTAATATCTTTATTCTATTTTTTTGTAATGTATTATTACACGCTCACTCAGATACCAAATAATGTTACTATGGGAAAATCTCATGTGTGAAAGAAGTGTAATTTAAAATTTTGGGATTAGATTGTTGATAAACACATTGTATCCACAAATAACCTTACCTGAATTTATTTAGGATTCCATGTAATTCAAAATAATCATGAAAAATAAAATTAAATGAAATAATAAAGGATATAACATTTGTTTGAAGAAATCTATTTGATTCTCTCACTTTCGATGTGTATTGGATGAGAGAAAACGAAATAGACATCCTCTATATCATATGATCAATCTCTATAAACTATAATCATCCATCTACATTTCATTTCTTCTAGAACATAAAATGAAATATATTTAAAATATCCCTTTAATCGGATAATGAATAAATACTTGATTGAGATTTTGTGATCATCCAAACCTTGTTCTTCATTTAGAATATCACATCCCATAATTATAAGGTGTGTTTCTCAATAAATAATTACTATAATTAAATATATTATAATGCATGAAATATTGGGTCTTTGTGAAACATCATTTTGTTATATGATATAATTATATCATAGACATTAAACATAAATTTTCCTTTTCTGTGGTTTGAATTTTGAGAAAACAAACATACATGGTTATGATCAGGGTGATATTTACTGTCTGATAGAATTAACATAATTTTTTATGAATAACAATATACCGTTTGGAATAGTAACATATCATTGGAAATATTTAATAACCCATATAAATAGTATTTTTACCCTTATGAACATTAATATGACACTTAATAATGGAAACATTATTAATGACTATATATTTAAAATTTAGGCACCATATAAATGAGATGGATATTTTAATTAAGTGTTTGTATTTTTTTGAGTAATATTTTTTTACAATAGTATAATTAATAAAATTATTAAAAAGGATATTAATTTTCATAAACTCTATTCATAAATCAATATTTTAGTTCCATATGATTTTTTGGATAATTTAATGATATCATAGTTAATTTGTCAAAGTGATATAAAAATCAGTTGTAATTTCTAAATTGAATTCTTTTATTAAATAAAGGTTTTAATATAAAATAAAATTTATCGTATTTAAGTAATTATTATCATAAAATAGAGTAATGCATTTTATTATAGATGTTATAAAATAGTTATAGTGATTTTATTGGGATTTTTATGAAATACATTAATTTTTTATGAATAGTAAAAAGGGTAATTGTGGTATAAATACATTTTGAGATAAATACAGAATTCCTTGTATCATTGATTATCTAAGAAACTATTATTTTCCTCTCACATAAATTTATTACTTTTATTAGTCACAGGAATCAAGATTATTAATTTCCTTGAGGAAAAATATAAACTGGTGATTAAAATCATGCAAAAAACTCGTATACTCCACTATATAAACCTCCCCTAACCCGCTCTTTCTCTCACACGACTAAAGCTATGAGGATTTCCTAAGAACATAAAAATACACTTCTGAATCCCTCCCTGACAACAAAAACATTCTGGTGTCACAAATAGGCCCAAAAAGGACTTAAGGAGATTCTCCAGATGGAGTTCTCAAAAGGTGAACCTCTCTTCGTTTTCCTTTTACCTTCTTTTTCAAGTTCCATTATTTGGTTTCTCTATCCTAACCTCCCATTATGCTAATTATATGATAATTAAATTGGCATAAATTTATTATAATTTTCTTATGCTAATGGAATATTTCATCACCATCCCAATTTCCCACTACACATATACTAATCATGAAAGCACCACCCGAGATGGGTTAAATTGTCAAATTCAAGGACATAGAGTTTTCAATTTCAATTTCCACTATCAATTATTTGTGTGAGACCATTTTCTTATTTAACAAGATCATAATATGTGTTATATATCCAATTTAATGTTTAGGATTCATTATTTTCTCATCATTTTGAATTATTAAACTAAATGAGATTGTGGTGATAGAAAACCCATCAAATTAATCCAAGAGTTTATCATTAAAATTTTTTATAATGAATCATCATCTCGCAAAATAAAAAAATGATTTATATTATCATTTAATATTCATTATGACACTAATAGTTCATAACATCAATTTTGGTTATCGATTTCCATTTTACACAAACTTCTATACTCTTATAAAAGAAAAATCATCCTGAAAGCTATGAAAATGTGCACTCACAACTGATGAAAATTAATCACTTAACAAATAAAAAAAAGGTAAAAAAATTTAATTAAGATATAATAAAAAAAATTAAATGTAGATGAGGTTATTTAAATCATAATAATGAATCTCATATAATTATTCATAACATTATGATCAACTGCATAATACATTTGTGCATAAGGTAAGGGGGTTTTATTCCCACTTTTATTTTCCTTAGATTTCCATTGTTCAACACTTATCTTTTTTATGTGGTGTATATATAATTCAATTTGATATATAATATCATTATTCTATTTATATTCAAATTATTCAACGATATATTTTATGATTGATAATGATTGGTCGTATGATTCGATTAATTACAATGTTATAAGGATCTTGGTATTATTTTCCATTTCATTGTGATATACTTTATATTGTGCACTTAATAATTCTCATGTGGTGTATATACTGACCCATTTATATAATTATTCATTTGAAGTAAAAATTATAGTATATATCTATATTCTTGTTTCATGGATATGATTATTGTCTAAGCCATATATCGTTTAACTTTTGTTGGTTATTTTAAATGTTATGATGAATTTGTATTGATTAATAAATATGGATATCAAAAAGGTATATTGTTCTTATATCAAAGCCTTGATTAAATAATTATTTTGACATTATGTGATGGTTGGGGTACTCTAGGGACCCTCGATCCATTGAAACATCTCATGAGACCAAACAGATGGCGAAAAACCATTTCAGTTTATTTCTAAACAAAATCAAATGTGTATCTACCTAGGTACATAAACCCTCTTGATTTTATTATGGATCATGTTCTAGATACATGAAATGAAAATAATAATCATTTATAATAATCATTATACAGTTATTATGTTACATGAGTTTTTTCTTTGATAAAATCTAAGGATGCATTATTATTATCAGATTCTTGATAGTGTGTGTTTTTCATTTATTCACCATGCCACATTGAGTATGTATAACTGAATATGATTAACTTATTTTTTATTCATTATTCCGCTATATTTATCCTTTAGTGGGCATTTAATATCAACCCGTTCATTTTTTCCTTCGGTAGGTTATTAAGAAGTGATCATTAATTGAGTTTTCATTGATATAGTTTAATACCAGAAAATCCAGGAGCCGGTGGAAGCCGGTCCTAATAAAATTAAATAAAGAAAATTAAATGAGTCAAGCATACAAGGGATTATTACATAATCGAGTTTGCATCACCCCACACCTATCTGCCTCCACTAGTGATACACAATAATCCGGGGTCATGAAAGACCACATCTCTCCAGTATCAGTGACCACCCGCTTTTCCAACTCATCTGCCACCTGATTAGACTCTCGGTAGACATGTGAAATGTCCACAGGCATCTGAGAAAAATCACTAAGGCAACCAACCCACTACGGCAGCACACACCAAGGGACCTGGTGCGTCTTGGTGCTCATGTCTTGAACCGCTGTCTGAGAGTCAGACTCAATCCATATATATTTCCAATTAAATCGGACAGCATACCTGATGGCATAGATCATGGCCCAATGTTCAGCTTCAAAAATAGTGCCAGTTCCAACGGCGTGGTGAAAGAATCCTTTAAAAAACCCATGGTAGGTGTGAAACACCGCCCACAACTCGAGGGTCTTGGAGCACCCAACACAAACCCATCAACATTTACCTTGTGGCAAGGTCTGATGGGTGGGATCCATCAAATAAACTTTTGAATCCGAGTCTTGGGTAGCCGCCCCGAAACACCAAGCATTTGCAGAATTTGAAGATCAGAAACTGCATTAGACATGGCGCCATCTTTCACAAGAGAAGCAGCATAAAAATCATTATGAATCACCATCATTCCTTGCTGAACTCTGGAGTGCACATGAGTGAAAACAGAAGCATTCGAGGCTTCCCAAAGGGTTGTAATAGCAGCTGTAATAGCGGCCAAAAACAAGTTATAAATTTGATCACTAAATCGTCCATGAGAAGTAGTAGATAACAGTCGTATAACCGATCTGCAGGTGTTAACAACCACCCCAAACAAAGAACCAATATATTCCCACCGCTGTTTGGCATGAGAAAAGCGCATAAAAATATGCTGAACAGAGTCCTCATCGGTTTGGTACATGGGGTACATGGAGACCATCTAAAACCCAAACCTCTTTAGAGCATCAGTTTTGGGTAGTCGGTTTTTCCAGATCCTCCAGATCAGAGAAAATCTGGATGGTCTAATTAATCACACTCTAAATTTCATCAGCCAAGAAGGTGTAGGGTATTGACCCAAACAAGGGGTTATGTAGTAATCCCTACTATTAAATTGCCTGGTTCTGCTATGCATCTAGATTATAGTATCATGCTCCACAAATATATAATTAGTGATTTCATTCTCCACCAGCACATGAACACTAAAAGAACCAAATTGCAATTGTGAGATAAAGCTCGAAATTTATAAAGTGGCTGCCTCAGATGGCACATTAATGTCATAAAGAGGTTGTGTGAGCCACTTTGTGTTCTACCAATTCATTGTGGAATCCCTGCAAACCATCCATCAGGTATTGTGAATGATTCTGACATATGTCTGCTTGATAGAGGCCCAAACCGATGAGACAAGGTACCATTTGTGTCCATTTAAGAGCCTCCTTGTGATTCTTTTTGAATGAAAATCATCATCAACTTCATGAGAAATCATGTTCCAAGTGAACTTCCCAGTCAATCCATAATTAAAGGTCCATATATCCTTGAGTCCTAGACCCCCCAGCTCAACCGGCTTGAAGCCCTCCTTTCATGCCACTGTAATTTGTTTCCTCTCATGTGGTGACCCCGTCCATATGAAATTATGTACCATGCTCTAAAGATCCTTGAGAATTCCCCTCTGCCATCGATATATGGAGAAGGAACAAACACACTTTGATGTGATTACTGAATTGACAATGCAGACCCTCCCAGCAAGGGATATAGCTTTCCCTTTCAAGCTGGCCATCTGATGAAACATTCCAGCAGAGATTCCTTCCAAGTACTGTCTTTCCACTTTTCCCCAAAATAATGGGACCCCAAGGTATAGAGAATGGTATGGAACCCCTTCTCACCCCATGAAGTCTAACAATTGAGTCCAGTTTCCCAACAAGAATTCGATTTCCAAAAACAACGGAATATTTGTCCCAACAAATGGCCAGTCTGGACACCTCCTCATAATGTCTGAAAAGGGATTTAATGGAGGAGATAGTTTTCATTGATTCCTAACCTAGAAGTAAGATGTTAATAGCATACAATAAATGAGACTGTGCATGCTCCCTCACATGAGCCCAAATTCGTTTATAAAGTCCCATTTGGGAAATATCATTAATACAACTACTCAAGTAGTCTTCTGCCATGGAAAAAAGATGACCAGAGAGTGGATCACCTTACCGTACCCCCTGGTGCAAGGAAATAAGCCCCTCAGGGAACCATTGATAAGAACTGATAACCTGGAAGACTCTAGAATGATACAAATTAGATTCACGAATCCATTTTAGAAGCCATACCTTCTAATAACATCATGGAGAAAGCTCAACTTGAGAGTGTCAAAAGCCTTGGATATATCAATTTTGATGGAAAAATTTCCATCCTTTGTCTTCCTTCTTATAAAATTGACACTCTCAGAGGCCATAAAAATGAACTTCTTGATGCTCCTCCCAGAGAAAATCCAAATTAATTTGCAGTGATTATTCCATTAACCAAACCACTCATCCTATTCACCAATACCTTGAAAATAAGTTTGGGTATTGTGTTCCCAAGAGAAACCGGTCTGAAGTCCTTGATGTCAAGAGCATTCTCTTTCTTGTGGATAAGAGCAATGAAACAATAATTCATTCCATGGGGAAAATATGAGTGTGAGAAAATTCCAGGCAGAATTTCATTCTGCAAGATGTCCCAATAGAACATAAAAAATTTATTTGTGAACCCATCTGGACATGGGGAACTCTCAAGATTGAGAGATAGGAGGGTAGATCTAATCTCCTCATTGCATGGGGAGCATGTAGAAGCTGATTTGACTGATCATAAATACAAGGGCTGATGTTATAAACCATGTAGTTAATGTTGGACTGCCCATTATCAGAATATATTCCGTCGAAGTATAAAACAAAATCCATGGAAATATTATTTTTATCACTGTAGAGGTTCCCATCAATGTTGATCACCATATTCCTTACACACTCCCTCTTTTCCTTATATAATCTGTTGAAGAGCATGGAGTTCCTATCCCCTTCTGTTAACCATTTCACATTCAGTTGATTTCTAACCAGCCTTTCCTTTATTATTAGAAGATTATCCAGCCAATTTTGGGCTATTATTTCCTCTCTGGATAAGGTAGGATGTTGATCAGGACAAACCTGAATCTTGGCCAGCTCCTCCTATGACATCCTGACGTCCTCATTAATTTTTGAAAAAGATTTTTTACTCCATTCTCTCAGTAGCCCCTTAAGGTGTTTGAATTTCATAAAAAGTTGCTAAGAGGACTCCCAATGACTTCAGAATTCCACGCCTCCAAGACAATCTCCCTGAATCCTAGATTCACAAGCCATACATTGTTGAATTTGAAGGGAATAGGGGCTGACCTTGTGAACTGGGTATTGACATCAATAACCATCATGTTGTCGTCAGAATGATGCTTAGGGAGTGTGAATCCAGAAACTCCATGAGTTGTATCATGATCACCAATACAGACGAAACATCTATCATGCTTACTTGCTTTCTTTCCCTCCCATGTGTACCTGCACAATGTAAAATAGGAACTAGCTACGGTAACTTGTTCCAGATTTCAATAGTCAATGCATTCAGAACATTCAGCAGCAGAAACCCTATTGAAGTTTGTTCTAGTTTTCTCCTCAGGCTTCAACATTTTATTGAAGTCACTGATAATCACCCATTTTTGTTCCATCTTCCTAGAAGTGGCTTTAAGTTCCTCCCATAATTCCCTCCTCTTTATATAAGATTTAGAGGCATAACCAAAAGAGACTGATAAATCCTGCCTAGCAAAGATGTAGTTAACCAGGACACTTTGAGTCCCATTATCACAGGAAGTGATCTTAATGTCATCATGCCTTATCACCCATATGTGTTCTATATGAGATCCATGTGGATTATTAGAGACAAAGATGTATCCTAGAGAGTCCCATTTGAATCCTTTCCAGGTTTCAAAGAGTATTTTTGGCTCAACAATGCAAACAAACATTGGTTTGTAGGTCATGAGATAATGTTAAAGGGCCCTGACCATGCAGGATTTTCCTAGACCTTGACAATTCCAATAAAGGATCTTCATTTTTTACCATCCATGCTTCCTGTCAGAGGACCCCCTTTATTTCCAACGATATCTGTTTCTAAATTTTCTTCTGTTGACCACTCTGCCCTTGCTATCCAGAGGCAGTAATGATATGAGTGTTCTTGGTCGCCTGGTATGCCCCAATGTCCCGTTTCTTCGGTGGGAGAGTAGTAGCATTCTGCTCCAAACCTAGACCAGCTGAAACCCAATCTGCACCTTGGTAACCCTTCACCAGCTTGTCCTTGATGTCATCATTCACCTACCCAATCAATTTGTCACTGCCACAACAACTAGATGAAACAACATTCACTTCTAGTCTTGTTGTGCCTTCATTATTCCTAGAACCATTATTATCAACCAGTCTCCCATCTGATCCACCACTGGAGGCAGCAATGTCACCCCCTGTAATGGGCACAGTAGATCTATTAAGACCATCCACCTCATCAGCACAAAAACGGCCACCAAGGGGCATGAAAGTGTTCCCATATTTGAGAGGGGGTCACTGCCAACCGAAAACCTTCTTCGGACATCCATGGAGGGGGAGATTTGGATAAAACTCCCTCCTAGATCAGAAGCTGGGTAGTAGCCCGAACCTCTTCCAACTCCTTCAGATTCTGTTGGATTGGGTGATTTATCCCCTAACTCGTCAGGTGTACCCATCTCTGCAGTAGCACACTGAGTTAAGGTGGCCGACCTGACCACCACCCGACCACTATAGGGTGGATGTGTCGTCTGATTCTCCTCAACTCTACCCTACCCATCAAATGCATATAGAAATTGTCGCCATTTCAAGGAAGATCATTCACCCTTGTAGTAAAAGAAGAGCCCCCCATATTTAGAGCTTCATGATGCCTAGGGCCAACTCCTTGGCCATCATAATTGCTCTCAAAGGGCTCCATAGGATTTTTCTCCTTCCCCTTACTTCTTCTACACATGCTCCCTTCATGACCTTTCATCTTACAAATATTTCATTTCCTTTCCCATTTACACTCAGATGTCATATGCCGGAAGAATAAGCAGATAATACAAAGCATGGGTTTACTTTTATAAAAGATATCAAGCTTAATGCTATCATCAATTGTTGTAAGAATTACCTACTCAACCAGCGTGCTCAACATGTCAACTTCCACCAAGATTCTCGTATAGTGTCTAAGCCTTGGATTATCTGTATACCGGTCCATGCGAATAGGATTTCTTACAGAGGAAGAAATGTCCCAGAGGATCCTTGGGTGCCAATAAAACCAATTTATCTTGTAAAATCGGATCCATAATTGTGTATGAGTTTTTCGAACATTCATGGGGTCAAAATTCAAATCCCATTCCTGCACATTCAGAAAACCAGGGTTCAAAGAGACCGTGCTCTTGTTCCATGATTTGTTTTTACCTTCATCCTTAGAGAATACCAGATAGTAATATCCCCTTCCCATCACAATCATTATCCAATAATCAAATCCCCAATCCTCCGTGACCCTCTTAGTCAGATCCTGATATTTACATAGACGCTCACCCTTCAGAGTAATGACTCTCGCGATAATTGAATACTGATATAGATTTACATAATCCTCAACCGCTTCCTGATTGGCCACAACATGGGAAATACTCCTCTTTTTTATCACTCTCCTAGGTGCGGGTGCTTCGAAATCCGAGAAGGATGGTCCTGCTGCATTGCGCACCACTTCTGCAAAATTCCTCTTAATCCCCGCAGGATCATTCGAGGAGACCACATTGATAGTCACACACTTCATTGCAATTGAGAACATCTCCATCTGAATGATTTGATCAACACATGGCCTCTCATCACAAGCAGCATCTGCGTGCATCCCCTGGTTGGGATTCGAGGAATCATCTTCGTCATCAGGCTTAGGGTTTTCACCCAGTTCCCCTTGAGCCATCCTCAACGTGTGTTGCTCATTGATATAGTTTAATAGGTTTTGATATGTATTATGTTTTTTTCATTTCCCATTATAAAATGGGATCCATGTATGTATATAGTTTCTCCGAGACAACTAAACTGATCAGCCCTTTGGTATTGGATTATTTTTAATCATGATGATGTACTAATGTTATGCACTAGCTCCGAGCTATAGGTGTCTAGTTGTTACAGTTGGTATCAGAGGAATTTTACTAATAACCTTTGGAGATGTGTTTATGAAACATTGATTAGGGATCATAACCGTAATATACACATTGAGGATATACATAGAGTAACATCCTATAATCTTGGTATGTTTGAGACTATGTGGGTCTCCCTAGAAAATACATCCCCATCTAGATACTATAAGTGGTTGTGGTTCTTGCACTGATGTACCAAGAAGTATAAAATCCGAAAAGGTATTTCATGCTCAACCCTAGGTATCCTAGTACACAACAAAAAGCCTCACTGCGCACCTAATTTGACAATTCAGGGGGATATGTTTAGGATAATTTCCATTTCTATAAAAACCATCATGATGATTTAAAATGTTAATAGAAACCATGTGTATGATTTGGAGATTAGCTGAGAAAAAATATTCAAATTATTTTATCTTTATTTTAGTTATAAATTAGAAATTATGACTAAATTTAGTGTTTGTAATTTTTTTGTGATGGTGGATAATGGATTAATGGTAATAAATACCCATGTAAAATATAGGTATTTCCCCACTATTAATGTCAACACATTCATTGTTGGAGTGGATTAGATCATGACATATAGGCAAAACTTACTCATGCTCTAAGGAAAAGAAATTTTATACCTATCCTAGATTATTTCATTCAACAGAAACCCCCATCGTTTTTTTGGACTGCTAGTTCATTGGTAGAAAACCAGGGGATCAAGTCCCTTTAAGAGATATTTATAAAATTATAATTCAATGAAAATTACAAGGTTGTATATGTAGTGTATTTCCTTAAGGGTGATGTGGATAAATGGTTGTACATGATCCAAAATACCATAAAGGAAGAATAAAAAGAAGATATGGAATAGAGAACTTTTATGAAAATATTCTTTGAAAAATATTCCCCCTGTAAAAAATGATCTGAAATGAATTGTAAATTCTTTATATTAAAGAATGTTTACGAATATAATGTTGAAAAGTATGAAGCTACCTTAACAAGGATATCCAAGTATTCAATAGATTTTATACAAGAAACAGAAGACAAGATTGATCATTCCTTATAAGGACTTAATCAATTTCATCGAAGAGCACTGGTTTCTAAAGCATTTTCATCGTATGGCGAAAATTTTATGAAGTTCCATCAAAATAGAGAATTAATTTTCAAGATAAAATTTTTTCATGGGAAACTAAGATTAGATGAATTATTCTTATATCCATGGAATAGGTTAAGCACCAAAGGTGAAGAAGGGAATAAATAAATTCCCATTATGTGAGTACTATGGGAAGAATCACCTAGGTAAATTCATTAAAGGGATAAATGTTTTCTATAAGAGTAGGGAAAAAGGCCATCAATATACAAACTGAAAGGGTAAAATACAAGTCAATGATGTTAAATTTTACACATTAAGAGAGATGGGTCAATATTTAAATGAGTGTCATATGTGACAAAGAAGCTTTCCTTAGAAAAGGATATGAGAGAAGTGGAATGGAAATGTGATCACAACAGCAGAGGTGGAGGATCCTAGTGATATTGGGATGGTGAGTTAAATTTTTCCTCAATCTAAGACAATTAATTGTTTGGTTATGGATCATCAAAATCCTTTAAATCTTCCCAGTTTTCAATATAAATTAGTCATGTTCAATTAGATTTAATAAAGGAGTTGAAATTCAAAATTCATAAGGGATGTATTATTTTAATAATGATTTGTTGGTCCGTACCTTTTGGGATACACAAACATAACTTAGTTTCTTACATTATCATCATACATATTATGTAATTTTACATATTTCTTGGTGTGATTTTCTATTAAAATTATGATGCGAAAATCTATTTTTGGAATAAAGAAGTTTTAATTTTTGAGAATTATGTAGAATACCTTATCTTTAGAGAAGATACATCATTTTATAAATCATACCTAGATCCACCTTCCATAAATCATTAAAATTAAATTCGTTGGAAGGAATTGAATACATCATTTATGGATATTCAAATTGATGATGTACTTATTTAGAAAAAAATACATTGAGGTATTTATAGAGGATTTACCAAGACATCCTCTAGAGTAGGAAGTTGACTTTTGTATTGATTTAATTCATGTTGTATGACCTATATAAAATAATCATTATATAATGGCCACTATAATATTAGTAGAAATATAGAAATAACTAGATAAATTGAGTGATAAAGGATTTATCCACCCTAGTGTTTCCCCATGGGGAGACCCATTTATCATTTTCACAAATAATGATAGATCAATGAGGCTATGAATTGTCTATGGGGAGTTAAATGTTCTTAAAATAATGAACATGTAGCCTCTTCCTCGAATTATGATTTATTAGATCAACTTAATTGAACAAAATATTTTTCTAAGAATGCCCATCGATCTGGATTTTATCTGCAATTTCTGAGGAAGGATGATATTCCAAATATAGTATTTCAATCCAGGTATGGTCACTATGAGTTTATAATAATTCCTTTTGTACTGACTAGTGCACCATATATTATCATAGATCTCCTGAATAGAGTTTTCATGGAATATCATTATTAAGTTTTGTGGTATTTATCAATGATATCTTATTATAATCCAAAATCTACAATGAACATGCAAATCACTTGTGAATCATTAATAAATTACTTAGAAAAATGAATTATATTGGCAGTTTTGAAAGTGTGATTTTTTATTCAATGAGTTTATTTTCTTGGTCTTATTGTCTCTATATATGGAATCATAGTTCATCATGCGATGAGAATGGAAATCTATTAACGGCCCATTCTAATGAACACATCTAAGGTATGTAGATTTATTGTCCAAGCAGGTTACTATGTGAATTTCATTCAGAATATTTTTAGATTATCTATCCCTCTAACCACGATAACAGTTAAGTGGGTTATGTTTGAATAGAAAAAATAATGTATAGAATGCTATGAAAATTTGAAAAAAAATATTGGTCAATGATCCAATTTTGAATCTTCTACCTAGAAATGAGGGATTTGTGCTATACATTTCCACATCGAAGAGTGAACTAGTTTGTATACTTATGATAAATAGTAAAGTTGTTGCTTATTAATAAAGTTTGATGAAGACTCATGAACAAAATCATCTAACTCATGATCATGAGTTCTCACCTATAATCTTTTATCTAAAAATATGGATACACTATCTCTATGGAAAAGGATGTAAAATATATATGGACCACAAGTGTTTGAAATAAATTTTTACAAAGAAGTATCTAAATAAGAGGAAAAGGTGATGGATCGAGTTACTTAGTGATTATTATTGTTCAATACACTACCACCCAAGAATTGAAAATAATGTGCTAGATGATTTAATTTGTAAATATCATGGACTTCAAACCCAGTTGAGTATTGAGAGAGATCCTATGTTCATAAATCTAGTAATGATGGATATTTGAATTTTTATGGAAGGGGAATTATCTTTCCATTTTCAAAATTTATCTAAAAATCATTACTAGAGAATATAAAAACCACTCAACATGATGATGGGAAAACAAGAAAGAAAATAACAGCTGTTAAGGATGGAAGATTGGAAGAATTTTTTTATGAGTATGCAGTTTTGAAATTTAAAAAAAGGATATGTGTTTCATCAGTACCTATGAAAAAAGGGAACTATTAGATTATGCTAAATTCTCAAATTTCTCCACACAATCTAGTGGAACCAAGATGTGTAAAAAATGGAGGAACAATTTTGGTGGGATTACATGATGGATAAAAATTTGAGACTGTGTTAAAGAATCTAGTTTTTCAAAAAGTGAAGGATGAGAGACAATATCCATGAGGGATTATGAAACCTATACCAGTTCATTTTTTGAAGTGGGATTACATTATGAATGAATTTAGTATATTACTACTGGTGTCACCATATAAGGAATGATGCAATATGGGTAATAGTTGATCATTTTACAAAATCGAAACATTTCGTTTCTATAAGAGAGGATTTACCAACTGATATCCAGGGAAAAAATTATTATAATGACATTATAAGTCAAAATGGGGATATACTATTGATTGTATCCAATGTAGATCCCCAATTTAGATATAAATTATGGAATGGTCATTAGAAGGATTTGGATACAGTGCTTCATATGATTACTGCATATCACCCCAAACCAATAGACATACTGAAAAGACTATTCAAAAAAAGGAAAACATGTTGGGATCATGCTATCTGGAAATTCAAGGTATGTGGTATCAATACATATATTTGGTGGAATTTGGGTACAATAATAGTTTCCATTCTATAAATAAAATGGTTATATAGGTTTTATTATGTGGAAAAAAATTCCGAACTCAAACTTATTGGGATGATATTGGAAAGAGGTAACTTATAGGCCCAGAACATATTGAGGAGAAAATTATAAAGCTAAAAACAATATAGGCCCATGTTAAAGCATCCCAAAGTAGAAAAAAGATCTATACTGAAAACCGTAGAATGTATTTTCAATTTCAAGTGAGAGATACTGTTTTTTTTGAAAGCATCTCAATGGAAGGGTGTCTATGCGTCTGCAAGAAAGGGAAACTGAGCCATATGTACATCATACCATTTTAAATTATGGATAGAATTTGAGTTGTATCTTACGATTTAGTGATGTCCCCAAGTCTCTAAAAGGTTCATTATATGTTACATGTGTCATTATTAAAAATGTACATTCCTGACCCAATGAATGTGCACACCAATGAAGAAATAAAACTCGAACCCGAATTATCTTACATGGAAGATCCTATCAAGAATATTGACATTATATATAATGTGTTGAGAAATTAGACGAATGGACTGGTAATGGTTCTTTAGAGAAACCATAAAATGGGGGCGGAAGTGGGGGAACCTAAGATGTTATGATGAAGAACCACCCACATATTATTATAGGGATTTATATATTAAAAATTACAAGGATGGAATTTTTGAAGGAGGGAGGAGTATAACTACCCAATATTTTATGGCTTGTATATTTTAAAATAATTTAAATTCATTAGAATTATTATATGTCTTGAAAAACGGGTTCCTTGTGAAATAACACTTGAATATAATAGACAGTAATAACCTAGATATTAAACATAAATTCTCAACTTATGAGTTTTCAATTTTTATAAATGGACATACATGGTTGTTATCAGGGTTATATTAGGAGACGAATATAAACAACCTTTTTTGGTCAATAGTAACTTACCCTTATGAATAATGACATAGTAATAAGAATAGTAACCTTCCCTTGTGAATACTATTGTTACCCTTCTGAAAAGTAATTTTACCTTGAATAATTTTACCTTACGCATGAGTTTATAAATAATATTTAGGTACCTCATAAGTAAAGTTGAATATTTCAATTAAGTGTGGTTATTTTTATGATTATTAAATATATAATGAAAATATTATAATTAATAAATTTAATTAAATGATAAATAATTTTCTTAAAATGTATTCATATGTTAATTTTTTTGTTCGCTACCATTTTTAGGTTATTTTTATGAGACCACATTTAATTTTTAAAAGTTACAAAAAATTATTTATAATTTCTAAATTGGTATTTGGTTAATAAAAGATTATTGTAATTGAAAATTATTTCTCTCATATTTAAAGATTTGTTTTCATAAAATTGAGTTCAATTTTTTATTCTACACATCAAATAATGGTTTGGGGGAATTTTCTGGATTTTTACAAAGTTCGTGAATTTTTTGCGAATTGTAAAATATGGTAATTAGGGCATAAATACATAATGAGATAAATACCCATTTCCAGTCATCATGGATATTGAGGTGAAATAATAAACCAATGATTAAAATAATACAATGACCCTTATCTCCACCACTATATAAACCACCCCCACCACCTTTTCCTCTCAAACCACTCAATATTTGATCCTTTCCTATGTTATGCCAAATACACTCCCCAAATACTAGGATAGTAATAGTAACATAAATTTACTGTAATTATGTCATTCTAATTGAATATTTCATTGTAATCTCTCTTTCCTCTAACTCTTATAATAAAATTGAAATCATTGTCCAAGATGTGTTAATTTACCACATTCAAGGATAACTATTTTTCAATTTATATTACCATCATTAATTTTGGTCATGGAAAAAAATTGTTTAAAAATATAATTATATATGTAATATAATATATTTAATATTGTTAATTATTTTCACTAAACATATTTAATTATAAAAAAAAATGAGTCCACAGTTATCGAAAATCAAGCAAAATAATCGAAGCGCTTATCATTAAAATTTTATACAATGATACATACTCATCCCAAATAACAAAAAGATTTTTATGATCATGATACCTTATTTATTATCATTAAAAAATATTAACATCAATTATTTTATTCATTTTCAATTTTACATTAATTTCCATACTCATATACAAGCAACCTGATCAGGAAAACTAAGAAAATGTGCATTGTCAAATGATAAAAATGAAGAATCTAACCCTTATAAAAGGCCATAAATAAACATAATAAAGATATAATATATCAATTATATATAGATACGTTTCATTAAATCATAATTAATGAATATAATTTGACAATTCAAGACATTAAAATCAAATTTATAATACATTCGGGCTTACAGTAATGGGTTTCCCATCTAACATTAATTTCTATGAGATTCCCATTACTCACCACTTATTTATTGTATGTGGTGTATGTGTAAAAAAATTATATATTATATGATGATAATATTTATATTCATACTATTCAATGATTCTTGTGTTGATTTTTAATTTTTGGTCATATGATTAAATTGATTACAATGTGGTAAGGAACATTGTCTCAAATTAGTTTTCATTGATATTTTCTTTGTATTTTGAACCTAATCATTATTATGAGGTTTATCTACTAAACCTTTGAGATAAAAATTCATTTTAAAATTTAATTATATTATATATCCATATTATTCTTCCATGGATTTGATTATGGTCAAGGTCATAAACTATTTTTATATATAGGTTTTTCCAATGATATGATGAATCTATGTCTTCTACACAATTTGGATATTGAAATAGGATATTTTTATTGTATTAAATACTTTTGTAAATAATATTTTGGACATGAATTTTTTTCTGGGACCATCTATAGCCCCTTGAATAATTTATAGGTCAAATGGGACAAAATAGTTTATGAAAAACCCTTTGAGTTTGTTTTCAAAGAAATCACACAAGTATCTACCTAAAGGCATAAACAGATTTGATTATATTATGGTTAATTTTATAGATACATGGCATCCTAATAATAATCATTATATTTATTCATTATTAGTTATTACTTTCCATGATGTCATTGCTATGAAAAAACTATATAGATGCAATAACATATTCAGTTTATTATTGTTGTGTTTTTCAATTTAATCACCATGCCCCCTTGATTATGTAAAAAATTTTATGATAAACTTATTATTGATTCATGATTCTCTTATATGCGACCTTTACCATGATTTTTAGTTCACACCTTTCATTTTTTTCCTTCCACATGTTATGAATATGGTGTTATCTATTTTGTTTTAATGGATGTAGTTTACTATGTTTTGTTATGTATTATGTTTTATTCTCTTTTACAAATGTAAAATTAGAACCATCTATGTTTCTAGTTTCTCTAATACTTCTAAACTGGTCGGTCCATCTGAATTCAATTCCTTATAATCATTTCAATGTAATGAAATAATTCACCGGCTCTAGGCTATAGGGTTTGATGAGTTTCACAAACTGTATATCTAATAACATGATATTACTAAATATAAATACTTTTATCACTAAATTAATACAAACGATAGATCTTATAACTCCAAAAACTAATATTATATTATATAATGATTTTTTACTTTTGGAAATTTCAATTTGTCCCCTGGAAATTAATAATAATTTTTATATTTTTTTTTAACACATATTTATCTTTATAAACATTTCCTAATGTCAAAAATATATTAACACTCACTTATAACACAATAATACATTAAAAGACAAAATGAAAACCATTTACTTGTCCTATAATATCATGAAACAATTTAATGAACCTTAAACTTCCAATGTTCAATCAGAATATTATATTTTTACCATATTCACATTTTTCATCAAACTACTTGTTAA
This sequence comes from Viscum album, assembly GCA_963277665.1. Lineage (NCBI taxonomy): Eukaryota > Viridiplantae > Streptophyta > Magnoliopsida > Santalales > Viscaceae > Viscum > Viscum album. The sequence continues at coordinate 1,749,576,790 of OY728157.1, read as the reverse complement.
TTATGTGTGAGATAGATTCAATAATCATTATTATAAATTATTATTATATAATTTAAATTGTTTTAATTTCGACCAGTTATAATCACCCATTCACCAGCGCAATAAACAGGGGACACGTCATGCTAACGTAAACATTATTATATTTGGATGAACTTATGGATACACATGTTTCGTGTCCCTCTAGGTAATATTCTCAATAGTATCAAGTCCATCCCAAAGAATACTATAGAGTTTAGACATCAATCATGACCCCTATAGGGAAAAAATAAATTTCATAGATCAAAAGTCCACCAATTAAAACCTACTATGTAATACTATCTCATTATTTCAAAAATATCTCGCAATGAAGTATGAACACTTATTTCATCACCCTTTTATTAATTTATTTCAATTTTGACCATACTAAAAATACTTAACTACTTATTCCATGACATTGTAGGTATAAATGAACCACCACATTGGAAAACATGGTCCAACCATATATCTCTTCCACATACAAGAAGTGAAAAAATATATCTTGATCATTCATCCAATGTCATTCCACCAACGATGTAGCCAATATAAACTACCACACCATAATTTCATTATAATGGTTTTCATCTTGCATATATTTATGTGGCCAATGGAACAAATTGATAATAATATCATGTCTAGAGACCACTACAGATGTTCATTGATAGGAACAACCTATAAATCTTGAAACATTTCATGTTTATACATGTTGATTTTTCCTCAGGATCTCAATATTAGAGATAAAGTAGTGAAAACAACATGAGATGAATTATCAATTAATATGATCCTCCAACACGAAATAGTATGACATCATATGAATTCTATCTGTATGATTTTTGAAGACTATATAACACATATATAAAAAATTATTTTCATAATATATCAATGTTCTCATTATCCCTATGAAATTTTATACCCTTTTGAAATGACACATAATCTTAAGACATCTCCATGTAAATGGTTGATATAGAAATAACAACAATATTAAGGAAAGAATAAACATATGTATATATAAAACTATATACATGTTATGGTAATAAAAATTACTATTGAGTTTGGGTTAATAAAACCTACTATTACAACATAAATGGAATTGTATATACATATCATGAAAAAGTATAGGTTCATAACATATTTTATGTCTCATTGAATGAAAAATCAGTAAAAAATTCATTACCTTCTGTCTTGAAAAATTTCGTACACATTGAAACCTCCATAATAATATATATATTTTTAGTAAACAGATATTACATTACTATACTAGTATATATATTTCTAAATATTATTTACATATGTCACTTTATTACATGATTAGTAACTATTCAGTGTTAATTTCATGTTTTGTGTAATAAACACTTTTTTTAGCATACATGTATTGATTTCTTATCATCAGTACCCTAAAATTGATAATGGTTTAATAACCTCCCTATTTTTAACAATGATATAAATATTACATATACTGATTCTTAATTTATTTTTAATAATTCATAATATTTAGTGAAAAAATGAACTACACCATCTTGGAGATGGGGGCCCATATATCAGCATTAATGCTTTTTACATTTTCATTTAGGATTGAATGAATGGAATTAATTTTATATCTTTTCTTTATAAAATAATTTTTATGCCATATATTTCCCATATATTAATTAAATTCAGCTTTAATAACGTCAATGTAATGCAATAATGAATAACATCACCTCGTGAGGTGGTAGTCTCCTGTACAAAGGAATGATGTTATTTTATTCCCAATGAATTTAAAATGTGAAGGTATATGAGGTATAATTATTAAAAATCATAAAAAATCATAAAAAAATAAAAATAATATATATATAATTTTTCAAAATCATAAAACTTTCTCTCTATTCACCATTGATTCCACAAAAAAATTTAAAAAATATTCGGTAATACAAATTATTGTCATTCCAAATATGAAATCCAATTTTCCAAATTACATTCAAATAATATAAAAATATTAATCTATTATTAATCCCATATACTTGAAGATAAATAATTTTTTAATGATAAAATGTTCAAAAGGTATTCAATTTGTTTATATCAAAATCTAATAGAAAATTTATTACGATGACCTACATTGGATTAAGAGATAAATTATTTCAATAATTTTAAGTTTAATCCATTATAAAATATAAATTAAAAAGAGAAAAAAATTAATCATTATTGTTTTTTTCAATTGAAATTCTATATTTTTAACTATTCATCAAAAAATAATGTTTGCAGAGAAACCAAAAAATTATGTCTATGAAAATTTTAAAATGATGATTTTAAAAAGTATGTTTATTAACTTATTTATTTAACAATTGTTTCTGAAAAAAATTTATTGTTTTCACCAAATACATAAGAAGAATTTTTTAAAACAAATCACAACATATAAAGAATTTAACAAATATTTTATAGTTTTTTATCTATATATTTTATTTATATAATATGATTATAAATAATATTTTTAAAAGTAGATATTATTACTCATACTACTATGTTTAACAGCTAGATTATAATAGTGATTGTGTTTAAAATTAAAAATATAATATTTTTTTGTTAACACTGAGTATCATTTGTAATGTAAGATAATCTAGTGTTACATGTCTTTAAGTATTTACATGGTGTTTCATGTAGTAAAAACCATAATGAAATATTATTTTCATCAAGAAAAATCAATTCATAAAAAATATGGGTGTCAAATTAATTATTGTCAAATATATCATCATTCCAACATCTCGTTAAAAAATTTCATGAAAAAATTATCCCATTTATACATTAACTGCACATTTAAAACCAAAATGTAAATATGGTTATGAAAAACCAATTACATTAACATCATGGATAACATAGCTCGTACGTATGTATCAATATCATTTCCATTTTCAATGATAATTATGGAAATAGGTTATATGTTATTTTAATATTCTTATAGAGATCATAAAATCGTATATATTATTTTAATAATTAAATTCACTTTTTTGTATCATTATTTTGATTATATGAGGGAAAACGAATCAAATAACACTATGGAGGTGGTAGCCCACATGTATGCATGAACGACGTTATCATTTTTCTATGAATTGAAAGGTATGAACATAAATGATATTGTAACCTTTCCATATGATATATATGTAATGAATATAATATAAAAACAATTGTTTCATAATTTTATAATGTATTGAGTGGTGGTGATGGAAAATGAATTACTTTATTTCATGAGGCAGAAGACCACCACAAACATAGAAAATGAATTCTTATATAATTTGATGGAATATGAGATGGATATTAGTAATTCCTTAAACAAATTAAATTTTATGTATATTTAAGTCATTGGAGTTATTATATTAGCATGTTTTAATCTGATGTTTTGAAATTGTAAGAAGAAATAAAACTAAAATTTGTAGTTGAAAAATAATACTTTTATTGGTAAATACACATTTCTTTAATATCTAATTCCCAATATGTTATGAATTATTCATAAAATAATACCACTATAATATGTGGATGTATTATAGAACGATATTTTACTGGTATTTTCTTATTCAAAATGATTTTTTCAGCAATGAGAATAAGTTGTTCCAATTTAAAATTTATGGTAGGAAGACTCTTGAAATTTCTCAAAAATATTAAATTAATAGAAATATATTTTCGTCACAAAAGGACTTCAAAATATGTTATTTTTAAAAAAATTTGATAATGGGTCTAAAAAGACTCATATAATAAAAATTAGATACTTTTTATAACATTTATATTCTTATCATTTTGTTTTAACCCATATTTATCACCTTTAACTCCTTCCATTACACCATGTGCTTTTTCACAGTGATGGTTAATATAGTAACTATAAAATAAATAATGATCCATAAGTGGACCATGGATTTTATTTTAATCATTTTCTAAATCACATAGATAAATTTATGACTTTTTGAATTTTATAGCATTATATAAACAATATTAATTATTAAAAAAATCAACAATGTAAATTTTTGACATATTAATTAAATTTATTTTAATAATATCAACATAAGACATATAATTTGAAAAAAAAATATTTAACTATATCACAAACATTTACATGAAATCTACAAAATTCTTTTAACACATTAATCTTATAAAATTATTTATCAAATTTATAATCCTTATAAAATATTTAATAAAATACTGAATCAACATTATGAAATTATTTAAGGTTACTAATTAATTCATAAAAATTAAGAATTATATAATATGATGAATCTAAATCTATTTTTTTCAAATATTATATATAGACTACCAATACTTTAAACAAAACCATATTAAAAATATTACAGTTATTAAAAATAAGAGTTTGCCCTGTTTGGATTTTCATTATGTATAATATTATAATGGTCATTATATACTCAATGTAGCCTCAAATGGTCATAAATATGACTCCTGGATGATTTTGGTCCAGATATAATCATCCCATAATATTTTACAGAGTTTGGATCATCATATTGTCCTCGGCATTCTATTTTTATCCTAAGTTACAAGATTTACCTATTTCCATCGTAGAAGAATTATAATGTGTAATATTCATATTTCATAAAAATAAAAGGCAACTTGAAATATTCCCAAATACTAAACTATCTGAATTTTCTATAAACATTTTTTTGTGGCCTCAAGTGAGCCTCCATATATACAAGATGTTATTGAATAGAAGCAGGGGTGTGATTAGTATAGAAGGGAGACTATAACCCATGGAATGGGGTTACAAAGTAGTATAAATAAACAATAAAAATAAAATTATCAGAATTATAAACAAGAGAAAACATAATATCATGTCACTGGGAAATAAAATTAGAAAAAAAATTAACATATAATTATGTCAATATATATAATAAAGTCAACAATAACAGAATAATGAAATTTCATGATGATGCATAACACAATGTAAAAATAATTGTAATACAAAAATAGAATCAGAAATGACATATATACTCAAAGACACCAAACATAAAACCCATGTTTGTCCTGTCTCTAGACTCTATAACCACTTTTAATATAAATTCAATAGCAAGGTCCAATCCCCTTGTCCAATCATACATCCAAGTAATCATCTCGAGAAAAAAATGGCAATACTTCTATTTCAATCAAAAATTAAAGACAAAAATAGTATATTTCATGAAATAACTGAAAGAACATGTCATTATAAACACACATTAAAAAATTAGTCTATTAATTTATATTTAATTTTCCTTTCAACTGAATGGTAGCCATAAGTCTTGTCATAAATAATTGGATCTATATGGATTCATTGAGAAAATATCATCCATCATTAAATTAATTTAGAGACACATTATGATGGTATAGTGGAAATATTTAATAATATTTTAAAATTAAAAGAAAATAAGGTAATGGTTTAAACCCCGTAAAATTATCTAGATATTAACAATGAACTATGAAAGGGTAATAAAAATGAAGAAGAAAGAAAAAAAATATTTCATGATGAACCTAAACAACCCATTTCAATATCACTCCCAATAGTTTTCCAAATATTCACCACCCTAATTGAAAAAATTATATATGATGGGAAATTGAATCCAATGAAATACCCATGATCGATTTCACAAACAACAAGTCCATAATAAGGGAAATGTTTCCGAGATCACAAGATGAATCATCCTACGTCAAGAGGACGATGATTAACAAAATTAGTGGAAATAAAATCAAGCAACGAATAAAATAACACATTTGGTCTGGATATTAAATTGTGTGTAATTAATTTACACATAATATATTCCTTTTTAATGGGATACATTGAAAAAACCATCACCTAATATTTTATTATACCTAACTAAAATTTTAGATGAAATGAAATATTTACACAATTTTTATACATTTCAGTGCATGCATCGGTTCACTAAACCTTTTTGTTGGTAGTTACACATCATCTAGCAGGTTCATCACATGTAATTGCCTGACAGAAATTTTTTCTACCAAAAGTTATCAAACATGCCCAAAACCCATCCAAATTATACACAGATAATGGGAACCATCGTATTGTTCTTTAAAAAATTATATCAAGGCATAATTAATTCAAAAAGTACATACATCCCTAGAATTTATGACACTTATAAAATAAAGGATCTCATTCTCTAAACAATACTTAGGCATCATACATTTATCAAAAAACACAAATAGGGTCATGCCAGGAAAAAATAGGATCTCACAACCTCCCCCTATCTAACATATCATCCCTGACCTCCTCTAAGAATCACTGTGGATGTCATAGAGAATTAGTATGGAAAGTTTTATCTCATATCAGATTCTATCACTACGTTCTCCTATTGAACATACCCATACCCCAACTACCTTTAAACCTAATATATTATACTATAATAGAGAAACATCCATCTATGGTCTATATATTATGCACTTCAATGAATGAATTAGAAATTAGATTTATCTCTTTGATATACACATCATGAGAAGGGTCGGGATAATATCATCTAAGCGATGACATGCGAAACAAATCCTCCATGGAACTATAGAATTGTGGAACATATAATTATTATAGTTTTGTACCATACTTCTTCTTTATCTCAAATGGTCCCATTAACCATGATCCTTGCGTAGAATATTTTCTAATATATAATCTATCCATTATAAGTGAGACCCAAAGGAAAATATGATGACCACCACGAAATAATATAGTTCATCTCCCATGGTTATCATATGATTTTTTCTAGCTCTACATGGATATTGATGCATAAAATTCCACATCACATGAATTATTGTCTATGTAAAAATGTGATGAGTGATTGGTTGATCATTCTTCCTAATGAAATTTGATAATGATGTTTGGTGAATGAGCATTGTTTAAAAAAATTTAATGAGTGTTATTATTATTATTATTATTATTATTATGTGTCAAAAAAATATTTAAAATGATAATAAAAAAATCATTAAAATTAATGTTTAATGTGATGGATAAAATGTAATATCATATATATTCTTCAATCACTAAGAGAAAGAGTTACAGAATTCATATCAAATCTCCAATTGATATCGCAATACATCAAAACATGGAGCACACAAGTATGCTCACACGTCAACTCCTTGTTCAATGCTGATAATTTCTATTGTAGTGGGATACATCACAAGATCATTCACAGATCCTTCAAAGTGGATCACATAAGCATGATAATATATATCTCATTAGAATACATGAGGCCTTTATGTAGATACATGATGTAGTAATGATAGAATATTGATAGGATCCATGTGTGACACTAATCTTCAATGAGGATCAATTTGGAATCAAATTTTTCATAAAGATAAACATTCATTAAAATTGATGAACACACACTAGAGTCTCAAGATAGATATACATCAAACTCACATTCATCAATAATAAGTACAATGATCCTATATAGAGTGTCCTATAAAGACATCAATATTGATAATATTTCTTTCATGTTGATATTACCCACTATAAAAATGGAGGATAATACAGGGCACCCCACAACTGTTGTAATATTATACTACACCATTGTTAGCTGATGGTACAAAAATGGATTTTGACTTATTAGTTATAAATACTCATACTAACATTTTAATCACATAATGTCCCCATGTTTTATTTGATAATTTGTTATGAAATGTGGAATTTTTCTCTCATATCAATTCAGGATATAGACTGTATAATGTAACCTAGTTCAAGTGGATAACTATTATTGCAGTATGAAAAATAGATGGGAACCCTAGAATATATGTAAAAATCATTGTATAATGTAAATCCTCTAGTATACATGTTGTGTCATAAAGGTGTATTGTGGATATGAATAGTGTGAGATGCATGTTATCTAGAATTACATTCTCAGATACTCTATATGTGTTTTATCTTGTTTCCCAATACATAGAGAAACACCTAGACCACATGGAAAAGTGTGATGTAGAATGAAGGTGTAAATATATATGTGAAAATGATCATGAAGTCTACAAATAAAGAAAAAATGGAGTACTCTAAAAAAATAGGGCAAGGTGTGATGATGTTTTTTGACGTTATAACTAGGAACATATATAGTTATGGAAGAAAAAAACTGTGAAAATTCATTTTACGAATACCCTATGTGTGATGAAACACTATAATGAACACATGGAGCTCCTAAGGTCGATTTTGTGAAAATTTGTAGCCATTATTAGGTTATTGAATCAAACAAATAAAAATGTGTGTCACATGTAGAATAAAAAAGGTTGATGGATTTGAAGATATACCTCATGGTCGGGAATTATTTTTGGGTCCCAGGATGTCTATCGAAGTGATATGGGTGGAAGATCAAGATTAAATGACTTTAAATCTTTCACATATGATCATAAAAATCATCATACGTCATTTTTAAATAAATGGATATCATTTTTATAGTGTGATACTTCATTTAAGGTGAAAATAACAATTTTTATTTGAAACAAAAATCCTCTCTAACCCATATGTGTGTATCAAGAAGAATCATATGTGAGCCCATATACAAGTTACATGAATTTGATTATACAGTACCACAAGATTTCACTCATTTGAGTTTTTGAGTCACTACATGATCCATCATTTAAAAGGCTATGGAATCACATTACCTATCAAGAGAAAGTCTACAATAATGAAATAGATTCCCTAAAAAAGATATAACTCATGCCTTTCCAATATACACCATCATGAAAATGTGGAAATTAATGTTCATATGAAGGGTATTTAATTGAAATGAAGGATTTCTAATTTCAATATAACCTATTATGAATGAAACTAAAGACAACTTCTTGATTTATATCTATTTCTAATCCCTAATGAATTTAAATTATGAGTCGTGAAATCTGAGTATGAATAAAATTCAACCCCCACTACACCTAATGGTCTTATTGATGTCAAGAACACACATGAAAATTATTTTATGTGTTTATTTGGAATACCCATGATTTTAACATGATATCATGATGCCCCTAGACATGTCATAATGATCCCACTGAAGTTCTCTTGAAATGTTGTCAATGTCTTATGAAGTTCCCTTGATCACACCAAGGGTTTTCTTGTTGATTATTTATTTTATAATTATCACTATAGACATCATCCTTACCTTTTTGAAGCACCTTGACATGTACACAAGTTCACGATAATTCTATTTGATCATCCTGAGGCCATGAAAAATGGAATATGGGGAACATTTTCATTGATGCTGAATATCACAATGTGGAATTGACGAGCCATATAATGATCTTTAGAATCTCATGAAAGTATATTCATACACCAAATCATGTATAAATTCATGAGATAAGTGTCATTAAGGGTGGAATATATCTTGTTTATCGAGCCCTATAAACCAACTTCAATCACAAAAAAAAATTGATACCACTGACGAGCTTCCCCACATGAGAGCTTAGTAGAAAACATCTTAGAGCACTAGTCATGATATTTCATGGTCATATACTTGGTTATCATTTGGAAAATATTTAAAATTATCATATGTAATGAATATTTTATTCTATTGACCACTCATGGAACAAATGATGGACTTCTTGTGTGTCATCCGAGTAATATGAAGGAGGTATAAAATATCATATTGGTCACAAGCAACCTAATAATAATATAAAAATAGAAAAACATAAGCCAAATATATAATATATTATTTGAATAAATTCTAAAATATGGGGAATATATGAGAACAAAATATAGAATAATCCACATATTCTTTAAATGACCAAACCAGATCATTCTAAAACATCATTACATGTTACTGAAATCACATGAACCTCCCATGATAAAATATTCAGATCTAGAGATGACCCATGTAAATGTTTATCAGGTAACATTATGTGAATTTAGGTTTCCACTCATGTAATATGAATACCCCTAGACATTCTAGAAAAAACCTTGCGAGTTTGTCAGGACACATCTCCCATGTTATGCGGCAACCCCTATACAAGTCAGTAAGGTATTAGGTTGAAACCAATACATGTCATCTTGGATCATGCAATGTCGTATATAAACTTTATATAGGTCACGATTCTCCCTCTTAAACGTACCTATGATTATGTGGAATATACCTATCATGTCATCCTAAATCATTTGATTTCATCTGGAAAAGAAAAAAAGGTCATGTGACCCCACACACAGGCATGCCATCATGGTCTTGTAACACCCACTAGACATGTAAATATGGATCTAATGATGGAATCTAAAAAATCATACTAATACTAGGTGAAATCCTCTCGATATGTATTATAGGTCACATGGAACCCTCCAGTCATGTCAGCCAGGATCAGGCAAAATGCCCTAGGGAAGTAAACCATGTCTTTTGGAACCCTACATCTATGTAATTATGAGTCATGTGATGTCCTCCATCTAAGTCAACTAGATAATAGGATACACTCTGGGTAGGTCAACCAGATAATGTGAATATACATACAAATTCCCCCCATGCAAAAAAAAGTACATACATCTTCAAATAATTTAGGCAGATAATCATAACATTTTATGTAGGAAATCATAAAATTTTAGGACAACATCATGTGACATGATTACCTTGTCCAGTGGATATCAAAAGGAAAAACTTATTGTGTAAGCACCAATCAATTTTAACAATGATGAATCTTATTTTTGTAATAACAAGGAAACATAGGATGAATTAATAAGGGGAAAGCTCACATTGGAATCTAGATTTGTGTCAGTCCCCCAAATTCTCGGACATCCAAACCAACAAGATACAATAAATACCATGAGATGACTGTTGTTACTAATTCACTCTTTTATTGAGAAGATAACTAAAATAAGATGAATCTACTTCCTATGATAACTAGGATACATAGGATACCATCTTAATTCCCAAGCTCAATTGGGATCTACCTCGATATAATTAATTCCCATTTCTCTAGTGTTCTAACCATCGAGGCCAAATCTCTCCCAATGGATTATTTTCCTTCTTCATACACTAATTAATTGCTAATGCAATTAAACTATAATAACTTTAATTCCTTCCAATACCAGGATACATAGGATAGATTCTTATTTTATGACATCCATGTTATAGTATACAAAGGGACGTCCCATCATATAATCCACACATATATATGTAGTGAGATTGATTCCTTATTGTACCTTGTTTCTTACTCTGAGTATGAATCACATGTTCTTAGGGATTTTATATCGATATTTCATTCTATTATGAACCAAAACCAGTCATGGCAGCCTCAAGGTGTAATCCCTGATCAGTGGAAGGATAAAACATACCCCATACAATTTTATCCACCTAGGCTTAAATCCAAAAGGAAGAAATGAACTATGATGACTCTGATTCATTAAAATACAAGGATATACACGAAGCCTCCCTAAGATTCAACCTAAATTGAATGAAAATATTTTCCTCCATATATACCCCCTTTTTATTATATTTTATCTTCATGCATTTTTATAAATATATTGGTTTCGATTCCTATTATAAGTAGGATATGTAGGACTCCTAAAAAGGATCCATCTAATCATTGACATATTAATTTCCTATATTAATTAAAAACAATTATAGAGTTTTTGGTAATATGGAATTAAAACACAATCCACCACCCTTGAAGGGGAAATTGATGAAGAAACATATAAAAAATCATATGAAGAAATTAATTGGGCCTCTATTACAAATGGAAGGATTCTATACTCGATCATATGTTAGAGTAACATGTCACATACTAATATTTGGAAGGGATTAGTTAATATATAATATGTGTTTAAGAGTGTCCCATCATAAGTAAAATTTCTCCCCAAATGGGTTAGTGGATCTCAGCATCCCATCCTCTCGGCCAATATGTGTTCATAATTTTGATTGGGTCAAAATCAGAAATTGACCACAAACCTTTTTGGTGAAGGTCTATGCCGAGTTAAAGATTGGTGAACTATTGGGATTATCTATAAGAGACAAACATGGTTTTTGATATTGATTTTTATGATTGTAAATATAAAAAAACCACCATAATCAAATTGTTGGACCATTTTTTTCAATCCATTTGTGTGAAATATTTGGTTAAAAAAAATTGGTGAACATGTTGTGAAATCATTCCCCTACAAAATCTCATTCATGAGATAAACATGATAGACCACCATGTATGATTATGATCATTTTTCACTCACAATTTTTGTTTACCACATATCATTGTCAATGAAATAAATTGTTAACCTAAAGAAAGTATCTCAAAATGAAAAATTAGTCATTAAACATGTTTTATAAAATTTAATTTTTATATATAATGAAAAGAATATTGGGGAACCTATGATGAATCTTCTGAATAATAAAAATGATATGTTGATCCTCTATTTTTAGGGTTATCATGAAATATGTCCATCCTCCTTGTGGCGATTCTAACAAAGCAGGATGAATAGACCAGAAATATTAATGTGAAATTATGCAACACGTTTATACATGGATTAGTAAATATCATTCCTATGCTGATAAAATTATTGGTGACATCGATACATGACCTGTTTTTGGATGTATACAATTCTTTCACAAACATAACACAAACCAATATAATATATTTATCCATTGACAATTTTAGAAAATAAGATACAGTTTCTAACCTTGCGTGTTGCAAAATGCCCCCATATACATAACACCTTCATCGTCACTTAGAGATGCCAATGATCCAATAATACCATTAACAGTGTATAATTTTGGCCATTGACGATGCATCCAATGGTCTCCAAATAATAATATCGATGAGTGAAAATCATCCAATATGTTGTAAATCAGGTGTTTCTCATTTCAATGGCCAACCTATTCTGATGTTTATTCCCACCATGTGACAATACCTACCTCTATTATCCATGAAAGGAGGATCAAGAATTCAAATATGACACCCTTTATATTAAGGGGACTATATAGAAGGATCTTGTTAAATTCTATTAGAAGATTCATCCTGATGTTTCCCTTCAGTCACCTGCTGAAGTTAGAAACCAACACACTACCACATTTAAACCCATGCATATGTGACATGGATGATGCATTGGGCGTGGAATACATGGGATGATCATGACTAGGATCATATCCCAAATCCAAATTAGGAAATATAATATCATATTATGGTAGTAGACACTGAGAACGCACAATTCCCTACTCACTAAAAACAATTCTTTGGGAATATTCTAACAATAAGCACGGGGAGGCTTATATCCCTACCCCCATTAATGATGTTGTTCATCATATTATGGTGGAATAATTATGACATAAGTGTAGAAACCCAAATCTTGATGTACATGGACATTACATTATTTTTGCGGAAAACATTATACATGACAAAAACAGACACCCAAAGACCATATTAGTTTAGTGTATTTGGAAAATCGGAACAAAAACTTCTAATCATGGTAAAAGATCTTCAACATTTATCATAATGATCTTTCATTTTATTACCTAAAACCGTTATTTATATCCTGGGGAAAATAATATGTAAAAAGGGTGATATAAAATTCTCAGTAAGGGTATAATTATAGAACATAAAACAGTCCATAAGAATTTGAACATAAAAACATGAGCATAGAATCTACACATCAAAATCATGAGAAATGATATAAAACATGGTAGTACATAAGGCATAGAACATAATGGAACAGTAATCCTGATAAAATTTCATTGGAATAAAACACTTAATTGTGAAAAACCATTAAGCACATGATATGATTTCCATAGTAGCCAAGGAATTGTTGCGAAGACCATCATAGTGGACAAAGTCCATTAATGAAATGGGTTTAGTTTCCATTCCAACCTTGTATTACTGAACTAGATTTATTGGTGGTTCCATCCATGTCTATCTCATGAGATATAAATATTTACCAAATTAATTTGAAGGAGATATAGGTCCCACCAATCTCATATTGAAATCATTCTTATGTGTGCCACAAAACAATCATAAATCATTCATCATAACCCAGAGAAGAAAATGGGTTTCATAAACATCATCCCATCATGACATAATCCATATAAAACAAATGGATATAATATCATCAAAATAAAAATCAAACCATGTAAATAATACATACATTATACTTGAAACATAAACATCCTAATAATGTCATCTTTGATGAAAAATAGTTTTGATAAAACACTGAAATGAATTCTTGAGGAAAATATCATTTCTTCATCAAAATCATCTTTTTTTTTCACAAAATTCCACCTAATTTTAAAATAAAAGTATTTTATTAAAAAATCATGAACCTTTGTAGAGTAAGATTCATGAAGAAATGGTGTTATGAAATTTTAAGAATCCTTTCATGCCATATAAGTTAAAAAAATATTCTCCACGTACTTTTACTGAAAAAGTCAAAAAGTGCCTCGTATGGTAAACAAAAAAAGATTCCCAACATACCATGTCTTAAAATTCAAAAAGGTTAAATATGACATTATATATAAATGAAATAATAGTAAACATTTTAGGAAATAATTTTTGGAAAACATGGGCATTTTTGATAAACATAACCTTAATAAATACTTACGAATAAACAATCTCGGATAAGAACAAGATTGGAATAATTATGCCTTACATTATGTCCAATTTATTCTGTATGTGTTCGAGACACCTATATAGTGAGTTTTAAAATATTATCAACTTGTAACAGAACCATAATAATATTTATGATATCATATATGATTCACTTACGACTTTATATTACCCGTTCATCTGTTAATTCCATGTTAAAGCAGTGTTTTGGTTAAAATAGTTTCGTTTATTGTCTATATTTTGAATTGTAATGATTCATAAGATTACATGGATTATGATTCCATATTTCCAGAATGTAAAACATGATTTATATGTCTTCATAATATAGTAGATCGATAAATGGAATGAAATACACAGTTCATGGTGAGGGTGGGTTGTACGTACGCATGAACGCTATATTCCTTTCCTTGTTGACATGAATGGATGAAAGTGGATGAAATATATATATATATATATATATATATAAAGTAGCATTATTGTGTCATATATTTAATTATTATTCAATATATACTTTATAATCATTCTTGAATGGTTAACACGAAGAATAAATCTCATCGCGTCATGGACATAGTAATCTATACGTACGCACGAGCAATTATAACATTCTCATGATTGTAGAATTGTATTGAAGTGTATGGTATATAATATTTCAGAATAAATATCACTTTATAGTAATCATATATTTTTTGTCTTCCATCCTTATAACCATCCAATTATGATAGTGATGAAATAAAAGATTACACCACGACATGGAAATGGTAAGTTGTCCATACACACATGTGGTGATTTCATTTTTTCATAGGATGGATAGAAGATAGAATATGTTTTTTTATATTGATAAAAAAATATCAGTATACAAGTGATACGAGAGTTATTACTTAATAATTAATGAACTCATATAGAAGAAGTATGAAAAGAAATAAGTTTGAAAGAATCAGTAAAGCATATTACATCTTCTTCGACGCACCTCCTCTTAACCTTCTCTTAGGGTACTAAATATGGTCTTTGAAGAGGACCAGGACCTCTAGTAGGTTTCTCGGGAAGTGCAAAAGTGAAATGGGCAGGGTTTGGAGGAATTTTAAAGCTCAAAATTGTTTCGAAGTGGAGAGGGAGGAGGTTCCGTTTTATAAGGGAGGATAGAGACACTTTAGGAAACCTCTAAAATATTAATTTATAATAAACTCAAACCCACATAACAACCCCTAAATAAGACACAAATCCAAAAATTAGATGATATATGGTTGTAAAATCATCAACGAATAAAATTTAGACATGTTTGAAGTTTATTTTAAACCTCATAAACTTGATTTATCCTTATTTAATCTATTTAATTTTATTTACAGTAATTATATTCTAAATTTTAATTTTTTATAAATAATTACTTATGGGTTTTTAATTTTCCATAATTAAACACTATATCAAAATTTTAGACAATATAAATATAAATTTATAATTTTTAAATATTTTTGTTATTTTTGAATAGTTTAATAATTTTCCATTTTTATACAATAACAATAGTGTAAAAATTTACACTATTCATTTATTTGAATTTAAATAAAATACACATAGAGAATATATTTGAACCACAATATTTAAAATATTTCTAACATATCATATTCATTTATAAAATCAGTGGTGAATTTTTATTAGTTTATATAGTATTCAATTTAATATTTTTAAAACCAATTATTTTATATTTTTTCTAATAAAATAAATACTACAAAACTTTTGTATAATTTTTTAATATACTTATTTTTTGCACAAAAATTAAAAATAAAATACAATGATGAATATAAATCTACTATATTTTAAAATAATACTTTTAATTGAATTTATCTTCTAAAACACACACAATTTAAAATGTTATGTTTATTAAATTATGAAGGTGACAACTTTGACATCATTTAAAATAATATAATATAAGTGTCATAATTGCTTTTATAATGCCTTAAATGGTCAAAAATTCGACCATTAGATGATTATGATTTATATTTTCCTGACCAATAAGTTTTTGTTAGGTATTTTGGCCATTAATGGGTATTATTAGTTTATTAAAAACTATATTATTGATTTTTACTAAATAAATAATTTCTCCATTATTAATGTATATGATATTATTGTAATTATTTATTTTTTAAAAATTACAAATAAATTACAATGATAAGGAAAATATTTTATCTTCCAAATGAGTATTTATAACCGTATTTATATTCTTCATTACCATATACTAAAAATATTTTAATTATTAAAGTTTGAGTGATATATTTCACTTTCATTTAATTAAAATAAATAAAAGGTCATAATCACAAAAAGTGGGTTCTAATAGATACAATTTAGACCCAAGTCTATTTTAGGATGAAATAAAATCATCCAATTATATTAATACATGTGTTAGGGTAATTTTATTATATTATTTTTACCCTTAATTACCCAATTTACCTTTAATTATAGTTAATAAAATCTACCGTAGTTACTATTCATAATGTCTAAAAATAAAAACCAGCCTATTAAAATAATTAGGACCTACTGATTCCAAATATGGAATCCATTTTTCCAAATTCAAAACCTAGTAGTTGAAGTATTTAATTTAAAATTAATATCTCTATTGAGACAAGAGGTTTTAAAAGTTAGAACATTGAAAAAGATTGAAATGTTATTACCTATGAATTCAATGTAAAATAAATGATAATTACTTGAATTATATTAAATTGTAAAAATATATTTTATTTATCATTTGAAAGAATTTACTATTTTAATTTAACCATATAAATTATCTCGATGAAAAAAGTTGTTTTTAAGTAAAATTTAGCGTGTTTATACTATTCATCAAAATAAGAACATTGTCCGAAAAATATCAAAAGATTATCCAATGTATATTTTTATATCCTGATTCAAAAGAAGAAGTTTAGTTTTGATAAATTGGACTTATAAACTTGTCAAAAATTAGATTTAAAATGGGTGCTCCATCAAAGGGTGGAAAACTGCATTTTTTAAAAAATACTTCTTTTATCCAAAAAATTGATTTTGTTCTCATACCTCATTCCAGAAAATGTGTAAGATGAATTATAATGTTATAAAATTCAAAATTTTATTAATACTATTCATAACGACTAGTTCATAATAATATTATAAAAATATATTGTTTTTTAGTGAAACTCGGTATTGAGAACAAAAAACGCTATTGAGGAATGTCGTTATTGCATGTAATGCAAGCCATGTCAAGGTTGCATGAAGGGAAAGCTTCCATTGCTGTTGCATATAACATACTAAAAATGTAGTTCGTATATAGACTAATAAAAATCAACAATTTGTGTTGTGTAAAATTAATTTTATTCGAAAGAACATGAAATTGTGTGCATCACAATACAAGAATAGTGATGCGTATACTACAATATAATATGGGGTTGCATATAGTGCAAGCTAATTTGGTAAAGTGTATAACAAAAGACATCAATGAAATTAAAAATAATAATTCTCATAAAAACATGGGGTGTTACATTCTCTCCCCCTTAAAATGAATTTCACCATTGAAATTCATCGTGGTTATAGACGGTTTACTACTTGAATATTTATTTCATATAAACCACATCATTAAAAGGAATACTAAAACATCATTTTAAAAAGGAACGTTAGAAACATAACATATACCCAAAGTAACCCATCACTGGGTTTCCACATAGGATAATATATGTGAAAATATGGATATGGAAGATAAATCTAATCATCAACTTATAATGAAGATTGGTAGAGGACATGGTTATGAAAAATCCAACAATAACAAAGCAATAAAATTGTGATGATCTAAGGTACCATCTAATTCATCTTGTATGTGGGTACTAGGACAACATTTTTGGATTTTAGGATCATTTCCCTAAAGTTGATGTCTTTTTTTATAAGGATAAATACATACTTGATTTTAGTATAATATCATTGTTGGTCATTCAATGAAAAATTTCCACATCATCTCGTTTTTAATGAAATGAGGTTTACTTTTTCATTATTGAAGTATTAGAAAATCATGAGATAGAATGATAGTCCATTCCATCTGTCACTATCACAAAAAGGTTAACACAAAATATTAAATATGAATAAGTCCATCTATGCTGAGTTTAATCATATATTGTTACAAGAATGGACTTATACTTCATCTATAATACCATAAAACAAATTTCTACGAACTAGGGACTTCTTGTAGAACAATGGTAGGTGATAAAGGCATATTTCACTTCGGTTGTAGGTTCGATTCCCGCAGCCCTATCTGATTTGACGGGTTATGGCCCTTCCAACGGGTTTTCCTTTTTCTAAAACTATACTATTATAACATTTTAGAAAAAAAATCAAAAGGTTATAGCCATAAGAAATATTGTCTGATGTCTAAATTAATCTATTACAACCTTTAGGCATATCAAAAATACTTATGTCCAATCACATAGTATAAAGAACACGATTTCTAGAAAGTTCATCTACCAACCATGTAAGTACCATCATTTATCCCTCATATGTCATATAATATATTATGTTGTTGGTCACATTACAAACATGTGAATACCTTAATCTTGTATTCTCTTAAAAAATTAATACCTATTAAACCTTAGTGAAAACATCAACGCTATCAAAAGTTAACTCTTTCCACATTCCAAATCCCAAAATTTCATTATACTTTATCCATGATATCCATTTTTTCCTTATATCAGTAATGAGCTCATTAATAATATCAAACATTCTATTTCATCCTAATCCCTTTATTATGCACATATCTTCTGCTTTCCCAAATTATTTTAATCACTTTTTATGGTTACCGATACCATATAATTATTGAAAACCTCAATAAACCAATACATTGATATTCCAATATTCCACGATACTATAAATGAGATTCCACAACATTATTTGGGAATCCTGTTACATAAAAACTTAATCATTCCACCACATCGTTTTCATACTCAACATCGCCAATAGTGATCTCATGTGACTTCCATTTTTCCTTTTCCTTAAGAGTTTGTTGATGTCGATCATCATTCACCCTTGGATTAGGGCATTAGTTATCATAATACACAATTTACATTCACTTGTATCACTAAATTGTTGGTGGTGCGTTCTCCGTAGCCTTTTCTCTATTCACATCATTAGATTACTTTTTCCCATTATATCAACACTCAGCTTCTCGATGACCTTCTTCTCCACACTTAAAATATTTTCTAGTCCCTTTAAGACAATCACCACCATGCTTCATTCCACACTTTGAGCATAAAGAAACATCCGTCTTATTTTCACCATTGTTTTGAGATTTTTCCTTGAACTCCATCATTCGTTTCTTGTCAAAAAAATGATATGGATATATAAAACCAACTTCCAGTTCTACCTTGATAGCTCAACACACAATTTCTCCATAAATACTGAAGTCTATTATAGATAATGCCCTTAGAAGACTTGGTTTTATGACATTGAGTAATCGATCAACTTTACTTTCAGGTTGGATGATAAATCCAGATGCATACCTTGCAAGCCTTATAAAATTCACCTTGTATAGACCAATAGATTCATCATCCTTTTTCGTAAGCTAAAGGAAACCCTTTTCCTTCTTGGTTCGAAGAATACGAGGGAAGTACTTACTGGAAAACAAATTCCCAAACTAGTCCTATTCCATGGATTCAATTTCATCATAGGGCCTTGTATTCTAAATTATAGTCCACCCCTGGTCTGCTTCACCTTAAAAATGGTAAACAACCAAAATTAATTTCTCATGCTCTAAACAGTGAAGTATGAAAAATATCTTTTCAATGGTATTGATCCATTATTCACCAACAAGTGGATCATAAGATCCACTAAAAGAAGGTGGGCGTTGCCTCATGAATGAATCAATAGAATATTGTTCACTTCTCTTCTCATTTGGAGGCATAGAATGATTCATATCTTGTGTTAGTATAGAAATAAGATTTTTCACTCCATCTCCCATAACATTGGTCAGTTCTGGAGGACAATAATTGCATTTTCCATTACATTGATCAACATAGTTCCTTCGGGTTTCAACCATCGTAAAAAACCCAAAAACAAAGTGTGAGAGGCAAAAATCATACTAGGAAAACAACATAATAAAGTGTAAGAACCTTCAATATATAAAATCATAGGTTTAATTCAATGATAATTTCCATAATTCTAGGACTATAACCTATACTTATACTTATCATTAGGGAAATTCCTAGACATACCTTATAAATATCTCTAGGGATCTCAATAATGTTTTCGCATCCTACTTTCCAAAGGTTGACTAAACATTCACTTCGATACCAACTGTAGAGACCCAAAGCGTAACAGACATGGACATTACATTAAATTTACAAAAAACTTAATAAATGAAAAAAACGGATGCCCAATTACCGTAATAGTTTAGTGTCTTGGGAAACTCAGAAAAAAATCTTCCAATCATGGTGAAATATCTTCAACATCTCCCAAAATGTTTATTCACTTTTTTTACCTAAAAATTTTATTTGCACCCAGGGGAATAGAAAACATAAAACTGGTGAGCTCAAATTCTCAGTAATGGTATACATAGATAACATAAAACAACCCATAAACATTTGAACATAAATTCACAATCATAAAATCTAAACATCAAAATCTTGAACAACGACATAAAACATGGTAGTACATAAAACATAGATTATAATGGAACATTAATCATTATAAAATATAATGGGAATAAAACATGTAATTGTGAAAAACCATTACGTACATGGTATGATTTCAATAGTAGAGAAGGCATTGCTTCTAAGACCATCGTACTTGACAAGGTCTATTAATGAACCGGGTATACATGTCGTTCCAGCCCTGTATTACTGAACCAGATTTACATTCCATTACAGCCATGTATATCTCATGAGATATAAATATTTACCCAATTCATTAGATGGAGATATAGTTCCCAACAATATCATAATTAAATCATTCTTATGTGTGCCACAAAACAATCATTAATCATTAATCGTATCCCAATGAATAAAATGGGTTTCATAAACATCATTCCATCATGACATAATCCATATAAAACAAATGCATATCATTTCATCTTAATAAAAATAAAACCATTCAAATAATAGAGAAATTACACTTGAAACATAAACATGCTTAATAATGTCATCTAAAATGGAGAATAGTTCTGATAAAACACTTGAAATGAATTCATGAGAAAAATATCCGTTCTTTTTCAAAATCATTTTATTTTTACAAAATGCCACATAATTTTAAAGGAAAAGTATTTTACGGAAAAATCATAAAATCATGTAGAGTAGGATTCATGAAGAAAATGAGTTATGAAACTGTAAAAATATG
Organism: Viscum album; assembly: GCA_963277665.1. Classification (NCBI taxonomy): domain Eukaryota; kingdom Viridiplantae; phylum Streptophyta; class Magnoliopsida; order Santalales; family Viscaceae; genus Viscum; species Viscum album. The sequence goes on along the minus strand of OY728157.1, from coordinate 1,749,554,959 downwards.
TTCATGCCTTATATGTTAAAAAACATTCTCATCATACTTTTACTGAAAAATTCAAAAAGTAACTTGTAAGGTAAATAAAAGAAAGATTCCCTAAATACCGTGTAGTAAAAGTCAGAAAAGGTTAAAAATGAAATTAAACATACATGGAAGAATAGTGAACATTTTATGTAAGAATTTTTAGAAAACATGGGAATGGATGATAAACATAACCCCAATAAATACTTATGAATAAACAATCTCGGATAAGAATGAGATTTGAATAATTATCTATTACCTTATGTCCAATTTCATCCTTATGTATCTGATACTCTTGTATAGTGGGTTTAAACATATTATTAACTTGTAATAGAACCATAATAATATTTATGATATCATATATGATTCACTTACGACTTTATATTACATATTCATTTTTCAATTCCTTGTCAAAGCAGTGTTTTGTGTAAAATCGTTTCATTTATCATCCGTGTTTTGACTTGTAATTATTCATATGATTAAATAGATCATGATTACGTACTTCTAGAATTTAAAACATGATTTATATATATTTATAATATAATATATTGATAAATGGAATGAAATACACTGTTTATAGAGACGGTAGGCCGTACGTACGCATGAACGTTGTTTTCCTTTTCTTATTGAATTGAATGGATGTAAGTAGATGACATATATATATATATACATAAATCTAGTAATATAATTACGTCTTATATTTCATTTTTTTTTCAATATATATACTTTATAATCATTATTGAATGGATTACAGGACGAATGAATCTAATCGTGTCGTGGTGATGGTAATCCGTACATATGCATGAGGGATGATATCATTCCCATGATTGTGAAATTTTATTGAAGTGTATGGTGTATAATATTTCAGACTAAACATCATTTTTCAATAATAATATATAGTTATTTCTTCCATACTTATACCCATCCAAGTATGTTAGTGATGAAATAAAAGATAACGCCACGACATGGAGATGGTAAGCCATACGTACGAACGCGTGGTGCTTTCCTTTTTTCATAGGATTGATAGAAGATAGAATATGGTTGTTTCATATTCATAATTTCATATTAGTATACAAGTGATTCTGAAGTTATTACTTAATAATGAAACAACTCATATAGAGGAAGTATGAGATGAAATACGATTGAAAGAATCGGTAATGGATATTACCTCTTCTTCGACGCGCCTCCACTTAACCATCTGTTAGGGAACTAAAGATGGTCATTGAAGAAGGCTAGAACCTCTAGTAGGATTCTAGGGAATTGGAGAAGTGAAATGGGTGGGGTTTGGACGGATTTTAAAGCTCAAAATTGGTGTGATGTGGAGAGGGAGGAGGCACCCTTTTATATGGGAAGAGAGGGGAACTTTTGGAAACCTCTAAAATATTAATTTATAATAAACTCAAAGCCCACTTAAAAACCTCCAAAATTACATAAATCCAAAAATTAAATGATATAGGGTTGTAATCTCATAAACCAATAAAATTTAGACATGTTTGAAATTTTTTTAAACCTTATCAACTTTAATTAACCTTATTTAATCGTATAGAATATTAATTAGTTCATATAATATTTATTTTAATATTTTTAAAACCATTTATTTGATATTTCTCATAATAAAATAATTACTATGACACTTTTATATAATTATTTAATATTCTTACTTGATGCATAATATTTAAAAATAAAATACTATGATTAATATAAATGTAATATCTTTTATAATAATGCTTTTAATATAATTAATATTCTAAAACACCCAACTTTCAAAATGTTATGTTTATTATATTATGAAGTTGTCAACTTTGACATCATTTATAATAAAATATTATACATGTCCTAATCACTTTTATAAGGCTCAAAATGGTCAACAATTCGACCTTTGATTGATCATGATTTATATTTACATGACCTATAAGTTTTGGTAGGTATTTCGGCCATTAATGGGTATTAATAGTTTAATAAAAACTATATTATTGATTTTTAAATAAATAAATTATTTCTACATCATTAATGTATAAGCTATTAATGTAATTATATATTTTTTAAAAATTTCAAATAAATTACCATGATAAATAAAAACATTTATCTTTCATATTCTTATTTATAACCGAATTTATATTCTTCATATCCTTATATTAAAAATAATTTACTTTTTAATGTTTGAGTGAGACATATTTCACTTTCATTTATATAATATAAATAAAAGGTCTTAATCACATACAAGTGGGTTATAATATATACCATTTTGACCCATGTATATTTTAGGACGAAATATAATCATCCAATTATATAAAGACATGTATTAGGGTAATTTTATAATATTATTTTTACCCTTAAATAGCTGATTTACCATTAAATGTTGTAATTAAAATTTACTGAAGTTACTATTCATAATGTCTAAAAATAAAAATTTTCATATTAACATAATTTGGACCTACTGATTATAAATATGGAATCTATTTTTTTAAATTCAAAACACAGAAGTTCCAGTATTTAATTTAAAATTAATCCCGCTATTGAAAAACATGTTTCAAAAGTTAAAACATTGCAAAAGATTGAAATGTTTTTACCTATTAATTCAATGTAATTTTAATGATAATTACTTTAATAATATTAAATGGTAAAAAAATAGTTTATTTATAATTTAGATTAATTCACTATTATAATTTATCCATATAAATTATCTCTCTAAAAAAGTTGATTTCGAGTAAAATTTAGCATGTTTTTACGATTCATCAATATATTAACATTGTCAGAAAAATATCAATACTTTATCCAATGTAAATTTTAATATCATGATTCAAAAGAAGAAGATAATTTTGTAAAATTTAACTTATAAATTTTTCAAAAATTCGATTTAAAATGGGTGTGACATCAAAAGGCGGCAAAACTGCATTTTTTTTAAAAATACTTCTTTTATCCGAAAAAATGATTTTGTTAACATATCTCATTTTAGAAAATGTGTAAGATGAATTATAATGTTATAAAATTAATAATACGGTTAATAATATTCATAAAGGCTAATTTGTAATAATATTATAACAATATATCATTGTTTAGTGTAACTCGGTATTGTATACAACACACGCTATTGAGGAAGGTCACTCTTGCGTGTAATGCAAGCCAAGTCCGGGTTTTATGTAGGGAAAGCTTCATTTGGTGTTGTGTATAACATACTCAAAATATAGTTCAGTTACTCATTGATCAAAATCTATACATGGTGTTGTGTACAATGAATTTTATTCGATAGAACATGAAATTGTGTGCATCAGAAGCCAAAAATAGTGTTTTTCGTATACTACAAGCTAATACAGTGTTGCTTATAGAGCAAGCTAATCTTGGTGAAGCATACAGAAAAATACACCAAATAAGTTAAAAAGAATAATTCTCATAAAATATTGGGGTGTTACAAGAAGATGGCTCACATACCCAATTTAATTGACCAAAACTGCTACTATATAGTAGAGTAATAACATGTGTAAGCTTACATCCCATCACACACATTGGTAAAGTGTCACTACATATTAGATACATCTGAAAGAATCTAGTAGAATATTAAACACTATTATGGATACAAGGATATGGATATATTCCAATCCCTATATCCATATAAGTAAAATGCTCTAATATCTATGGACACGTGGTTTCTCTAGGGAAATCACACATTTTACCACCCTTTAATGAGGATTATCATTACATTATGGAAAAGCATGAGGAATCATACATGTATCATGTTCCCATTCCAATTTGGGTTCACCATGTTACAGCGATACATGAATTGGCGTAGGGGATCATTCTATAATGAAATACATACCACATACTCCAAAGTTACCAATCATGATCAAATACTTATTTTGGTTAGGGCTCACTATGTGACTGTGGAGTGTTCCACCAAATTGAATCATATTCAAATAAAAACTGACTATTGACATACTCCAAAGGATCAATATTGGGCTTATATCCTTGTTCTGATAATGGAAAACCATGTGAGAGTGGCACAATCCTTTATACAATATCATATTTTTATTAATGATGTTTCATGGAATATTCGTGTATCTCATATAATCGATTATCTTTTACCTACATCTATTATTGAATGAATACACCATCATCATTCAAAGGCCATACAATAAAGGCTCATATCCATTCTCCAATATTGGAGGATCATATGTAAATATTTATGGGGAATGGATTTTCAATGTGGGATCATATTTGTGTTCCAACCATGGATCATAATGCGAGAGATGTAATTTCAATTGAAAAATCTAAAATTCATGTTGAAAAAGACTGGGATCGTACTCCAAATACTTATGATCAGGATGATATCCTCATTTTTTTCAAGTATCAATAAGGAAGAGTGGCATATGACTTGACACATACTCATAATTCAACTAGTGAGTCATATTGGAGTATTCTAGTTGCCTCTTAGTAGTGGGATTATATTCCCACACCACAAGATGGTTATCAATATATTTGTTATGTAATTTTACAACATTATCCTAACCCTATGTGCTCCAAAAAGAATGGATAGAATATTCTATTGATAATTCATAATGAGGCTCATATCTCAAATTTCCATAATTTCAATGTCCTCAAGGTTATTTGAGACATATACTCAACACCCAAAGGTTCCTTTGACTCATCAATGAATGAATATGGTGATCACTACCATGGCAGTTCTCCACATGTTAGTGAGGATATGGATCCTAGAGAATGTACTCCTGAAATCCACTATGGCCATTATTCCCATTGTGATATCTTCAAAAGGCAGGGGAATCCTTCCCTTCCCCCAAAAAATCCATATATATAGGTTTTAAAAAATATTATTCTATTTTAAATAAAGGTTTGTCAAATAATTTGTTCAACCATATATAGTTCACTGTCAACCCCCAACAACAATCCACTATGGTCAGAAGGAGGCCTAGATAAGGACCTTATGTTATCGAAATAGATTCAGTTGTGTATATATGATGAAGAGGAAGATAATATTTACATATGGATAGATTTTGATTTAAAAAACCTCCACACCTTGTTCTGAACATTTCTACTTATGAATATGATATTCCAGAGTAGCTAGACAAAGATGTCAATATTTATATATAATAAAATATGTTAAAAGCTCTTTAGAAACTAAATACTATAAAAATACCGTACATGGGATATGAGGGACACCTTTAGACCATTAAGATACTATTTAGCCATGTAGACATGTATTCTATTTCCATGGCTCAAGACCCAAAACCGTAAATGAAATAACACAAAAATAAAAAATACTTGCTTCAATTACATCACAACTCATTAGTAACTAATCAACAAAGCCTCTTCATGTATTTATATCCAAAGATGGTGAATGTATACATGATTAAACTTCACCATTTCTATAGAACAATGTAATTCCATAGGGAAAACTTCTTATAATGAAAAAATACTCCAATGAAATCAAGGTATTGGGTAATTCATGAGCTAGTTGGTTACTTTAATGGAATTCCCCGACATCAACAATTTCAATACATCATGAACCGATAGAGATGATAACTATCATATCATTTTACTACTCCCCTTGAAGAAAAAATAAATAAATTGAGACATAAAATCATATGATTCAATAAAATAGAAAATTTCCCCAAAATAATTATTCCTATAATGGGTTTTGATTTCATTCAAATAATTTACATGAATATATGTTCTATATCAAATTGGTCACAATAGTAGTTACCATAGCAGTAATCTAGGAGAAACCCCTAACCTAAATTCTAGGGGAATATCTACCACTACCTCATCTCCTCGGACCTTAAATTCATGAATGTTTCAGGTCATATTTGTATCAGGATAAAAAATTGTCCCATTGTGTTTGGATATATTTTTTTGTCTCAAATAGTATCCCTGAATTTATAATCTCTTCAGATGGTCCTAGTGAAATCATTATCAGTTATAGATCACCCCTACAACATGGGGCTGAGTGAATTTATATATCTTTTCCTATATCTTGAGTCATAAAATCAAACACCAGAATTGTCATTTACATAAAATAATTATCGAAACATTATAATTATGGCCCCAAATATCCCCTAGCCCATAGGGATAGGGTAATTTTCATCACCATCATTACCATATATGGGATTAGTCTTGTCATTGTTATGATTTATTATCTTCGATTGGAATAAAATAATTTCATGAAACAAAACAAAGATACCCATCTATTTGGGACACATTCAAAAAAAACTCTGTAAATGTGATAGTTAAAAAATATATGATTGTATTGTAAATAGAAGGAAATCATACGACATAGAGTTTGTAAGAAAAAAAGGTCAATATTTCTGTTAGTTTGAAATTATCCATAATGAAGTCAGTGAAGTATCATCATGTCGTACTGAGAGTATTGGTTCAACTTTCACTGCCATCTATGCATCCATTAATTTCATCACTGTTAACCTAAAATATAGTGTTTATCACTATATATAAGTAGAGGGACAAAATATTTATAAACTTTCATGAGAGGAAAACATGTATTAACATATAGAGGCATAATACACAAGAACAAGAGTAGAATGCAAAACATGACACATATGAAAATCGATTTATGACCTATATTGAGGAATGTTGGTAATGAAAAAGGTAAATATGTGTTTATACCCCACTTTTTCCCATAATTGATGATATTAATTCTAGGAGTTTTATATGGAACAATATGAAGATGATATACCTAATCATATAAAAATCAATAATGAGCAGCTCAGGGGGAAAATTCATGATAAAAAAAATTATGTTCACATTTTTATTCAATTTTAAATTATTTTTAATATTTTATTCCAGGAAATAATCCACAGATATTAATTTTCTATTAAAAAATAGTAAATTTGAATTATGAAATAGAATTTTTTAAAACTGAGTAAAAAATGATTTTTTAATTCTGAAGTTTAATCATTTTATGTTTGTAATATTTTTAACTATTTGAATATACATAGTGTAAATATTAGGCCAAGATGTTAAGAGATCCATCAATAATAGCTCATCGTCGACCTGGGTAGCCCAAGGTGGCCTAGCTAGCCCAGCCAACAAAGCGAAGGCCTACTCAGGAGGCTAGTACAAGGGTGAGCAGTCCCTGTGCAAGTGGCCCATAGGTGTAAAGTAGGCCCTAAAGGCCTATGTTCATTGCGAGTGAGTCTGACATAGGTGCGTGTGTAATGGAAGATATTTTCCCCATAAAAAGAATTATGGACAACTATACCATATAGACCCCTATAAAGGCAATATTCTCAGTTAGGTTATTAGATATTGGATTGATGTGACACTGCAGCTCTTCTACACTCCATCCTAGTGTGTAGATACTTATCGAATCATCCCACTCATACAACCCAAACATTTTCGGACTCCACATCTCTGTTTCCTGCTACTTAAACTCTAATCCCCTTCTCTTTCCACTCATCCCTGGCCCTCCACCAATAACCCAACCTTTCCACCCAGCTCCTATCATGTCTCCAATGAGAATCGCCACACTACTTTCATCCTAGCTGCCTCCTCATCTTCTCAACTCCTTTACATTCAACCAACCACCAATCCCATTCAAGCACCTCTTGCCCCTGTGATGGTCATCTTAGTAGTGTGGACAAGTCACTCTATGAATAATTTCCTTAACAATAGATCACTTTTAGGCCACTCTTCTATTCTACTAATTCTATTCCACATGAAATAGCCGATGAGTCCCCCACAACCCATTATTGAATAAATACACCAAGTGGAACATATTTTACAAAAAAGATTTAAACAGCCTCTATTTTTGGGTGTTTAATATATCGCACCCAAGGAGGGTATGATATGAAACAGAATGATCATCATGTAATAGGGATGAATTGAAGTCACAATATTCTGATGAACTCCTCCACCACATCCAATAAAAATGATGCCTTAACAATTATTCCAATGACGAGTCAACACACACATCTCAAAGGGTTAAAATATATGGTATGGGAGGGGAAATCATCATGCTTCACTATTCATCTCCCCTTATTCTCAATTATTATTATATATTTTATCTTCATTATTTTGATTTATTTTTATTTAATGAAATTTTAAAAATAATTATGTTCTAATATTAAAAAAATTAAATGCATGCATTAAAATATTATTTTCTTCACCCATCCACTTTCTTCTTCTTCTATTAATATTATAATTCTTTTAAATTTTAATATTTCTATAAATAATAACAATTATTATTATTATTACTAAAAATAATATTATTTTTAGAAATATTAAAATTAAAATTTCTAGATTACTAATTTTAAAAACGTTATTTTCCAATTTTATTCTTCATTTTTGTCACATATTATATTTTATTTTATCCCTCTACCTCTCTCTATATCCCAATTACTACTTCTACATTATTTTATATCATCTATAATTTTTATTTTATATTTATTCTCATTATTTATTTAATTTTTATTATTTTCACTTCCATTAACTATTATGAGTTGTTATCAAAAAAATGTGCAGCTGACCATTAGGTTTGCCTTAGGGGAGGTGAAGGTGTTATTGAATTTTGAATAATTTTTATTTCATATTTGAAATATATTTGAGTAGAATTAATTTTTAATGATAATATGCCATATGTAATGAATTCTCCCCATTGACATGAAAATCCTTATATTATATTCTTTTATTTAAGTATATTTTCAATATATCCATTTGTTAATACTTTTCCCAATATAGTATAAACAATAAACGAATGAAACTACATCATTAGAGTTGGGTCCTAAAAGATGAAACATCAAAGACCAAGGTGTATCATTAACCATGGTCAAATGATGAGGTATAATTAATATTACATAGGCATTCAATTATTTCAACAATATATAAATGAATAACTATTGTTAAAATATGATATTTCGTTATTTTACTATAAAACTAAAATAAAACATATAAAAGATAATAATGATAGACTCCAAAACTAAACAGAAGACCACATATTTTCTTTTCTCATTCTATTTAGATTTTTATTATATTTTATGATTATATATTCACATTACAAGTTGTATAATTCAAAAATCCAAATATGATTTCCAAAAAATTTCATTAAATAATTAAGAAAACAATAAATTTCGATTAGGTGATTTAGAATAAGTATGTGAAGGGAGATCTGGTATAAAATATACTTGGATATTTCTCTAAGAACAAGGATGATATAAAATTTGTTAAAAACCAAATGTGGTGGTTCAAATAAATGAAGCATCATCCAAAATATTATTTTGAAAAAATGATTGTACTACCCTCTAGAAGATGTAAAAATACTAGGAAATCATGTAGGATCATATAAATAATTATCCCTTTCAACATTTTTTTTGGGAATTTCTATTTAAAATTCTGTTTTTGGAAGTAGTCCAGCATGCATCCCACTACCTCTAAATTTTTTGAGCATAAATGACAAGATCAATGTTGTTAATCGATTAATTTTCTTTTTATAGGTTCATTAGGGTAGAATGAATCCCAAAAAATGGTGCAAGGAGGACTAAGCATCATCATAATGGGAAGTTACTTTTTTTCCAAAACTTGTTTTGAGTTATAATGTAATATTAAATTAAAATGATATCATTTATGTTTTTATTGACTTATATAGTGGAAAAGAGTTTATAATATAATTTTGGTATTAAATGTTTTATATATCAATTATTATAAAATTTAACCAGTAAAATGGATAATTTTATCATCAAAGTGATTCGTGAATATTAATACAAGAACACTTGATTTAATTGAATTAGTTGATTCATTTAAATAAAATTCCCCAATCATTTTCCATCCATTGATTTTTGAAAATTTATGTGGATTTATTTTTTATTATTATTCATTCATGGAGCTATTTTCAATTATCATATATCCCATTCCCTTTGGTTTTATAGACCATGTACATTCTATTGTTTCATCAGAGTATTTCATGAGTGATATTGGGCCATGTCTATAACCATAACATGAAATTTTATATGTCAATTATATAACTATGAAAATATACATTTAAATTGATGGAGTATTCATATTAAAATCATTTATCCTTAAATGAACACCATTATATCAATATTTATTTATCCCATAGAAACCAATAATTCCCATTATTGGAAGGAGACATGTTTTGATCATTTTTATCTATTCTTATGCTCCACATAGTAATTACATGATCTTTTAATCTTGCAGTCTGGAAGAGAAAGATGTCATGGTAAATGAAATGAAATACGTTACGAGGAATATGTGTTGGGGGTTATTATTTTATGATACATTAATGTTTTTGATTCATTCATGACAATTAATTTCATTCCCCTTTTAAAAATTAATAATTAAAAAAAACAACTAAACAAATGAGAAAAAAAGTTACGACTTAGAAGAATAAAAAATCACATTTTATAGACCTATGATTATTTTCAAATATTATTAGGTGATCGAAGTGATGTATATTATAGGAATAACATTCGAATAAAATAATTAATACCATCTTTGAAAAAAATGAATAAAATAATAGAATATTTCTAGAGGGATCACAAATAATTCATTACACAAAAATATGATAATGATATTTTATGATATATTGTGAATTTTGGATATGTTAAAATTTTATTTGGTGAATTTAATTAAAAAATTAAATTAAATATCAGGTTTTTATAAATTTGGGATTGACCTTCTACTTGAACATTGATTTCAATCAACAAATCCTACCAACCTTGAGACATAGAAAAATTTGAACCTTAGTTGAATGAACAAGTTATTTTATCTTATTTTTTTTATTAAAATGTCTATAGTGTATTTATTTTACAGTAATATTGATAATGATAATATTATAATGACATGAGAATTTAAATACATAAATTTTATCATGAGAGATGTGTGAAAAGGGTCAAAAATTATGTAAATCATGATTTTTCATCATTATTAATTACGAATTAGTGAACATTAATAATTGAGATGAAATGTTTCAAAAATTTCTAATTGGAATAATTAAAATGATTGAATGTATTGTTTTTTTTAATTGATAAATAAATTTTTTGTTTTCTATAAATTTTGAAATTTTTATTTAAAATTGACAATCTGTATTTTTGAAATTTTAATATTGATAGAATTGGGCCCCTCATTAACACCTTGATGAGTATTTATAAGTGGGGATAACCATGGCTTATGTGTGGTTATATTTTATAGGTCAAAATTATGAGAAATGTTTTATTATATTTCCAATTATTCATAATCTATTTTTAATTAATTAATCCATTTTTTTCAATGTTGTATTCAATATTGAAAATTTTAGATTATGAAATATAAGCAGTTATAAATTGGAAAAAGAATTATTTTGAAAATATTGATGTATTATCATTTGATATTGTTAATTTTTAAAACTCTTTCGAATAACTTTGTGTAAAAAATAAGGCAGGACTCCCAAATAGCTCTCAACTTCACGTCTCTAGTCACCTGACTAGTTGAAGAGGCATGATGAACCCAGAATTCCAATGAAAGGCCTTCTTAAGTGGAGAGTGAATGGGTGATCAAGCCCTATACATGGGGCCACCTTGTGATTAATCCTAGATAAGAATATTTGGAAAAAATGAATGCATTCTTCATGATTTGGTGTGACATGAGTGTGTTCATGTGGAATACGGGATCACATCCCAACAGTAGGTGATCTGGAGGGTTCTCCTGCAGCATTCCTTATATAGGTTAGCCACATACATGGATGTTTTTATGTGGATTGTGGAATCATTTCATATCCTCCGTCCTCTATAGAATTACGACATAGTACCCTACTACCTCTCATGTATACCTTCTCTTGCACCCCCGATGTTACCAGATTCAAATTCTCCACCGCATGTCGCCTTCACTTCTAACCACCACTCCACTTTCTTTCCTACCATCCTCCATCGTCTTTCTCTCACAGTATTCCAAAAACCACTATTTCCTATTCTTGAATCCCCCTTCTTCTTCGACCCAAACGACCTCCTCCACTACTCAGCTTCTCCACTTCATCCAACTCTTAAGCTCATTCGAGCTCCTCTGGTCACTATGAAGGTCGATGGAAGTGGGAGGATCCACCGTTGCATGCACTGCCACCCGCCCATAAGGATAACAATCACCCAACTCCACTCGCCACTTACTATCACGAAATATCGATCTACTAACAAGGACCCCAACACACCAATCATTCATAGAGTCCCCACACGGATCTCAATAAAGAATGATTTTTTATTCATCCTCCATATGAATTTGAATAATATCTATAATATAGAGTGGGAGTGATTTCTAAAAAAATGATCCCTAGGTTGTATGGAATCCTTGAATTTATAAGAGGTACATTGGATCCTCCATAATTTTTTTTAAACGGATAACATTCCCTACATTCCATGGATGACTCAGCACCCATAACATGATGTAGTGGAATACATGCCAATGAAAATGCTGGGGTTATGATTAACTATTTTTTCAACCACATTCATCATACATTTACTTTAATTTTTTTATTTTAATTATTTTTTAAATGGAATTGAAATTAAAAATGTTATTTTGTCCTAAATAAATTAAATTCATGCATTTTTAGATTTTTTCTCCCTACTCATCAACTTTCTTCTTCTTCCATTCTTATTCTCCTTTATATTTTTCATAATTCCATTAATAATAATAATATTATTATTATTTTGATTATTAGTATTAGTATTGTAATTTTAACATTTGAAAATAATTTTATTTATTTAATTATATTGTTCTTCTTTTTATACTCTAATTATATTTTTTTTATATCTTTTTATCTCCCCCAATTCGTTCCATTATTTTTTTCATTTATTTTATTTTTTCTCATCCAATGTTACTATTTTATTTTAATTCTCATTCCTATATTGTATTTTTCACTCTTGGTGTTATCCACCACTGTTATATATTCCTATAAAAAATGAGATTCCGACCCCGAGGGTTGGCCCAGGAAGAGGTCATGGTGTTCATGAATTTTCCATAATGTTTATTTTATGTTTTTAATAGATTTATGTATCATACATGGGTCATTAAAATATCCAAAATGTAGATACATCCCCCTATGACATTAAAAAGAATATATTATATTATTTTTATTAAATCACGTTTACATATATCAATTGGATTGTTATTCACATGATGTAGTTGATCTAATCAGTTGATGAATCATCGTCGATGGAGTCAGCATCAAAAAGATGGAACATCATAGACTAAAGTGTGTCATAAATTATTATTAAATTATTATGTGGAATTATTATTTCTTGTGTACTAAATGGTTTCCACAATTTATAAATGAAGAAAAATAGTACAAAAATTAGGTTTCATGTGTGGATTATCAGACTAAAATAAATAATATAAAAGAGTGTATTGAATTATTCCAAAATTGAATTGATGAACATATCCTTTCGCCAATAACCAATTATTTTTAGCATTTCATGGTATTTCATGTATAAATATTTATATTTCATGTTATATAAATAAAAAAATGAAAAATACTATGATTTTTTTCATTATGTAATTCAGAAAATATATTACTTTATGATATTTAGAATAAACATGAACACACTAAATAATCTCTTAAACTAAGATGAACTTGGTAATACACTATCGAACATTTGTAGAAATATATTTCTTTTTCCATTCCCTATGAAATTTTTTTAATTACCAATGGATATTTTCTTCAATAATAGGAAAATATTCCACATCCCACATATTTCGGATGAGATGATATCCTAAAATAGTTCCATATGTGTGTGAGACAATCTCTATATATAGACATATACACTACATAAATAATGAATTCAAAAAATCATCTTTAATTACTGACATTATTATGATATATTATCCCTCTAAATAAAAATCTATCAGTATTCATAAAAATTGAGAATAAAGGGGAGACAAAAATGAGTCCACCTTTTATGGCCTTTCATTTCTATGTATATGGTAGTAATATCAAAAATGAGTAACTACAGAACATTTTGATGTTTTAATGTCCTTGGATACTCAAATGGATGCCATATAAATCTGAAAAACACCAGTGAAACCAGAGATAAATACATTCCATGAATGAGTGGATGAATATTATCCATAAAAAAATTAAGAAATTTTACATTCTCGAACTCTGACTACGTGGGAGACCTAGAACATAATCACATGCTATCACTTTCCATATGTGTTTCATTGATGGGGCCTCAAGATCATCCGAATGGGAGAAAGATGAGGTTTTTTATACAGGATCTGATAAGGCCATTATTTTTTGGTACTTCACTCTTCTAATAGGTCCCATTTTAGGATATTAAGACATTAGTCTTCAATTACATTACTCCTTAAAATTTATGATGAGGGAATCAATAATTATCAACATAATGAACTGAAATAAACACAAAACTAAAATAGTTTCTAACTTTATAGCCATATGAAAAGGCTTTACATACTCACTCATTATCCTTCTCTTAGAGGAAAAAATTTATATTCCATTTTCTGAAAATATATGGAAAAATATGAAGACACCTCTGGTCCTAATGATATATGATGGGTGATTCAATGAGTTTTCAGAAACAACTTATTTTATCGAAGATTCCATTCTACCAAAACTAGTTATGTCTTGAGTCATTACATCAATATATGAGGAATGGATTGATAAGATAGATACTTAGGTTGTTTCCCTAATTCTAGAATAATTTCCCCATTCAAGAAACAAGGTTGGTCCTCAACTACCGATATCCTCTTATCGATTTTAATAAATAAATAATACTATAGAAAAATATTGAGATTATAAGAACATGTGATTCTAGTAACTAATTAATAAATAGTACTCCTTCTAAAAATAATTGGTACACGGTAACATCCTTTGGTACATGTATAATAACCTGACAGATTTTCCATAGTACAATATTCTCTATGTGGTTATTTTCATTGATCATCCCTATAACATCCCTTTCTATAGAACAATGGGTAATAATATCATTTACTATTTCATCTTAAAATATTTGATCTAAATATTTGTTGATTCTAGACATCTGATGTTATATACCTCCTCATTAGGAATGAATTATATAACTATTTTTCAATCAGAATAACAGAGTGATTGTAAAAAAGGTCAATGTAGGTTTGATATTATTTTTAACAACTTGATGACTTGAAATAAATTTTATTGGTCTCATTTCACAAAGATATAAAAACATCTAAACCCCATAACATCACATTCACCCATTTATGTGACATCATATAGTTCATCTCTTTGGTGTATGCAATCATCAAAATGATGGAGGGATAGAAGAGAAAGTGTCATTTTCTTCTCCTATGCTTGGTCTGACCCTTGGATATATTTTTCACTAAAACATCTTAAGCATAAGAACCTCCCACCGAATAAAACCTTCATTTGATGAATTACTCATAGGACCCATTATCCAAGGATGAATATTCCTATGATTATTATTTACATGTATTTAATTGTGTAATAGGTGACCAAAATCATAGGAACAATGTATATAGGGGATAACACATGTTTGATCAGAACAAATATTTCAGTTATGTACGAATAGAGGGATAATATGAAGCAAAGTACCATGGAAAAAAAACATAAATCTCAATATAAATACATAGTTTCCCTAAATCCATTCAATGGTTGCCTCATTCATATCATCTTACAAAACCTACTTGCAGGGGAGTGATTATCTGATAATCACAGAAAATGAAGAACTCCAGCATGATCAATGTCACTTGAAGTAAATGATCCCTATACCTCTAATCAAGAATCATACATGTCTATGTCATAATTATCTCTCTTGAATTATTAATTATATAGTTTCCCAACATTAGTATATTCCATAATTTGTAAAAAAATTATGATATTTTGAAATAAATTTTGGTTTTCCCATGCATGATCCCAATCATTGATTTTATCCATATATAAATAATTTATAGAGGAACTCCTTGAATCAACCTCAATACAATAAGAGTTAGAGAAAAAGGTTGATGCTGATGAATTTTATCGATTTTAGGACAAGAATCCATAAATCCATGTTGCCCTCTCAATTACATAATATGATCATGGACAGGTCATCCAGGGAGACATCATTCCCATATATATTTCAAGATGACTTGATAATGTCATCATCCAATGGTAATTGACTATAATGGTTCTAGAATCAATATCAACCTAATTCAAAACCATATATGTTTTGTGTATAATATGGGATATTTTACTCCCATAAATATGAACATTTAAGGGTACAATAAGAATTAGAAATAACCTATTGGAAAGGTAAATTTGTAAACATATTTTGGGAATATCACATCAAAAGCTAAGATTATGGTTATCCATTCAGGTAGTGTATGGGATTTCCATCTTGGGAGGAATTGTCTACAATTCCATGTCCAGGTTCCTTAAACGTTTCTTCCGGGTTTCAAATACTCCATTTATGGAATTTTTAGCATACTACAATGTTGTAGTTATCTATTTGAGACTTGTGTACCCATATATGAAGTGGCACAGTTTAATAAAATAGAAGGAAAACATCTAATTGTGGATAATGATATATATTTAGAATCATTAAATACGTTTGAGATCTTCACTATGAATCAATAGAGAATACATGATAGTTATTAGGTAAAAATGATAAATATAGCCGATGGGATAGAACAAATACAAGATGTCTAACCCCCTTCATTCCCCACCAATGGTGTAAATGGAAATAAAATATTTATTCTCTAAAAATAATCATGAAGTATGTGATAAAAATGACTCTTCGTAATTCCTTTCTAACCCCAACACTAAAAGAGACTCCCATAGATTTCCAACATCTTCTAAAAATGACTCCACATACTCAGAGGTGGAAGGATAAGAGGAAGACATTGGAAAGGCCCATCCAACAATTGGGGAAAGAACCTCCCTTATAATTGATGAGCTGAAGAAGATAAATCATGGAACGTATAAAGGCACATTAAATGAACTTATTATTTTATCCATGTTATCAATGAAAAATATAAGTAAATTAAATTTCAAAATAACCATTTATATTTGTTCACTAGGAATTATATATAAATTTATGCACTCAATCCCAATGTTTCTACACACCATCTTTTCCTACCTAATGACCATATAGGTTTCATGAATTCATATAGAAGGATTCAACCCTATCATGTCCCTAATTTAGTGGTGAAAATTTATAATGTGGTCATATAAAGTTTTGCTTGAGAAGTAAAATTTTCTGTTAGTCACACCAATATCATCCTTTGTGAGAAATGATATGTGTACATTAGTGTCTCTATCAATTTCCAATACCTTATTTAAAATTTACATAATTAATATTTCCCGTTTCCAATCCAATAACTATTTATCATTTAAAGTAATAGATTCTATATCCTATCAGTTATGGATGGATAATATAGGTATAATTATTTATTGAGGGGCCATGGTGATGAAGAATCAACTACATTCCAAGAACCCTACAGAACTTTTATTATCAGATAATAAACTTTGTGTTAAATATTATATAAATACTTATCAACAGGAAATTAATGATGTCATTAAACCCTTATTTAGTTGTATAGTCAAATGTTATGATGTTAACAGGGTGATCAATTCATTCAAGAGATGTGATATATTTGTGGATCATCAAACAATCACCCACATGTTTCAACCACACAGTCGGATGATATATCCATTTAAATGTTATTTTGGGGCAACATTGAGAAATTACATATCTTTTGATTACACCACCATGTTATTGATGCTGACCTTGAGATGAATTGCATAGTACTATAAATATCACCCCTATGAATATTAAATAACTAAGGGAGTAACAAGGTCAGCATGAAAACATTATGATTTTCATAGCCAACATATTCATAAAATATCTCCCCATCACTAAGTTAAGGATGAAAGGAATCACCTATATATGGGAGGAATGCTTACAAGATACCATCGACCGTCTAAAAAAAATCCTACATTACCCCTCAACCATGATGCCTCTAGTAAAATAAAATCTAATTATCTATATGTGGCCTCTATGAAATGATCTCATGGATATCTCCTCACATATAAAATTTAACTAGGGAGTGAGATCCGTCTCAATAAACATAATCGAATGATGATAGTATCAAACACATGATATTATGTTGTCAAGAAGAACTATCTTTCACTCATATTTATAGTGATATTGTAGAGGAATTAGCTCCAATTACATGGATTCCTATGGATCTTTAATTTTGATTTTCATATTTATATCCTTGCTAATCCCAATCGAATTGGGTGTTTGGACCGATTGGAAGTTGTTCTACAATAATATAACATTCAATTATTGAAAACAAATTTAGTTCAAAGACATTCCATGTGTGATTTCATCACAGAACATAACACCATGGAAATTAACCCACATAATACCAAACATCTATGAAATTAGGGTTTATACTCCCATTACACAGCTTGTACATTGGATATGTATTTTAATAGCTAATCATGAATTCTTATTGGTAAAAAATTAGAAAACCCGAAACACAATCAACCACTTCTAGAATGTTATTTGTCTCCCTAGATAAATTTTTTTACATACACTTTATCATAACATGATATATTCATAAATAATGAGGCTGAATAAATATACCATGTTATTATATTTAAACTATCCCTATAGTGGTATATACAATAATCAAATTTCAATAAGTATTCAGAACTAGTTGTGAAGAAAAAAAATGATGAATATTACATCACAATCGAAGAACTATCCCTACTCGGATGTTATATCATTGAATTAATGGAGGAGATAAATTTTTATCCCATAATGAATCATGTTCTCCAATTACATAATTTTTATGATGATACATTGGATAATGCACACATAATATTGGAATCCCTGATCTGGAGGACGAAATCTTCTGCACTATGCACAAGAGGATGGTCTCATCGATCATCATATGAAAAATAGATAAAACAAAGAAGGTTAACACCAACCTAGAGTGTGGTTAACTTATATCAACCCCTTTATGTATTGTACCCATAACATATTATTTCCAAAATGGGACTCTCCGTATAGATCAATCCCAAAGATAACATATTCGGCATGGATAGTTGATCTTTTCCAATGGGGGTGATCCAAATGAAATAAAAAATCCATCTATATGAGAGTATTCAATGGAATTATCCTAATATGAATTAAAGACAAAGATATTACCATAATAATAGAAGAATTACATGAATTCTCATGTTATTCATGTCAAAAAATTAAAAGGCTTTGTCACCAAATAAGGAGTCTTGGTTATTACTAGAGAACCAAAATAAACAACTTTTTAAAATTCTCCATGAAATTTCATGAATACATGATTCATGAAAATACCATCCATATACCCATGTAAATTTTACAAAAAAATTAATATTTATAGCCATTTTTTTATGTGGAATGGATGATGTGGGAGTGTACCCCCTAGTCATAGCTAAGATGTTCCATTACATCCTAGTGACCAAAAAATAATTTTTAAATGGGATGCGGAAATAATTCTCAAGGATGTCAAAATGATGAATATCATGATATTCATGATGTCAAATATCATAAATTGGTTTAGATTACAACAAATTATATCTATGGAAAATTTCAATAAATTTTATTGAATTGAATTTTGGAAATTATACCAGGGGAACACAACAGGTCCAATAAAAAATCAATATATCATGAAACTGGTAATGGATTGATAGATTCCTTTAATATGAATCTATAAAATATAGTCTAAAATATGGATGAAAAAGATAATATATCCTAGATAGAAAAATCACCTATGGTTTAAAAGCCTACCAGAGAAATATGCATACTACTACACAAGAAACACTGTATTCAATATTATATCGAACCAAAATAGTGTTTCCTATAGATATCTATTTGACATAACTTTGAATAGATATTTTATGAAAAATCTCTAATGAAAAATATTATAATATTTGGTAGGATTAATTAGAATAGATCTATGTTTACATGTTGAATACACTAAACAACCATGATGTATATCACAATCAGATCACATAAAACATAAATAAAATGGTTCAATTATATTTTCTTCCTTTATAGTGATATATAATTATATCTCATAACCCAAATGATGATATTAAATAATCCTTAAAAAATGAAAAAAAAATAGTAATATACATAAATAATAAATATTTTTTATCCCAATAGATCTTACTCACATGAAATGATAATTAAAGAACATATAACATCCCTAATAATGAGTTGCCTCTTAAAAAATACCTCCCATTATAGCCATCAATGCATCTCTCATCCTCGTCACATGACTTCGAACTACATAAATACTTCTTGAAAACATAATGATAAAATGCATGGAAGGCATTATCACTGTTAGATTTAAAACAGAATAGAACCTCAATATTTGTATTCATCCATGTTGGGTGACCCGTGTTGTCATCATAAGATGTTAAATTACATGGATGGACACCTCATAACATAGCACTAAAATGTAATGTTTCCACATATTTCTTCTAGTTTGATTTATAAAATAATTGGATATTTATTGACATCAAATCCTATATTAATGGACACAACCACAATATTAATCTTCTATCACATCGAGTTACCATATGACTTAAGGCATGATTTCAAATGATATAGCTGATTTCCTTTCTATATAATAGAAAGCTTCGTGGATATTCCATAATTATGTATAGAATTTATTATCAATAAAATGATATATGTAAATATTCTGAGACCCTATATCTTGTCATATACACTACATTATACAAAATTCCCCTATCCTTTCAATAATTTACTCAATGTCTTTAGGGTAACATTTAACTTTACATTTTTCAAACATTGATCATAGAAGACATGTGTGTAGGAATTTTGGTAGGGGATCCCCCGTATGATCATTGAATATGATTGCATTATGGTCGTTGTATTAATATATTATATACCATAAAATAATAACAAAAAATAATCTACACATGATAATAAAAAACATAGATGATTTATTTTTTCATGACAAAAAACCAAACATCACTATGGGACTCATCGGAGAAAAAAATTATCTTTGTTGTTAGTTATTCATCGTACCACTATTGAAAAACTCTATAGAGCATGATTCATATCATGAAATGATTTATAGTAATACTCAAATATCTAATAATGGGACCAGTTTCAATATCCACATTTTACATTAGGGATCCTATGACATTATCACCTGACGTTGAACATCATGGGTTATTAATAACTACCTTTATATTGATTATATCATCACAAGATATTTATTAAGGACAATATATTAAATACTAGACCTAGATAAATAAATCATTGTGACTAATCCATCCATTTCATGTTTGTCATACCTACATAGAGCATATCTTATTTATGAAGTATGTGTGGTTTATTTCATGACATCACAGATTATGTTGTTATTCTGAGACCTCCGTTAATTAACCCATTCAAAATATTCCCTGTTCACATAAGTTATAATATATCATTATCAAGTGAAATATATTTTTTTGTTTATACATACCTTCATGTGGATTCATTATTTTCATCAAAAGATATGTATTAACGCGTGTATATTCAACCTTGGGCCTGAATACAACAATAAATGGGAACAATTCCCCATTTAGAATTTTCATCAGACCCATATATGGAGATTCCCATTGAAGAACTATTATTGGACTATTTCCATTCATAATATGACAAATTTTTATTCCAATATCATTAATATTGGCCCAAATTGTAACAACAAATGAGAACAATTATCTCATCTACATTTGGTAGAAACATCTATAGAGATCTTTACATTAAATAACTACACATGGATTGATTTTTTTCTTCATCAGATATGTATTGTTCCCTAAATCATCAATCATAGTCTTATATACAATATTTTAGATGAATATTCCCCAGAACTAAATTTGTGCAGATTTCTAGTTCAAATGACCAATTTGTACAATAAGGGCTTTAACATACAGATACCCACCAATAGGCTTATTCATAGTTAAAAGATTATAACTACATAAAAAATATCCATATGAGTGAAATTTTTCGCAAAAAACCAAATGAAATATTTTTCACAATGGTTGAAATTTTTTTACCATACGATATTAAACTACAATGAATGGAAAAACCTTAACACGTGACTTTAAAATAAAAGTAAAATTTCATGGTCACATAACATAAATATTTCATAAAAAATGAGTCCATACTGCAACACATGAAATGGATTAAAATATAAACCATAATAATCCCTCAATAATGCAATACAAGAGCTAGAACATAGTATACTAGAGAAAAAACATCTTTCTTCATCATTTAATCCTATCAATAATGAAATCACATTCCGTGTTTTTAGTTTCAAGGTAATCTAAAAACCATTCAACACCCATGGAATGAAATGGAGATCTCCCTATTTGACCTTCTATATCAATGAATAAGGGATTCGAACTACCAACTAGAGACATCATGGACCTATATAAAGGGCATTATAATCCATGAGATTGAGACTTCACTATGGTTGAACTCAACCCTGTAGGGTGTTCTAGTTTATCCCTTGCAAGATTTTCTCATATAATTACACTGAACTAGAGAATTGACACCGGGATTTATAGAATTATCATCGCCCACTAAAAAATTTGTTGATTTACTCTTAATTGTGGGTGTCATAATTAGAATCTTATGTAAAATTTCCCATATATTAGGTCTATGTGTGTCATGAACATAAATGTACAACATTTTTATATATTCTATATTGTTAAACCCTATTGTTTTTATGAAATATTTTATTTAAATAATATTTTTACTTTTGTATCCTCCATTGCACAAAATCATGAGTTTATACTAATTGAGAGACACCATTATAATAAAATTACATTCATGGTCTATTCATTTGGAAAAAAGAAATAATTATAACTAAATTATGAAAATGCCTTATAGATTCACTAACTATAAATTATTTATAAAAAATATAATTCAATTAGGTTTTTTTATATTTTGTGAATTACTTTTGGTAATGAATATAGTGTTATGTATATATATATATGTACTATATTATTAATAAAATATTATTGATATTCATCCAATTGATATTTTAGTTACAGAGTATGAATAAAAATCTATTTGATGTATAAAAACTATTATTATACATTTTAATGGAGAACTCCTTTAAAATTGAAATTTTTTCACATTAATATTTTTATATGAAAAATTAAAATGATATTTTGAATTGGAATTTAAAAATCTACTTTGGATGAATTTCTAATATTTTTCTAATAACATTATTGTTTTTATGAATAGTAAAAATATGTTATAGTTTAATTGAAAATAACATTTTTCATTGAAATAGTTTATATGGTTAAATTATATTATTTAATGGTTTCAAAGAATAAATAGAATATAATATTACATTTAAATATAATTTATATCATTGGAATTTGTTTTACATTAAATTCATATGTAGATACATTTCAATATTTTTTAATATTATAACTTTTAAAACCTGCTTTCTCATCTAAAAAATAGGATTAATTTAAAATTAATAACTACTACATAGGTGTTCTGAATTTAAAAAAATTATTTCCATATTTGGAATTATTAGGTCCCAATTATTTTAATATGCTACTTTACGTTTGGTAATTATGAATAGAAACTTTGGTAATTATTTTTATAATTAGAGTTAAAGCTAAATCAGGTAATCAATGGTAAAAATAATATTATAGAACTATCTTAACACCTATAAAAATCCTATATGATTGCTAAATTGGACCCTTATCATCTATTTTTATAAATATAATAACTGAATGGCCACATACAGATGAATATGAAATTTTTATAACAAAAACTAATGAATGTGATGAAATATCACAATCTCATTTTATATAAGTATATTAATTTTAATATATGGATAAAAAGAATATAATATCAAATATAGATATTATTTGTAATCAATGAATAATTAAATAGATAATATAAATTTATTTGTAATTTATATACATTAAATATGTATCATTTATGATGACACAATACTAGTGTGGAAATTAATTTATTATTATAAATATCAAAAAATAAATTTAAAAATATTAAAAAATATATTATATGAAAAAATTAATGTTTCTTAAATATTTTATAGTTTAATATGACATGTTAACAATGTATTAAATATTTTTTTGAATTTAAATTTGCTATCTATTTTGATTAAACATGAATAAATGTATTGGGTCAAATTTGACACTACTAATATTTTGTAAAAAAACATTTTATTAAATTATTTCAAATTCGTAAAAAAAATTAAAATTTTGAAATTGATAATTATATGGTGTAAATGGTCATTAAATACATATTAATATTCAATTATGTACATATATGTATATATTTATAAATATTAAGTATTTAGAATGATATTTCCATAATTATAATTAAATATAATAAATAAGTGTCAATTAAAAAGGTATTATTTAAATTTAAAAAATAACATGTCAAAGATTTATTGTTTAATGAGATTACAACCCTATCTCATTTAATATTTTAATTTGGGACATTTATGATGTTTTTAGGATAGGTTTACATTTTTTATAAATTATTATTTTCGGTGCTTCCAAAAGTTAATGTCACCTCAATAGTTAAAAAGTCAACTCCTCTTTCACTTATTCAAATCAATTTGAGCCTCCAAGATCAGTCATATCATTCAATTATTCCTTAAAAACATTCACATTTTTATTCTAGAGGTTTTGGGAATCTTCAAAGACCAACTCTAGTGCCCTAAAAAGAGATTTAGGAAAAGCACGTTGATGAAGAGGTAATCTCTTTTACAGATTTATTCAGACCCCATTCTTCTTATACATACTATTAATTAGTTATTTATTTATAAAGAAAGTATCACTGATATACTTTTATATTTTTATAATTATGAAACAATCATATTTCACATTATATCCATCCCATGAAAAACCAAATAACCACGTGTGCGTATGTACAACTTATCGTATCCACGCCGTCGTGTTATCTGTTTTTATCCACCATCTCACCTGGATGAGTATAATGTAATAAATAATAACTATATATGATTATTATAACATTTTACTAATTCTTAAATATTATACACCATCTAATTTAATATCAATCATCAATTTTGGGAATGATATCATCGCTTGTGTGTATGTACGGCCTACCGTCTCCATGTTTCGATTAAATTCATTATATATGTTCTTTATTTAAAAAATATTACATAAATGAATTTATTGAATAAAAATGATATATATTATACTAATATTATTCTATAAAGTATTTATCAATATCCTAATAATTGGAATATGAACTTATCTGAAAAATCATGTATAATAACCTAACATAGTTAATATCAGAATAATGAATGAACATGACATGTTACTAAAAAATGGATGTTAATATAATAATATATGATATCATTAAAATTATTATATATCTAAAATAATTCAATTTCATTATTTAAATTATTATACATTAGTATCATATATATACGAAGGATATCAGCACTAAGGGAATGAATATCTTTGAAAATATTATTTTTTCCATGATTGTTTATTAGTAAGTATTTACTAGAGAATATTGGTCATCTACATCCATGTATCCTAAATATTTGTTTATAAATATTATTTAATTATTTATATAATTTTTTAAATTCAATTTTATCCATTGCTTATTTTTTACCAAACGATATGTATGGAATCTCATTTCGTTTCCAGTAGGAGGTACTTTTTGACTTTTCTAGCAAAAGTACAAGAAGAATGTTATTTAAATTTATGGTATGTACCGATTTTTTTGTCTTTCATAATTCCTTATTTCCATGAAGATTACCCTAAAAACATATAGAGTTATTTTCACATAAAATTATTTCGTCTAAAATTGTGTGTCATTTTTTGGAAGGTATTTATTTTTGAATAAGAAATGATATTTTACTCAAGAATTAAGGTAAACTGATTCATCAACATTACATTCCATCTAAGATGGAATTATTAAAATAAGATTATTTTAATATCCCTATTATCACCATTATTTGATTTGTTTTTATGATTGAATTATATTTTAGAAATCCATTTGTTTTATATGAATTATGGTTGAATGATGTTTATGAAACCCATTTTATTCTATAGGTTATGCTATGAATTTTGTTTTTGTGGAACATGTATGACATATTTCATTATGAGATGGGTGGCAACAATATATCCTTCCAATTTAGAGGGTAAATGTTTATATCTAATGAGATAGACATGAATAAAATGGAATAAAAATATAGTTTAGTAATATAGGGTTGCAATGAGGAGTGATATCTGTTCAGTAATAGAATTTGTTGTCTTTGATGATCAAGGAAATGAACATTGACTAACATGATATGATTTTCTATTATTTTGTGTGTATTCCACAAAATCTCTTGGCTTATGTAATGACTAATGGGATCACTATTACATTTTATGATTCATCCAATGACATGATATTTTAATCTTTTATATGCATGATATGAATTTTAAATGTCCTGGTCTTATGATTAATATATGATTGATATTTCCCTTTTCACACTTACTAAGAATTTGAGATCACCCTTACGTATTTTTCTTTTCACTAGGTCATGAAGACGGTTATTAAGAATTATATGTTAAAAATGAATCTTGTTTTGAAAAATAAAGTGGAAGACAATGTAAATGTTTTATAAACCATTTGATTATGTTTCCTAGTTTCTAATGGAACTAAACATAAACAATCATAGTTTGGTATTTGTTGTGTTATGTAATAAATATTCTTCAATTTTGATGTAATATCTATATGTAATGCATGGACAGTTATAGTTGGTATCATAGAAAAGTATAGTTAACCTTTGGAAACTAGGATTTGAGAACCCTAGTATGCACACTAAGGATATGTGTATGTATAGGTTGTCGTCCTATTCATGTTTTTTAGAGATTTTAATGAAAACGTAGTATAAAACCTAATGTTTCCGAAATTGAAATTTTATTTTTTAATTATGTGGTTTTTATATTAAGATTAGTCTTTCTCAAACTATGATTATTAGTGGAAGTCAATGGCTGGAAGTCGACAGAACCATGTTAATCACTACTACAAATACAGCTTTTATCAGCGCTAAAAATGGCCTTTAATAGAGCTAGTAAAGCATTGTTAAAGCCGGTGCAGAAAAGGGGGGGGTTCCCTTTATCAGCGCTCAAAAAAGCGATGAAAAAGACCACTTTTATTAGCGCTATAAAAAGCACTGATAAACGGGGTCTTTTATCAGCACTAAAACAAAGCGCTGATAAAAGGCTACATTATCAGCGCTTTGTTTTAGCACTGATAAAAGACCCCTTTATGAGTGCTTCCTTTATCAGCGCCTTTTTAAAAGCACTGATAAAAAGTAAAAAAATTATAAAAATTAAAAAAATACTGCCAATTAGGGGGATTTTATAGTGTTGAAACCCCCATTTTACAGCTCTTTTCCGCCCCCCTAAAACGCCTCACACACCCCTCCACCCTTTAACAGTGCTTGCTCCAATATTCCCCCATGCGCGCGCGCCCCTGCCTCCACCAGGATTTGAACTCGAGACCTCCCCCCTTGCGCGCATATGCCCTTACTACTCCTCTTGTTTGATTTGTTTTCCAATTCATTATATAACTATATATATATATATAGTTATATTTATTCGTATAGTAATATATATTTATATTAATATATATATATATAGTTATATTATAATATATAGGTAGTTATATTAATATACATATATAGTTTTATTAATATATCCATCTCTTTATATATATATATAGTTATATTTATTCGTATAGTAATATATATATATAGTTATATTAATATATATATTTATCGTAATATTAATAAATATATGTAGTTAAATTAATATATATATATATATATAGTTAGATTAATATATATATATATAGATAAATTAATAAATAGGTATATAAATATTCATATATTTTTATTTTAAATAAAATGGATATTAGTTATTATTTAGATAAAGGTAATATATGGTATATGTAAATATATTGTACTATTTATATTTAAAATTACATTTTAGGTGTAAATATATATATATAAAATATATATATTGTTATATATTCGATTATAAATAGCAGTGCGTTGTAATAATGATAAAATTTTAAAGACATAATATCAATATGAATGTAATAACTTCTAATAAATTCAGTCCCCACTAAAAAAAGCCAATAATACGCCTTAAATGAGGCTGAAAGTCGACAAAATGATAAAAAATCGGGTTGCCCCGACTAAAAACTCAGTTTTGGAGGCCTTCATGGCCTCTGTTGGCCTCTAAAAAACTATTACTAGGTTTTCCCCAATCATAGCGACGTAAAGCTCGTCGTAGGCTTCAATTTGATATGTGGTAGAGCTCAAACGGACATTAGGATGAAAAGTTATGGCCGTTTAAAGTTTGAGTTGCGTTTTCAAGATATTTTGGATCTTTTTTTAATTTTTTTATTTTTTAATCTTCAAATTGTTATTAAATGACAATTACTCCATAATAATTAGAAAATTATTAAATGAAAATATTTTTTTAATTTTTTTATAAGCCATTTTCACTAAATATCTTATATATTAATTATATTATTTGTAATTTTATATTTATACTTATATAAAATATATTTAAAAATTATATATTATATTTATATCAATATAAGTATATTTATATATTTATATATTATTATATTATTTTTAATTAATTTTTTTTTGAAGTCGACCGTTTATCAGCGCTAACGAAAAAACGCTGAAAAACGGTGTCCCTTTATCAACGCTAAAAAAAGCACTATTAAAGGGGGTCCCTTTATCATCGCTAAACAATTCGGTGATAAAGGGGTGCATTTATCAGTGCTTTTTTTAACGCTGATAAAAGGACCCTTTATCATGGCTTTTTTAGAGCTAAAAAAGGCACCCCCCCCCCCTTTATTAGTGCTTTTACATTAGCGCTGATAAATGTTAGCACTGGAAAAAACTGTTTCTCTTGTAGCTAATGTTAAATGAAACATGAAATGTAATGATTATCCATGTGAGAAAACAATTATTATCGGAGATGTAATGAAGAATATTTTATTCATTCTCACACAATTTTCTCACGACATGAATCATGATGTACTTTCAAACAATCAAAGGAGGGAGAAAATTTTATTGATTCTTTAATGATGCAATGTTCACCTTCATTCAGTGGGTATTATGATCCATTAGTTGCCAAAAAATGGATCTATACCACGAAAATTATATTTTCAGTTCTACAATGTTCTAAACATGATAAATTCATCATAGTCTTATATTATTTGGAAGGTGAAGCTAATCAGTGGTGGAATCTTACGAAGCATATGAGTCAAAGAGATGAAATTGGGTCCATGGGATGGGATTAGTTCAAGAACATATTTTTTAATAAGTTCATTCCATGTATTCATCAAAAAAAAAATATGGAGAAGGAGTTACCTGAACTTAAGAAAAAGGATGATGAATCTGTTGGTACATATGAAGAAAATATTACAAGACACGCAAGGTATGCTTATGGAATTATTATCTAACCAGAGAGTATAATTGATCAATTATTTATTGGCTTTAAACCAGTTCTATTAATTTAATTATCCATTAGGGACTTTAATAGGAATGAGGAAGTTGGTCGATGCGCTCTCAAGGTTGACATGAAAATTGGAGTAACCCATCATTCATATGGGCTTGATAAGAATAAAAAATGGAATAAAAATTAAAATCTAATGACCACAATGAAAAGAAGATGAGTTTTCCATTGCACTCGAAGTATGGAAATAAACATGGTGGGAATTTTTTTAATGAACTAGTAAATGTTATATGTGTAGAAACTAAGGTAATCTAGAAATTTAAAGTTGAAGTAGTGGAATGAGTATGTCTATTCTTGTGAATAATGAAAAGGTTACAAAGAATTAACCTCATAAACATCAATGCAACAAGTGCGTGGAAATGGGGAATTATTCCAATAAATAACCTAATCCAGGGGTTAATAATTATTCTCGAAGTCGTAAAACTCTCACGGATAATGAAAAAGCAATGTTACATGAAATCACTATCAGTGGCATGGTGTACTATAATGATGTGGTGAAAGGTACACTTACCATTCAATCTAATGTATAAAATGTTTTATTTGATTCTGGATCCACCCACTCTATTTTTATCTAATTAATTATTTATGGTTATTGTTGTATTACCTCCACAATTAGATATTGAGTTAAGAGTGGAAAATCCTAATGGATCAACAGTCACATAAAAGGCTTGTAATTCCTCTCTGTATGATGTTTTTTGGAAATTTCTTCCTACAAGTATTCTCATCCTTCCCATAGTGAAATTTTATGTTATTCATTGTTATGGATCGGCTTTCACTATATGGAGATCATATCAATTTCCAAGGAAGGGAAGTCACATCTCATATTCTAGATCAATCTATGATAATCTAATGAACTATAGATGAATATAACCATCCATTATAAATTCCTTCTATCTAGGGGTCTTAATTCCAATAAATGAAGGTTATTTATCTCAAATGGATTGGAAGAAACTCAGGATTAATAATAAACCTATTTCATTTGAGTTTGATGATGTAATTATGGATGAATTTGTAGAGATTCCACCAACTTTTGATGTTGTGTTTTCAATAGAACTCATATTGGGTGCTATGACTATTGGAAAGACAACATATATAATGACCATAATTGAGTTGCGTGAATTGAAGAAGAAAATCCCAGAGAATCTCGATAATAGATTCATATCCCCTAGTGTGTCACCTTGTGGACAACAAAATATGTTTGTTATGAAGATAGATAGATCAATTAGACTCTGTATTGATTATCTATAACATAACAAGATCAATATCAAGAACAATTATCATATTATACACATTTAATAATTAATTGGAAATCTACGTGGAGCTAAATACTTTTTCATTATTAATATTAATTCAGTATATCATCCATTATGGGTGAAAATGATGATATAAAGAAGATGGAATATGACACATTGAATGGACAAAATGAATTTATAATGAAGCCTTTTGGTCTTACTAATTCTACCATTATCTTTAAGGATATAATGAATATATTCTTTAGAGACTAACATGATCAATTTATGGTTGTAATTATTCATAACATTCTTTTCCATTCGAATTGTAAGGAACAACATGAAGATAACATGAGAATTGTACTCAAGACCCTCAGATAAGAGATTCTTTTTGAAAAATTTACTATTTTTGAATTTTGGTTTCAAAAATATTCATTTCTGAGTAACGTAATCCCAAGATTGTGAATATCATTGGATCCAGAAATAAAGTGGCCATATAAAGATGGTAGAGAGTAACAACAGTAATTAAGATATGATGTTTTCATGGTTTGGATAGATATTATTGATATTTTTTGAATGTTTCTTCACAATTATCTAATCCATTCACCAAGTTGACTAAAAAATGAGTTGAAATAATTTGGATGGAAGAATACAATGAGAATTTAAAATAACTAAAAAAATTATTGACAAAGAACCTATTCTCACACATCCTTGTAGTGGATAATGTTTTTCAATCTACAATGATGAATTCAAGAAGGGGTTGTGATGTGTTCTCATAAAACATTATATAGTGACCACTTATACCTCATGATCGTTGAAAATCAATGATAAAAATTACACTCCTTAGGATTTGGAGTTTGTTGCGGTAATATTTATATTAATAATATGGAGGAACTATATTTATGGTGAAAACTCTGATATTTATGTTGTTAATGCATGAAAAAGTATATTTTCACACAACACCATGTTAATATTTGCCAAAGAAGTTTTTTGGAGTTGATTAATGACTATGGAAGATCAATAAATTGCCACACTGGGAAAGAAAACCATGTGGAAGATGTATTAAGTTGATAATACCATTCAATCCTATCAATGATGAGGATCATAAAACATCCAATATTGACTGATTTGCAATGGAGAGATCCAAAAATTTTAAAGGAAGATGGGAAATCATATCTTTCTCAAATTAATGTTCAACCATGAATACAATTTAAGATTAAGGATTCCTGGAAGAATGATGTAGATATATAGAAGAAAGTGAGAATTGTTCATGAATTCAACATTTATTGTGATTAAGTAACAAGGATTAGAAATCAGGTTTGTATTCCTCCTATACAAGAATTAATGAAGATTATATTTAATGAGGCTTGTAATTTTTCATTATTTATTCACCCTGCATGCAAAAATATGTACAGATACATGAAAGAGTAAATCTAGATGGATAGAAATGAAAAGTTATGTCACTGAATATGTCTCTCGATGCTTTGTTGGACATACCGTTATGGTCGAGAGACAAAAGAATAAGGGGATGTTAAAACCATTAATCACACCTAAATGGAAATGTGAAAACATCACGATATACTTTTTCATCAGACATCAAAAAACATCCAATAGAAATAATTCTCTATGGGTTTTAGTTGGTTATCATACGAAGTTGGCACACTTCATTGTTGTTAGAAAGGATTTACTACATGATCATATTGCCATGATATATGTAAAAGAAGTGGTATGATTTTAGGGTGTACCACATTCTATTATATCCGAGTATGATAGGATGATTACTTTGTTGTTCTAGAAATTTCTTCATCTTGCTTGGGATACAGTGATATATTTCATCACTGCTTATCATCATTTGATAGAAGTTCATTCTGAGAGAACAATTAAAACTATGGATGTCATGTTGAGACCTCTATATATGGAATAGAATGGATATTGGGATGAACACATACCATTAATGGAAATTTATTAAAATAATATCATTCACTAAATAATTTAGATGGTTCTTTATGAAGACCTCTATGAAAAAAGTGACGATCTCCAACTTGATTGGATGCCTTAAGGAAAAGAATGAAATTAGGGCCATATCTTGTTGATGAAATTAATGAAAATGTCAGATATATTTAAAAACACATAAGAGCATCTTAGAGTTGAAAAAAATTTATCCTTACCACATCATAAAAGACCTAGAGATTTAAGTGGGTAATAAGGTGTCCTTACGAATATCATCATGGTAGAGAGTAGTGATATTTGGAAAGAAGGGTTAGATGAGACCTATTTATATCTGTGATTTTGAAATTATGGATCATTTTGGAAGGTATATTACCAATTTTCACATACACCGAATCACTCTCATGTTCATGATGCCTTCCATGTATCTCTCTTGAGAGTGTACATATCTAGTTGTTCACATGTAATATGCTCAGATGTTGTAATGCAGAAGCAAGATCATTCTTATGAAGAACAACTGATAGAGATTCTGGATCATAAAAACAAATTTCTACAAAATAAGACCACTCGCTTGGATAATGATTTATTGAGGAACAAAGATTTTGAAGATGTTGCATGGGAGCATGATGATATGATGAAGGAGAGGAATACTCGTGTGTTTGATTCAATGTGACGAATTTTGAGGGTGACATTCAGTTTAATGGGGGGAAGAATGTAACTCCTGGACTTTTTAGGAAATATTTTTAATCAATTTTTATTTTTCAGTAGATTTATTTGCATGAATTCATGATTTTAAACAAACCACGAGCCATCATTATTGTAAAATTATTGTTATATACTTACTATATGGTTAGCAGGAATAATTGTAACTAACATATGAAAATTCATTGTGAAATCATTGGCTATCAATTGTTATTCAAAAAATTTAAAAGAATTATATATTTCTATTTTTATTTTTGAATTAATTTTGGTAATTAAATTAATGTGATGTATATGAGTTACATACTTAATTTTTTTATATTCATCTAATGGATATTTTAGTTATAGGGTATGAATACAACTCTATTAGATGAATAAAAAAATTTAAACCATTTCATGGAGAACTCATTTTAAATTAAAATTCATAAACATTAATAATATTTTTATGAAAAAATAAACATTTTATTTTGAATTTGGATATAAAAATTTACTTTGGACGAATTGTTGATATTTTTGTGATAACTTTTATGTTTTTAAGAAAAGTAAATATAAGCCAAATTTTAATCGAAGTTCAATTTATCGATTGAAATAATTTATAACGTTAATTATATTATTTAATGGTTTAAAATTATAAATAAAATATATTTTTACCATTTAATATAATGTATTTTATTGGAATTAATATTATATTAAATTCTGATATTAAAAATTACAACCTTTTTGATATTGTAACTTTTGGAACTCTTTATATCATTTAAAAAAATGATTAATTTTAAATTAATTACTTCAACATAGGTGTTTTGAATTTTGAATAATATATTCCATATATTTACAATCAGTAGGTTCTAATAATGTAAATAGGATACTTTTACTTTTGGCCATTATGAATAATAATTTTCCAAATTATTTTTATTACCATAGTTAAATGTAAATCAGATAAATAATGGTAAAAATAATATTACAAAATTACCCTAATACTTGAAAAAATACTACTAGATGAATAAATTCAACTATTATGATATATTATTTGGAAAGGAATAAATTAATAGCAACTTACCTATAAATATGACATGAATATAATGAAAACTAATGAATATGACAAAATGTCATAATCTCATTTTATATAAGTAAAATAATTTTTATATATGGATTACTACGAAATAATCTCAACATTATATAGTCTATAGAAATATAAATGAATTACCTACATAATATATATTTATTTATAATTTATAAAGATTAAATAATTACAATTAATGATGAAACAAGAGTGTTGTAAAAATTATTTTATTAATAGAAATATCAAAAAATCGTTGTAAAAATATAAAAATAAATATTATATGAAATCATTTATGTGCGACACAATTATTATTGTTTAATATGACATGTTAAAAGTGTATTAAATATTTTTTTAAAATTTTTATTTATTGTGGAATTTATTTATAATCAACAAAATGAATTGTATAAAAATAGAGACTATTGATATTTTATAAAAACAACATATTATCAAAATATTTAAAAATTATAAAAATATTTAAAAATTACAAAGTGATAATTATAAGGTCTAAAATTTCATTAAATAATGATTTATGGTTAATTAAGACCAAATGTGTAAATATGTTTAACCATTAAACATTTAGAATTTTACTAAAGTAATTTAATTAAATAGATTATCAATGTTGCAATTAAAATGATATGGAATAAATTGAAAAAATAATTTGTCAAACATATATTGGATGATGATTTTAAATCCCTATATCATCACATATTATAATTTGAGAAATTTGGGGGTGTTTTTTGTTCAGTGTTATTTTATTATAAATAAATATTTATAAAATTTCCAAAAGTGACCCGAACCATAAATAAAAAAAGAACCTCCTCCATCACCTATTCACATAATTTTGAGACTTCAAACATGGTCATCCGCTACCCATTTTCCTTATCTACTTCTCTATATTCATTCAAGAGGATACTATTATCTTTAAAAACTAACTATATTGATATGATATTAGATTTAGAAGAAGCATGTCGAGGAAGATGTCATTTATTCTATCGATTCCTTCAAACTTATTTCTTCTTCTACATCCTATTCATTAGTTGTTTAATTATAAAGAAATCAAATAAGTTTAACTCATATACTTATATTTATTTTAAATTATAATAATCCATATTTCACCTTTAATCCATCATATGAAAAATGAAATCACAGAGCATGTGTGCATACGACTTACCATCTCAACACCGTGGTGTAATCTATTTTTCACCACCACCTTAGATGGTGGGGTATAATGATGGAAATAACTACTATAATCATTATTATAATGTTTTAGAAATTATGAAATATTATACACTATCCACTTCAATACCATTCTACAATTTTGTGAATTATATCATCACTCCTTCGTACGTACGACATACCATCTCCACACAGCGATGTGATTATTTCCACATGATCTTATTTAACCATGATTATATACATGAATAGAATGAATTAATCTTATATGTATTATATTAATAACATTATTAATATTATTTAACTATATACTAATAATTGTAACATGATATTATTTCCAAAATCATGGAGAAGAACATATAGAAGTTAATAACCAAATAAGGAATGACAATGAAATGTTACTAACAAACAGATGAAAATATAATCATATATGATTTCATTAAAATGACTATGTTTATTTAATAAGAAAAACAACATTATTTAAAATATTATACAAGAGGTTTTTATAATGATGAATTATATCATACCTAAGGTGAAGGATATCTTTTCAAATGTCTTTTTTTTCCGAGATTGTTTATTCATAAGAATTTATAGGGGTATATTTATCATCAACATCAATGTTTCATAAATATGTGATAGAAAATATTATTTTTATCCTTATATAATTGGTTAAAGTAAATTCTATCCCATTGTTTATTTTTTATAAAATGGTATGAATGGAATATTTTTTTATTTTTGGTATGATGTAATTTTTTACTTTCATGGAAAAAGTACGAGAAAAACTCATTCTTATCATGAATGGCATAAAATTATTTTTATGGTTTTTAATGCCTTATTTCTTTGAATAATTTACTACAATATTATAATGTAATTTTAACAGAAAACTATTTCTTCAAAAAATTTATGGCATTTTTATGACAGAAACATTTTATAATTATAATGTATATTTTCCTCAGGAATTAATTTCACGAGTTAAGAAGAAAATCAATCTGTGATGGAATTTTTTAAATAGTGTTATATTTATATCCCTATTATCATTATTATTTCAGTAATGTTTATGATGGAAATATATTTATGATAGAAATATATTTATGAAGCCCATTTGTTTTATATGGATTGTGATGGAAGGATATTTAAGATTCCCATGTTTTTCTGTGGATTAGGCTTTGATTTATGTTTTTTGGAACACATAAGAGTGATTTAATTATATGAGGGGTGGGACCTATATCTCCATCCAATGTATTGTGTAAATATTTATATCTAATGATATATACTTGACTGGAATCACATGTAAATCATGTTCAGTAATATAAGGTTGGACTGGGGAGTGAGCTCCGTTCAGTAATGGAATTTGAACGCTATGATGTTCTTAGTTGTGAACCTTGATTAATATGTACTGATTTTTTATACATATGTGTTTATGCCATGAATATTATTGTCTTATATGATGACTATTTATATTACATTGCAATTTTATGATTTATCCCATGACATGATATTTTTATATTTTTATATAGGATAAGATATTCAAATGTTATGTTATTATGATTATGATATGATTTATATTCCCCTACTTTACCCTTACTGAGTATTTAAGCTCTCCCTTTCAAATGTTTCTTTTCCCTAGGCCATGAAGAAATGTATTATGTAAGATATGTCAAAAATGAGTAAATTATTTATGAAATAAGTATGAGACAATGTACACATTTTATGAACCAATTGATTATGTTTCCTAGTTTCTAAAGACACTAAACCTATATAGTCTAGGCATGGTTTTGGATATGTTATGTAATAAATATTACTCAATATTTAATTAAAATGTGAATTTAAAATATGGTCTTTTATATATTTGAAATTAAAATATATCTGTTAGTGGTCCAAATCACAAAACCTTAACAAAATTTTAATAGGGTCACAAAACTTATTAGGTTGATAACTTGCATATGGGGGCTTTAGATAAAATGAAATATTCACTACAAAAAGTCTTCATATCCTTTTTATAGGAAACAAATATTGCATAAATAAATTATGAATAAATTTTTATAGGTATTATTATGTATCTATAATAATATGTTACACAATCTCATACGACCATCATTCTATAAAAATTTAGAGTAATGGTATTTAGCATATCCCCACCACAATAAACTCTTCACTAGCTAGTGACAAAAAAAATAGGGTTCGCAAAACCCTCTTAAATATAACCTTTTCCAAAAATCACAGATCATGATCTATGATCCATGGGTTTCTAAAAACAAATCCTGGACCTTGGAAGGGAAATGATATATTTCCCATTGACCATTTTATGGATTCATAAAGGTGTAATCCAGCCCTCCAGAGACCTCATGGATCTATATAAAGGGAGTTTGACTCGGTTGTGCTAAAAATCATAGTAGAAGATCCATGAACCTGAGGGTGTTCTCAGTCATTCATAGAATGATTATCCCATACCATTATCTAAGCCTGAACACCATGTAATAGGATTTGTAGTTCCTATAACTAGATTATTCAAGCAGATTTGGCATATTCAACATTACACCACTATATTATTTACCCATTATCGTATAAATATTACATCACTCCATCCCAAAGAATATTTATGGAACATATATCATGACTTGAAACCGCATGGAAAAGAGATAGAGATTTACAACTACAACTAAACTACCATTGGGTTATTGATCGCTTCCATAATGATTTTTGCGGCATAACCAATATCGTCATCTGGACATTCAAGTTGTTAAAAATCAATCATGGACAACATAAAAGATTAGGAATATATCTGTTTTACCATGCTATCAACATGTAATGGAAATTACCTACCAAATACAGGATAACATACTTTACAGTAAAGGAACTCCAATATATCAGTGCCTGGGTAATACTAAAACAGAACCCATCACCACTATATATTATTGGTTATTCTCATCCTTTCGAAATTGTACCATGTTATGTGACTCAAACTATTAGATTATGACTCACTAAACCTATTCTCTAAATACACATGTGTACTTATCGTCCCTATTAATTCATCATCAACTAATATTTCAGCAATAAATAATCCATGACACGCAGGAAAGAGTGGGGACACATCTATCTAACCATGATATCGAACAATAATGGATTTTATCAAAAAAATGTGTCATATCTTTCTTACTAAAAAGGAACCCCAATACTCATGATCCCTAGAAACAACACCATGAAACACATGATACTGGTGTGTTTTTTGTAATCACTAGCATGTCTACCCCATATTCTAGACTCAACAATCATGTTTTGGATGAAATGATTTAAAATGCACACTTTTTTAATTCCAAGCCATAAGACATTAAAAAACGAGTATTTGATGACTGGGTTTCGAGACATTAAACATCACCACATAACTATGTCATTACCACATGATGTTAAAATACATGGAAGACACTTTTCAAAATGTCATTAAACCATATGGAGAATAATACTCCAAAAATGGTATATTACTAGTGATAAAGGGTTTTATCTAAAATAATATGAACTAAAACAATATAATTTATGAGATAAAATAACATAAATTTCATCAATAGTATGTTCGAGATAAAGGACGCTAGACTATAGTAATAAAATGTTTGATATAAAAACCCATAAACTATATAACATCAATGATTTAGTGTGAAATAATTGTTGTGGTATAAGTATTTTGAGGTGGAAACCCCGTAATATGGTAGCCTTATAAAAAATGAGTCTATGACCATATATAAATGACTTATATGAAGATTAGGATCAAATTAAGTAAATATTAAATAAATAGTTATAAATCTTATGGGGACCGCAGTATTGCCTTATATGAAATAATGTTATGCTTTATAAGTCCACTAACATCAGCAGAAGATAGATAATTCTCCCTCTAGGACATATATTTATCAATAAATATCTGTTTTTGAATCTTGTATCCTCTAGATAACTAGATAAGATACATCAAAATGTAACTACTATTGGTGGGTATTAATGTGAATTTATTAGAGAAAATATGTTTTGATTTCAGAATTTAAATAAAAGAATCTAGGTTTACATGATATTATGTGAAGGAAAGTTACAATTGATTATCCATATAATATGAATTAAAATCCACGAACTCATTTTCTTATGTAAACTCTTCATAATTACTAAAATCACTCAGTAGACACAATCTTTAATATTAGTTATATGAGTGTAAATGTCAAAGCCCACTAGATGTTCAAATGGGTAACAATAAAATCCATGCTTAACATATGATTATATCAATTTCATTCTGAATGAATATCATTCCATGATGAGATTATTAATAATAATAATTATAAATTTTATAGTCTATCAATAAATCAAATAGTTCAGGAATGATTGGATGATGATGATGCATAATGAAACTTGGTAACGATATTTTTGGAAAGAGTGCAGCTTAACACAATTTACAAGAGATTTATTCTTTTTATTATTATTATTATGTGTCTAAAAATAATGTTAATTATAATAAATAAAATTTTATTATTAAAATTTATATTTTAAGAGATGGATAAAATGGAATCAAATGTCACTTCATCAACCCCATTGGAAAATAGTTCATGTTTTCCAATCGAACCTTAAATTGATATTGAAAAATAGCAGAACATCGACTGCACAAGAATTATCACACCCAAAGACATGGTTTTATGAAGATAAAATTTAATATATTAGGATACATTTAAAGAGGATGGATGAAAATTATAATTTGTTTCACGGATGGTTGATAATATGCATCATGTGGGATTACACGAGGCCTCTATGTAGATACACATTATGGTGAAGATTTTATGTGGATATAATTTTTTTATGTTGACATTGGTCTAAAAGGCCGAATTTGGAATCCATGATTCAATCAGGATATGCATTATTAAAGATACATAAATGATCTCTACAGTTTTAAGATGAACTAACATTAAACTCACCAACATTGATACTTTTTAATATGATCCCACATATATTATGCCATAAAGTCTACCAGAATGATAATATTTCTTACATTTAAAGATCATACAGAATAAAGAAAGATGATATTATAATGTTCCCCCATATATGGTTTCATCTTCATATAACCTTGCATTTGTTGATGATAGAACCACGATTTTAGACTAACTGGTTATATCTATTTATACAGACAGTTCCATCACATGAAGAACTCGTGTTGGGTATAATATTATGTGTTGAACAACATAACCATTATTTCATATCCCTTCAAGATATATCCCACATAAAATCTCAAAGTTCATGAAAATAACTATAATCCTAGAATAAAAAAGTTGTGGCAATCTAGAATCCATATCCATGCCATGGTATAATATGGATCTTCCTGATATATATATTCAACATCATGAACATGGTTCATGGATAGGAACAAAGTGTGATGTATGTGATCCAAAAAGAGGTGAATGGACATTTCATCCATGTATGATATTTCCACATGATATGTAATGAAACGTCATGTCAAATAGTTAATGTTCCCTTCATAACACATGGATTAATTTTCATGTGAATAAGCTCATGTTGTGTCAAATTGAGGAAAATATACAATCATCCCCAAAATTAGTGCATGGTGTGAAGCCATTTTGTGAGGTCGCCACCAAGTTCTTATTTATTGAAGGAAAAAAATCAATTTGAAATTTAATTATAAAAAGATTATATGCACGCTGAACCTCCCCAATTCATGCATTAAACATCTAATGTGGATTTGGTTATAATTTGGATTCCCCATTAAGTTATTCAATCTCACAAATAAAATGCCCTTCACATGATGAATACTTAATGAATTGTTGTTTCAAAGGTGTTTTAGCTAATGAGGTATTGTTTTAGGACCCCAATATGGGTATGTTGATGTGATAAGTTTTAGAGTGTGTTTAAAAGACATTCCACCCCTCGCAAATTAGTTGATCCATCATAATAAATTTTCTATAAATACAAGTATTTCAGGAGTTGAAGAGCGCCACAACAAGTTGGGAGAATATTTGGTCATTTTTATCGAAATAAAGTGTGCTACTAACCGAAATAGTTGTCACATGAGTAATCATACAGAATCCCACATAAGTGATCAATGAATAATATTGTGTGGTACCATATAATTTCACTCATTCTAATAGTTGATCCACCAAATTATCCATCATGTGTAAGGGTGGGGAACCACATAACCTATCATATGAAAGTTTGTGATATCAAAAGGGGTACTCTCACAATGATATATCTCATGTATCACAAATATTAGATATAATGAGAGAAAGGAGAGGTCTGTTTATATCATGGGCATTCCTTTGTGGAGACTGGGAGTGAATTAACACATACCTTGTTATTAAACGAATTTACGACAGAATCTAGATATATGGATATAATCAATCCCTAAATAAATTATTTTGGAGAATATTGAATGGTGAGACTGAATAACATTCAAGAATTATTTCACCATACTATTCTGGGTGAATTATACAATGCACACATGTAATATTCATTTGTTCCAGTGAAAATCCATGTCATACTTTACATCATCATGTGAAGAAGATAAATGTTCCATATATTTGTGTCATATGATGGAATTGCATGACATTCATGGAATAACCAGAAACATTGGCCATTAAACCATTGGCATGCTTCCATCACATCAAAAAACCATCAATCACACTATGGAATTACACATCAATAGAAACACAACATCATATGCATGAAGGGAAAAATTTAGTGAAAATATACACAAGTTTTCACGAGATCAATCATTGAACACATGAAATAAAAATGGAATGCATAGGTATTTTCACAATAAATCGGTGTATTAAA
The DNA here is from genome assembly GCA_963277665.1 of Viscum album. NCBI lineage: Eukaryota > Viridiplantae > Streptophyta > Magnoliopsida > Santalales > Viscaceae > Viscum > Viscum album. Next base: position 1,749,512,460 of record OY728157.1, on the reverse strand, counting down.
TCAATTTATCTATCATTGATCATGTGAAACAACAATGAAATTAGAGATATTATATGTTATAGTTACCAAACATTATCGTGTTATCCAATATTTATCCTGAAATTCTTCTTTCCCACTACATGAATATTTCTTGAGATGTTAAATTTACTATATTATGTTGCCCAAATTTGATCATGTGACCCCCCATGGAAATGGATGGAGACTAACCAAGACAAGTATCATCCACCATTGTGATATCCAATATTCATTATGTGGCTCCATCATGAACAATCAATGGGTGATGTTCAAATAACCCTTGTTAAATAAAGGGTAAGAAATAAATAAGCAAGTGACCCGATGTGGTTGTTAATATTCTTGCTTTGTGTTCATATAGTTATTAATAAATCACAAAGTTAATGGTGACATGTATTCTAGTATCATAAAATACCACTGACATATTACATTCATGATACGATGGGGATCAGAAATATCTATTAAACTATATATGTTCCCTTTGACTGTATAGAAAATAAAATGGTTTGTATCTTAGAATGATAAAACATCATTGGATGTCGCATTTATGGTCTTGTGATGTGTCACAGATAGACAGAGTGACTGTATATGGAAAAAATATCACAAACTTTAAGAGAACCATATCCCTTGTAAAATAAATATGGGTGTAGAATGGGAAAAGATGGAGGCCTCTCGAGGAACAATGATAAACATGCTTAATGAGAAAGTTGTGATTTTCCAGATGATATCACTATTGATATAATGGATCCCTCTCGATATAAAAAACATTGTATTTCAAAGGGACATGACTAGATAGACTCTATAAATGAGTCCCCTTAGACCTGTCAACATGACCTCATGAGACCCATAAAGATGTCATCATGACCCTGCAGAGTCCATCTTGGAAAGACACCATTATTTCATAAATGACCCCTGATGAAACATAATTCATCAGAAGATGACATTTCTATAGTAATATTGATTTTAGAAAGATCCCTAGAAATGTTTTCATAACCTTTTGGAAGATCATTGTCATTTCCATGTGTTCAGGTAAAATCTATTTAATCTTCATGGGTAAAATTAAAATAGAAAAGGATAAACATTCTCATGGTCACTGAATATCACATGGATTCATGCATTGCCCATGTAAATATAATTTTATGCATGTGAGTTTTAATCCATCGATAGAATCATTACAAAATCTAATATATACACTCTAAAAAAGTGGAGTATAACCCTTGAAATGTGGGCATTAAATACCACAACCCTATGTATAAAAAGCATACATCCATGATTGATCATGCATGAGAGATTAAGAGATGAATTCTGGGAGTAGCCAATCATGTGATTACAAGGACATACATCAGGTAAACATCTAGGGAATGGTGTAAGGGGTCATGTTATATGTAAATTCACATCACAATGACTCTCTATGAAGACCTGAAGAGTGTATGGAATGTCATCCAATTCATGTGAAGGATGTACAATGTATTAGATGGTTCAAGTGAACCTAATAATAATATGACAGTAGAGAAACATGAGTAACAATCAAAATAAAAGGTTCCAATATTGACAAAAATATGGTTTACTTATGTGAATTACATATACGATAATCCTAATGTTCATAACATCACTTAACCAGATCGTGTGACAACACCAGCTCATGTTGCTCAAATCACAGGACACACCCCTGATAGAATAAAATGGTTCGGATATGTCTATCATACTTTAAAATCAAGTCACACAATCCCCATTGTGAATAAATCCAAGTAATTTGAATACCCCTAAAAATTCTATTTTAATCAAAGTAATGTTCTCCAGAAATGACACCCATCTAATGAAGTGACACCCATAAAAGTCAAATAGTTTTCATGGTGATACCAAGACATGTTATCATAGATCATTTGACCACCTATGATCATGGTAGAGAGATCTTGTAACACATTATTGAAAATTTAGACAAATAATGTGCACCCTCTAGATATGTCCCCCTAGATCATGTGTGTCCTATGGGCACATCAACATAGTCATGAAGAACCCCCTCAGAAATTTCAACTAGTTTTCTGACACCCTCCACACATGTCTACCATGATCTCCTGATGGCCTGTGATGACCCAGACTTTCTTGGTCCTTCCCTTTGCCAAAATCCGGGTCGCGTCTCAGTGAGACCGATCAGTGAGACCGATCGGGGAGACTGATCGGGGAGACCGATCGGTGAGACCGATCAGCGTCAGTAGCACTCCTTTGCGTAAATAGGGTTTTAAACCCTATTCTAACTCGTTTAAGCATGTTTTTAAGACCCATAATGCGCACAAGAAATTTCATTAAATACTTAATCAATTCATGAGTCGGCTTAAACCACCCGACCCCCTTTTTAATGACGAGTGGAGTCGTGTGGTCAACCCACGACCCCCGTGCCTTACGCGGTTTCGCGTTTTCACCTCAACCATCTCCGGCTCTTATAAACTAAGGCTTAGTCGTGGTTTCATCTTTCCTCGATCTTGGATTTTCACAAACAGCTTCTGGTGCATCGGGCGCAACGTTATCCGTAAAGTTCCGCACCCCCGACCTAAACGTCGATTATCTATTAACAAGTAGGGATTTTTTTCTCCTTCGTCTCTCTCTTTTGTGTATCATTTGGGATGGGAGTGCTTTTGATTCTATAGAATTGGGTAAACAAGACCTAAATAAAGATAATGACCGAATTCTATAACGAAAGAGGGGGGGTCTATGATTGTTGATGCTGTCTTATTATTATTTTTTGATGTTGTTTCTTCTATGACCATCTTGTTGAGTTGTGCTGGCTTATGCCTCATGAAAATCGAGGTCATTGGTGGTCGTTGATTGTGCACTAATGAACCCTGCTGATGTTTCAAATGACTTGTTTGTGGTTGTAAATTCCTGCTGTGAAATGTGAATTGGTTGTTCAAGTATATCCGGCTGAATAAATTGAAAGCACCAGGATCAACCCTTCTATGACAACTCCTAATTATAACACACTGAATTTGAATCATGGAGTGTGTTAAGTCGTTTAAATCTAAAAATACCGACAATCCCTGACTTGTGTTGGTGGTGGTAGTTGGTTGTTTTCCTTTCAGGCCGATTGTTGGAGATGTGGGAGGGGATGGGATCCCCTGTTCTTTTATACCCTCGGTGTTCATGTGAATTGGGGATGGGATCTCTTGTTGTTATGGATTCGGTGGTTGTGATTTTTGAATCCGGGTGGTTACTTGTTTATATCACGAATTGGGGTGGAATCCTCTGTTGTTGAGAACCAGGTGTGGGAGTTTTGGTTGATGTTTGACTGATTACTTCCCTGGACTTATGCCTATGCCTACTAGTTGCCCAGTAGTGCTTAAACAGAAACATTATTACTGAACGTGAAATAAGAAAGGGGACACATGGGTTGTTAGCATGAGTTGTGACTCAGACTTGAGTGTTGTTGTGATCTGTAGGCTGTCTGAAGAAAAACCTAGCTTGGTTGAGTGCTTGTTACCTATGTATATATAATTTCAGCTTTGTGTTTCTTATTCGCGCCCCACCCAAGTTGAGAACTTAGTGCCTAACACCCCCATTTCATGGGGGAGGGTGTTTTTCACAACACTATTCATAGTGGCTGGTTATTAGCTCCTTTCTTGCTCCCTTTCCCGGATAGCCCATGTATCTTCGGGCAGGTTGTGATGGCCTGAGGTCCATTATTAGCCCAAGAACCTTCGGGTGGGGTACTGTGGTGGTTGGCCAGGTGTGTCTGACAGGTGGTTTCCCAAGTGTCTTCGGGATGAGGCCCAGGTGTCTTCGGGCGTGGCAGTGGATCCTTTAGCCCAGGTGTCATCGGGCGTGGTGGTGGTTGTTCTGGCCTAGGTGTTTGTAGGCATGTTTATATGTGACAGTTGTGGCCTAGGTGTGTGCGGGCGGGTTTCAGCAGTGGGACTGTGTGTGGTTGTGGCCCAGGTGTGTGCGGGCGGGTGAGACAGTGTGACTGCGGTGAGAATGGTGGGATTGGTCCGATGCGTAGGATGTCTCAATAACCAGTGGGAAAGTGATGTGGGTTACCCAAACATCGATGTGCTCTTAATATATATATTACATGACTTGCGTTATTTGGGGAGTGAGCCTTGGTGAGGCCTGGGGTGGATAGTTTTCCTTGTTAGGTGTTTGGTTTACTTTTTTTTTCACAGGACTTTAGTACGTCCCCCCAATTGTGCATGAGAGTCTTGGTTTCCCCTACTGAGTGCACTTGTATGCTCAACATACATATATAAAACTGCTTTCAGGTTTCCAGGAGGACTTCGGGGATCACGCAGGACCTTACTAGCATGGACCTTTGTAGTAGTTTCAGTTGTTGTTTTTATTTTCCCTTTGGTACTTACCTTATAGTCACCTTTTGCACTTTGTGGGTTTTACTTTTGAAACATGCATGTGGGAATGGTTTACTTTTGGCTTTACTTTTCTTTCTACCTTGGTGTTGTTGGGTTTTATTCTCCTTATCTCTCGATCCTATAAAATAAAAAGGGTAATGCCTTCCATTTGTGAGAAATTTCTATACCCTTGGTGCTAGTCGCCACTCCGGGGCCTATTAAAGGCGGGTTTTGGGGGTCATTATCTCTCCTTCAACTTAAAGAAGGAAGGGCCTGGCAATCTGCTGACCCTTCCCTCCTTTTGGTGAAGGCGGGTCGTGACAGAATGGTATCAGAGTGAGGTTGAGATATAGGATGGAGTCTAGAGTTAGGCACAGTGAGGATTGCATGCGATGGTAAAGAAATGGTGTTGGGTGACCTTGGAACGTGAATTAGGCCAGGAAAGACTGGCTAGGACATGGGATTTTAGGGCCCCCCGTGATCCGATGCAAGGACTCTGGACCTACTGAACGACCAAGTGAGGTCACACTGATTGCAGGGTAGAGACCCTAGGAAAGGTACATGCATCATAATGACTTGTGTTCTTGTGTTTCTGGGATGTCTTGGGAATTAGGAATAAATTAAATTTTAAGAAGTTTTAAGAACGATATTCTGCACTACTTGGGCTTAGGCATTCCTTGTTTACCTTGAAGCTATGGCACCTGAAAGGCGACCACGTGTGGTACAGGCGATAGAGGCCCCACAAACTACTTTGGCCGATCGTCAGAGAGCTGATCGAGAGGAAGAGGACGACCAGTGGCAGAAGTCTCATCGAGCCTTCCAACGACTGGACCTCGAGAAGTATGAGGGCAGCACCTCCGATATGAAGACGGAAGGCTGGATAGAGGAGCTTGTTATAGCCTTCGGCCTGATTCGGGCTCCGACCGAGTACTGGGTTGCTCTGGCCGTCAGCTAGATTCGGGGAGCGGCACGTCAGTGGTGGACGCTTTACCTGGGGGAGAGGAGAGATTCTGAGGTGGCCTGGGTGGATTTCGAGAAGGAGTTCCGGGAGGAATTCCTCTCCTCGATGATGAAGGCAGAAAAGAGGCAGGAACTACTCTCCCTCCAGCAGGGGAGTATGTTTGTGAGGGAGCTAGGGATCAAGTTCAAGGACCTCCTACGTTTTTCTCTGGACCTCTTTCCCAATGAGGAGTCTCAGGAAAGACGTTTGGAGGAGGCACTCCGACCCTCCCTCCAGTTTGATGTTACCCCCTTTACCTTGCCGACATACTTGGAGGTCCAGAAGAAGGCCGAAGTGGGGGAGCAGATGCATGCTCTAGGGGGAGTGTCGCGAGAGGGGATCCAACTGGGACCATCAAAGGGGAAGGCCTTCAGCACTCGGCCTCCAGCGTCAGGACCCTCTAGGTTCCGACCTGCAGGGAGCAGGCCACAACAGTTTCAGTTTCGATCCCCCGGCCCTCACCCTTTTCCTACGGGCCCAGGACCACGATGCTTCATCTGTGGGAGCCCTGGGCATCTCCGGAGTTAGTGCCCCGACCGGGTGCAGTACAGTAGTGGTAGTCATCCCCAGCACCCACCCTAGCAGCAGCTTCCATCCTGACCTTTCCAGTAGCAGCAACATGGATAGCGAGCTCCCTCTCCTCCGAGGTCAGACGTAGGAGGAGGAGGCCGACCTCAGGGCTCTCCACAAGGACCTCGACCAGGGCGTGGTTGGGGAGGTGGCCGACAGCGGAGGGGCAGGGGAGCTGGGCGTGGAAAGTTGCACGCTTCAGAGGCAGAAGTTCTACCAGGGACAGAGGTTGTTCGAGGTACGCTCAGTCTGTTTAGAACTCTTGCTTATGCTTTGTTCGATACCAGAGATTCGCACTCCTTCGTTGCACCCAGTCTATCCCGTGCCTTGTGTCTAGATGGCGAGAGACTTCCAGTTCCCTGGTTTTGAGCACCCCAGTTGGAGGTCAGACCGACATGTTGTTTGTTTTTTGAGGATGTAGACTGATGTTAGGGCCACATCAGTCAGTTAGGGATCTTCTTCTGCTAAAGATTCAGCCATACTATGTCATCCTAGGCATCGACTGGCTATTTTCTGTGTGTGCCGTCATAGACTATTTTTGAAGAAGGGTGATGTTCTCAGACTTGGACAGCCGGCGTGTTACCTTCACTGGCGAGTGGAGCAGTCTGAAGGGAAATAGGAGAGAGGAACCTCTCCTCTACTTGTTGACCGAGCTGACAGTAGAATCAGTAGATGCTGAAATGGTGGAAGTGCTAGAGATCGTCCGTGAGTTTATGGACATCTTTCCTGAGGAGGCGACGACTCTACCCCCTCGACGTGATATCGAGTTCGGGATAGACCTGCAGCCTGGCGCTCGTCCAATCTCGATGGATCCTTACCGGATGGCACATTCGGAGCTACGGGAGTTGCGGATACAGATTGACGATCTGATGAAGAGGGGTTATGTTCGTCTGAGTGCGTCACCGTGGGGTGCTCCGATCTTGTTTTCAATGAAGGCAGATGGTGGTCTTAGGTTGTGCATAGATTACAGGAGGTTGAATCAGGTGACGATCAAGAATCGCTACCCTCTTCCAAGGATAGATGATCTTTTTGACCAGCTGAAAGGGGAAGGATGGTTCTCGAAGATCGACATGCGGTCTGGGTACCACCAGGTGAGGGTGAAAGAGAGCGACATCAGGAAGACAACGTTCAGATGCAGGTATGGACACTTCGAGTTCATAGTCATGACCTTCGGTGTTACGAACGCCCCGGATGTGTTCAAGAGTCTTATGAACTCCATCTTCCGGGAGTACCTGGATCGGTACGTGGTTGTGTTCATCGACGACATCCTGGTCTACTCTAGATCATAGGAGGACCATGCAGAGCACCTGAGGACAGTTTTTGAGGTCCACCGACAACACCAGTTCTATGGGAAGTTGTCAAAATGCAAGTTCTGGACACGAGAAGTGCACTTCCTCGGGAATGTAGTGTCTGATCAGGGGGTAGCGGTCGACCCATCAAAGGTTGAGGCAGTTGTTTCTTGGGAAACACCCAAGAATGTGGCCGAAGTCTGAAGTTTCCTTGGGCTGGCAGGTTACTACCGGAGATTCGTACCCAACTTCTCCCGAGTAGCAGCCTCTTTGACGGCTCTGACCAAGAAGGACCAGGCTTTCGTATGGAGTGAGCAGTGCCAGTCAGCCTTCATCTATCTGAAGGAGAATTTGGACATTGAACAGGTGTTGAGATTAACAGAAGAAGGGGCGGCTTATGAGGTGTTCTGTGATGCTTCGGGACAGGGACTGGGATGCGTGTTGATGCAGTGACAATGGGTGATCTCTTATGGGTCCAGGAAGCTGCGTTCCCATGAGCGTAATCACTCCACCCATGACATGGAACTTGTAGCAGTTATTTTCGCGCTAAGGTTATGGCGGCACTACCTCATCGGGGAAAGCTTTGTGGTCTACACAGATCACAAAAGCTTGAGGTATATCTTCTCCCAGCAGGACTTAAACTTGCGACAGCGGAGATGGGTGGAGTTCCTCCAGGAATACGACTTCGAGATATCTTATACTGAGGTCAAGGTCAATGTGGTGGCCGATTCCTTGAGCAGGAGGACGCAGAAGGATGCGGTCCGAGAGTCAGCAGACCCCTGGAAGGCAATGGAAGAGTTGGTTGCCTTACATCTGGATGCAATGATAGATAGTGGCAGAGGCTACCTATATCAGATGACAATGTAGCCATCCCTGTTTCAGCCAGTGTAGGAGTCTCAGTGGGGAGACCTAGAGTGTGAAGTGATGCGTGACCAAGTTGACCAGGGCAATGCTCCAGGAGGATGGACAGAGGATGGTCAGAACCGGATGCTTTTCCAGAAAAGGTTTTTTGTCACGGAGGCGAGGTGCGACAAGGTTCTCAATGAGTTCCACAGCTCACCCCTGGCGGTACAGCCAGGAGTTTCCAAGATGTACCAGGGTTTGAAGAGGCAGTTTTGGTGGCCTGGAGTTAAGCGAGCGGTGGCAGAGTTTGTGGCCAAGTGCCTAGTGTGTCAGTAAGTGAAGGCTGAACACCGAGTTCCAGGCGGCCTACTATAGCCCCTAGATGTCCCAGAGTGGAAGTGGGATGAAATCTCCATGGATTTCATAACGGGACTACTCAAGGCCCAATGAGGGTACGATACCATCTGGGTGGTAGTGGATAGGTTGACGAAATCGGCTCACTTTCTGGCGATCAGGGAGTCGAGTGTTGTGGATGATTTGGCACAAAAGTACGTAGATGAGGTGGTGTGTTTGCATGGAGTCCCGAGGTCTATAGTCTCGGATAGGGATCCATGGTTTACCTCGCGAGTATGGAGAGGATTGCAGCATGTGTTTGGCACCCAGTTACACCTTAGCACTACTTTCTATCCCCAGACGGATGGACAAACAGAGCGCACAATCCAGACCTTGTAGGATATGCTGCGAGCATGTGTTCTGGACTAAGGAGGAGAATGGGTAAAATACTTGCCTCTAGTAGAGTTTTCCTACAACAATATATACAACTCTACCATTGGCATGGCCCCTTTTGAAGCTTTGTATGGGAGGCCATGTCGTTCGCCTGTGTGTTGGACCGAAGTAGCAGAGGCAGGGATCCTTAGTCCGGAGGTGGTGCAGAACACGACAGAGAAGGTTCAGCTCATACGAGAAAGGATGAAGGTGTCCCAGGACCGACAGAAGTCATATGCTGATACCAGGAGGAGGCCCTTGGAGTTTGAGGTTGGGGATCACATGTTCTTAAATGTCTCCCCTCGGCGTGGGCAGCGGAGGTTCAGCAAAGGGAGTAAGATTTCTCCTAGATTCATCGGACCCTTCCAAGTGTTCTGGCGGGTCGGCGAAGTGGCTTACCAGCTAGCGTTCCCACCACCGCTACTACGGATACATGATGTTTTTCATGTGTCCCAGCTACATCGGTATCTGCACGACGATTCACAAGTCCTTGATTGGGGTGAGCTGGACATCGAGGACGACGTGACCTTTGTGGAGAGACCAGTGGTGATCGAGGATCATAAGGAAAACGTGCTTCATAGGCGAACCATTCCCATGGTTCGCGTGTTGTGGAGACATGGTGTGCTTGAGGAGATTATGTGGGAGAGGGAAGCACAGATGCGTACCCAGTACCCAGAGTTATTTTAAGTTTTTTTCCTTGTTGTACCTATTGTGATAGAACATTTTGTCTTTTGGCTATGAAATGTACTGGTTTTCTTCCTCTGCTTGTGCGAGAAAAGCCCTGGATATGGGGAAAGAGAGAACCTGAACCCTAATTAAGACGCATTAAGGTGGATGCGATTAAACCCATGCGGGCGAGTTAGTGCCGCCCAAGGCGGATAATATCTTGACATGGGGGGGGGGGAGACTCCCCAACCCACATGCCCGGGCAGTTTGGCATGGTATGTTTCTTGGTTCGTGACAGGAAGGTGTTCTTAGTTAATGACGAGGTTCACTCTTGAGAGGTATCTTTTGGGGTGGTTGTTCGGACCCACCCTTTCCTTCTGGGTTGTTTAAATTCTCGGGGACGAGAATAGTTTGAGAGGTATCTGATGTGATGACCCAGACATTCTTGGTCCTTCCCTTTTCCAAAATCCGGGTCGCGTCTCGGTGAGACTGATCGGCGAGACTGATCGGTGAGACCGATCCGTGAGACCGATCGGCGAGACCGATCGGTGAGACCGATCGATGAGACCGATCGGCGGGACCGATCCGTGAGACCGATCGGCGTCAGAAGTGATCCTCTACGCAAATAGGTTTTTAAACCCTATTCTGACTTGTTTAAGCGTGTTTTTAAGACCCGTAACGCACATAAGAGCTTAAATTAAATACTTAATCAATTCATGAGTCATCTTAAACCACCCGACCCCCTTCTTAATGACGAGTGGAACCGCGTGGTCAACCCACGACCCCCACGCCTTAGACGGTTTCGCGTTTTCACCTCAACCGTCCCCGGCTCTTATAAACTAAGGGTTAGTCGTGGTTTCTCCTTTCCTCGATCTTGGATTTTCCCAAACAGCTTCTGGTGCATCAGGCACATCGTTATCCGTAAAGTTCCGCGCCCCCAGACTAAACGCCGATTATCTATCAACAAGTAGGGATTTTTTTCTCCTTCATCTCTCACTTTTGTGTATCATGCGGGGTGGGCGTGCTTTTGATTCTGTAGAATTGGGTAAACTAGACCTAAATAAAGATAATGAACGAATTCGATAACGAAAGATTGGGGGATGTGATTGTTGATGTTGTCTTATATTTTTTTTTGATGTTGTTTCATCTATGACCATCTTGTTGAGTTGTGATGGCTTATGCCTCGTGAAAATCGAGGCCGTTGGTGGTCGTTGATTGTGCACTAATGAACCCTGCTGATGTTTTAAATGAATTGTTTGTGGTTGTAAATTCCTGCTGTGAAAAGTGAATTGGTTGATCACATATATCCGGCTGAATACATTGAAAGCACCAGGATCAAACCTTATGTGACAACTCCTGGTTATGAAACACGGAATTTGAATTATGGAGAGTGTTAAGTAGTTTAAATCTGAACATATCGGCAATCCCTGAATTGTGTTGGTGGTGGTTGTTGGTTGTTTACCTTTCGGGCCGATTGCTGGAGATGTGGCAGGGGATGGGATCCCCTGTTCTTTTATACCCTTAGTGGTCATGTGAATTGGGGATGGGATCTCCTGTTGGTATGGATTTGGTGGTTGTGAGTTTTGAATCTGGGTGGTTACTTGTTTATATCACGAATTGGGGTGGAATCCCTTGTTGTTGAGAACCAGGTGTGGGCGTTTTGGTTGATGTTTGACTGATTACTTCCCTGGACTTATGGCTATGCCTACTAGTTTCCCAGTAGTGCTTAAACATAAACATTATTACTAAACATGAAATAAGAAAGGGGACACATGCGTTTTTAGCGTGAGTCGGGACTCAGACTTGAGTGTTGTTGTGATCTGTAGGCTGACTGAAGAAAAACCAAGCTTGGGTGAGTTCTTGTTACCTATATATATATATATAGTTTTAGCTTTGTGTTTCTCATTCGCGCCCCACCCAAGTTGAGCACTTAGTGCCGAACACCCCCATTTCATGGGGGAGGGTGTTTTTCCCAACACTATTCATAGTGGCTGGTTATTAGCTCCTTTTCTGCTCCCTTTCCCGGATACCGAAGTATCTTCGGGAAGCTTGTGATGGCCTGAGGTCCATTATTAGCCCAAGAACCTTCGGGCGGGGTAGTGTGGTGGTTGGACAGGTGTGTGCGGCTGGTGGTTTCCCAAGCGTCTTCGGGATGAGGCCCAGGTGTCTTTGGGCGTGGCAGTGGATCCTTTAGCCCAGGTTTCTTTGGGCGTGGTGGTGGTTGTTCTGGCCTAGGTGTTTGCAGGCATGGTTATATGTAACAGTTGTGGCCTAGGTGTGTGCGGGCGGGTGTGGCAGTGGGACTGCGGTGAGAATGGCGGGATTGGTCTGATGCGTTGGATGTCTCAATAACCAGTGGGAATGTGGTGTGGGGTACCCAAACATCGATGTGCTCTTAATATATATATTACTTGACTTGTGTTATTTGGGGAGTGAGCCTTGCTGAGGCCTGGGGTGGATAGTTTGACTTGTTTGGTGTTTGGTTTACTCTTTTTTCTCATGGGACATTAGTACGTCCCCCAACTTGTGCACGTGAGTCATGGTTTCCCCTACTGAGTGTACTTGTATGCTCACCCTTCGTATATAAAACTGCTTTCAGGTTTCCAGGAAGACTTTGGGGATCATGAAGGACTTTACTAGCTCAGACCTTTAGCGCAGTTGCAGTTGTTGTTTTTCTTTTTCCTTTGGTACTTACCTTCTAGTCACCTTTTGCACTTTATGGATTTTACTTTTGAAACATGCATGTGGGAATGGATTACTTTTGGGATTACTTTTCTTTCTACCTTGGTGTTGTTGGGTTTTCTTCTCCTTATCTCTCAATACTATAAAATAAAAAGGGTAATGCCTTCCATTTGTGAGAAATTTCTATACCCTTGGTGCTAGTCGCCACTCCCGGACATATTGAAGGCCGGTTTCGGGGGTCATTATCTCTCCTTCAACTTAAAGAAGGAAGGGCCTGGCAATCTGCTGACCCTTCCATGATTTTGGTGAAGGCGGGTCGTGACATGGCCTATGTAGAAATAATCCATTATCATGTTATTTACTATTACACAGTAAGATCTCTCATGTTAAAAAACCATATATTTATTCTTATGTTATGTAAAATCCTTCAGTCATGTCTTCTATGTCATGTGGAACCCTCCATACTATTTGGCAAAGGTCATATGATGTCTTCTCGATAAGTCATCAAGATCATGTGACACCCTCTGGGAAGTAATATAAATTAGGATATTTTCTTTAGAATGTGCTATATGGCACTACTACATGACATCAAATACTCAATCATTTCATAATGGTAATCCAAAAAAATTATTTCGGTTACCAGTACATGTCAATACATCATCATGGGACATGATATGCATGTACTGTGGATATCAAAAGAGAAGCCACACTGTGAAATCCTTGAACAAAATGATCTATGAAAAGTATGAATTCTATAATAACCGTGATACGTTGGACTATTTCATAATGACAATTATCATATGAAAATATACCTCTCTGTAAAATCTTCCAATTTTCTAACATCCAAACCATTGGGACAATTTGTTTCTCATGAGATTGTCATTATTATTCACCCACCAACTAATTATGATGATAATTTAACAATGATAACTATGATTTCTATGATAAAAAATAAATTTACGATTCCATCATATTGCCTATGATCAAATATAAATCTACCATAGACTGAATCTCATCCTTATTTATTCTACATTCCAATAATGAAAACCAAATCTATCCCATGGGATAATATTCCCTCTTAATCCACTAGAGGATTGATAAAGAGTCATTACAATAATTACTTAATATTTTAAAATATATATGATAAATAAAATTAAATATTATTTCCTATTCTATATATTAAATAATTTATGTTTTGTACCATCACATAACACCATAATCTATATGTAGTGTGACGGATTACAAGATATCCCATATTTCTCAGACCAATCATTACTCGAATGTTCTTAGGTATTTGAATTGGAAATATCATTATCTGGTTGAAAACACACATTTTTTTGTACCTTAAATCTTTATGTTATAATCAATGGAATGATATAACTACCCCAATTCAAAGGAATCCTCCTTGGCGAGAGACCTGATGGATTCAATGAACTATGAAGACTATGATTCCTTCCCAAACCAGGAAACATAGATCAACTCTATATGTTTTGAGATCCATTGATAATGAAATATTTGTACCATATATATCTCTTCATTAATATTATAATACAACATGGTGTTTAATGAACTATATGGATTTTGGTAATTGATATATATATTATACATAAGACACCTCATAAAAGGTAAATATCATCCTTGAGATATTAATCACATACATGGATGAGAATCAATTTTTCCATTTCATCCTTGTGATTATCTCAACCTACCAACCTCTCAGTCAATAATAATTCTTAAGTGCCACTGGTTATGAACCCCCAGTTGATCCCCAACCATTGAAATATACATATTTATCAAGTTTTCATGTGGGAATTGTTGGGAATTATGATGGAAGATAAACATGAATGGAGAAACTCAGATGAATTATTATATAGATCATAATCCCCCATAATGAATACATAAGACGATTTTTACCAAACCACGTGTGTAAACATTATATACAAAATAGGAATTGTGAACCATATGTGAAATAATTTAATTATAGAATATTATTAAAATGAGTAAATGAATAGACATCATATTCTCAAAAGAATAATTTTTTCCATCACATGGCTGGTCCACATATCCTCCTTGATGAAAAACAATTCCCGAACAACATACTGATCATCTAATCCTTTTTATAAATCCCCTTCACAAGACAAGAAAGAACATGTGCAGACTCCCCATCCACTAAATAAAAAATAGTAAAATGATATGTAATACTATAGAAACCAATTAGTGTTATAGGATTCAATTAATAGAATATATTTTTATATAAAAATTGATGAGTTTAATTTGTTTAACCGATGAACCACTAAAATCAAAACTAAAATATTGTAACATATCCCAAAGAACTGGAATAGTCCGCTCATAATAAACACCAATCTGGGGATGATAGGTTGTTATGAAATGTATGTGTGATACCAAATCCTATTGAAGAAATCTCAGGAAATACAATGTGAAATGGTGATCTCTATCTGAATTGATACTCTTGTGAACGTCGTTCCGCATAACTACACCATATATGTAAATACAACCCATATCATCAACATTGATGGTCTCCCTAATAGAAAAAACACGGGATACCTTCTTTTTTAGATACAAGATAACCTATAATACATCATTTAATTTAATTTTTTAGGAAATCTTTTGAAAAAATGCACAGTGAAAATATCCTTCTTCCACTGATGAATTAGTAATGCCTTGAAAATCTCACCTTGCCTCTTATGCTTGGTATTAAAATTCTGATTGGTTAAAAATATAACAAAAAATATGGGTTCATCCCTATTCATTATTGAATGCTAGTATATTATATAGTGATCACTATACAAATTTTCCAAAATATCATTTTCCACCCATCTATAAGCATGAAACTAGCTCATCCTCTCAATCAAGAAGATCGTAGGATCCCCTACTCTTCCACATAAAATATGAGAATATATAGTTCTAGGAAAAAATTATATTAGTGTCACCTTATCATATATGTTTTCTCCCAGAAATAATCCTTATAGAATATATATCTATTTTTTATTGATCCAATCCAATAGAATAGTAATTACAGATCTCGATGTCAGGCCTACATTTCCATGGGGCTTCTGAATATCTAGATGAATGTTTTCTACCATTTCTATCAACTTCCACTCATCTCATGACCCCAAACAATCTTAAATGCATCTTTAATCTCAATAAAATGAAATTTTCATTTTTTTTATTCGTAGAGTATAAGAAAAACCCTTGTAGATATATTATAGATACTTGGACATACTCCACTATCGAAGGTACAAGTCCCACTAGGAAAATAAGCATGTGAGACTCTAGTATTCTGTGTAGACCGAAAAACTCTCACCTATGGTATAATTCATCTATAAAATCAGGGAATGAACCACAACATATAACTCCAGAACATGAGTATGATAATTCATGTCATCTGGTACTAGTTATCTTGAGGCATAAGTGGACAAATGATTGTCTACAATTAAAAAAATTGTATGTCCAACTCTGAATGTTTCACAATACCTGATATATGCTTCAATCGGCATACATAAATTGATGATACATGTTGAGGTTCTCCTTTCATTCAAATTATAAAATCCCCCATCACACAAATTCAACCAAAAAGTATAAATCATTTATTAGTCATATTCATCATTAGTTCTACTATATGAGGGATGTCCTATATTAAGTGCTGATAATAACCTTATATACCTGAAAACACGAAATCATTATGAAATTTTTGAGCTCTTCTAGATATATTAATGATAAAAAACTCATTGGATTAACTAAAAATCATTCCTCTTAGATGATATGGCATATGATGTTCAAATTATTAATCAATAAAAAAAATTTATTTATCTTTTCATAAATATGATTCTATGTTAATGTAATTGGGAAGATTTCTATATATTTTTCATGATCATTCGTTGGGCAGAAGTACATTAAGAAATTATCAACAAAAACAACCAGGAATGGATCCTCAAAAGGATGAGTGATTAAATTAATCATGGACATTAATATGCTAGGTGTATTGGTTGAACCAAATAGAATCACTAAGAAATCATTCATGTTATTCCAACTCCAAAATATACTCCATGGTATGTTCAATGGTCTCACCCTTACTAATTGTATCATGATCTAAAATATATATTATAT
Source organism: Viscum album (assembly GCA_963277665.1). Lineage (NCBI taxonomy): Eukaryota > Viridiplantae > Streptophyta > Magnoliopsida > Santalales > Viscaceae > Viscum > Viscum album. The sequence goes on along the minus strand of OY728157.1, from coordinate 1,749,496,168 downwards.
ATTTTTTAGAACCTCTCATCCAATATATGATATCTTCAATAAATTGAAGGGGATATAAGTTCTTGACCATACTTTTGATAATTTTATGATAATCCACACATAAACACAATGTATCAACACCATTCATAGAGAAAAACATTGTAGAATCATGTGGTGGAATATTGGGCCATATTAAAAAATTATATTCTGGATCATCCAAAAAAACATTCAAATCCTGAATTACTATTGGTTCTATCATATACAGTATGATAGAAACATGATCTTCCCATAGAGCCAACTCAATTATAAAATAGTTGTCGCTATCAAAAGGTATGATGTAGTACCTATCAGGAAAGACATCCTGGAAAAACATCTACCACTATTGGAATATAATCCGGCTGGATTCTCCCATCTACTATAGCAACACCATCTATATGGTCTATGATAAAATATAATATTCACTAATTTGGTCATTCAAGATGTGAATGATGATCCTGCACACCCTTGTGAAAATAGATCACACCTTTTATTATACAGTGGTAACTCTCCAATAGTAAAAGTTGATATATTCCTAGTATAGAACATGGAATTCCTCAAAAATAACAATCAAATCAATGCCTTCTATTTCAAAAAAATCCTTCCCATGTGAAATGATAAAATCTAATATTTAGAAAACAATACTTCAAATATTTTATAATACCTACCCGCACTACCAACAATGTATCATTGCTTAAAACACCATATATGCATTCTACATCCAAGCCCATGTTTCTTGAGAAAATTCACGATAATAGTGAATTTGAATCTATTATATGATATAAAATGTATGAATAATTGATACAAGAATTGTACCACTGAATTTTGATGGTCCTATGTCCACAAAAGTTACATTATTTATCATAATGTGAAACTTAATATACTCTATTACTTTAACTCCAGTTTGACCCCTTCTAATTCCCTCTACTTAGTACTACCATTACTACACAAGGTGTACCACATCAACTACCTCAATTAAAAAATATTATGGAACTAAAAATGTATATCTATTGAGGAGTAGTAAAGCCCTCCACATAATCATGTACTTGTCTTGATTCCCTAACACTAATCTACTACTCTATACCCATATAATGCATCATATGGTGGCCCATTCCATAGAATTCAACAAACCATAAAGATGTGTATTGTCAGTATGACCGTGTGTGTCCCAATTTTTCACAACGATAGAACTAGAACAGAACATGATTTGGATATTTATTCCAAATTCCACGAATAATATGATTATTTCATCTTTGTTATTTGTTATCGTTGTGAACATCATAACACCAGAAGAATAGCTCCGAATTCACCCTACTAAAAGATCTATTACATATAATGGGGCCTTTATCAGACTCCCTTCAATAATGATTCCCTGATTCATACCATGACAAAAAATTCTCTTATGGGACACATTATCCATTTACATTATCTCATATAAAAGACCACCCAGAAAACAGTTCACACTATAGATCACATTAGTACCAAAAAATGGATGAAAGAACAATAAGGTAGTGAAATGTTCTACATATTTTAGTACAAATATTCCATCCACTAACAATTAGATAAACTCATGAGGATTCTCTTCTCTTAATGTCTTCATATAGAAAAATATTAGGAACTACATCTAAATTACCTTCCAATATAACTCCCCTAGTTACTGAGACCTATCCAGAACATCCCACCAATGCTTGGAAATTCAGCATAGCATATATGAATCAAGATTCACCCTCCTATCTTAAGGTGTCTCAATATGAATATAGCTGATCTGAAAAAATTCGATACAGAACATGTATACCTAGCATCCTCCACCAGTAAATGTAGGTGGATTTCATAGCTATAACTCTCTATTCATCTCATACATCTATGTTAAAATTTGAATAATATCAATTAACAAATACTAGATGAATACTTTAAATGAATCAAACGTATAAACATCCAACCATGAATTAAGTTTTACAAGAATATTTGTATCAACTATTTTAGGAATGTGTCGATTTCCATACTACTACACTCAACTCAAAGATTATGAGGAGATATTTTTTCAACATGATATACAAACTTCTTAGATGAATAATTATAAAATGGTCAACCACAATTGGTAAATTAACAGAGAGACACTAAAACATAGGATATCTAAACATAAATTACATGTTTTTTAGCATTACATATCAATTTATTATTCTCATATATATGATATAATAGGTATATTATGTCATAGTTCATAGAGGGAAGAATATAACACATGCAATAAATATATCCTTATCTAGAATTAGGCATGTTAATATATACCCCAGCCACATATAATGATGCATTCATACTCATCTCACATCATATGGGGCCATAATTTTAAATATTACTAAATAATAACATCATGAAATAATGAAACGACAAAACATGTTAAAAACCAATGGTGAAATGGCATCTATTATAATGAAATAACTTTACAAAAAGAAATACCTTATTGGGTACTTATATATTCAATCGTAAATAGGTTAGGTACCCCCATTAATATTCTCATTATCATGTTTTCATACATCATAGACACCTTTATATGTTTCCCAACTAGTAATGAAATGGAAAAAAATATTCGTTTGATACAACATTATGACATAACTCAATGTGGAAGTCTATCACGTGGCCAAAAAGGGTTGGTAATGAGACCTCAATCCAGAATCACCATATAATAGAGATTTTGTACTATAAAAAAGGATTTTGATCAATATAGTGGAGAGACTATAAAACATTGTATAGAGTTATATATTAGTGATAATAAACAATATAAATAAGGCAATCATAATAATAACGAAGATATATCAATATATCATACCACTGGGAAATAAAAAATGGAAAATAAAAGAAAATAATCCAATAAATAATAATAGATAAATGTAATTCCATAGTAAAATGTAACCAATTTTAAAATTGAAACCAACATGTCAATAGGATCAAATAGTAAAAATACACCCAAAATACACCACTCTCGAACACCATGCTAGTCATGTATCCAAACACCAATCTCCTCTATAAAAAAACAACCATCATCAATGTCCAATTCAGGATCCAAAATATGTATCCATGAAATCAACTCGAGTACCATACTGTGGATTGAGTAGGGATTGATTATAACTTAGTAGGATGACACCAACATGTAAAAAACCAGTCTGATAATAATTCATTACAATAATGAAATAATAATTTGTAATTATTAAAAAAATATTCAATTAATAACACCTCAACCTACATCAAAACCATATGATAATATCATTGAGAATTTAGCATAACCCTTCCAATCACAACCATAATCCCAGATAACCTTCTTCTGTGACATGTTCGTTTAATTCTAAGCATATTTAACGACCATGCCAACCATAACAATATATCCATGGTATAAAATTCACAAATCTGTGATGATCCTAATAAAATAGTATTCTATCATAATATTTGGGATAATACATGTATATAATTTTTATATAATGTTTTAGGGACATGCATCATACATATTAATTAAAAAATGTATCAATTCAAATCCTAGTTAATAAGTTAACAAGAATCTATATCAATAATTTAACAAAAAATCGTCTCTCACTAAACTTGATTTAATTGATTATTCAGATTATTTACACTAAAGTGTTCACTCACCTGAATAATAGTCAGATACTGGTTTATAAACAATTTGATCAAATGGGATTATAAGTAATTAAACCAATTCATCATTTAGATAGTTTAGATATATGTTTCATTAATGCTGTGGGAATATTTCACAGAATTTAACATTAAACATGCCATAAAGGTATGTTTTAGACAAAATATTGATAACAAATGTTAAATGTCTCAGTTGAAAATGCTAACACAAATGAAGAAGAATGAAAAAAAACATTAAAAGAAGAACCTAAAACATGAATTAATGAGATAACGACCAGAAGTGGTCCTAATGTACCACCACCGTATCATATAACAATGGAAGAGGAGCATAAATCCTAATCCAACTAATTAAAATGGATTGATCAATGAAACATGATATCTAGAATGGATACATATTTTCCTAAATCACATGTTGAACTGTTATAGGCAGAGAGGATGAATAATTATCGAAGGATTGAGAAGAAAAACATGCAATATGTATCTTAAAACTATTGAATGGGATATTTCATGGAGTGATATCAATTTATACTTAATATATTCATTTTTAAAGGGATAAACCTACAAAAGAATAAAATTTTATTATATTGAAAACCACACAAATTTTGCAAGGCATGAATTGTTTACATGACAATGTAACAATTTCATGCCCATTATTGGTTTAAGACTTGTGTATATTTGTTATTACACATTGTGTAATAAGAACACAATGGTCAATCACCCAAAAGTAGTTGTTCGTGAAAAATAAAAAAATAGACCCAAAGAACCTCAAAATCCATCTCCATATTTTGAAAACATATATAATCACACATAACACATTAATATTCAGACTCCATTAAATCAATAAAATTTTAAACCCTATGGGTTATGTCATTTTCCACAATAAAAGATCTCTATATTCAAATAAGACTCATCCAACATGACTCAAATAATAAAATCAAAGAGGGATGTTGTAGACCCTGGAAGACGAATCCCCAAAATTTTCCAAATGCTTCCATACATGATCCAATATCGTAGATCTTTTTTCAATCTTCGATTTGGTAGGTCACAGGGCCCGAACAGAGTTACGGATTAGGAGTTCTGGACATTTGAAGTTGGGCTGGAAAACTGGTTCGCAAAGCCCAATCGCGAAGCACCCTCCGTGATCGCGGAGTGCCTCTATGAAGCAACGAGGCAGAAAGCTCCATGAAGTTATTTGACGTTTGCGACACGCTGCAAAGACGCACCACGAAGCACAGGAGGCGGGATGCTCCCCGAACGAATTTGACGTTCGTGATCTGCCACGGAGCAAGCTCCGTCTTCACGCCTAGAGAGCTTTGCTTCGTGCCACCCCTGCCTATAAATACCCATCTCACCCCCTGCTCCCGACGGACGACCATGGCCACTTAGCCCCTTGGGCGGCCGATCTCCCGGTCCACGGAGCACCGCATTGCGGCTCCACAAGTCCATGCTCCGCGCGCAACTTCCTTCACGTTGCTTCTCCGCGAGCCGAGGCTCCGGGAGTCCATGCTCCACGAGCCAATGCTCTGTGATGCTGCTCCTCGAGACAATACATCATGAGTCCAAGCACCGTGATATAATTCTCTGCGATGCTTCTTTGCGAGACTTTGCTCCGCTAGCCACCCTTGCTCCGCAAGAGGCCCATGCTCTGCGATGCAGCTCCTCGAGACTTTGCTCCGCGAGACTTTGATCTGTGAGCCGTCCTTGCTCCGCAAGAGGCCCATGCTCCGCGAGACCACATGCTCCCCGACTCCCTTTTCTCCGCAAAGCTACTTCGCGAAGACCAATCCTTTGCGAGTCTCCTACCTTCGTGCCCACCGAACCATACCGCGGGGGATGAGCCCCCGCACCCCACGCTCGGGGTCAGAGTCGGGCTTCAGTCCCGGCCCTCCGGGCCCGTCCCTTCGCTACAGTCACACACCTCCATGAAAAATGGAGAGTTGCACCACAATCTTTTCAGGCCGGGATGTCAGGATTTTCCATTGTGCCCATATGCTCACCCACATTCAACCTATGGAATACCATGATTTGAGATACTCCGCCACACACTATGAATCACCTTGAGTCGACATATTTCTCTTGGTTTCATTCCCATGTCTTGAGTTGAGATCCTCATCATCAATTCCCTGAGTACCTTCAGTCGAACCATTCCTTAGGCAACACTTCCAAACCCTATCACTTGGCTCCTATTCCAGGTTGAACCAGATAGGGCTACCCTTGCGTAAGACCCAACACCAACCATTTCTAGGGAACTTATGCCAATAGTCCTTTCTAAATGACTGTAAACTATAGTTCCTATTATTTTCCTAACATAGGTTGCCTCTTTCTCAAAATAAGAGATAGAATGAGATGCCCAATAGTCATATCTATAACACTATAAACTGTATTACTCCCTATCTATCAAATGATAGGATACCTCTTGCTCCAAGAAAGAGATGCCTTATGATTCAAGCATAAGATTCCAATAGTCCTATCTGCATGACATTAAACTGTAGTAATCCCTATGTTCCAAACATAGGATGCATCTTTCTCCAAATAAGAGATGCCTTATGCTCCAAGCATGGGATGGTAGTAGTCTTATCTAAAAGACTATATACTGTAGTACACCCTATGTTCCAAACATAGGATGCCTATTCCTCCAAATAAGAGATGCCTTATGCTCCCAGCATGAGATGCCATAAGTCCTATCTACAATACTTTAAACTGTAGTAATCCTTATGTCCCAATCATAGGATGCATGTTACTATAATCAAGAGATGCCTTATGCTCCTAGAAGAGATGACAACAGTCCTATCTACATGACTATAAACTGTAGCGATCTCCATATGTTCCAAATATAGGCTGCCACTTGCACTAAACAAGAGATTTCTTATGCTCCAAGAATAAGACAACTAATGCCATGATTACAGTGGCATTATTCCAACACCCCTTGGCATTATCTCTCTTATTCACCAGTGCACAGGTGAGGGCCTCAATTCACCATTGAGTTGCGATGCCCACATGTCCAGACATGTGGAAGACATTAGGGGTAGCTTCTTATCGTCAGGCCCGTTCACCATTGCCACCCCATAGCGGCATGCAGGCATCTTCCTTGCGTAATCCCCATTCACCATTGCTTCTCCATAGCGGCACCCGGGTGACTTCCTTCTGTAAGCCCCGTTCACCATTTCCCCCCCATAGGGGCACCCGGGTAGCTACCTTGCGTAAAACCCATTCACCATTGCCCCTCCATAGCGGAACCCACGCAGCTTCCTTGCATAAGCCCTGTTCACCATTGCTGCTCCATAGCGGCACCCAGGCAGCTTCCTTGCATAAGCCCCTTTCACCATTGCCGCTTCATAGCGGCACCGAGGCAGCTTCCTTGTGTAAGCCCCATTCACCATTGCTGCTACATAGAGGCACCCATGCACCTTCTTTGCGTAAGACCCATTCACCATTGTCACTCCATAGCGGCACCCGGGAAACATCCATGTGTAAGCCCCGTTCACCATTTCCGCTCCATAGCGGCACCCGGGCAGCTTCCCTGAGTAAGCCTCATTCACCATTGGCGCTCAATAGCGGCACTCAGGCAGCTTCCCTGCTTAAGCCCCATTCACCATTGCTGCTCCATAGTGGCACCCACTCAGCTTCTCTACGTAAGCCCCATTCACCATTGCCGCTACATAGCGGCACCCGGGTAGCTTCCCAACGTAAGCCCCGTTCACCATTGCCGCTCCATACCAGTACCCGGGATGCTTCTTAGGGTAATCCCCCTTCACCATTTTCACTCCATAGTAGAACCTGGACAGATTCCCTACGTAAGCCCCATTCACCATTTCTGCTCCATAGCGGCACCCAGTTAGCTTCCCTGCTGTAGCCCCGTTCACCATTGCTTCTCCATAGCGGGACATGAGTAGCTTCCCTGCGTAAGCCCCGTTCATGATTGCCGCTCCATATCGGCACCCAGGAAGCTTCCTTGCGTAAGCCCCTTTCACCATTACCGCTCCATAGCGGCACCCATGCAGCTTCTTTGTGTAAGCCCCATTCACCATTGCCACTCCACAGGGCACCTGGGCACCTTCCCTCCGTAAGCCCTATTCACCATTGTCGCTCCATAGCGGTACCCGGGAAGCTTCCCTGCATAAGCCCCGTTCACCATTGCCCCTCCATAGCGGCACCGGGGCAGCTTCCTTGCGTAAGCCCCGTTCAACATTGCCACTCCGTAGCGGCACCCGAGAAGCTTTCTTGCGTAATCCTCGTTCACCATTGCCGCTCCATATGGGCACCCGAGCGGCTTCCTCATGTAAGCCCCATCTACTGTTGTGATCCTATGCAGTAGTAATCCGTTGAAATCCTTATCCATCAGTAAGCCGTTATGATCCCAATCAGTGGTAAGCTGTTGTGATCCTATGTAGCTGTAATCCGTTGACATCCTTATCCAGGGGTAAGCCGTTGTGATCTTATCCAGCGATAAGCTGTTGTGATCCTATGCAGTGGTATTCTGTTTACATCCTTATTCAGTGGTAAGCTGCTGTGAACCTTTATAGTGGTAAGACGTTGTGACCTAATCTAGTGGTAAGCCGTTGCAACCCCGTTCAGCGGCAAGCCGTTGACATCCTCAGCCAGCGGTAAGCCGCTGCGACCCCATTTAGCGGTAATCTGTTCACATCCTTGTCCAGAGGTAAACCGTTATGACCCAATCTAGTGGTAAGACGTTCAAACCCTGAATTTGCGGTAAGTCGTCATCAGAAGAACTACGTGGACTTTTATTCAATGCCATGGGGATATGTAAGAAGCCTATTCAAGGCTCAAGCCCAAAAATATCTCCATCCTTTTCCTTGGGCCTCCATCCTGGAGTAAGTCCAGACACCATGGGCTGCCCAATGCGTAATGCCCTCTTTGCTTCCCATAGACTCACCCTTCACGATGTGATCGTCAGGTCTCTGCTGCCTCTTGTTTCTCACACCGAGCACGACTCACGTGGGCTTAGAGTAAGCATCGACTATGACACGAACCCTCATCCAGCATAATGTTAAACAATATGCCCCTATCCCGCATGATGTTAAACTGTATATTCAGATCAAATTTAAGGTATTTGATCTGTGTCAAGGCATGGTGCATAGGAAGCCTTCCTGAGGTTCAAGCCCACCATCCACCTAGACCAAGGTCCTTTTCTTTGACCCGCATGACATTAAACTGCACTCAGGTCCAGCAATAAGCCGTTGTGACAGTCCCGAACTACGATGACTTTGATCCATGTCAATGTATGGTATGTAGGAAGCCTCACGATGTTTAAGCTCACCACCCGTTGGTCACTCTGGCCCCCTTCACGTCAGTTCACCAACACCTGGGATGCCTAGAGTGTAAGCCCCACACTATTTTAAACTACGTGGTCTTTGACCCATGTCAAGGCATGGTACGTAGGAAGCCTCCCCGAGGTTCAAGCCCACCACCCATTGGTCATTCTGACCCCCTTCACATCGGCTCACCAACACCTGGGCAGCCTAGAGTGTAAGCCCCACACCATTTTGAACTACGTGGTCTTTGATACATGTCAAGGCATGGTACGTAGGAAGCCTCCCAGAGGTTCAATCCCACCACCCCCTGGACCAAGGTCCTTATTCACGTTGGTTCTCGGACATGCCCTTTTATGAAATATGGGGTCTCTGATCCATGTCATGGCATGGTACATAGGAAGCCTCCATGTGGTTCAAGCCCACCGCCCATTGTTAATTCATGTCAGTGTTCACCATCATCCTGTATGAAATTAAACTGCATTCCAGTCCAGCGGTAACCCATTGTGACTTTCCCGAACTACAAGGACTTTGATCCATGTCAAGGCATGGTACGTAGGAAGCCTCACGAGGTTAAAGCCAACCAACAGTGGACCCACGAGTTCACATTCATGTTGGTTCACTGACGATACCCATCGGACCAAGGTCCACCTTCACTTCGGTCCTCTGGCGCATCATTCTGAACTACAAGAACTTTGATCCATGTAAAGGAATGGTATGTAGAAAACCTCACGAGGCTCATTCCCAACACCCATCGGACCAAAGTCCACCTTCACGTCAGTTCACCAGCACCATCCCAAAATACACAGACTTGGATTCCCTTCCACGGGGATTTATAGGAGGTCTCTATGACGCTCAAACCCAACTTTACTGTCTCCCTTGCGATGGTCCCATTTCAATTCCACCTCCACTTCATCCATCCATTCATCATCCATCCTGATTCTCACCTGGGCTGCCACATCCCAGTGGGATCATGCAATACACCCACCTCGCTACTCCTAGCAGTACATGGGCCGTTATCCATGCATAAGCCCCATCATGTCTCCGGGTTATTGTCCCCTATGTACACCATGATTCATCACACATCCAAACTACGTGGGTTTTGATCCCTGTTGACTACACGGGGTACATAGGAATCCTTCCTATTGTTCAATCTCATCCAATGGTAAACCTTGGTGTTCCCCCATTCTGGGGTGCACACTCCCTGATCCGCCCTCAGTGGTGTCCATGTCAGCCTTCACAGTGTGACATCTCCCATCTACGGAACACACCGCCTTTGATCTGTCTATATGGGACGTTCTGATCACCCTCATTCCGTCTCTACAAGACATTAAACTTGTGTCCTACCTCGTGATAAACATGAGATGCTAGAGGAAACCCTAGGATGACACACCTTTGGCGTAACCGTCTCTCCTAGACGTTAATCTTGCATCATACCCTGTGTTAAACACAGGAAGCTGAGGAAAACCTTAGATACATGCTTAAGGCATGTGATTCCCTACATTCGACGTTGGATACCTCGATTTATACACCCTTGAGATGGCTTCTTATGTGGAAGAATACATGTTCTTCAATGTACACGCACCCAGAGATGCCATGAAATTCATGATATTGTCATCTACTCCGACCGAAGGATTCTACCATGTCAAGACCCCATGGAATGTCTTGAAGAAAGTGGTGTAATTAACCAGTGTACATGAAGATATGGCACTAGGAATGAGAATCACGAACCATGTATTAAATCTGTGAGGGGGACCCGGACTAGGTGACGAGTTCCGAGGAGGAATCCATGGAAAGAAGAACTGACATCCCATCATCTCGTTTCGATCAAGGAGAAAACGTACCTGAACAAGGAACAGATGTCGCCCGCTTTTGGAAAGCAGGAATGCTGGGCAAAAGCTGCGCGTCCTCACAGACGGATGCACGCACCCCGATGAAAGCATCAAAAACAGATGTATTAGAGAAAAGATGAGATCTTACTATAATATTTTTAAAAAACTGATCAATTTATTCCCAATATATATTCCATTTTAATAATTATAAATACATAAGATATAGATTTTATTTTAAAATAAAATCAAAAAAATAAAAGAAAAAACCATATTTTATAAAAGGTACCTTTTAAATAAAATATGATTTTAGAGTAAATTCATGTATATAATCCATTTCAAAAACCATAATTGAGTTATTGTCAATAAAAATGTTGTAATTAGAATTTTAAATCGAAAACAAAAATACTTAATAAATGATTTAAAACAATATATAACATTGAATTTAACTTATATTATTTAAATATATAATTTAGTAATCTATATATTAAAAAATATGTGCAAAATCAATCCTATTATAATTTTAACATTGTAAATTTAAATATGATATTATTGTGAAATAATTTTCCTTTAATTTCTAGAAATTATAATTTTAACTAACAAATATAATAAAAAAAAATTTAAAATTTGTTTTTTGATCAATAAATTGACATTACAAAAAATTTTGATTTTTTTTCAAATCCCATGAAAATATCATATTTCTAAGTTGGAAAAGTACAATTATTTCATAAATTAATGTTTCTTATTCATATCCACAAATTTGGCTACTAAAATACAATGATCATATTTAAATAATAATATTTTTCTGTTTATGATCGATATGTCTTATCTTGTTTGTTATCAAACATAGAGTTTAAATTTTTAATAGAATTTGAATATATTTTAAATATTCTCACACACTTGGATATGAAATATAAATTTCAATCGTTAAAAATTGAAGGGGTCGACTAAAAAATTATGTCATCATTTCAATTAAAAATTAAATATGTAGTAAAATATTGATTCGTTCTTAGACAATCATGATGTGTTTAATTGAAAATGTTTCCAATGTTATTTGTCGAGTAAGGGGAGTTTAATATTTTTTTTGTGCCACATTTTTGGTATTTTGAAATATTTTCAACTCCATAATTTAAATTTATTGTGTTGTACCATGTATCATTAACACTTTAACTATCATAGACAATTGTTTTTCATTAGAAACATAATTTTCATTCTAATATGATCACATATTCGAATGAAATTCTGAAAATTTATCTTCAGAAAATAATTACAGTTTAATAATAATTATTTACATTAAATGTAATAATATTAAAATATTTTTCCCTTATACATTTCTATTTTTTTATTATGATATCATGATCATCTTCGATTAAATTTTAGAATTATATTGAATTTATAATTTATTTTGATGAAGGAAAGGTGTAGTGTGTTTTAGTTTGATTATCTCTTCATTTTATTCAATCATTTAGAATAAATAATTAAAAAAATATATTATTGATAAATAATTTTCAATTAAAATATATACTATAATATTTGTCATAAATATGTTTTTTCCACCGAATCATTGTAAACATATATCCTATTTTCAAATTTGAAATTATTTAATATAGTTTTAACTAACTGATTTTGGTTATATTTTACTTCTATAGGTATTTATAAGAAAAATACATCATATTTTGTTATAATATTATAGTATAGGGTGGGGATGGGTTTCCTAATATTATTATATATATTTAAACATCCCAACATTAAATGAAATTTTGGATGTCTACTATAAACTGAATGACATTGAAATGATATATATCTATTAATGAATTAAATTTATTTTAATGTCTCATACTATCCATCATGTAACATTCTTGAAATTAATGAGTATTAGGTGTCTATGGGGATGTCCAAAGGATTTGGACAATAGAGTAGTGTTTAATCCCGAAAAATACATATGAGGGTAGTCCAATTTTTTGGAGTCTTATACTACACCGTATGGAGTGAATGTTGTGGTGCAACACCATTTTTGGAACATATGAAGCCTTCCTAGGGGGAGGGATAAATCCAATCCCATTTTGTTCATGAAAACTAAATGAATTATTGTATATGGTTTATTTCTTTCTCAATAGGTGAGATGCTAATTATGGATTACATGTGTACAATGTAGAGGTATAATGTATGTTTTCCATGGTTCCTCCTTTTTCAGCACCACGAAACCATCAAGATGGTGTTTCAGCATGCCCATTTTTATTATTTAGTTATGTTTCATGGTAATAAATCTTATAAAATAGATATTTATCATATTATATAGGCTATAAAATATAGAAAATTTCATAGGTCTTTGAATTTAATTTGACAATCCTTGTTACTATAAAGATATCCTTACTACCCTAATTTCCTCTCCATATACACCATGTGGAAGGGTTGATATATTTTTTTCTTGCATTCCATGTTCAAATATAAATAATTAATATCCACAAGACCAATAAATTTTCAAAACAATATATCTTCTCAAGTGAATCCCATGTTCAAACAATATTGGCATTTATGCAGCTAATTTGTTGATTTCGACCCATTCCACAGGGGATCGATCGTTATTGTTTATTTTGCACGTCATTAATTATATTACTTATATGTATTTTTATTAATTATATAGTGTATTATTTCAAGTAATCATGGATTTAAAGATATTTTGGTGACGCAAATGATATGGTTGTTGTTTTATATAAAGGGGAGGATGTGGTTAGGACCCAAACATTTAGTAAAAAATCTTTATTTTTTGATTTTTATAAATTTATTATGGGTATAGAAAACACATGCACTTATTTTTATTAATATTATATGAAATTATATTTAAATAGACATTATGTATTGTTAACATTGATATTATAGCCGCTGAACACTGATCACATGACTAGTAAAAATATACGGATTTAACAAAACTTTTTGGCACAGAAAAATAAAGCAATGGACTCAACCAGTAGGTTCATTCCCTATTAATCCCAAATATCAGAGCTTCCAATAGAGATATAATTTTGAGGACTATCCCAATAACAATAGCATTGGGATATCCAACTACATAAAAGGAGTGAAATATATTATGAGAGAAGTTCAATCTGATCAATATCACAACCCAAAACATGTTCACTGAACATGATCATGAATGCCCCCATCATCATGCAACATACTATTTAGGTGTTCTCAAGTATAATATATTTATATGTTTCGAGACACTAATATTTTTAATATATAAATTTTATTATATAATATGGAATATATTTTCTTACTGTTATTGTTACTTTGTAAATGATCTTTAATGAAAAAATTTCATTTTTTAATATTAAAATAAAATTTATAAATATATTTCAATGGGGCAATAGATTATTAAAATAAGTCATATTTTTTATAATTATTTTATTAAAATAACATTGTAAATATAAACGAATATATTAATTTTTATGAAGACAAATGTAATTTTTTAGGGTTCGAAATCTATAGTTGAAAAAAACCAATCATTTTCAAAAAATGTAGGCTTCTATTTAAAAAGTGAAATTTCACAAATATATAAAATTATTCATATAAAATTATAATCACTTTTTGGATTAAGGATCCATAAATTATCCAATGGTTATTTTTTCATAATTTTCTGAGATAGTCGAATTTTTGGGTGAAAAATAAATTCTATATAAGTATATGCTGTGTTAAATTACATAATAAAGCCCCAATTGTGAGAATTAAACACAATAAATTATATTATAATCCATATATATACTTTTATCTTAATATAGAAAAAATATATGATTATTATTTTTATTTTATCGAGCATTAGTTAATCCTGCAAGCCTTCTAATATATATTATGATTTTAAATTCATCTATTTGACAGTGTGACTCTCCTCCCCTTAATAAAGGGAATTAGTTTATTATATTCACTCCTTTTCCATATAAAATTATTAAATCCACTCCCATTTGAAAAAAACCTTGGGATGGATTTTTGTTTTTAATATTTTATTATGTAGAGTCCAAAACAAAAATAATAATGAAATCCACCTTACTAAATAAACCCAAACAAGATCTCATTTCCCTTCATTAAAACTCCCTGAAGCACGTCCAAAATATTCCCTAATGTCTATATAGTCCTCCTATTCCATCCCCAAAATTCTATGATTCATCTCTTATGCCTTTAGTTTCAAAATCCAAGTAAGGAATCCTCTCTTTCATTTTTTTGTCAAGTAATTGATTTATGATATTCCCTTTTGATATCCATTTTAGTTAGATAGGATACATTCTTACTACACCCTTACTATATATTTGATTTATAAATAATGGTATTCTAATTCATTCTACTTTATCCCTCTTATTTACCAGTTTGTACGTGTGTTACTTTGCCAAAATTCTATTGGGAATCTTCCACCATCTTATTTTATTAAGCATTTATTCTATGCTATGTATTCTAAATTACTTTTTTCTATATTGGGATATTTTCCTAAATACCCATATTACATTCCATTTAATATCATAAATTATGAGTGAACCCTTTCTCTCTCATCAACCAAATTTATGAATTTCTATATTACACTGTTATGCTGTTGAAATTGCATGATAACTTTCCCTACCAAAATCATAGTATAGTGAAAACCATTCCAATTTCCCTATAAATGGTATTCACCTGAAATAACATATGAATAATTATTTTCGACTTACTTATATGTATTAAAGTTTCTTATATCATGTAATAAATTATTATGTTGATTGATACAATGTAATATTATTTATGTGGCACACTTAAACAAGAAAATTAATTGATTATGAAAGGTAAGATTGGATAGAGCTCCAATTCCAAGGGTAATGGTTTTTATCATGAAACGTCATGTGGGGACAAGGGATTTCACTAATTATTTAATGGGACATCTTCCACCATGGGGACTCAATGGGTTTATCCTTGATCTATTAATGATGGCGTGTTTTAAGTTGATTACACATTTTCTATGTTATGATTAAAATTATATAATATGTCATATTATTCTTGTTCCTTTAATCATCATTGAGATGAATTTTATAATATCTATTATTATCCTCATGTTATGCCACACATATAACCTTATTGGGAATTCTATCTCACAAATTTCTTATGTATTCCCTCATTTTATCTAATGCAGTGTTATGTATGATGGAATGTTTTCTTCATGTAAATGATGTTTTAAACAGAGATGTTTCTTTTTAGGATTTACGTTGTTTTTAATGTAATTAATCTCCCAAAGACACTATTAATATAGATATTAAGAGTTGAATTAATTGATATTTTATTTAATAAATCATGTTTGAAAATGAAATACAGAGCGTGGTTATTATAGTTGGTATCAAAGGATATCTTTTTTTATTTACGGGAAATGGATTAGAAAACTATAGTGAAACTATTTGGGATAATACTGAGTTTACGAAAACAACCATAAATTTTGGTGATTATAGATAATGTGGGTTATTAAGAATGTCCATCTTTGTTTGGTTATTATGAGTGGATGTTGTTTTTTCATAGATATACCTAAGAGTAACAACTCTATAATAGTTTCTTAATCCGAAATCAGGGTAACCTGATACAAATAAATGAGCCTTATTGCACATCTAGTTTAGCACTAACAGTTGATATGATTATTTGAATTCAAAATATCGTTACAAAGAATTACTATATGAATAAAAAATTGAATAATAATAAGTGTTATATTTAGATCACGGATAACATAAACTAAAACAAAAAAACTCACAATTTTAGTGTATTTTCTCTTTACGTGTTATAATTATTATGATACTCAACCATAATTTCCCATTTATTCTAGCTAATATTTTGAAACAGGAGGAATTGTGCTATAAACCAATGGAAAAGGCAGTGTTAGGATTTATTTATTGAGATTCTCAACCTGATAGGAGTGGGAAATGAAAATTATGTCTTGATACTATCTCAGTTAACTGAAATTATAAATAAAAACTTAGTATAAGATGATGTAAAAATCCCTTATGGAAGAGTAACCTGCATTTTAGAGCTTCATTCAATTGAGGCGTACTACATTCAATGGATAATATAATCCCATAATCATGGAGAAATAGATCAATTTTACCAAAAATATCTTCTACATCTATCAATGTTCTAAACAAGAGAATTTTATTCAGGATTTTTATCACATAGTGATTCATGCTCATCCGTGGTGGACATTGATCAAGAATAGAAATCCTGCAGACGAGAAAAAATAAATGGAGTAGATATAATTTAACAAAAAATTTATAAATATTTATACTACCCCATTTTTCTTAGGAGGGAATAATATTTCATTTCAATCATTCAAAGGGAAGAAAAATCTATAGGGGCGTAGGTAGAAACAATTCACAAGACAATAA